>CM070083.1:1642598-2842598 GCA_036250285.1 Pyrocoelia pectoralis
CGACGCGAAAAAGGCCCAAGCCGAATTACGTGACTTGGAGAAGGAACGCGACAAGCTCAAAAAACAACTGGAGGAGTTACGTAAACAGTTGGAGGACGAATCTTTGGGACGTGTCGATGTGGAAAACACCAACCAAAGTCTACGCGAAGAGTTGGCGTTTAAAGATCAAGTCTACCAACAACAGCTGACCGAAACTCGTACGAAACGTCAAATCGAAATAACCGAAATCGACGGTCGTCTCGCCGAACAATACGAGGCGAAACTACAACAGGCCCTGTACGATTTACGCGAACAATACGAGGCGCAGATGGCGAATAATCGACAGGAAATCGAGTTGCTGTACGAGAATAAAATTAAAAATCTTCAAAGTGCCGCCAATCGTAATACGGGTGCAGCCGCCGCCGCAATTGACGAACTTCGTCAGGTACGTACCCGTATCGACACTTTTTCGGGGCGAATCGCCGATCTCGAAAATCAGAATGCGATACTGACGACTCGTGCTCGTGACTTGGAAAAACAGTTGGAAAGCGAACGAATGCGACACGCCGAAGACTTGGCGTTGCTCGAAAGCGAGCTGAGTCGTCTACGCGAGGAGATGGCGTTACAATTACAGGAGTATCAAGATCTGATGGACATCAAGGTCTCGCTCGACTTGGAGATAGCGGCTTACCGTAAGTTACTCGAGTCTGAGGAGGACCGTCTTCACATAACACCGACGGGTGTGGGAGAAATTCATCACTCGGTACGTACGAGTTCGATTCAACGCCGCGGTACGCCGTTACGTGGTGCTGCTAAACGTAAACGTACCCTACTCGAGGAACAAGAACAGAGCATGTCCGATTATAGCGTGACGAGCTCGTCGAAAACCGACGTCGAAATATACGAAACGGATCCCGAAGGGCAGTTCGTCAAATTACATAACAAGGGCGGTAAGGAAGTGTCGATCGGTAATTGGCAAATCGCGCGTCGGGCCGGCGATTTGGAGACGACACACAAGTTTCATCGTACCGTTAAAATTGAACCTAACGGTTACGTGACCGTATGGTCCGCCAATCTCGGTAAGGAACACGAACCTCCTGCCAACATCGTTATGAAGTCACAAAAATGGTTCGTCAGCGATAACATGACGACTACGTTAATCGATAATAATGGGGAAGAGGTGGCGACGTCCGAAAGGTACGTTACGGATAGACATAATACACTCTTTAGACGTCAGTATTAAAATTTGTTCAAAAGTGTAGCTTGAAAGTAATAAAACTCAACGTTTGATCGTTTGTCTTTTATTTCCGTCTGCTACACACCTACACGGTCAGTCGACCTTGATTAATATTATTACATCAGTCATTTCCATAAATTTACATTTTTTCGAAAAAATGATGTCACCTCCAGGTACAGCATAAGTAGGTCACTCTGTTACCAAAAAAAAAAAAAATCAATATTTCAAGGCCTCTGACCCACTTCTATTTTTAAAAAACTAAAAATATAACGTGTTTTTTAGGGTAAAAAGACAGCTGGCGAGTTCGACCACACGTCATCGTGAGTACGCCGGCCTGTTAGGAAACGAAGAACTCCACCATCAACAAGGTGACCCTCAAGGCGAAGAAAAATGTAGAATTATGTGAAACTCGGTAGATTAGTGATCAAAAAATTATATTTTTTTTTTATACATACATATATATATTATTATACCTTTACATCATGTAAGATTTTGCGCCATATGTATTATTATTAATGCTTGTATCGTTTAAGTATCTTGAACGGATGCTAAAACGATACGAAAACACGACAAGAGTTGCATTTACGCGACGCATCGATCAATTCCAATTTTTGTATTAAGATTTTAGTGCATTGAAACGCTGTGTATTTCTTCCATTATTTTTTTTTTAAGTAATTGTGTTCCGAATAAATAATTAGGATTTTTTGTACAATTTCTTTAGATGGTGCCTTAATTATAAGTAATTTTGATGATTTTAATGTTTTTTTTCGAAAAATACCTCTTATTATGTTTAGTATGTAAGCGGTGAACATTTTTGCTTTATGTGTTTAGGTCAGAAAATTTGCACAAAAAACAATATATATTTTCACCAAGTCAAAGTGTTTATTTGGTCACCCTTTATATTATGTCATAGTTATATTCGCGGGTCGAATCATCTGCTTAAAATACCGTTAATCGACCCAGCTGGAAGATGTGAGATAATTTGAGGAATGTAGTACGATAGCGCCATCTACCGTCTTATTCCGCCACTGCGTAATGATTATAGAAATTCCGCTACTCTACGTTATCAACCTTCAAATTTCTCGCAAAATATTTGCATTTTTCCGTATTCGAAAACTAAATTAAATATGTACAACGATAATATAATAAATAGTCAAAGTACACGACGAACAAATACAAAATAATGGGTGCCTACTGATGATTTGATTACTATATAAATGTAAATAAAGTGTTAAAATCGTCAACAAATAAGCTTCATGGGCTTTAGAAAAAGCTCTCAATCGACTTACACAAGAGCTGTACCAAAAGATCATAGAAAAAGTAACCAATGCAAAAGATTAACACGAATGTTTGCAAATACATTATCTAAATTTGTAAAGAAACGGTATCTCCTAATTTAAAAAAACCGTTGTGCAGCTAACTTCTCGCTGGACGCACGCACGAACTCGAGAGTTCGGGGGCGCACAACACCACTTGAGAGAACAATTATTATTGTTTAAAATCAAATATCTAGTAAATGTAACATTTAAGCATAATCTCAATCATTTGTTAAGACATTCTTTTTACTATCAATACCCCAAAATGTGTTCACTGTTCTGGTGAGGCTAACTTCACGAATGTTCCATATCAGAGAAATGGTTAAATTTGTTTGTATTTGTAAGGAATATTAGTCGAAGTCGTAGAGAAAAGAAGTCGTAATATTAATTTCGTAATTAGTAAAGTAATCGTAATCGTAATGTAAGCATTTTTAACGAATTTTAATGGACGTAACAAAATTTATGACAAACATTGTATGACTATTGGGACTATTCACTAACTATGTATCTACTACCAATTGACAGTGTGCATTTGACCTACTAACCGCGTAGTTTAATTACATGGACTGATAATTTCACTTTATTTGTTCTAGAAAAAACAGTTTTCTTGGTATTATTGATAATTTAGGAGAGAAAAATAAGCAAATACAAGAAATCATAATATACTTATAAATGCAAGTGAAAACGAAAACACAACAATAACATAACCTTACCTTAAATTTGTGGCGAATGCCAACGTGAAGGTAGAAGTAAAAGTTGGTAACACTAACAATTTATCTTTGGTTGGTAACTTGGGCAGCAGGAAGTGAAAAACCGTTTTTTCTGTAAGACACTTCCTGCGTGCACCTTGATCCAACAACATCTTTCTTAAATGTTATACATTTCATGCAACTTATTGATTGAGGTATTAAAGATTAGTTATAGTGTAATCAATTACCTAAACCTACAAATTAATAGACTGTGGCAACACTGCTACTTCTCTAAAATGAAGTTAGGCTTTAGCGTCGACCTGAAGGCCTGAAGCGGAAGCTCATCAGCTTCAATCTGTTTTCGTATCTATACAGGGTGATTCATTAAGAATGTCCAATCTCTGAACTGTAGATTCCAGACCTCGAAATATGATAATTCTGCCCAACATGCCTTATACAAATATTGATAGTTTCCGAGATACCGGGTGTTTAAAGTTTAAATATGAATTTTGATTTTCGCAATAACTTTCTATTTTTTCACAATTTCTTTTTGAAAATTGGCAGTTTTACCTTTTTTTGCATGAGGATTGCCAATTTGGACTCTAATTTAGCATTGCTAATAGAGGGCGCTAGTTATACTTGGTTGTGTTTAGTAAATCTAAGCAAAAATTTTTTCGGCTGAACTATTAGCAAACTAATAATAAAATATGGAAAAGCGTTAGATTCTACAAAAAAAAGTTACTCTTGTTTGATTCGTGTAACTCGATCAGTTATCGAGTTATTTGCTTCTAAACAGTTCAATAAATTTTAATTTAAAAAAAAAATTTATTCTCTAAATGTGTAACAACAATAAACTATTATTTATGATCCGTTTTCGCAAAGATCTCTTCATATCAAATAACCCTTGTCTATTATTTTTAATCACATTAATTAATTGTTATTGCGAAAATCAAAATTCATATTTAAACTTTAAACACCCGGTATCTCGGAAACTAGCAATATTTGTATAAGGCATGTTGGGCAGAATCATCATATTTTGAGGTCTGGAATCTACAATTCAGAGATTGGACATTCTTAATGAATCACCCTGTAGTTGAGGAAACATCTCTTTTGTGTAAATTGCATCAACTGCATAATAGTTTTGTACATTTGTTTGGTAACAATAATTAAATATAAGTTTGATTGTTATGCGTTAAGACTGAATTTTACTTCAACCTTCAACTACGTGAGTAGCGCACCCCCCAAATACGCTGCAAGACTTAAGCTGGATTTATAGTGTCGGTATCGGTATGCAATAAGAAATAAGAAATAAGCAATAAGCAGTAAGAAATAAAAACGCATTTATAGTTCTTTAACGGTAACAGAGTAGGCATGCGCATTGCGTGTTTAATTTAAATTATTACTGTGTTATATGGTACGATTTTTAGGTTACCTAATGTACGATTGTAAAATTAAAATCAACCTGACATAATATTTTCCCATCGATTCTTGAATAAGAGATATATTTCACTCAAATATTTCTTTAACACCTGATTTATATTGATGTCATCTGTCTTTTCTTAACTCGTAAGCTCACATCGTATACGACTGTTGCTGATTCGGTAACGGTAACGGTAAGAAATAAAATTGAACCAATTCCTTATTTCTTATTTCTACTATAAATGATATACAGGTTATCCATAAGTTCATTTCCTTACCGCTTATTTCTTATTTGTTATTGCATACCGATACCGACACTATAAATGCAGCTTTAACATTGAAAATTTATTATTAAATCGTAAGAGACACGCACTGAGCTATAGGTCAGTGGAGACACACGTTGATAGGTAAAACCGTGCAATTTCTGCCAGAGACAGGATATCTGTAAGATTACGCTACTTAGCTACTGGTTGGTATTATAAAATTTTACCAACGAAGTTAACAAAAAGACAAATCGTTTGATAAAATCGAAAGCATGTAAAGCTCATCTTTTCGTTTTAGAATTTGTGGTTGATTTAAGTCGCACTCCTGTCAATAACACGCAATTCTTTTTATAAACAAAATTGGACTCAGTTCCCAATAACCTAGCTTATTCGTTTTAAAACCTTCGTCAGCCCCAGGACTGCCTCATAAGATGTTTTCTTTTTGCACGTTGTGGTAGACCTAAGTCACCTCTATCAATAACACACCATTCGTTTTATAAAAAAAAATTGACTCAGTTCTCAATAACCCTATTCGTTTTAAAAGCTTCATTTAAGTTTTATATTAACCCGAGACAGAAATGTCTACATGACGCAAGGCACTTTAATCACGTAATGATTGTAACTTTACCTAACCCTGTGGCGATGCAAAAAGAAAACACCTATAGTGTACATATGCTCGAGCATGGCTTTATTCGTTTTAGAAATGCAAATATAGGTCGCACCAACTAATCTCAGCGTCAACTTATGACAATAACATTAGGTGTTTTCTTTTTGCATCGCTACAGGCTTGGGCACATGCACAATCATCACGTGATTAAAGTGCCTTGCGTCATAAGACATTTCTGCCTCAGGTTAATATAAAACTTAAATAAAGCTTTTAAAACGAATAGGGTTATTTTTATAAAACGAATGGTGTGTATTGACAGAGCTGACTTAAAGCTACCACAGGCTACCACAAAATGCAAAAAGAAAACACCTCTTGAATATAATTCCTAAGTGGTGGTTTTCTTTCCTAAGGAGTTGAAATAATAACATTTAACACACAACCTTCCCTTAAATTATTCTTTAATGAAAACGACATGTTTCAGGAGAGTATAGGTACTTCTCTGATTTTCAAGTTGACAATTAAAACTGACAATACATTCTTGAAGTTAAGTTTTGTACTTATGGCAATACAAGTTAAGGCACTAAAAACGAACGTGTTTTAAACACAACCATTATCCGTCTCTTTAACCTCCAAAAATGCTCCAAAATTACGTGTAGTTACTGAGAACATGCTCTGCCAGCAACACAAACTTGTTACTTGGGTGAAGTTGACGGCTGAAAATTTAAAACGAATAGCGTTAAGGCAGCCACAGTCAAGTTGTGGTTCTAAAACGAATAAACATACCGTGACGAAATTGACATATGGCGCACATAGTCAACTAAAACCAGTGAACTATATTAGAGTTCACTGACTAAAACGAATAAAGCTATTTACTCGGATTTATGTAATACACATTACATATTAATATGTTTACCAAGGAAGTTCCTTGATGTTTACTCGTAGAAATTTTCAAAGAGTTTTCAATACACGTGATTAGTCATTTTACTACATCGTTGTACCACAGAAGAAATAGCTACGGATGCAGAAGCGACACTTTATAGTTTGTCCCACGAGAGATCGAGTGTGACTCAAGTTATTGGTGTGTGAATTAACGCAAATTATTAGGTTGTCTTTGTCATACTTACAAAAAGTACCTAATGGAAAAGAGAGCGAATATAAAAATACATCTTCTAACATTCACATTCTAAATTACGTAAACGTACGTTGAGTTTGTATCTTAGTGTCAGCCGTTAGCTGTCAAATTGATTCTTATGTCGCTTTACCAATAAATCGTTAAAAAGTCAATCGCAGATTATGCTATAATGAACGTACTCAAATATTGTGAGAACGAACGCGATCGGGGTGGATGAAATTTACGGTTAACATGAATAGTTCAGGCTGTTTAGGTAAATAAGAATACCCTAAATTTATATTTTGGTACATTTTAGGTTAGAAGAATAAAATTCCCTATAGAAGATAACTAAGACACACGTTTTAATTTATATCGTTCGGATAGTTTTTAGGTATGAGTCACACTCGAGTTCTCGTGGGACAGACTATACCCGTTTTCGCATATACCAATTTGTAATACGAAAAGACTTTCTTTCAAGATGGCTGTCACACTAAAATGAACTAAAATGAGGTTGCAAACATCACAGAAACCGCCGAATGTGGCGTAAAAATTACCAAATGTAACACATTTATAAAAAAGTTGTATATTTTATTTTATATATTGGATATTTTTAATAAACAGCACCGCTCAAAGACTTGCTTTTAAGATGGCAATCTAGCGTAACAAACATCAGAGAAACCGCCGAAAGTGTCGCTTCTGCATACGTAGGTATTTCTTCTGTGGTTGTGCTATTGGAACTATCCACTAACCGTGTATCTACTACCAATAGTACCAATGAGCCTTGTGCATTTGACCTACCATCGGTATATTTCGTGTGTTTAGAAATCTTTGTATATTTCATTTTTATTTAAGGTTAATATAGCCACATAACATTTATTGTTATGTTAAGGGTTAAGGTAGCTAAATAGCCACACAGAGTTTTTCCTCAAGGGAGGATTGCCCCTCAAAGGATTTTCTTTAAGTTTGGGTGACCCACACACACACACACGTCTACAGTTACTTGGAAATTTTTTTCATTAAATCCATCGGTAAATTTGTTTGCCGGCCTAAAGTTGGCCGAAATACGGCTGTTTTGAATATTCCTTTGTTAAAAGAAAGTTACAGCACAGAGCACTAACTAAAGACTTTGGCTGATTTCCCGCCATTTTAACATTTTTTTACTGGCCTAAAGTTTGGCTTAAACATTATGTGGAATACTTTTTTAAGAGATCGGAAAGTATTCTAACTTAACTAAAAAATGATGGCTAATTCGATTCTATTTTAAAGAAGGTACATACTTATATTGCATATAATAATCTTTATTTATTTAAATAACAACTTCATAGATACGTATGGTGTAGCATAGGTTTATTATATAAAGTTCGGTGAACACAGCTAACCTTATAATGAAACAACGCATATCAACTACAATAAAAATTTATCCAACGTGTTTTTGTGCGATACACAACATTAGTGCAATTAAATACCACTTAAAGTACCTACTACCTACAACAATGAATAAATAGTGACACTATTTATTCATTGACCTACAATTTATGAAAAGATGTAGAGAAAAGGCTGTGGCTGGCTATTGGCACTTAATATACGCGAAACGCGAAACTCGAAAAACTACAAAAAACGCGATACGCGAAATACAGTGTTGCGGATTACTCCGGCGCGCAAAATACGCGAATATGCCGATGGTTCTTACAGACCATTGTAAAAACCTTCGTGTGAGGGCGGACCTCTGTGTACATGGGGGCGAAGCATATTGAATCGTTGTTAGGACCTCTTAAGTTTTTTTTTGAAATATGCGAACCTGCCACCGGCAACACCTGTATTTCGCGTATCGCGTTTTTTGTAGTTTTTGTAGTTTTTCGAGTTTCGCGTTTATTAAGTGCCAATCAGGGATCAGAGAGAAGAAGATTGGAAGCGTTGCGACTAAAATAAAGCCACTAAATATTCTAAAGTACCGCAACGTTCGCCATTTTGGGGTTAAAATTTTGGCGGCAATTTCAAATATTGAAGACCTATTTAGTCACTAGAAAAATAATAATGACGATACATTTTTGGAAGATGCTTCTAAAGCTATCAATAATATATAGCGGCTGTATTTACGCCAAAACAAAATAAGATTCTGACAATCACATTGACCATTTAATCTAAAACATTGGTGACAATGTTACATATAAGATTTAAGCTAAGAAATCCGGATGATGTTTATGTACCTAAACCAAAAGACATTTTTTACAAAAACTTTTAATTTTTTGCACCTAGAATGTATAATAAAGTACCAGAAGTAATTAGAAATAAGAGAACACCACACTTATTTGGTAAACACTTAAGAAAATACTTATTTACAGTTTAAGACACTGAAAATACTTTTTTTAACGTAGAATTATAAATATGTGTACTACATAGTAATTATAAATGGCTCACTATAGCACTACAATAACGAGGGTAATTTTATCTTCTAGTATATACGTTTAGCTAATTAAGAAACCAATGTAAAAATTATATATTTAATTTGGAACACACAATAAGCTCCACTACTGTAAAAATCTGTAAATTGAGGATAGCTACGTTTGTAAATATTAACTCTTAGAAATATACCTCCGCACGGGCTTTGCCTTGGAGGGTTACATGTTCCTCATGACACATGAGGTGAGTGTATTATTATTATTATTCTCTGGGAGTGGTCCCAATAGGTTCCCGCACTGTGACCTTTTGGTCTATTGTGCTCCCCGGTGTTGTCTACCCTTCAAGAATGCCTGTATCTTTCACAAAGTCCAGGATTTTAGTAGGGCGAATCTTCGTTACTTCCTCTTGTGTAATTTTTTCATTTCCAAGTAGGAGTTCCCTTGCCTTTATGAATGCCTCACATTGGCAAATGACGTGATAGGGCGTTTCATCTGCCTCACCACAACCCCTGCATGTCGGCCTTTCAGTCAGTCCCATGTTGTGCAGGTGTTTGTTCATGCGACAGTGGCCAGTGACCATTTCTGTCGCAAGTTTTATCTTCGTCCTGCTTAACTTTAAGATGTACGTAGCTAGGTCCCCGTTTGGGGTTTCCAGGAAGATCTTGGAATGACTCTGTCCTGGGATTTTCGACCAATGTCTGCAATGCTCTTTCGTGGGTATTGCTTGAATCTCCTTTTTGACTGTGTTATAAGTAATCCCACAAGCCGGTTCGGGTCCTATGAATGGTTTTGCGCTTGCCATTCTCGCAAGCTCGTCAGCAACCTGGTTACCTGCGATTCCCGCATGCCCAGGTGCCCACACTAGTGTGACTGAGTTGCACTTACCTAGTGCGTTTAGCATTTGTGTGCATTCAAAGACTAGCCCTGAATTTACCACATATGAGTCTATTGCTGCAATCGCTGCTTTGCTGTCTGTCACTATAAAGATTTTCCTTTTGATAAGGTTCTCTTTTAATAGTTGAGCAGCTGTCGTCAGGATTGCATATACCTCGGCTTTGAATACGGTCGCTTGTTGTCCTAGGCTTACAGAAATTCTGCAGCCCCGTCCATTGCTAGGTGAGTGTATAATACGTTGATTTATTAATCCAAGTATTTTATTTTATTTTTAACTTTATTTATTTTCATTGTTCAATTATTATCTATATCTTGTTTTTGGAAATGTATGTGTTATTGAGAAATATATTCTATTCTTTTCTATTCTATATTTTCTAAAATTTATAGGAAGCAAATGAAAGAAAATTACAAATGATTATGTCTTAAATAATATTGAAAGCGAAATGATAAAGATCGTTTATAAAGGGTACGATCAGGTCCAGATTAAAGAGTTGAGGAGCCCAGGGCTATTTACGTGAAAGGGGCCCTTTCTAAACTCATCGAAATTATTTTACGCGATAAAACATTAAAATAGAATCATATAAATATAAAGTAGGTAAATAATTAGATAAATATTGTAAATAAACCAATACATTAATTATTTCTTTTTACTAAACATTTTTTTAAATCCCCCCCCCCCCCTACTTAATCCGCCCCTGGGTATGATGATTCAAAAAGTAAGAATTGATATAAAACAAAGCTGTGTTTATGTATACCGGGAGTTCTGTCTCAAAGTCGAACATAGGGATTGAACGTTTTTGCCAATTGTTGCTCGCCTATTTAACTTAGAGACAAGGTAATGACATCAACAGAAAGAGAACATTATTGCGATTCAAATAATGCTACTGGCAAGACTAAAAGTACGATATATTTTTTTAAAATACTAACTTAAAGTGTGACACTTTTGTATTGTAGTATTAAAATTAACGGCAAAGAAATCTCGAACTCTTCTGAAATTAGCGCCACAATGAAAGGTTTTCACCATAAAAACTCTTTCTTCGTTGGTATAGGTATTCATTATTAGATAAATAAACTTTAATACGTGGTTTAACGTCAAATTCGTATTGACAAACCAACAGTACAAAAAACAATTGCTGTAAAATTTTAAAATCAAGGGAATGCTATTTACACAATTTCATACTTACTTTAAGTTAGTATTTTAAAAGAGTAAATCGCACTTTTGGTCTTGCCAGTAGCATTTATTTGAATCGCAATAATTTGCTCTTTCTGTTGATGTCATTACCTTGTCTCTAAGTTAAATAGGCGAGTAACAGTTGGCAAAAACGTTCAATACCATGTTAAATCCCTATGTTCGACTTTGAGAACGAACTCCCGGTATATACTTACATATTTTTACAATAAACGTATTAAAACATCTACCTAACAAATGCTTTTTTAAACATTGTTCTTTATTGCTTCCCGAGTGGTGTTAAAAGTAACAGTTTAGGTGCAAAGTGGTGCCAGCATACACGGCAAAAAAGCTGGAACACAGAGAGGTGTTGAGGCAGGGGAAGTGATGAAAAATAACGGAGTAATTAGCGTTAATGTAAGTACCTAGCATAGCGCCGTATCGGAGTTCGTGTATTAGATAGACAATCAATGTCAAAGGTCACAGATATTGGGATCTTTAACTTCGGTAAATGAACTTAAATTTTTGTCCACTCTTTGACGGGTAAAGTGAAGAAGTGGTTTATAATAGCCTATAAAATTTTCCGGCTGCAGCTAAATTTACGAACCAATTAGGGACCAAAATTTTGTACGTAAAAGGTGTGCAAAAAAAAAGTAAAGGGACTGGATGGGTGAAAGAAGGGGGAGGGCAAGCAGTTGGAGAAATTTGGACAAGTTACTGAAGAGAAAAAGGGAAGGTGAAAAGACAGACGAGGAATTGTTCAGGTGAGAAGTAAGGTGACAAAGAGATCTCCACAAAACGTAGGGGAAATTGAGATAGGAGAGGAGATGGATAAAGTACTAAGGATGCTGGAGAGCATGAAGAACAAGATAAAGACGGAGTTGATGGAGATCGGAAAATAAATCAAGAAAAACAACAATCAAAGTAAAAGACTGAAAGAGGAGGTAAAACAAATGAAGGAAGAGTACAGGAAGGAAGAGAAAGAATGGAGTAAGGAGCGGTTAGAGATAAAGGGGGAGATAGTAGAAATAAAGAGGGAGTTGGAAAAAAATGACAGAATCAGAAGATAGTATAATATAGTTGTGAGAGGAAGTAAAATGACGGAGCACGAGAAGGAACTGGAAGGGTTTATACGGGACAAAGTGCGAGTGAGGGTAAGCATTAAAGAAGTATGGGCGGTGAATAAAGGGACAGAAAAGGAACGTGTAGTGGCGAAGTTGGGCAGTTGGGATAATAAGCGCGAGGTAATGAAGAAAAAGGGAAACTTGAGAAACTCAAATGTATATACATTGACAATGATCTCACGAAAGAAGAGGTACAAGGAGAATTTAAGAAAAATTGCAAGGTGAGGGTGGGATACAGAAAGATATGGATAAAAGAAAACAGATACGACTGGGATGAGAAAAGAGGAAGGGTAATGTGGGGCCAAGAAGAAGGGGGAACAAAGTAGCGCAAAAAACTAAAGGGGGAAGGGGGTGGGGCTAGTAAAGGGAAGTGGGGAAACGAGAAAAAGTTAAGGATTTTATTTTGGAATGTAGCTGGAATTAAGAATAAGGAGTCGAGACTGGACCTACTTGGAAAGGTTTGATATCATGGGCCTCCTAGAGACGTGGTTGAGGGAAAAAGACTGGGAGAGGGAAGGGAAAATATCGAGCACATGGTGGACGAATATAGTGTAGAGCTAAGGGAGTAGAAGGGAGGTTGGAGAGGATGGAAAGGGGAAAAAATCGATGGAGGAGGTTTTATAGAGCCCAAGGAGAAAAGGGATGTAAAACGTGAGTTAGAGTTACTAGATTTAAATTAGTTGTAAAATTATGTTGCTGGTTATAAGAAGAGGTAATTGTCATTTTGACTAAGATTGTAAATTATTTCAAACTAGTTGAAATCCCCGGATTACAAAACGAACTTCGAATACCGCAGTAACAAAAGTATAAAAAAAATCTGGCCTTATCAAAAACGCAAAATTTGATAATTTCGAAATTTCGACTCTAAAGTCGAATATTTCGAAAAGTATTTGAGATATCGAAAAATTGGGACCGGATCTTGAATCAGCATAAAATTTCACGTAAGATCCATATCTTAACTCGGTCGTAGACAATACGCATCTCTTGCAACGCACGGACGGAATATAGATTCCAGTAACGAACAAAGTTTGTTGAAAATACAATAAAGATTGATTGATTGATTGATATTAATAATAATAATAATAATAATAATAATCATTTATTATGTAAAGTAACTGAAAATATTATGTATTGTTTCCTCTTGCCAATCAACTTGACCTACAGGTAACTTAAAATAATCAGTATATTCTTTACGAATTAATAAAGCATTATTGGTACATCCGCTTACATTTTGTTTGAAAATACTTTTTAAATTAGAATTTGATATATCAATATCATTTACATACGTTGAATTCTGATTTTCTTTCCGACATTACAAAATTATGTAGAGCTATATGCAAGGGTATCTGGATTCTGAATTGCGGTGGGAGGGTGGTAAAGTACACGCGCACATAGGCCACCAATTCGGGCCTTTTGTGCTGCCTCCCCAATTAGAGTCGATTCGTTCCCGCAACGTCACTCAAGCCATCCAACCCGTGAGATAGACCTGAGGATGTTGCATGGGGAAGCGGCTGTAATCTTAGCCATGTCTGGCTAGGATTCACCCAACATGGATCATCTTAATTCGACAAGAATGGGTCACTCACAAAGTATGTGTTGCGCTGTCTCGTCGTCTGTGTGACATCCTCTACAGGATGGTGACTCTATCAAGCCCATGCGGTGCATGTGCTTGTTAAGTTTGCAGTGCCCAGAAAGTATGCCTACAAGTAGCCGTAGGTTCCTTCTGGACAGCCCTGTAAGTTAAGGGTATCAACTCAACGTTTTCTGGACTTTAGTTTATAGTCGCGAGAAGGATTCTGAAATGATTTGCAAGAATGCCAAAAGAGTTCTCAATAGTCTTGCATGCTCTTGAAAGTCGGTAATTAAAAATCCTTTTTTGATGATAAAGATCACGCTGGGAATAAGGCTTTATGACGTTAACTTTTTAATGGGAAAGCATCTTCAAAAACTACAACACATGACTGACACTTTTTTAGTTCTTCCTGCTAAAGCAATCGGTGGTAAATTACAAATGTTCGATCATAAAGCTTTTGACAAATTACCATTTCTAAAAACTCCACCATCACTTATACGTCCATTTACACCATTGTTTATGTATGTAAACTTATAATTTGCGCGTCGCATAAACCGAGTAAAACTATTGAACGGTTCCCTTTATAATTATAATAATAAGATCCCGATGATCTTGGAGGAGAAAAATTAATACGCTTTCCATCTAAAGCACCTAAACATTGAGGAAATTGCCATCTTTGTTGAAATCAACTGTAGAGGGGGTCTATAAATAACAAATATGTAAATAAATAAATTTATACCACCCCTTGACTATACTTTCTTTGAGAACTCTAACGATTGCAGGAATCTACCTACATAATAAAGTTGGTCGTATGTCAGTCGCGGGCGAAATCGGTGGATTCGAAATGCAAACAAAACTTAGCTAGAAATTTTCGATTATGTTTAGATGTTGCACTGGTTTAAATACTTTATTGACCTTAAATTAATATTAGGACTTTTTTGATATTAAATAGTCTTTTTTTTTTCTTATGTACAGCCCGTAATGTCACAATCTATAATTATGGACATAATTATGAACACAAATGTTAGTAGAAATTTTATGAACCGTTTAATTATGTCCAAATTTTTGCGCATAAAAATAGAATTGTTCTACATTTTTCTAGATAAAATGCGCGAAAATATGTGCGCATTAGCGATGGGCAAAACGGCTCTTTATTCATTGATTCGGTTCACTGGTTCACATTCCTTTAAATGAACCGATTCATTGAGCCGTAAACTTTGTTTGTAGCAACGTGAACGTACGTACAGACACGTACACGCGTCGTTCGTTCACTTCAATAATAGGAAAACGTACTTATGCAGTGCACGATTGTGAATGCGAGAAAATTGTAAATATGTGTATAAAAATAGAAAAGAAAATACATTAACCTGCAAGTTCCAGTGAGCCAAGAGCCCATTCGTTAAGTATTTATGAACCGGTTCAATCTGACAATTACGGGAACCTCTTCAATTGTTCGCGAACGAAACATCTCTATAATAGTGCGCATAGAATGATTTAAAACACAACCTATAATTTTTGTACAAGTAAATACAAATACAAAAAACATGCATATTTGTACGCAGTTCGTTCACCATTATATAAAAATAGAAATGCTAGGAATTGTGCAAAGTTTAGTGGCCAAACACAAACATTACTCAAGTCAAGGCAAAATTTAGCGCATTAAGCACAAATTTCATTAATGAAAATAATGTAAATTAAAAATATGTAAATAAATAAATTTATACAACCCATTGACTATACTTTCAAGTAGTCTTCTTTGAGAACTCTAATGATTGCGGGAATTATTCTTGAAATTGTTGCTTCATGAATTCTGGTTGAATACGTGTCTCTCCCGTTGCCAAAAATCTTAATGTAACTTCTAATCTAGAATAAAGGTATTATTAAGCGATAGTTTAGAAAAAGGTATTAATAAATTGTTACCTACCTAACCTACAGAATACAAGATGAAATTGTATCTCGCCAACAAGTTTTCTTTGAATTGTAGTGGATTAATTTATACAGAAGAAAGGACAAGAATCTTCTACCAAAAGTTCCTCATTTAACATTGACAAATTTCCTTTTCCCTTATTTCCTCTCTTGTAATCCATTTTCGGCATGAAGCTAGTTTCTTCTTCTCTTGTTTTCTTTTATAAATTAAGTATCCATTCAAAATTACTGTTTTTGCAGCAGCAATCATCATTCAAATTGTCTCTTCCATCTTAATACCTATATAATGGTCATGTCCATTGGAAAATTCCTTGAAAATTGTTATATTGCGATTGCTTTATCGTATTTAAAGTAAAGTTAAAGAGTTAAACCAGTGATAAAACTGAATAAAGAAATTGTAAGATATTAATACGTATATAGACCTGATCAGTTCACAAAACACGTATAATATAAATATAGACGTGCCAAAATTTATGGCATGGCATCATTTGTTGAGGTTGACAAACATTCTGTGTACTATTGGGACTATTCACTGACTATGCATCTACTACCAAAGGATAGTGTGCATCTGACCTACTAACCTCGTAGTTCAATTACTTGTACTAATCATTCACTCCCTGTTCACTCCATTTGTTGCAGAAAATAGAGTTTTGTTGGTATTATTGATAATTTAGGAGAGAAAAGAAGGAAATACGAAAAATCGTAATATACTTATAGCGTTTTCGGGTGACGGCACTGGTGCGTATTTTTTCACACTGAGTGCGGTTTTTGTATTCCAGAACAAAAGAAAAACCGCACTCAGTTGTGACTCGGTGTCAAAAAGTTCGCACTAGTGCCGTCACCCGAAAAGGCGAAAACGCTATTATAAATGCAAGTGAACAACGAGAACACAACAATAACATAACCTTAAATTAAAACACTAACATTGAAAATTTATTATTAAATCGGCTCACGGATTGAGCAATGGGAAATAAACAATCAAGGCAATTCTAATTTGTTACATAATGAACTAACAGTGATAGATCAAGTTTGTGGTTGATTTAAGTCGCACTGGTCGTATCGTAGGAATTTATGAAGTTGTCGATGTAGGTGTATGGTTAGAAATCTGTGGTTTTCCAATAATTTGTTGTACTATTAGAATTATCAATGAATAAATAGTGTCAGGAAGAAGCATTTGCAATATTAGGTGTTTTCTTTTTGCACCGCCACAGGGTTAGGTAAAGTTACAATCATCACGTGATTAAAGTGCCTTGTGTCATGTAGACATTTCTGCCTCAGGTTAATATAAAACTTAAATAAAGCTTATAAAACGAATAGGGTTATTGAGAACTGAGTCAAATTATTTTTATAAAACGAATGGTTTGTATTGACAGAGGTGATTTAAGTGTACCACAAAATGCAAAAAGAAAACACCTATTATCGTGCGACCGCGATGGCCTGTGCATATGGCAGATGATTGTTTCCTGTTTCACAGTGGTGTGCTGTCGCAAAAAGATACTTACTTGAAAAATAATAATAAAATATAGATTTCTACTTTTATACATTCGTATAGTACTATGTTTTGATTTTTTTTTTACTTGTTTGGCTACAAACGGTTATTTAAAGGTAATTTATAGCAATAAAACACACTATATCAACGTGCGAAAAAAATTTTAAGCCCTTAGAAACAACACAGACGCCTATGTTTTAACCTCAAATTATGTACTAACGAATCATGAATTCTACATAAATTAAATGATCTGAACTACTTCCATATGAAATCATGAATTGTGATTCCCACACTAATAGAATAAAAATCACCACTAATTTATCGTTAAAATGTAAATTTAAACAAAATCTAAGTATAAGCCTTACGCAACGACCATCAACATAACATAAACAAAGTGAGTCAAACTTGGCCTTTCATGGCCGCATTTCCGTCTCGCATTGAGATGTACAGCCGTCTGCTATGCTATATGCTTCTTCCTGACACTATTTATTCATCGAGAATTATCCACTGAACGTGTATCTACTACTAATCAGCGGTGTGCATTTGACCTACCAACGGTATATTGCAAGTATTTGCAACGAAGATATAGTCAAGTAGCCACACACAATACAATACACATACAGTTTCTGCTCAAAGCAAAATTGTGCAGTCGGAACCTGGACCATTTCCTTTAAATTCGGGTGGCCCACACAAGTCTACAGTTACTTGGAAATATTTTTCATTAAGAGGCACTAACATAGCATGCACTTCAGAAAATTTCCCATCCATCGGTAAATTCGTTTGGTGGCCAAAAGTTGGTCGAAATATGGCTGTCTCAAATATTCCTTCGTTTAAAGAAAGTTAAAGCACTTACCGAAGAATTATACGCCTATTTCCTGCCGCAATTTTTTTTTTAGTGGCAAAGTTTCCTTGGAACATATGTAGAATATTTTTCCAGAGAGGCTGACTCAAGTGGAAAGTTTTCTAACTTACTAAAAAATGATGACTAAATTCAATTCTATTGCACACAATAACTTTTATTTAAGTATTTAAATAACAATTTCATATATTATACATGTGTAAGAACTGCAATGAAAATTTATCGAATCGAAAGTGTTTTTGTGCGATACATAAAATTAGTGCAATTAAATACCACTTAAGTAAAGTAAAATTTTTATGAGAACTACATGACGTCATACAATTTTCGATACAAAAATCGTTCAAAACAAGTAAATACAACAATAATCACAAAAATTTTGTACGCGAGAAAACAACCCAACTTTGTCAAAGTATTGTACTTCTCCTCAATTTTAAAAATGAGATCGTCAAACGAAGATATTGGTGCCTGCACAATATGACGTCATGTAGTTCTCATAAAAATTTTACTTTACCTACTACAATTTATGAAGAGATGTAGAGAAAAATTCATTAAAACAATCAAACAACACTACAACAGTTACTATTCATAGTACCTACAGGGAATAATAAGTGTTACATCTTACATAATTTTCACTTTTGCATATTAAATAAAATGTAGAATAATTTACTTACAGATACTTATTCAAAACAAGTTCAAAGCAAAACACCACACACGCGGTGCACAATCCAAATCCAAAAAATACGAATATAAATACGAGATGTTTCAAGGTTATTAAATCATCTGCTGGTGTCGTATCAACATTCTTTGCATTAAGTTCACGAAGGAAATAATTTTTACGCTTTTCATGTATTCCACTTTCTATCATTTTAGTAACAAATGTATTTAACGTAGCTGTGAAATAATCATCCATCTGTAAGTGAAGATAAGAATTATAACCGGGAGCGATTGAATGATCCATTATTTTGTAAGCTTCAACTTTCTTGTTGGTAAAGATTTCTGCAGTGTGTATAGCTTCTAATGATGTAATAACCGCATAATTCCTGTGAAGATGTAAGTTGATGTGATAATCAACATATTCAGGCAATGTAACACAATGTATTGAGTTTTGCAGCTTGGTATAAAGTTTCCGATCGGTCATATTCAGTTCAAAGTTACATTCTTTACATCCATGAACAGTATATATGGGTAGCTGAGAATCTGCCAACTGTTCCAAGTTCTGTATTTGAAATTCATATTGAGGTGCTGTTAAAACGGTTGACATATCTGAGGTGAAAGCAAACTGCATGTTAATAGCGTAAAATAAATAAAACAATAGTAAAATACGTAGAGAGAGTGATGTAGATCTAGGCAATTGTGCTACGTTACCAAAAATAGTGAGTGACCAGACATTTAAGAAGGAAATGCATAACTTATCGAATGTAAATCCTCCATTACGAGATATAATTAAAAACCATATTAACCACACACATATAAATACGACGCTTGTTGCTATCCAAACTTCATAAGTGAAGACTTTCAGGCAGACATTCATGTTAGAAATTTGTCTGGCTTTGGGTACCAACCATAGGAGATCTGTTTTATACAATGGTTTCGTTACATCGTAGACACCAATAAATTTGTCCGACACCGTCCCTATTAGAATCATTCCTCTGCTTCTTATCAAATAATTATATTCCCGCGAGTTATTAATCATGGTACGTTGAAAGGTGGCGTTGAGACGGTGTGATAGTTCTTCAACGATGTACTGTGTAACACGAGAAGTTGGCAAGTTTTCTTTTTTACTTGAAGTTCCTGGATAAAACCAGAAAGTAACTGGACATTTATTCATTTCATGTATCACACTTGTAAATGAAAGAGACAATTCTTCTTCGCAATTTTGATTCGTAATTAATTTTGCAGTTTTCCCACACTCATTTTCTGGATCAAAGCGATTACACGACAACAATTTCGATGTTCCTTGCCCATAAACCAAAATAATTACATTATTCATTTTGTAATGCCAAAACATTTCAAACATCCATGAGGTGTTGGTAGAGTTAGTAATAACCAGAATTTTAGAATTACCCATACTTCTCATATTCCTGTGTGCAATAAGACTTGCACGCCGAATTGCGTAATTTAAAGAAGGTAGATCCTTTGGGCATATTATAAATTGCCCATCATACTGCAATTTATTGACATCATTAATAACGTCCATATTTAAAACAATATACGAACGCATAGTGCACCTTTCAAAAATCGCATCTTGACATAAATCACTACCATTTAAGATCAAACTCAAGGTGTCATTCTCTGAAAATAAGTGGTTTATTGCTTTTTGAATATGCATCTTTATTGGCGTTTCCGATGCATTCAAATTATTAACGAAAATATTGCACTGAACTAACAATATTTGAAAATAGAGCCACGTTACGAATATTAAATTTTTCATTTTGATTGATTAGTGATGGCAGTTATTGCACTAAAAATGAAATATTATGGTACATTTACTCGCTTCACTAAACTCACCAACGCAACGTTCTAATACAGTACAGGCAAGCAAATGAATACAACAACGTAACATACACGAACAATCAATAAAAGTATGTAATAAAAACTTGTTTACCATATTTTCCCTAAACGAAACCTATAATTTACTATAAAGTAACACTGTAGTGAGGTAGGTACATACAAACAAAGTTGTGTTACCCTATAATTATGGTAGTAAAAAGAATATCGGAAAAGTAATTTGTGAATAGTAAATTAGGTTGAATGTATAAGTAAACATACAAGTTTCTGTTTTATAGTTCTGAAGGTGAAGGATTATCGAACTATTAATGCTGGATTATGGAATAGGCAAAAAACGTCCAAAATCGAAGATTATCTTGGATAGTTTCTTCTTTTCTGCGTACAATTTTGTCTTTATATTAAACATTATGATTTTCACTTTGAAACCACAAAATAATACAGTCAAATGATTGAACAATTGAACATAAGCGGCCTTTACTGGATAAAAAGGATAGTAAACAATCTACCTATTATCACATTATTATGCTGTGCTATTATAGTAGATAATAAAGTTAGTCGTATGTCAATCCCGACCGAAATCAATTGAGTTTGTGCGAAATTGATGGATTCGAAATGCAAACAAAACTTACCCGGAAATTTTAGGTTTTATGCTTAGATGTTGTACTGCTTTAAATACTTTATTCACCTTCAATTAAATCGATATTAGGGCTTTTTTGATATTAAATAAGTTGTTTTTTTTCCTTCTTATTAAATCCGTATGTCACGATCTATAATCATGAACACAAATTTTATAAACTGTTACGTACAGTCTTAAGAAGTAGAAACTTACAGGAAAAAGTATACACTGCGACCAGGACTCGAACCTGGGGCCTTCGCCTTAAGGCGAAGGCCCCAGGTTTGAGTCCTGGTCGCAGTGTATACTTTTTCCTGTATGTTTCTCGTACAGTTAACTATTAATTATTATGTTCAAATTTTTTTACATAAAAATAGAATTTTTCTAGATAAGGTGTTTTCTTTTTGCTTTGCACGTTTTGGTTGAGTTAAGTCAGAACTGTCAATAACTCGCCATTCGTTTTGTCAGAATAATTTGACTCAGTGCTCCATAACCCAATTCGTTTTAAGAGCTTTATGTAAATTTGATATTAATCTGAGGCAGAAATGTCTTATGACGCATGGCACTTCAATCACGTGATAATTGTGACTTTGACACCTATAAAATAACCGAAAATATGTGCGCATTGAACGATTTAAAACATAACCTATACTTTTTGTATTCATTATTCAACTGTAATCGATAAAAAAGTTAATTATGTGTGCTGTAATTTGTATTAAATTTGATAATATGTCTTGGTCAAGGGTATAAGTAAATCTATTAATAGAAGAATACAAAAAACATCCACGTTTTGTAAAGCAGTTCGTTCACCATTATAAATAATTGTGCAAAGCGGCCAAGCACAAACATTACCGAAGTCAAGACAAAATTTAGCATTAATGAAAATATGTAGCGTCTATGAAAGTGAAGCCGATTCGGATGACGTGTAAAATAAAATACTACATATCGCTATACGTTTTATAATTTCTTTGAATTTTAGATAAACCATCCCACAATTTGCAATTACGATTCTCTTATGCTTATATTAGAACATGCAAAACCAAAAGAAGCATTAGCAGTTACGAGACTGGAAATTGTCATGAAATGTAGTTGAAGAAACTATCAATCTTGACGATTTGGAACATGATGTATACAGTCCGGTATGTTTACATACATTTTCAATTTAGTCACGTAATAAAAAATACAATTTCTGTAGGAGCGACATAATGATGGGGGTAGCTGAAGGCGACATAACATTGCTTGATCATCACTATCAATCTTCAACACCCGGTTCGGTTAGCGCTGATGTTGAAAAACTTAGATCTACTAAAAACAATAATGACGATACATTTTTGGAAGATTCTGACAATCACATTGACCATATAATCAAAAAGATTGGTGACAATGCTACATATAAGATTAAGCTAAGAAATCCGGATGATGTTTATGTACCTAAATCAAAAAAGGCATTTTTTACAAAAACTTTTAATTTTTGGCACCTAGAATCTATAATAACGTACCAGAACACCACACTTATTTGGTAAACACTTAAGAAAATACTTATTTACAGTTAAACACATTGAAAATACTTTTTTTAACACCACACTTATTTGGTAAACACTTAAGAAAATACTTATTTACAGTTTAAGACACTGAAAATACTTTTTTTAACGTAGAATTATAAATATGTGTACTACATAGTAATTATAAATGACTCTCTACAGCACTACAATAACGAGGGTAATTTTATCTTCTAGTATATATGTTTAGCTAATTAAGAAACCAATGTAAAAATTATATTTAATTTGGAACACACAATAAGCTCCACTACTGTAAAAATCTGTAAATTGAGGATAGCTACGTTTGTAAATATTAACCCTTACAAATATACCTCCACATGGGCTTTGCCTTGGAGGGTTACATGTTTCTCATGACACATGAGGTGAGCGTATAATACGTTGATTTATTAATCCAAGTATTTTATTTTATTTTTAACTTTATTTATTTTCATCGTTCAATTATTATCTATCTTGTTTTTCGGAAATGTATGTGTTATTGAGAAATACAGTGTAATCTCACTAATCCCGCACTATTAAAAACCGTAGGGTGCCGGATTATTGGAATGTTCGGATTACTGGATTATAGTGAAAAGTCATAGGTAATGAATAAAATAAAGCATTTCATAGAGGGAATAAATGTATGTAACTATAAACTATTCTCATTTGAAAAAAACAAATTCATAAGCACGTGCGCGTGATAAGGTTAGACTGCTAGTCGACGGACGACGCAGCGACCGAAGCGCGAAAATCGTTTATAAAGGGATGAAAATACATTTATGCATATACAATAAACGTATTAAAACATCTATGTAACAAATGCTTTTTTAAACATTGTTCATTATTGTTTCCTCTTGCCAATCACCTTTACCTACAAGGTGAATTAAAATAATCGGCGAGGCTGAAAGGGTTGTGGTATGTTCGTCTGTCGGTATATGACGGGGAATTATTAATAAAAGTAGTCCACACGTACAACACAAAATTCGTTACGTATTTATTAAATTAAACATAAACTAAAGATGAATTAATCTCATAGTAACGTCATTGCATTCGTTTCTTCAACTACAACTACTATGATGAGTCTTTAGTTCTGTAGACCCATACAAAACGCAGAAACAATCCTCCAACAGTGTTTTGTATAATATTTAAGTTCTCACACAGAAGCTTGAATTTCTCACTATGTACCGCTTTAGTCGTATATCTGTGTTCTGTGTGTCACCGGCTACATGTTTAGGAATTATTTCCTTATTTTGTACCTTTTCTCTGATATCTAATATCAATGTGTTTAATAAATAAAACAACTCGTAACCACCCTTTAGATAAATTTAATGAATGCGAAACGTGAATGAGAAGATGAAAGGATTGTAATGTTTCTTGTGGTAAGTACGTGAGTACTGAAACACTAGCCCTAAAGTGGCAAAACTAGTGGTGATTGAATGAAACGATTAAATGGAGTCAACCTCGTTTTTGACACTAACGTAGGTGAAACCTCAGTAATTGGAAGGGAAAAGGATACGACACCTTGTAATTTAACTTAAACGAAGCTGTGTCCCAAGTAACAATTAAAATTTTGATTAAAGGTAGGTTAAGACTTGTTTTATTTATTCAACATTTAACCGTTTTGTGAGCATCTGACCTTTGTCATGGAATCAATGTGTTTAGTGTGTTTGTGGAACTCAGAATTTTTGGTCAGACGTATAACGCTCTTATTATCGATAAATAGATTAGTAGCATCTGTACAGATATCCTTCACATCGGAAAGTAATTTTCTTAGCCAGATGGCTTCTTTAGTGACTGTACAAGCCGCAACATATTCGGCTTCAGTTGTACTTAAGGTTACAATTGTTTGCCTATGTGAAGACCAGGTTACGGACAGAGACGGATTTAAGGTTTTGCCGCCTGTAGGCGCACTTCGTATGCCGCCTAGAACACACTGTGAAGGTGGGCCAAATTGTACACTTTTAGGGTATCTAGAGAAAAATGGACCTACTTGTCTTGAGCTAGGGAGCGTTTCTCGAATTTAGTCGATTTCTTTAGGTAATCCTCCATAACTTTCTTATTATTAAAGATAATTGATTTTAGCCAAATATTTCTTAGAGCACTTACATAGCATCCATTGCGATGAACAATTTTTATACAGCGTGTTTGGTTTTTTGTGTACGACCCTAAACTACATTTTTTCATACGGGCCACCCTATATATTTTGGGGTTTTCGAAAAGAGAGTAAAATTTCCTAAATTTTGATGTATCATTTGTTATATTTATGTTAAACTAGCTGCTTACCCGCAGCTTTGCCCGCGGTCTTGGGAAATTCATACATTTCTTATTTCCCGGTGTGAATACTCGATTTTGCCCAGGGTAAAGTAAAAAATTTTATAGCTATTGAAGACCTTATATATAAATTTTCAGCTTTCTAGCTCAATTTCTTGTTAAAAAACTGAAAATCGGGTATTTTTCGGGTTTCCCGGTGAAATTCTGGAACGGGACCTATTCTATGAACTTCTCCTGATCAAGTAAGGTATGTGTGCAAAATTTCGTGGAGATTGGTGAAACGGTGTGGATTTGTATAAAGGACAAACACACACACAAACTTTCTACTTTATATATTAGATTTCTTACAAATATCAAATTGTCATCAATACGTCATTACATATCTGTCATTATACGTCAATTACATAGCTGTCGTGTGTGTTTTGTTATTCCAAGTCTGATTTTTTTTTGTTATATCACGTTTTATAGTGACTGACGTTTCATGTCAAGTCACACGTGAATGTTGTCGAACGGGATAAAAAGTATCCTATGTCCTTCTTCGGGCTCTAAACTACCTCCCTGCCAATTTTCAGCTAAATCGGTTCAGCCGTTCTTGAGTTATAAGTGGAGTAACTAAAACGACTTTCTTTTATATATATAGATATTATTTTTATGCATTAATAGTATATTATTCAACGAGCGTATAATGATGGCTATTATTCACGAGGTAAGAGGCGAGTGGCTTGCTTGCAGACATCTAGGTTTCCATGGTTAACAAAAACGGCAGCATGATTTTAAAGGACAATGTCTTAGTTATCTGGAAATTTTGATTGGCTCCAAATATTTTTTTTATTTGAAATAACAATGTATTAAATGCAATATTGCAAATAATATTTACCATAAATATAACAAGTGATATAGTTTGAATTATGAGAAGATGCGTGCACGTCATCAATGACGTTTTTTAACTAGGTGATTGTACCAACTGCCTAAAATCTTTTTTTTGTTGGTTAAATTCAATGTAATCATGTTAATTTAAGAAACAATCTAATAAAATTTTAGTAATGAAGTTCAATTTTTGATTTTAATTATTTATGTCATTCTATTTTGAATGAAAAGGACAAAAACATTTGAAATTTGGGGTTTATTTTTTTTTTAAGTTTGACCAGTGTCTTATTTATTGTGCATAGTACGATTCATTGTATTGGACCTTCAAACGACTTAATTGCTTGTGTAAATTTAAAACGCTATTGTTTGTTGGGTTGCATACTTACAAAATTAAACTAAAATTAAGATCTACATATACACATACTAAAAATTACGTCATGAAAAAGTTATGACGTGCACGCATCTTCTCATAATTCAAACTTTACATCAAAATTTAGGAAATTTTACTCTCTTTTCAAAAACCCAAAATATATAGGGTGGTCCGTATGAAAAAAAATAGTTTAGAGTCGTACATAAAAAAAACAAAACACTGTACATATAAAAATTGTCCATTGCATTGGATTCTACGTAAAAAAGTGCTCCAAGAAACATTTTGCCAAAATCAATTATCTTTAATAATACGAAAGTTATGGAGGATTAAAGAAATCGACTAAATTCGAGAAACGCCCCCTAATGGCCAAACGATTAGAGATACCTAAATTCTGTTTACGCCAGTAATTGTCTCATTAAAATTGAGCTCAAGACACCTAGGTCCATTTTTATCTATCTTTTAAGATAAAACATGTTTCCATAAGAAAGTGTCCAATTTGACCCACCCTGTACTTAAATAAACACACACGTAAAAATTTCTAATAGTAAACTCATTAGAATTAAAAAAATTGTTACCGTCTAAAATTTGCCGCCGTCCAAAATTTACCGCCGTAGGCCTCGGCCTATTCGGAAATCCACCACTGGTTACGTGTGCACCTGCTAATACAAAAAAAAGTATTCAGTAGTTACCTTTCTGGTATTTAAATCTCCGGCATAATCCGAGTCACAATAACCTATTAGTTCAAGTCCATTCCCGCTGATTTTATACAGTATTCCTACATTGAGAGTTCCTTTTATACATCTTAACAATAAGTTTAACTGCTGCCCTATGATTATCATTTGATTATTTACATATTTACTTACAGTATTGACTGCAAAGCAGATATCTGGTCGTGTAACATCCTCTGCAAGATGGTGAATCTACCAAGCCGATGCACTGGATGTGCTTGTTAAGTCTGCAGTGCCTAGAAAGTATGCCTACAAGTGGGTTCCTTCTGAACAGCCCTAGTATCAACTCAACTTTTTGTGGACTTAAGTTTATAGTTGTGAGGAGGATTCCGAAGTGATTTGCAAGAATGGCAAAAGAGTTCTCAATAGTCCTGCGTGTTCTTGAAAGTCGGTAATTAAAAATCCTTTTTTGATGATAAAGATCACGTTGAGAATATGGTTTTATGACGTTAACTTTTTAATGGGAAAGCATCTTCAAAAACTACAACACATGACTGACAATTTTTTAGTTCTTCCTGCTAAAGCAATCGTTGGTGGTAAATTACAAATGTTGGATCCTAAAGCTTTTCACAAATTACTGTTTCTAAAAACTCCACCATCACTTATACATCCATTTACACCAATGATTATGTATGTAAACTTATAATTTGCGTGTCGCATAAACCGAGTAAAACTATTGAACGGTTCCCTTTATAATTATAATAATAAGATCCGGATAATCTTGGAGGAAAAAAATTAATACGCTTTTCATCTAAAGCACCTAAACATTGAGGAAAGTGCCATAATTGTTGAAAATCAACTGTAGAGGAAGTTTATAAATAACAAATATGTAAATAAATAAATTTATACAACCCCTTGACTATACTTTCTTTGAGAACTCTAACGATTGCAGGAATTATTCTTGAAATTGTTGTTTCGGGAATTCCGGTTGAATACGTGTCTCTCCCATTGCCAAAAATCTTAATGTAACTTCTAATCTAGAATAAACGTATTATTAAGCGATAGTTTAGAAAAAGGTTTTAATAAATTGTTACCTACCTACAGACCATGAGACGAAATTGTATCTCGGCATACTGGTTTCTTGTTTTTGAATGTGGTGAATTAATTTATCTGAAAGATATTCAAATACAACATTGTCCAAATGTTGAAAAGTTTTTATAAGAACAAGAATCTTCTACCGAAAATTCCTCATTTAACATTGCCAAAATTCTTTTTCCATAAGTAATTCGTCTTCTAATCCATTGTCGGCACGAAGCTCGTTTCTTATTCTGTTGTTTTCTTTTACACCTTACCTATCTACCTATTCAAAATTGGTATATTTGCAACAGCAATCATTAGATTTGTCCTCTTCATCTTAATACTTAATATCTTACAATTTCTTTATTCACTTTTACCACGCGTTTAACTCTTTATTCTTGAACTTTACTTTAAATACGTTACAGCAATCGCAATTCGCAATGTAAGAATCACAAACCACTAAAGTTAAGTGATTTGTGGTAAGAATTTTCCAATGGAATTGAACGTGAAGAAATTTATGGCATCATTTTTTGAGGTTAACAAGCATTCCATGTACTATTGGGACTATTCAGTGACTGTGTATCTACCACCAATGGACGGTGTGCATTTGACCTACTAACGGCGTAGTTCAATTACATGTAATGATCGTTTCACTTTATTTGTTCTAGAAAAAACAGTCTTGTTGGTGTTATTGATAATTTAGCAGAGAAAAATAAGCAAATATGAAAAATCGTAATATACTTATAAATGCAAGTGAAGAACTGAAGAACGAAAACATAACAATAACATAACCTTAAATTAAAACACTAACGTTGAAAATTTATTATTAAATAGTAAGAGACACGTTGGTGGGTAAAATCACGGATTGAGCAACGGGAATTGAACAATCAAGGCAATTCTAATTTGTTACATAATGAACTAACAGTGATAGATCAAGTTTGTGGTTGATTTGTAGCACTGGTATAATGGAAAGCCAAACAAACTTGCGTGCACGTCATCAATGACGTATTTCCATGTCTTTTGTGGCAAAGTTTCCATCGCTAAGTGTATCATAAAATTTGTAAAAAAAAAAATAACTCTAAAAGCAATGCAATTATTATAAGACTTTTGAGATGAAAATGTATGTGCACAAGCTTGTTTTTGTTGGGTTTAGACGCCTCTCAATGTAAAATGTTGTGATAAAATTTTAATCAACAGACAAGTAAGTAACGACGTAAACCTAGCCACTGTCAGGGAATGGTGCTGTGTTGCCATCTTTTATTCATCGATATTTTGAGGTTACGGATGGCAGTAGTATTCTGACAGGCATATTTAATTGATTTTTATCGTCAACAATTTGTAATAGTAATTAATATTTATTTGTGGTTGAATAAGAAATATTTGCTGGGACATTAAATATTTCCTTATCACTTTGACAATATTGTAAATGTAAACGTCATCAAACGTTGATGACGTGCACGCAACTTAGTTTGGCTTTCCCTATAGTATCATAGGAATTTATGAAGTTGTCGATGTAGGTCATGTAGGTGTATGGTTAGAAATCTGTGGTTTTCCAATAATTTGTTGCACTATTAGAACTATCCACTGACCATGTATCTACTACTAATCAGCGGTGTGCATTTGACCTACCAACGGTATATTGCAACGAAGGTAGCCAAGTAGCCATAGCCACCATTGAATCTTTATTCAATGATAGCCACACACAGTGGTGTATTGGTAAATTAAAAAGCACCGGAACGCTCGAAAGAAAAAGTTATTTCCAAAAATAATTGCCATTCTCAGTAAAAACAAAATATAAATATTAGCAAATATACTTATTATAGTTCATAGAAACTCCAAAATAAGGTCACAGACATATTCTTTATTTGCCGGTCACCAGCGGACCTATGAGACCACAACAAGGTTTTTATGTAAAAAATAATGCGTTCCATATTTCCAAAGGTGGCTCATGAAGGTTTATATTAATAAATTTCATAATCACTTAGAATGCGTTATTCTTGCTACTGAAACCATGCTCGCGTTTTGAAGAACTAGAAGCTATTATTTTGGAAATTTTTTTAAACATTCCAAATCTTGTGAAATGTTACGTCCATCACAAGCCAAGTTATCCCTAAATCCATTTATATTTTCCCATAAGGTAAATTAAAGTGTTGGCAGAGAGATTCTATTTCTTTATCGCCAAAAAAGGTACTGGCTGTGAAAAAAGTACTTACTAAAAAATGATGACTAAATTCAATTCTATTTTAAAGAAGATACCTATTGGACACAATAACTTTTATTTATTTAAATAACAATTTCATATATTGTACACGCATAAGAACTACAATGAAAATTTATCAAATCGAAAGTGTTTTTGTGCGAATACAGAAAATTAGTGCAATTAAATACCACAACCTACTACAATTTATGAAGATGTAGAGAAAAATTCATTAAAACAATCAACCAACACTACAAGAGTTACTATTCATAGTGCAGAGAATAATAACTGTAACATAATTTGCACTTTTGGTGTAGAAATGTAGAATAATTTATCTACAGATACTTATGCAAAACAACTTCAAAGCAAAACACCAGACATGCGGTGCACAAACCAAATCCAAAAAATACGAATATAAATACGAGATGTTTCAAGGTTATTAAATCATCTGCTGGTGTCGTATCAACATTCTTTGCATTAAGTTCACGAAGGAAATCATTTTTACGCTTTTCATGTATTCCACTTTCTATCATTCTAGTAACAAATGTATTTAACGTAGTTGTGAAATAATGATCGATGTGTAACAGAAAATGACTATTGTAACAGCGAGTGATCGAATTATCCGTTATTTTGTAAGCTTCAACTTTCTTGTTGGTAACCATTTCTGCATTGTATATAGCTCCTAATGATGTAATAACCGCATAATTCCTGTGAAGATGTAAGTTGATGTGTCAATCAATATATTCATGCAATTTAACAGCATGTATTAAGTTTTGCAGCTTGGTATAAAGTTTCCGATCAGTCATATTCAAGTTGAAGTGAATGTATTTATATCCATCAACAGTATATATGGGTAGCTGAGAATCTGCCAACTCTTTCAAGTTCGTTATTTGAAATTCATACTGTGGTGCTGTTAAAACGGTGGACATATCTGAGGTGAAAGCAAACTGCATGTTTATAGCGTAAAATAAATAAAACAATAATAAAATACGTAAAGAGAGTGATGTAGGTCTAGGCAATTGTGCTACGTTACCAAAAATAGTGAGTGACCAGACATTTAAGAAAGAAATGCATAACTTATCGAATGTAAATCCTCCATTACGAGATATAATTAAAAACCACATTAACCATGTACATATAAATACGATACTTGTTGCTATCCAAACATCAAAATTGAAGACTTTCAGGCACACATTCACATTAGAAATTTGTCTGGCTTTGGGTACCAACCATAGAATATCTGCTTTATTCAATGATTTCGTTACATCGAAGACACCAATTGAGTAGTCTGACCCAAATCCTATTAGAATAATGTTTTGTATTCTTGTCAAATCATAATATTCCTGCCAGTTATTAATCATGATACGTTCAAAGGTAGCGTTGAGACGGTCAGATAGTTCTTCGACGATGTACTCTGTAACACGAGAGGTTGGGAAGTTTTGGTTTTTTTGTGGAGACCCTGACAGAAACCAGAAAGTAACTGGACATTTATTCATTTGATGTATCACACTTGTAAACGAAAGGGACAATTGTTCTTCGCAATCTTCATGAATCATTAATTTTGGAGTTTTCGCACACTCATTTTCTGGAGCAAAGCGATTACACGTAAACAATTTCGTTGTTCCTTGCCCATAAACCAAAATAATCACATTATTAATGCCGTCATACCAAAACAAGTCAAACATCCATGAGGTATAGGTAATGTTAGTAACAACCAGAATTTTAGAATTACCCATACTTCTCATATTCCTTTCTGCAATAAGACTTGCACGCAGCATTGCGTCATACAGAGAACGTGCATCCTTTGGGCATATTATAAATTGTCCATCATACTTCAATTTATTGACATCATTAATATTGTCCATATTTAAAACAAGATACGGGCGCATAGCGCTCATTTCAAAAATCGCGTCTTCACATAAATCACCACCATTTAAGAGCAAGTTCAAGGTGTCATTCTTTGAAAATAAGTGGTTAATTGTTTTTTGAATGCACATCTTTATTGACGTATCCGATTCGTTCAAGTTATTAACGAAAATATCGCACTGAACTAACGATATTTGCAAATAGAGCCACGTTAAGATTAACAAATTTTTCATTTTGTTTGATAGTGATACCAGTTTGCACTAAAAAGGAAAAAGTATGACAAATGTATTACTCACTTGAATAAACTTACCAACCTTCTAATAGACGACACGCAAACAAATAAATACAACAACATAGCATATAGATACGAATAATCAATAAAGTATTGATATATCGCGTGTTTACCATATTTTCCATAAACTAAACCTATAATTTACTATAAAATAACACTGTAGCTAGGTAGCTACATACAAACAAACTTGTTTTGCTCTAAAAGTAAAAAGTATATCGGAGAAGTCATATCTGAATAATAAATTAGACGAGTTTCTGTTTTAGTTCTGAAGGTGAAGGATTATCGAACTATAGGTGCAACGAAAAATCGCAGCAACGAAACCAGTATGCGTATAACGAAAGTTGACCGCATAATTTGCATAGGGAAAATCGTTTTTCGTCGATAAAAAAAAAGTATTGCGACCCGAAAGGTTTCGAAAACGGGAACTATTAGAAGGTGCATTCTGTTATCTCTAGAGTGCGGATTTTTAAGCATAAAAAGAAATTTAAAAAAAAGCGCTTAAACAAGCTTTTAAAATAAAAGAAATAAGCATTAAAACAATACAAACACCTTATTCTAAGCATAAAATGATTGAGCAAAAATGCTGTTTGTTATAAAGAAATTCAACAGAAATTGGTTTCTAACTAAATATTTAATTATTTTAAATTCATTTCAGAAATCAAAATATTAATATACATATAGTTACAATAATTAAATGTTTTTCTAAATTCTCAACAGTAAAATTCCTCCTTCTGTCACTTAATATATTTTTAAAACGCGAAAAGCTTCTTTCAACGTCTACTCTTCAAAAAGTAATAAAATTGCAATAAATATTTTCTGTTAACATTTTCTCAGGTACCTATACGATTACATAGGCAGGTAGGAACGAGGGATTTTATGCTTGGTTGGACACAATTGAATGATTCATGAACTTTTAGAATGTTTTGTTAACACTCAAAAGTATCAAGAATTTATTATTGCTTGTGTTCAGAAAAGACACCTAAAATAACAAACCCTTTAAATAAGGACAAAGGAATTCAAAGAAAATTTAAGAATTGAAAAATAAGCAGAAAATACGTAATTTATAAAATAAGCAAAAAAAGCGTAATATAATTATTTAAAAAATAGCATTACTTTTACTAAAATTCGTGCTCATATGTAGATATTTCCCTGTTGCTACCATTTTTGACATATAGCATTATTGCTAGAAATATATAAATATAGAAATCCGCACTATAGTTATCTCTATGCAAATTTTAATAACAATTGATTCCACGCGTTTTTAATGTCGCCGTGAATTTAGATAGGGAAATCGTTTTTAGTCGATAGTTCCCGTTTTCGAAAGCTTTCGGGTCGCAATACTTTTTTTTTAATCGACGAAAAACGATTTTCCCTATGCAAACTATGGGGTCAACTTTCGTTATACGCATACTGGTTTCGTTACTGGAATTTTTCGTTGCTAACTTTACGCACCTTAAATCCAGCTTTTGCTGGATTATAGAATAGACAAAAAAACGTCCAAAATCCAAGATGATCTTGGCGACATTGGCGTGCAATTTTGCCTTTATATTAAACATTATGATTTTCACTTTGAAACCTCAAAATAATACAGTCAAATAAAATTGAACATAAGCGACCTTTACTGGATAAAAAGGATAGTAAACAATCTACCTAGTAAATAATAAAGTTGGTCGTTATGTAAATCCCTTTGAACATATAACAAATATGTTCGAAGGTAAATCCCGACCGAAATCAATTGAGTTTGTGCAAAATTGATGGATTCGAAATGTAACAAAACTTACCCGGAAATTTTAGGTTTTATGTTTAGACGTTGCACTGGTTTAAATACTTTATTGACCTTAACATTAAATGAATATTAGGGCTTTTTTTGATATTAAATAAGTCTTCTTTTTTTTCTTCTAATTAAAGCCCGTATGTCACGATCGATAATTATGGACATAATTATAAACACAATTGTTTGTAGAAATTTTATGAACTGTTGCCTACAGTTAATTATTTATTATTATGTTCAATGTTCAAATTTTTGTACATAAAAATAGAATTTATTGTTCTACATTTTTCTATATGGATGTTTGGTTTTTGCATTTTGTGGTTGGTCAGCCCTGTCAATCAATAACACACCATTCGTTTTGTAAGAAGAATTTGACTCAGTTCTCAATAAGCCTATTCGTTTTAAAAGCTTTATTTAAGTTTTATATTGACCTGAGGCAGAAATGTCTTCTGACGCAAGACACTTCAATCACGTGATAATTGTGACTTTGACTAACCCTGTGGCGATCCAAAAAGAAAACACTTATAAAATTCCCGAAAGTATGTGCGCATTTAATCCTTCTTCAAAGGTGCGCATAGAACGATTTAAAACATAACCTATACTTTTTGTATACATTCTGTAATCCATAATCTGTATTAAATTTGATAACATGTCTTGGTCAAGGAAACAAGTAAATCTATTAATAGAAGAATACAAAAAACATCCATCTTTGCAGAGCAGTTCATTCACCATTATATAAAAATAATTATGCAAAGTTTAGTATTGTTATGATGGCCTAGCAGAAACATTACTGAAGTCAAGACAAAATATAGCGCATTAAGAACAAATTTCATTAATGAAAATATATAGCGTCTATGAAAAGTGGAGCCAATTTGGACGATGTGTAAAATAAAATACTATATATCGCTATGTTTTATAATTTCTTTGAATTTTAGATAAACCATCCCACAATTTGCAATTACGATTCTCTTATGTTTATATTATTAAAGCATGCAAAACCAAAAGAAGCATTAGCAGTTACGAGACTGGAAGATTCTCATGAAATGTAGTTGAAGAAACTATCAATCTTGACGATTTGGAACATGATGTGTACACGGTATGTTTACATACATTTTCAATTTACTCGTGTAATAAAAAATCCAATGTCTGTAGGAGCGATATAATGATGGGGGTAGCTGAAGGCGACATAACATTGCTTGATCATCACTATCAATCTTCAACACCCGATTCGGTTAGCGCTGATGTTGAAAAACTTAGATCTACTAAAAATAATAATGACAATACATCTTTGGAAGATGCCTCTAAAGCTATCAATAATATAGCGGCTGTATTTACGGCAAAACAAAATGTAGAAGATTCTGACAATCACATTAACTTTACGTGAAACTCATAGAAATTATTTTACACAATAAACATTAAAATAAAATAAGTAAATAAATGTACAATTAGATAAATATTTTAAATAAACCAATACATTAATTTATTTCTTTTAAATAAATATTTTTTTTAAGTGGGGGCTCGGACTGCGGCCTTCCCCCCCCTATTAATCCGGCCCTGGGTATGATGATTGAAAAAGTAAGAATTTATATTTAAAAAGCCTGTTTATATATTTACATATTTTTACAATAAACGTGTTAAAACATCTATTCTAACAAGCTTTTTTAAACATTATTCTTTATTGCTTCCCGAGTAGTACGTTAATAATAACAGTAACAGTTCAGGTGCAAAGTGGTGCCAGCATACACGGGAAACACAGAGAGGTGTTGACGCAGGGGAAGTTATGAAAAATAACGCAGTAATTAGCGTTAATGTAAGTACCTAGGGTAGCACCGTATCGGAGTGCGTGGATTAGATAGACAATCAATGTCAGAGGTCACAGATATTGGGATCTTTAACTTCGGTAAATGAACTTAAATTTTTGTCCACTCTTTGACGGGTAAAGTGAAGAAGCGGTTTATAATAGCCTATAGAATTTTCCGGCTGCAGCTAAATTTAGTACGGACGAATTAGGGACCAAAATTTTGTACGTAAAAAGTGTGCAAAAAAAAAGTAAAGGGACTGGATGGGTGAAAGAAGGGGGAGGGCAAGCAGTTGGAGAAATTTGGACGAGTTATTGAAGAGAAAAAGGGAAGGTGAAAAGACAGATGAGGAATTGTTCAGGTGAGAAGTAAGGCGACAAAGAGATCTCCACAAAACGTAGGGGAAATTGAGATAGGAGAGGAGGGATGGATAAGGTACTAAGTATGCTGGAGAGTATCAAGAACGAGATAAAGACGAGAAAAGAAATCAAGGAAAACAATGACGAACGTAAAAGACTGAAAGAGGAGGTAAAACAAATGAAGAGAGAGCATGGGAAGACAGAGAATGAATGGAGTAAGGAGCGGTTAGAGATGAAGGGGGAGTTGGAAAAAAATTAAAGAATCAGAGGAAAAAATAATATAGTTGTGAGAAGAAGTAAAATGGTGTAACCTAAGAAGGAACTGGAAGGGCTTATACGGGACAAAGTGGGAGTGAGGGTAAGCATTAAAGAAGTATGGACGGTGAATAAGAAGATAGAAAAAGAACTAGTAGTAGCGAAGTTGGGATGATAAGTGCGAGGTAATGAAGAAAAAGGGAAACTTGAGAAACTCAAATGAATGCATTGAGGATGATCTCACGAGAGAAGAGAAGAGAGGTAGGTACGTACAAGGAGAATTAAGAAAAATTGTAGGGTGAGGGTGGGATACAGAAAGATACGGATAAAAGAAAGCAGATAAGACTGGGATGAGAAAAGAGGAAAGGTAATGTGAGGCCAAGAAGTATCGCAAAAAACTAAAGGGGGAAGGAGGTGGGGCTAGTAAAGGGACGCAGGGAAACGAGAAAAAGTTAAGGGTTTTATTTTGGAATGTAGCCGGAATTAAAAATAAGGAGTGGGGACTTTTGAACCTACTTGGAAAGCTTTGATATGGTGGGCCTGGTAGCGTCGTGGTTGGGGGAAAAAAGACTGGGAGAGGGAAGGGAAAATATCGAGCACATGGTGGAGGAATGTGTAGAGCTAAGGGAGCAGAAGGGAGGTTCGAGAGAGGTGCTTGGAGAGGATGGAAAGGGGAAAAAATGGATGGAGGAGGTTTTAGAGAGCGGAAGGAGAAAAGAGATGTAAAATGTGAGTTAGAGTTAGATTTAAATTAGTTGTAAAATCATGTTGCTGGTTAAGTAGAGGTAATTGTGATTTTGACTAAGATTAGTATATTATTTCAAGAAATACAATAAAGATTGATTGATTGATTGATTGATATTGTTTCCTCTTGCCAATCAACTTGAGGATGAGAAAAGAGGAGGGCTAAATGTGGGGCGAAGAGAAGAAGTAGTGCAAAAAATTAAAGGGGGAAGGGGGTGGGGCTAGGGCTAGTAAAGCGAAGTGGGGAAAAGTTAAGGGTTTTATTTTGGAATAAGGAGTGGGGACTTTTGGACCTACAGTAGAGCGTCGATAATCCGGACGTCAAAAATCCGGACCGTCGATAATCCGGATTCACGTCCGAATGAACTGTACGGTTTTTACTGTAATGTACCTGTACTGTACTAGTGTACTTCACGTTTTTCTCCTGTTTTGTATTTCATTTTCATTAAAGTGAAGTATACTACGTAATATACAACAGCTTTAACTGTATTTACCTACTACATATAGGTACATATGTAAATACATATGACATATGTAATTGTTTACATACATATGTAAGTGAATTCTCGAGGTTTGAGTTACGTTACGTTTTAAAGCATAAAAATAGCCTATTTTCGAAAATTCGGATTTTTTAATAATCCGGATGAGGTTCGGTCCCAATTAATCCGGATTATCGACGCTCTACTGTACTTGGAAAGCTTTGATATGATGGGCCTGGTAGACGTGGTTGAGGGAAGAGACAATATCAAGCACATGGTGGACGAATGTGTAGAGCTAAGGGAGTAGAAGGGAGATGCTTGGAGAGGATGGAAAGGGGAAAAAATGGATGGAGGAGGTTTTAGAGAACGGAAGGAGAAAAGGGATGTAAAATGTGAGTTAGAGTTAGATTTAAATTAGTTGTAAAATTACGTTGCTGGTTAAGTACAGGTATTTGTGATTTTGATTAAAATTGTATATAAGCGGCTCTAATCTTAGCCATGTCGAGCCAGGATTCCCCCAACATGGATCGTCTTAATTCAACAAGAACGGGTCACTCACAAAGTGTGCGTTGTGCCGTCTCGTCGCCTATGTAGCATCCTCTGCAAGATGGTGAATCTACCAAGCTGATGCACTGCATGTGCTTGTTAAGTCTGCAGTGCCCAGAAAGTATGCCTATAAGTAGGTTCCTTCCGAACAGCCCTGTAAAAGTTAAGGGTATCAACTCAACGTTTTCTGGACATTAGTTTATAGGCGTGAGGAGGATTCTGAAATGATTTGCAAGAATGGCAAAAGAGTTCTCAATAGTCCTGCGTGTTCTTGAAAGTCGGTAATTAAAAATCCTTTTTTGATGATCAAGATCACGTTGAGAATATGGTTTTATGACGTTAACTTTTTAATGGGAAAGCATCTTAAAAAACTACAACATATGACCGACACTTTTTTAGTTCTTCCTGCTAAAGCAATCGGTGGTAAATTACAAATGTTCGATCATAAAGCTTTTGACAAATTACCATTTCTAAAAACTCCACCATCACTTATACGTCCATTTACACCAATGTTTATGTATGTAAACTTATAATTTGCGCGTCGCATAAACCGAGTAAAACTATTGAACGGTTCCCTTTATAATTATAATAATAAGATCCAAATAATCTTGGAGGAGAAAAATTAATACGCGTTCCATCTAAAGCACCTAAACATTGAGGAAATTGCCATGATTGTTGAAAATCAACTGTCTATAAATAACAAATATGTAAATAAATAAATTTATACAACCCCTTGACTATACTTTCATTGAGAACTCTAACGATTGCAGGAATTATTCTTGAAATTGTTGTTTCGTGAATTGTAGTTGAATACGTGTCTCTCCTGTTGCCAAAAAACTTAATGTAACTTCTAATCTAGAATGAAGGTATTATTAACCGAAAGTTTAGAAAAAGGTTTTAATAAATTGTTACCTACATACAGACTACGAGATGAAATTGTATTGTCTCGTCCATCTTAATATTTTACAATTTTTTTTATTCACTTACCAACCGTCTTTAACTCTTTAACATTACTTTAAATACGATAAAAAAGCATCAAGGTATCAAATCAACTTATATCATCAGTTTTTGAGGTTAACCAACATTCTTCGTACTATTGGGACTATTCACTGACTATGTATCTACTACCAATGGGTAGTGTGCATTTGACCTATTAAGGGCGTTTCTAATTTGTTTTAAAAAGAACAGTTTTGTTGGCGTTATTGAAAATTTAGGAGAGAAAAATAAGCAAATTTACAAATGCAAGTGAACAACGAGAACACAACAATAACATAACCTTAAATTAATAGACTAACATTGAAAATTTATTATTAAATCGTAAGAGACACGTTGGTGGGTAAAACCGTGGATTGAGTAACGGAAAATGAACAATGAATGCATTCTAATTTGTTACATAATGTTAACTAACAGTGATAGATGAAGAAAATGTTGATAAAGATACAGAAATGGAATTTCTGCCAGAGACAGGTTATTTTAGTGGTTACTGGTTTGTGGGTTATCTGTAACATTGCGCTACTTAGATATACTGCTGGGTATTATAAAATTTCACCAACGAAGTTAACAAAAGAAACAAATCGTTCGATAAAATCGAAAGCATATACATATTTTCGTTTTACAATTTGTGGTTGACTTAAGTCACTCCCTATCAATAACACACAATTCTTTTTATAAACAAAATTGGAACCAGTTCCCAAAAACCCTATTCGTTTTAAAACCTTTGTCGACCCAGGGCTACCTCAGAGTTATGTAATACACATTACATATAAGGTGTTTTCTTTTTGCATCGCCACAGGGTTAGGTAAAGTTACAATCATCACGTGATTAAAGTGCAGCCTTGCGTCATGTAGACAAATTATTTTTATAAAACGAATGGTGTGTTATTGACAGAGCTGACTTAAGTCTACCACAACATGCAAAAAGAAAACACCTTATAGGTGTTTTCTTTTTGCATCGCCACAGGTGTGCCACAGGGTTAGGCAAATGCACAATTATCACGTGATTGAAGTGCCTTGCGTCATAAGACATTTCTGCCTCAGGTTAATATAAAACGTAAAATAAAGCTTTCAAAACGAATAGGGTTATTGAGAACCGAGTCAAATTATTTTTATAACACGAATGGTGTGTATTGACAGAGGTGCCTTAAGTGTACCACAAAATGCAAAAAGAAAACACCTAATGTTTACTCGTAGAGATTTTCAAAGAGTTTTCAATACACGTCATTTCAGTGTTGCCAGGCAACTTCTTTTATTAACCCCTAGATGTCGTTGAGAAAACCACTAAAATAAAGTCACTAAATATTCCACTAAAATTTAAAATAAAACCCCAAAATCATAGATAGTCTAATTTAAGCTTGTGATTCGCAATTTTCGGTGTAACGTGTATGGCCCTCCACTTACAAGCGGCCATCTGGTAAATAACTAAAATCAATTTCAATAACGAAAACGACGTTAACGTTCCTTACAAGCTAACAAATTTGCTCTTGGTCGGTTTGTTATTCAAAAAATGTGTATTATGTTGTAATATTAAGAAAATGTTTCTGTATGTTTAACGATATAAAAACCTCTAAATAAAATTCTTCCTAAAATACCCACTAGCCGAAAAAAAAAACAAATTTAGGGGGAAACCCCTAATCATTTGGCAACACTGCCGGGTCAATTTACTACATCGTTGTACTATTGGAACTATCCACTGACCGTGTATCTACTACCAATGATTAATGAACTGCAACTGTGTGTATTTGACATACCAACAGTAACATTTATTGTTATGTGATGTGAAGGTACTCGAGGTAACTAAATAGCCACACATACAGTTTTTCCCATTGAATAAAGTAGGTTTCTTTATTCAATGGTTTTTCCTCAAGGCAGGATTGTGCAGTTGCAGTCGAAGGCTTGAGGATTTTCTTTAAGGTGCAATTCCGAACACGACTGCAGACTGCAGACCGCAAACCGCATATTGCTGACTGCAACTGCAGACCGCCGACTGCAGGACTGATATCTATAGTTGGCAATGGAATACATTCGTTACGCGGCGCCATTGCCGCTATTGCGTCACTGTCGCGTCTCGCTATCAGGACTGCAAACTGCACTACCGCTCACAAATCAGTAGTGTCGCCGAACTTCACAGTAAAAACACGTGTGTTTATTGTACAATGAGTTTTTCGGACACCGACGAGGAAAAATTGATAAACATTGTGGCTAAATATTCAATATTATATGATTGTGGCCACACTGATTATGATTTTCAATGAGTACTGAATAACTTCCTTCGTGTAGTCTATTTTTAAATAAAGGCATTGTGAGCTTTCTTTTTTTTCTGGTACATGAATAGTAACAAAAAGTCATCATCGTCCTCCTCTTCCAACAAAAGGCCCACAATCGTATCGGGATCGCCAAATACGTCTGACATCTTGTATTCATGCAAAGCGATTGACTGCAAGTTCGATCTGTTGCTGGGTTTAACATGGAGTCGACCGCAGGCGGCACCAGCTTTGCAGTCTGTGGTTTGCAGTCAGCAATATGCGGTTTGCGGTCTGCAGTCTGCAGTCGTGTTCGGAATTGCACCTTTAAGTTTGTGTGACCCACACACACGTCTACAGTTACTTGGAAATTTTTTTCATTAAGAGGCACTACCTAACAAAGTACGCACCACACAAGTAAATTTATTTCCCATCCGTCGGTAAATTCGTTTGCCGGCCTAAAGTTGGCCGAAATACGGCTGTTTGGAATGTTCCTTTGTTAAAAGCAAGTTAAAGCACTAACTAAAGATTTACGCTGATTTCCCGCTGCAACATTTTTTTACTGGCCTAAACTTTGGCTTGGACATTAGGTGGAATATTTTTTCAGAGGCCCTCCCACTTGCAAAGTGTTCTAACATCTAACATAGGTACTAAAAAATGATGGCTAATTCAATTTTATTTTAAAGAAGGTACCTATTGCATACAATAATCTTTATTTATTTAAATAAATAACAACTTCATAGGTACGTATGGTGTAACACAGGTTTATTATATAAAGTTCGATGGTGAACACAGCTAACCTTATAATGAAACAACGCATATCAACTACAATAAAAATTTATCGAAAGTGTTTTTGTGCGGTACGGAAAATTAGTGCAATTAAATACCACTTATTACAATAACAAGAGATGTCGAGAAAAATACATTTAAACAATCAAACAACACTAGAAATACAAGAGTTACTATTCCCAATTTCCTTAGGTACCTACAGAGAATAATAACCGTTTCAAATACCTACATAATTGCAGATTAAATGACATGTAGATTAATTTACAGATACTTATGCAAAACAAGTTCACAGCAAAACACCACACATGCGGTGAACAAACCAAATCCAAAAAATACGAATATAAAAGTCAGATGTTTCAAAGTTATTAAATCATCTGACGTCGTATCAACTTTTTGTGTATCATATTCACCATAGAAATCATTTATACGCTTTTCATGTATTCCACTTTCTATCATTTTACTAACAAATGTATTTAACGTAGGTGTGAAGTAATCATCGATCTGTAAGCGAAGACTCATTTTACTAACGGGAGTGATCGAACTATCTGTTATTTCGTAAGCTTCAATTCTCTTGTTTGATGCGATTTCTATATTACGTATATCTTCAAATTGGGTAATAACCGCATAATTCCCGTGAAGATGTAAGTTGAGCAGATGATCCCAATATTGATCTAAGGTAACATAATGTATTATGTTTTGCAGCCTGGTATAAAGTTTCCGATCGGCCATATTCACGCTGAAGTAATTTTTTTTTATATCATTTGCACTATATATAGGTAGCGGAGAATCTGCCAACTCTTCCAAGTTCCGTATCTGAAAATCATACTGCGGTGTTGTTAAAACGGTTGACATATCGGAGGTGAAAGCAAACTGTATGTTAATGGCGTAAAATAAATAAAACGATAATAGAATACGTAAAGCGAGTGATGTAGGTCTAGGCAATTGTGCTACGTTACCAAAAATAGTGAGTGACCAGACATTTAAGAAAGAAAGACACAACTTATCGAATGTAAATCCTCCATTACGAGATATAATTAAAAACCATGTTAACCATACACATATAAATACGACACTTGTTGCTATCCAAACTTCATAAGTGAAGACTTTCAGGCAGACATTCATGTTAGAAATTTGTCCGGCTTTGGGTACCAACCATAAAATATCTTTTCTAATCAATGGTTCCGTTACATCGTTAATAGCAGTGTCTCTCGCGTTCGATATTAGAATCATTCCTCTGATTCTTATCAAATAATCATATTCCTCGAAGTTATTAATCTCGATACGTTGAAAGGTGGCGTTGAGATGGTGTGATAGTTCTTTGACGACGTACTGTACAGCACGAGTACCTGGATAGCTTTCATTTGCATACATACTGCTTGTGCGAAACCAGAAAGTAACTGGACATTTATTCATTTGATGTATCACGCTTTTAAATGAAAGAGATAATTGTTCTTCGCAATCTTGAAGAATCATTAATTTTTGACTTCTCCCACAATCATTTTCTGGAGCAAAGCGATCATACGTCAACAATTTCGCTCTTCCTCGCCCATAAACCAAAACAATTACATTATTAATGTCGTACGACCAAAATATCTCAAACATCGATGCTGGATTGATAGTGTTAGTAATAACCAAAATTTTAAAATTACCCAACCTTCTCTCATTGCTTTGTGTAATATTATATGCATTATGTACTGTGCGATGTAGAGAACGTATATTTTTTGGGCATATTATAAATTGCCCATCATACTGTAATTTATTGACATCATTAATAACGTTCATATTTAAAACAATATACGGGCGCATGGTGGTCATTTCAAAAATCGCATCTTCACATAAATCACTATTTAAGATCAAGCTCAAGGTGTCATTCTCTGAAAATAAGTGGTTTATCGTTTTTTGAATGCACATCTTTATTGGCGTGTTCGATCCATTCAAGTTAGTATTAACGAAAATATCGCACTGAATTAACAATATTTGAAAATAGAGCCACGTTACGAATATTAAATCTTTCATTTTGATTGTTAGTGATACCAGTTTGCACTAAAAATGAAATATTATGGTAAATTTACTCGCTTGACTAAACTCACCAACGCAACGTTCTAATACATCACAGCACAGACAAGCAAATGAATACAACAACGTAGCATAAATATACGAATAAATATAATCAATAAAAGTACGTAAGAAAAACTTTTATAGTAATTGCATTATAATTGGTGTATCGCGTGTTTACCATATTTTCCCTAGAAGCTAAACCTATAATTTACTATAACGTAACACCGTAGCTAGGTAGGTACATACAAACAAACTCGTGTTACCCTATAATTATGGTAGTAAAAAGAATATCGGAAAAGTAATTTGAGAATAGTAAATGAGGTTTAATGTATAAGTAAACATACGAGTTTCTGTTTTATAGTTCTGAAGGTGAAGGATTATCGAACTATTGATACTGCATTATAGACTACGCAAAAAACATCCGAAATCAAGATGATCTTGAACAGAATTTCTTCTTTTTGGCGTGCAATTTTTCTTTTATATTAAACATTACGATTTTCACTTTACTGTTTAAAAAGGATAGAAACAATCTACCTACATAATAAAGTTGGTCGTATGTCAGTCGCGGGTGAAATCGATGGATTCGAAATGCAAACAAAACTTAGCTAGAAATTTTCGATTATGTTTAGATGTTGCACTGGTTTAAATACTTTATTGACCTTAAATTAATATTAGGACTTTTTTGATATTAAATAGTCTTTTTTTTTTTTCTTCTTATGTACAGCCCGTAATGTCACAATCTATAATTAGGGAAATAATTATGAACACAAATGTTAGTAGAAATTTTATGAACCGTTTAATTATGTCTAAATTTTTGCACATAAAAATAGGAATTGTTCTACATTTTTCTAGATAAAATGCGCGAAAATATGTGCGCATTAGCGATGGGCAAAACGGCTCTTTATTCATTGATTCGGTTAACTTTAAATGAACCGATTCATTGAGCCGTAAACTTCGTTTGTAGCAACGTGAACGTACATTAAGAGTACACTTCATTACAGACACGTACACGCGTCGTTCGTTCACTTCAATTATACGAAAACGTACTTATGCAGTGCACGATTATGAATGCGAGAAAATTGTAAATATGCGTATAAAAATAGAAAAGAAAATACATTTACTTCTACTATCTCAACCTGCAAGTTCCAGTCAGCCGAGAGCCCATTTGTTAAGTATTTATGAACTGGTTCAATCTGACAATTACAGGAACCTCTTCAATTGTTCGCGAACGAAATATTTCTAGTGCGCATAGAATGATTTAAAACAAAACCTATAATTTTTGTACAAGTAAATACAAATACAAAAAACATGCATGTTTGTACGCAGTTCGTTCACCATTATATAAAAATAGAAATGCTAGGAATTGTGCACTGGAAGAAATTATGCAAAGTTTAGTGGCCAAGCACAAACATTACTAAAGTTAAGGCAAAATTTAGCGCATTAAGCACAAATTTCATTAATGAAAATAATGTAAATTAAAAATATGTAAATAAATAAATTTATACAACCCCTTGATTATACTTTCAAGTAGTCTTCTTTGAGAACTCTAACGATTGCAGGAATTATTCTTGAAATTGTTGTTTCATGAATTCCGGTTGAATACGTGTCTCTCCCGTTGCCAAAAATCTTAATGTAACTTCTAATCTAGAATAAAGGTATTATTAAGCGATAGTTTAGAAAAAGGTTTTAATAAATTGTTACCTACCTATAGACTACGAGATGAAATTGTATCTCGCCAACAAGTTTTCTTGTTTTTCAACGTGGTGGATTAATTTATACAGAAGAAAGGATAAGAATCTTCTACCAAAAGTTCCTCATTTAACATTGCCAAATTTCCTTTCTTGTAATCCATTTTCGACATGAAGCTCCTTTCTTATTCTTTTGTTTTCTTCTATAAATTAAGTATGTATTCAACTCCATCTTAATACCTTACAATTTCTTTATTCACTTTTACCACTCGTTTAACTCTTTAATTTTACTTTAAATACGCTAAATCAATCACAAGATGAGAATTTTCAAATGGAGATGACAAAACACGTATAAATATGGACGTGGACGTAGGAAAATGTATGGCATCATTTTTTGAGGTTGACAAGCATTATCTGTACTATTGGGACTATTCACTGACTATGTATCTACTACCAAACGATAGTGTGCATTTGACCTACTAACAGCGTAGTTCAACATTACAAATAATTTCACTTCATTTCATTGAACTATACGCTATACGCAACTAGCGTACAGTTCAATGCGCTTTACACATGGAGAGAGCAGACAGCGTTAAACTAACACACACTAATCAAAATGTAAGAGAGCAGGCAGCGTTAAACTAACACACTAACCACAATATACTCGAGAGAAGGACAGGGATTCCCCATGTGGCCCTCTCTCTCGCATTTTGCCGGCGCCTCAGTAAGCGTTAAGCGGGCCACAGACTTCGTGATTTTTCATCGGTTGTCGGTCATCGTGCCAACCGTTCGTGCCGCCTGATGAGCCCACAGACTACGTGCGAAGTAGCAGTCCGATTCCAGAAATTACAATGAACAGGATACAATTATTAGCAGTGGCGGGGGCACTTGCAGTTGGCAATAAAATGAAAACACAAAAAAAGAGGATCGGTTTGGTGCAAAGAGTGGCTGTTGAAAAGAAGAAGTTTTTCACATATAAATTTATTAAATGAGCCGAGATTTTAATCAGTAGATTGGTATAATTATATTAATTATTACTCGCAACGAACGGACGTTACTGATCTTAAAACCGACAGGATGGAACGAAATCCCCACACACTTCGGTTTAGCACGATGACCGACATACCGAACCGACGAAAATCAAGCTCCGCCAGAAATTCGTCGTGACGGTTCATCGTGACAGTTTTACCCCACACACTACGGTTTTTGGCACGAACGGTCGGCACGATGACCGACAACCGATGAAAAATCACGAAGTCTGTGGCCCGCTTTACAGTAGGTGTTTTCTTTTTGCACCGCCACAGATGTGCCACAGGGTTAGGCAAATGCACAATTATCACGTGATTGAAGTACCTTGCGGCATAAGACATTTCTGCCTCAGGTTAATATACAACTTAAATAAAGCTTTTAAAACGAATAAGGGTTATTGAGACCTGAGTCAAATTATTTTTATAAAACGAATGGTGTGTATTGACAGAGGTGCCTTAAGTGTACCACAAAATACAAAAAGAAAACACCTAGTATGTATATATTTCAGTGGTGTTATTGATAATTTAGGAGAGAAAAATAAGCAAATACGAAAAATCGCAGTTCTAAAAACTTGCACTGAGAGCACTTCCAGTGCAGTAACGAAATTGAACCAAATCTCAGTGGAACGCATTACAATCGTACGGTGCGCACCGAAAAAGACAGTGGAATACGCTACCCTGGAGCAGGGCAGTTTTAGTGCGCACCAGTGCAGTGGAAAACGCTATAACATTGAAAATTTATTATTAAATCGTAAGAGACACGTTGGTGAGTAAAACCGTGGATTGAGGAACGGGAAATAAACAATCAAGACAAACGTAATTTGTTACATAATGAACTAACAGTGATAGATTATAAGCAAATTTTGATCAAAATACAGAAATGCAATTTCTGCAAGAGACAGGATATCTGTAACATTGCGTTACTTTAGCTACCTACTGGTGGGTATTATAAAATTTCACCAACAAAGTTAACAAAAAGACAAATCGTTTGATAAAATCGAAAGCATGTAAAGCTCTTTTCGTTTTAGAGTTTGTGGTTGATTTAAGTCACTCCTGTCAATAACACGCACTTCTTTTTATAAACAAAATTGGACCCAGTTTCCAATAACCCTATTCGTTTTAAAACCTTTTAGAGTGAATATGCTCAACGAGCATGGCGTTATTCGTTTTAGAAATGCAGGTCGCACCAACACAATAATGTGTAATTGCTGAATATTGGCTTGACACAACTAGAACATGCTCCGTTAGCATGTGTTCCCTGGGTCAACACAAACTTGACTTAAGCCCGTCTTACATAGTCAAATTTCTACATGTATTCTTAGATGAATTTTTACATGTAAAATCTTCTGTGTTAATTTTAAGTACATGTAGAAATATCACCATGTAAAACAGAGATACATTAAGGTGTATTTAAACGATTTTACAAAAAATCTTGTTTGCATTTCGAGCGTGAACTACCGATTTTGGCCCTTTGGCTTTTCTAAAATTCCTCGGCCATTTGGTTTTGTAATTCCACATGGGCCAAAGTCGCCTCCTTCACGCTCTTAATACAAAAATAGCTATTAATTATAGCAAATTGATACTTAATGTTTAATGCAAATCTTATGGATATTAATATGGAGTTTTAGGAAAAATGTTGTGTAAAACACAAGAAGAAAGTTGTTTTTGCAACCGTCACACAATTGGATACACTCAAACTTTGATTTTGAGTTGAAAAAAGCATAATAATTGTCTTCTCTAGTTGTACAAATAACTACATATTTCTGTAGTAAAAACTAAAAACTAGTGAAGAAACTTACAATTTCCTCTTTGAAGATTAAAGGAAACTGTATACTGCTACCACCTTTTACCTAAGCAGGAAAACAAAAGAATGTTTAGTTGTAGATAATTGACAATTCATGTTATAAATACAAATTTCTTAAATATTAAGTTTTGGGAAAAACGTTGGATAAAACAAATGAAGAAAGCCGATACAAATGACATACTTGCTATGCTTGTGTCTCAGTCAAACTTTGAGCTTGAATTAAAAAAGCATAATTGTCTTCTAGTTGTACCAAATACTATAGTATAAGTGATGGTTAAATTCAATTCTATTTTAAAGAAGGTACCTATTGCATACAATCACCTTTATTTATTTTAATAACAATTTCATATATTGTACACGCATAAGAACTACAATGAAAATTTATCGAAAGTGTTTTTGTGCGATACACAAAATTAGTGCAATTATAAATACCACTTAAGTACCTACCAACTACAATATTTATGAAGAGATGTAGAGAAAAATACATTAAAACGATCAAACAACACTACAAGGGTTACTATTCATAGTACAGAGAATAATAACTGTTACATAATTTGCACTTTTGCACATTAAATAAAATGTAGAATAATTTACCTACAGATACTTATGCAAAACAAGTTCAAAGCAAAACACCACACATGCGGTGAACAAACCAAACCCAAAAAATACGAATATAAAAATGAGATGTTTCAAGGTTATTAAATCATCTGCTGGTGTCGTATCAACAATTTTTGCATTAAGTTCACGAAGGAAATCATTTTTACGCTTTTCATGTATTCCACTTTCTATCATTTTACTAATAAATGTATTTAACGTAATTGTGAAATAATGATCGATGTGTAAGCCAAGACGACTGTTAAGAACGGGAGTGATTGAACTATCCGTTATTTTGTAAGCGTCAACTTTCTTGTTGGTAAAGTTTTCTGCAATGTGTATATTTTCTAATGATGTAATAACCGCATAATTCCTGTGAAGATGTAAGTTGATCTGACGATCAATAAATTCATATATGGTAACACAATGTATTAAGTTTTGCAGCTTGGTATAAAGTTTCCGATCGGTCATTTTCAAGTCGAAGTAAGTGTCTTTACTTCCATGAACAGTATATATGGGTAGCTGAGAATCTGCCAACTGTTCCAAGTTCTGTATTTGAAATTCATACTGCGGTGCTGTAAGAACGGTTGACATATCTGAGGTGAAAGCAAACTGCATGTTAATAGCGTAAAATAAATAAAACAATAATAGAATACGTAAAGCGAGTGATCTGCATCTGGGAAATTGTGCTACGTTACCAAAAATGGTGAGTGACCAAACATTTAAGAAAGAAATGCATAACTTATCGAATGTAAATCCTCCATTACGAGATATAATTAAACACCACATTAACCACGTACATATAAATACAATACTTGTTGCTATCCAAACACCACGATTGAAGACTTTCAGGCAGAGATTCATGTTAGAAATTTGTCTAGCTTTGGGTACCAACCATAACATATCTGCTTTATTCAATGGTTCCGTTACATCGCAGACACCAATAAAGTAGTCTGTCGCCACCCCTATTAGAATCATGCTTCGTGTTCTTGTCAAATTAAGATATTCCCGTGAGTTATTAATCATAGTACGTTGAAAGGTGGCGTTGAGACGGTGTGATAGTTCTTCGATGATGTACTCTTTAACACGACAAGTTGGAAAGTTTCGTTTTTCGTGTGCAGTCATTGGCTCAAACCAGAAAGTAATTGGACATTTATTCATTTGATGTATCACACTTGTAAATGAAAGAGACAATTGTTCTTCGCAATTTTGATTCATAATTAATTTTGGAGTTTTCCCACACGCATTTTCGGGAGCAAATCGATCACACGTAAACAATTTCGACATTCCTTGCACATAAACCAAAATAATTACATTATTAATGCCACGCGACCAAAATATCTCAAACATCGATGAGGCATCGGTAGTGTTAGTAATAACCACAATTTTAGCATTACACAACCTTCTCTTATTGCTTCTTGCGATATCAAATGCATTATGTATTGTGCGATTTAGAGAATTTACATCCCTTGGGCATATTATAAACTGTCCATCATACTGTAATTTATTAACACCATTATTAGCTTCCATATTTAAAACCATATACGGACGCGAAGTGCTCATTTCAAAAATCGCATCTTCACACAAGTTATTATTATTTAAGATCAAGTTCAAAGTGTCATTCTCTGAAAATAAGTGGTTTATAGTTTTTTGAATGCACATCTTTATTGTCGTGTCCGATCCCTCCAGGTTATTATCAAAAATATCGCACTGAACTAACGATATTTGAAAATAGAGCCATGTTACAAATATTAAATCTTTCATTTTGTTTGATAGTGACACCAGTTCGCACCGAAAATGAGAAAGTACGACAAAATGTACTCACTTGAATAAACTCACCAGCAACGTTCTAACACATCAGGCAGTCGAATGAATACAATAACGTATGAAATATACGAACAATCAATAAAAACGTTACCGTAACTGCTCATTGTAATTGGTATGTACATATTTACAATAGTTTCCCTGAGCCAAACGTATAATTTAGTATTATTACGTGAACGAATTTAGGTTCCTTACATATAATCTTGTTGTCAAAATAAGGTAGAAATATAAATACTTATTGTACAAGTAATTTTTTATACGAGAATAGTAAATAGTAAATTACGTTTAATGTATTAGTAAACATACAAGTTTATGTAGGTATTATAATTCTCAAGGATTATCGAACTATTAATATTGAATTCAGAATTGTAGACTACGCAAAAAACGTGCAAGATCAAGGATAATCTTTGGACAGCATTTCTTCTTTTAGGTGTGCAATTTTGTCTTTATATTATACATTATGATTCTCACTTTGAAACCTCAACAAAATAATACAGTGAAATGGTTGAATATAAGTGGCCTTACTGAGTAAAAAAGATACAAACAATCTACCTAGTACATAATAAAGTAGGTCGTATGTCAGTCGCGGGCAAAATCAGTCGAATTTGTGCAAAATCAATGCATTCGAAATGCAAACAAAACTTACCCGGAAATTTTAGGATTTATGTTTAGATGTTGCACTGCTTTAAATACTTTATTGACTTTAAATTAAATGTTTTTAAATTAATAGGGCTTTGTTGATTTTAAATAGTCTTTTTTTCTTACACAGTACAGCCCGCATGTCACGATCTATAATTATGAACACAAATGTTAGTAGAAATTATGTTCAAATTTTTGTACATAAAAATAGAATTGTTCTATACTTTTCTAGATAAAATGGACGAAAATAAGTGCGCATTAGCAATGGGCAAAACGGCTCTTTATTCATTGATTCGGTTCACTGGTTCACATTCCTTTAAAGGAACCGATTCATTGAGCCGTAAACTTTGTTGGTAGGAATGTGAAACGTACGTTAAGAGTACACTTCATTACAGACACGTACACGCTTCGTTCGTTCACTTCAATAATACAGCTACAGCGACGTAACTCTAACTATGTTTGCATTTGCATTGTTCATTATAAAATGTGATAGCATAGCGAGAAATGCTATTGTGTGTTGTATATATATATAAAAAGCACATTAGTACTTCGATTTAATTTGAAAACGTACTTATGCAGTACAGGATTATGAATGCGAGAATATTGTAAATACATTATGTGTATAAAAATAGAAAACATCTGATTCTCATCTTGAAAATACATTTACTTTTACTATCTCAACCTGTAAGTTCGAGTGAGCCGATTCGTTAAGTATTTATGAACCGGTTCAATTTGACAATTACGCGAACCGCTTCAAATGTTCGTGAACAACACATCTCTAGTGCGCATAGAATGATTTAAAACAAAACCCATAATTTTTGTACAAGTAAATACAAATACAAAAAACATGCATGTTTCTACGCAGTTCGTTCACCATTATATAAAAATAGAAATGCTGGGAATTGTGCACTGAAAGAAATTGTGCAAAGTTTAGTGGCCTGGCACAAACATTACTGAAGTCAAGGCAAAATTTAGTGCATTAAGAACAAATTTCCTTAATGAAAATGTAGAGGAAGTCTGTAAATTACAAATATGTAAATAAATAAATTTATACAACCCCTTGATTATACTTTCAAGTAGTCTTCTTTGAGAATTCTAACGATTGCAGGAATTATTCTTGAAATTGTTGTTTCATGAATTCCGGTTGAATATGTGTCTCTCCCGTTGCCAAAAATCTTAATGTAACTTCTAATCTAGAATAAAGGTATTATTAACCGATAGTTTAGAAAAAGGTTTTAATAAATTGTTACCTACCTACAGACTACGAGATGAAATTGTATATCGCCAACAAGTTTTCTTGTTTTTCAACGTGGTGGATTAATTTATACAGAAGAAAGGATAAGAATCTTCTACCAAAAGTTCCTCATTTAACATTGCCAAATTTCCTTTCTTGTAATCCATTTTCGACATGAAGCTCCTTTCTTATTCTTTTGTTTTCTTCTATAAATTAAGTATCTATTCAACTCCATCTTAATACCTTACAATTTCTTTATCCACTTTTACCACTCGTTTAACTCTTTAATTTTACTTTAAATACGCTAAATCAATCACAACATGAGAATTTTCAAATGGAGATGACAAAACTGCAAAACACGTATAAATATGGACGTGGCATCGACATTTTCTATATGTCGATGGGACGTGGACGTAGGAAAATTTATGGCATCATTTTTTGAGGTTGACAAGCATTATCTGTACTATTGGGACTATTCACTGACTATGTATCTACTACCAAACGATAGTGTGCATTTGACCTACTAACAGCGTAGTTCAACATTACAAATAATTTCACTTCATTTGATCTAGAAAAAACAATTTTGTGTTGGTGTCAATGAATAAATAGTGTCAGGAAGAAGCATATAGCAGACGCCTGTATATGTCAAGGCGAGACGGAAATGCGGCCATGAAAAGCCAAGTTTGACTCACTTTGTTTATGTTATGTTAATGGTCGTTGCGTGGGCGTATACTTAGTTTTTGTTTAAATTTACATTTTAACGATAAATTAGTGGTGATTTTTATTCTATTAGTGATTTCATAATGGAAGTAGTTCAATTCATTTAATTTATGTACAATTCGCATGATTGCAAGTTTTGTAAACACATAATTTGAGGTTAAAACATAGGCGTCTGTATTGTTTCTAAGGGCTTAAACATTTGTTTTGCACGTTGATATAGTGTGTTTTATTGCTATAAATTACCTTTAAATAAGCGTTTGTAACCAACCTAGTAAACAAAAACAAAACTTAGTACTATACGTAGTAGAAATCTATATTTTACTGTTATTTTTTAAGTAAGTATCTTTTTGCAACAGCACGCCATTGTCAAACAGGAAACAATCATCTGCCATATGCAAAGGCCATCGCGGTCTCACGATAATATTGCATATGCTTCTTCCTGACACTATTTATTCATTGGTTGGTGTTATTGATAATTTAGGAGAGAAAAATAAGTAAATACGAAAAATCGCAATATACTTATAGTTGGGCCAATGGATCTTTACCGATCTATATGTTCACATACGACGTGCGTATCTGTCATTCGACTACTTTATTACTAAAAATAAACAAAGACAAACTGCAAATCTCAGTCAGTTTGTCTGTAATATATTGACATCAGTGAATATCATGAATCCTTTATTTTATAACATATAACTTCTACAAACAAGAACTTTACATCTATTTACTTACAACGTAAAAGTAGAACGTGTTTCTACAAAATCTGGCACCAGACAAGCCTTGAATCATACTGCTACGTTCTTATATTAATGTAGTTGGTGCGGTTTACACCTATAGTCCGGTTTACACTATGCTACATTGTCCTTGTTTGTTTTTAGTAATGAAGTCACTGACCTGTATCTAAAAGGACTGAGCATTCTAATGATCCCCTCCACTACTTTTGAAGCAAATTGAAAACGGGGATTTAAGGTGCCAGTTAGTAATTTAGTTTTGTTGTGTTGGTGATTATTGGTAACACTGTTACTAATGTTTTTATTTACATAAACATAACCTTGTTTCATACGTAGTATAAACTACGTTTATGCATTGCAATAAAATACAATTTTTAATAATTTACGTTTTTAAATAATTATGAGCCTGTAATTATACTACTTTTCACCAGATATTAAGCATAATAGGTTAGAACAAGCTAAACTGTAACAGCTGATACCAGTACTACCAACACATTATAAACACCGAGCTACCATCATTATATAACTAACGCACTAGTTGGCACCCGAAGTAACTAATATTTAGGTGGGGCTTGTTTGCTTCAATGTTGTATTGAAGAATGCTCAGTCCTTTATGATACAGGTCAGTGAATGAAGTAGGCGAATGACAGATACGCACGTCCACTGACCTGTATCATAAAGGACTGAGCATTCTTCAATACAACATTGAAGCAAACAAGCCCCACCTAAATATTAGTTACTTCAGGTGCCAACTAGTGCGTTAGTTATATAATGATGGTAGCTCGGTGTTTATAATGTGAACCAAGAAATGCATGCATTGTGATGCTGCAACTAAAAATGCAACATGAAAATGCACAAATTTGAATACCACTTAAGACAAATAAAGAAGCATACTTAATTACATACATACATCTCTATTTATTTCTATCATTAGGTGTTTTCTTTTTGTATCGCCACACGGTTGGGCACATGCATAATTATCACGTGATTAAAGTGCCTTGCGTCATAAGACATTTCTGCCTCAGGTTAATATAAAACTTAAAATAAAGCTTTAAAACGAATAGGGTTATTGAGAACTGAGTCAAATTATTTTTATAAAACGAATGGTGTGTATTGACAGAGCTGACTTAAAGCTACCACAAAATGCAAAAAGAAAACACCTAATATTCATTAATAAAAATGTACTACGTGCGGAACGCGTGATTTGTCTTTGGCGTGATCGCGATTTATAAACATCGACGCCATTTGTTTATTTCATCAATCAACATGTGGAAAACCGGCAACCGTGGAAAACAAAATTGGAGGTAAAATTAAAATTACTTAACCTCACATTTTGTTGTTTATAATTTTTAATATAACTCGTTAAAGAATATTAAAAAAATGAGTGATTCCATGGAAGTAGATGATGGTATTCCCAGCACTTCTAAGCAAGTGAAAGAGTCACAAACACACAATCTTCCTTGGTAATGTATCACACACAACAACAACAACAACAACAACAAAACTGGATCGGTTTTTAGGATCGAAAAGTATCGACCACAAAGTTTCGAAGACATCGTGGGCAACGAAGATACGATTAAACGTCTGTCAATATTTTCGCAACAAGGAAACGTTCCCAATATTATTATAGCCGTATGTTACCAACGTAGTTACCTTAACTGTGTTTATGAGTGAGAATTTTAGGGTCCGCCGGGTGTCGGTAAAACAACGACAATACTCTGTTTGGCGAAAATCTTGTTGGGTTCCGCGTTTAAAGATGCCGTATTGGAGTTAAACGCGTCGAACGATCGTGGTATCGACGTCGTTCGTAACAAAGTTAAAATGTTCGCTCAGCAAAAAGTTACTCTTCCCCCTAGTAGGCATAAGATAATTATTTTGGACGAAGTCGACAGTATGACTGAGGGTGCGCAACAAGCGTTGCGACGCACAATGGAAATTTACAGTAATACCACTCGTTTTGCTCTCGCTTGTAATTACAGCGAGAAAGTGATTGAAGCCATTCAATCGCGTTGCGCTATTTTACGATATTCGAAGTTAACGGATGCGCAAGTCTTAGCTCGTGTGATGCAGATCTGTCGTAATGAAAATGTAAGAATTCGAATTTTTACGTGAAGCACATTATTGATTTAAATACAGGTGGAATATTCGGAAGACGGACTTGAGGCAATTGTTTTTACGGCGCAGGGTGATATGCGACATGCACTTAACAATCTACAATCCACCTACAACGGTTTTGGGTTTGTTAGCGCAGAGAATGTATTTAAAGTTTGCGATGAGCCACATCCTCTTCTCATCAAAGATATGTTATTAGAGTGCACAAAAGGAGAAATTCGAGAAGCTTATAAGGTAAATATTGTTTTGTCTTTGCCATGTAGCATCATATTGACAATTGAAAGTGTTTATTTTGTTAAAAATAGGCAATATGACTATGTGTTGATAAGTTATGAATCTTCTATAATGTTTCGTTAACTGATAAACCATTTCACTCTTTGAATAGTAGAGTGAGAGGTGGTCAGACTGTTTTCCTTTGAACTTATTACTCTAATACATTACATTTTTCAAAACTCCATTTGGCAAAAAGATAGGTTTTCATCTCGAGAGATGAAAGTGAACAGTATTGCCAACACCATTTACATTTAAGCAGGAAAACAAAATAATGTCTGTAAAATTGTATTAAAATAAGATCATTTATTATTGATATCAATGCAGCATTTGACAGTGTAAACAGGGGGATGGTATGGGAAAGGATGAGAGGGTTGGATACAGACGAGGGTTGATTAAGGAAATGTACGAAGAAGGTGTAGCGTGAGGGTGGACGGGGAGGTGAATGAACCTTTTTGGACAATGAAAGAATTATAGCAGGAGTGCCCGTTAAGTCCTACTTTATTTGCAATACATATTGGTGATCTGAAGGAAGACTTAAAGAGAAACCAGTGTGGGAGGGATAGTGATAGGTGGGAAAAAGTATGGGTTTTGGTATACGCAGACAACGTGGTTTTGGTATCTACTTAGTGAAGAAAAAAGGAAGAGTGGTATAATTAATAAGGGTAGTAAGAAGGTATATGAAGAATAAGACTAAATTAATGGAATTGCAAAGAAAAGAGGGCGAGGGAGGAGGGCGGAATGGAAGGGAGTGAGGAGTGTATAGAAAGTGTTGATGAGGTTATCCCTATGTGGGGTATAGGATAAGGTATGATGATAAGGACAATGCGGAAATAAGGGAATTGGCAAGGAAAGGAAACGGAATTGTGGGGCGGAGGATATACAGAAAAGGAGATGGCTGTTCAACGGGTTGATAAGTGTGTTATTATATGGAGCAGAAGTATGGGGGTGGGAGCAGCTGGAGAGGATACAAGTACTGGAAGTGGGTCCTGGATCTGGAAGGGGGAAACTCAGGGGTATGTGCTGGAGGAAGAGGTAAAGTTGGAGAAGATTTGAACCATCGCAGGGAGGAGAGCAGTGGCATTCAAGGATAGGATAGGAGCAGGGAGGGATTTTAAAGAGCTGCTGGACTGAAGTGAAGAAAAAGAGATTAAGATATGAGCAGGAGAGAAGGAGGCTTTATTATGAAAGGAGGGGGGTATGCGAGGGAAGAGGTAGAGAGATGGGGGGAAGGAATGAGAATATGCAAAAGCAAGAGAGAAGATATGCAAGGGGAGGTATAACGAAAATACAGGGAGTTGGTGACACATCACATTCCAAGGTAAGTACTTGATGTGTGGGAGAGGAATAGGAAGAAAGAGGGTGGTCAATGAGGAAAATGAGAACAAGTATTGGTGGGAAGGGGGTAAGAGAAGATGTAAGTTGTGCGGGGAAGGAAGAGATAGTATAGAACATATGGTGGAGGAATGTGGAGAGTGTAGAATGTATGAGGGAGGTTGGAGAGTGGTGTTGAGTAAAGGAGGAGAGGATATAAAATGGATAGAAGAGGTTTTGGTGACCAGAAGGAGGAAAGCAGGCAGAGGTAGATGTAGTGAGATAGTTTGTTTTTGTTTTGTGTTACAAGAATAAGAATCTTTGTATATTTTTTATTAATATAATAAATAATTATGTAAAGTGTATTTAAACGATTTTACCAAAAATATTGTTTGCATTTCGGGTAGGAACTAGGGTTTAGATTCTGTGAATAAGTAAAAAATTAATAGTCAAAGTGACTAGAGCTGTAATGAGAGTTACTAGTATTTACTGAAGCTATTTTTGGTCGTATAACTGAGAATCTTAGAAATCATTTTCAAAGATATTGTCCTGGCTTTGTAAGAGTACCTTACCACTATGAAGACGTGAGGACGTAAGTGGGACGAAGCAATGTGGGGTAGGCTCCACCCCAGGCCACAATGCCGTATGTGAGCACTGACTGGACAATAGCGAAGTAGATGATTTTAATGAGTTTACTAATAACAATATTTCTTAAACGGTAAAAATAATATGAAAACTGCGTGAGATGTTTTGTCAATAAATGCTGATCGAACTGAACGCCCAAATGTCTTATGTTTTGCTCACCCTCTCTATGTAAAGGCATGTACACCCGCCCATATTGCTCGTGTCAGTGCAGAAGGAATTATGCAGCTTCAATTGAAATCGCTGGGAAGGCTGCCCACTTTCATAAAGTGAGTAAGCAACACAGTTAGGAGGTTTTTGTTCAGCCAGTGCTATACAATTTTAAGACACCGAGCCCCTCTTTTTGTGGGACTCAGTCCAAGGGTCAGAATGAAATAGAAGAGCAGTGTCATCGGTGAACATGCAGAGCTTGCCATCAATATCCTCTCAATAGGTCGTTTATGAAGACCAGAAACAGTACCTGCCCAAGTACCGTACCCTGAGGAACACCATACGCAGGACTTGACATTGCAGAATTTAAGGTGTTATTAAGCTTGACTCCTTGGGTTCTGTTCCCAAGGTGAGATTTAAACCAGGTCAGCGTTGGTCCCCCAAGACCAAGCTGCTCAAACTTATCCACCAAACAAGCTATGTGACACTGTACCTAAGGCCTTTGCGAGGTCCAGGATAACAGAGTGCTAGCCCATACCCATTCTAAACCAAATTGCATTACAGAGAGGATGTTGTTAGATTTTTTACCACTTCAATAATATAATAATAATATAATATATTCGACAATAATAAAATGGGTCTGTAATTGCTCATAATTTTAGAATATTTATTCTGGTATAATGGATGCACGATGGATTGCTTCTTGTAAATAAGAAAAATTTCAAAGTTTCTTCATTTTTGAATAGCTTACGAGACTGGTTCAATTGAAACGTATCTTTGGAAACAATTTCAATCACTCCAGTGACATTAGTAGTGTTTCGTAACTGTTACAGTGATCAGTTTATTACGTTTAAATCTGTTTTTAAGCATTGTGACTTTCAAAGATTTTCGTCCAATTGCGATCAGTGCACCGGGTGGTTCAACTTGGACACTTTCTTATGGAAACACCCTGTATTTTAAGAGGTAGAAAAAAATGGACCTGGGTGTCTGCAGCTCAAGTTTAATGAGAAAATCACTGTCGCAAACAGAATTCAGCTATTTATAATCGTTTGGCCGCTAGGAGGCGTTTCTCGAATTTAGTCGATGTCTTTAATACACCCATAACTTCCTATTATTAAAGATAATTGATTTTGGGAAAATCTTTCTTACATAGAATCCATTGCGATAGAGAGTTTTTCTACAGGCTGTTTGGTTTTTGTGTACAACCCTAAACTACATTTTCCATACGGATCACCCTGTATATTTTGGGGTTTTTGAAAAGAGAGTAACATTCCTTAAATTTTGATGTATCACTTGTTATATTTATGTTAAATATTATTATTGCAAGTTATGGAACATTAAAGAAATCGAAGTAAATTTTAGAAACGCCCCCTAGCGGCCAAACGATTAAAGATAGCTGAATTCTGTTTGCGCCAGTCATTTTCTCATTAAAATTGAGCCTGACACCTAGGTCCATTTTTTTCTATCTCTATCACTGTGAAGGAATAGTGACACAAATTTTTCTTAATGGAAAAGAGGGGACGAATGATAAACAGACAACAATATAGCATGTGAGGAATTTCAATTGGGCTCCATAAACAAGCTGCCCCCCCCCTCCCCTTTCGTCTTGGGGCCAAACACGTTGCTAATGTCTTTTGAAATCCTCTTTTCTCTTCTTTTATCAATAATTGCTGGCAATTGGTGTCATTATTTTGAACAATCCACTAAGCAGTGTCAATGCCAATGTGGTAAGAGAAATGGAGGGTTTCCGAACATCCACTCTATAGCCCGTACTTAACACCTTGTGATTTCCATGTCTTTCGCCAGCCGAAGAAGATCTTTTCAAAGTGCTGTGAATGAAACAGCAGCTGAACCAAAGATACATTTCGCTTGAACGAGCCTCGTATCAAAGTTATCGATCAAATAAAACGATTGCGAAATTTATTTTAGATTATCAAACATTTATGGAATTTGGGTTACGCCGCAGAAGATATTATTAAAAATGTATTCAAAGTGTGTAAAAATCTCGATATAGACGAACCGCTAAAATTATCATTTATAAAGGTACGTTTTTACTTAGTAAATTATCGAAACTTTCTTCGATCAATTGACTTATTGCAGGAAATCGGTGTTACACATATGAAAATTGTCGATGGTTTAACGACACTGTTACAAATGTCCGGCCTAATAGCAAGATTGTGTATGATTGGACAAGGAATTGAATACAAATCTTAATTGTAATTTAATAAAACAATAGATAATTAAATTTTGTTTATTTTTAATTCCCCTGTTAATAATAGAAAGGACAGTGACCCAGTTATTTTTTGTACGTGCCCTGACTAATTTTAATGCGCCGCCGTAACGTATATACAATGGGGGTTGTTTTTTTAATTCGATGGTATTATTGAAAGAAATCTTTGGCACATTTTCATTTTGTAGATATAGATACTTTGAATTGTAATTCGATACGGCGAAAAGGTTTTAAATTTGTATTTAGGGAAATTTAAGACCAAGGGGTTTAAAGCTGAAATATTGATTTCTACCCACCCTTGTGTAGAAAGGTACTAAAACTATACAAATTAGTGCAACTTGCTCGATCAAAAATCCTGATGTTATTTAAATTATAGTGTAAATTCGCGATGTGTTTTTTAAATGTGTTAAGGGTCGCGCTCGTTCCAAATTTGAATTATTGTTATGGCGATTTTTAATTTCATTTTTTAATCGGAAAAAAATTTAGCTTTACTACCCCCAAAAATGAGATGAGAATTAAATAGGGGAAAATATGGGAAAAATACGTACGCAATTATACATTATGCATTCCGGCTTTGAAAAGCTGAAAAGAAAATTATTGTGACATGCATTTTTAAATTAAAAGGTAGCAAAGGTATAACATGCAGAAAGATAATTGCAACTCATCATCTGACATTCAACAATATGTGGGACCTTATAGATTGGAAAAAACGTTGGGAAAAGGACAAACAGGTACCTACAATTTTCTTATATAAAATTACCCATTAAAGTAAAGAGAAAAAAATGTACCTACAGGGTTGGTTAAACTTGGCATACATTGCGTTACCGGAAGAAAAGTGGCCATTAAGATAATTAATCGAGAAAAATTGAGCGAGAGCGTACTAATGAAGGTAATTGTACATTATGCAACCTACAATACGCGTGTGACAACCGTTTGCCTAATTTTTAGGTGGAAAGAGAAATTGCAATAATGAAGTTGATAGACCACCCCCACGTACTAGGTTTATCCGATGTGTACGAGAACAAGAAATATCTGTAAGTTACCCGAACTTATCGTACCGATCTAATATTAAACTTGTAGATACCTGGTGTTGGAGCACGTATCGGGCGGTGAGCTATTCGATTACTTAGTTAAAAAGGGACGATTAACACCGAAGGAGGCAAGGAGATTTTTTCGACAGATAATGTCCGCCTTAGATTTTTGTCACAGCCATTCGATTTGGTAAGCGATTTTCGTACAACTAGTACCGATTTAATTCGGCGAACTCAGTCACAGGGACTTGAAACCGGAAAATCTTCTACTGGATGAAAAAAACAACATTAAAATCGCCGATTTTGGTATGGCATCTTTGCAACCGATCGGTTCGATGTTGGAGACAAGTTGCGGATCCCCTCATTACGCTTGTCCCGAAGTGATAAGGGTAGGTTTTAACACGTTACTCCAAGTGGTGTAAATTTCGAAAATTACAGGGAGAAAAATACGACGGTCGTAGGGCCGACGTGTGGTCGTGTGGTGTTATTTTGTACGCTTTATTAGTAGGTGCTTTACCGTTTGACGATGATAATCTTAGGCAATTATTAGAGAAAGTAAAAAGGGGAGTTTTCCATATACCTCACTTTGTACCGCCCGACTGTCAGAGTCTACTGAGAGGAATGATCGAAGTCAATCCCGACAAACGATTAACAGTGAGAGATATAAGGTAGATACTATAATGAACTAATAACTAATTCTTGCAGTTAACCGAAATTAATAAACATCAATGGGTTACTGCGGGTGGTAAGGGTGAACTCGAGCTGGAGTTACCCATGATGGAAGTGGTACAAACGCACGTTCTACCTTCAATCGATTCCGTTGATCCCGATGTTTTACAAGCGATTTGTAGTTTAGGATGTTTTAAAGAGAAAGAGAAACTGATACAACACCTACTTAGCCCAAAGTATGTGCGATTACGTTAAATAAATAATTTTAATTTAAACTTTCGCTTAGTCACAATACGGAAAAAGTTATCTACTTTTTACTCTTGGAAAGAAAACGGAGACGTCCGGCTTTCGAGGACGAAACCGACACAATGTTACGCGTACGTACCGTCGAAACTACGGATCCTCCACGAAAACGGATAGATACGTGTCGAGTTAACGGACAGAGTACGTTGCACTTCGGACAAATCAGCGAAGGTTCCCCTATTACTCCACGACGATCACACTTCAAGTAAGTACCGATTTTATGTTTCCCAGAACTCAACCAACAAACTATACCATGTATTCCAACCAATAAATTAGTGATTAAGACCTTCTGGGACTTTTTGGGAAAATTTTCGTTAAAAAATATCGTTATTTGCCTTCCAAAATGTGGTGGTGCTCCATCTTGTTGGAACTGCATATTTCCTCCAGCTTAGAATCTCGAGATAGGGAAAGAACTATGGACTGTTATCCCCACTTATAATAGTATAATCTTATATAGTATGGGTGCAAACATCCCTTATGGGTGAAGCCATAACCCTCTCAGCTGGTTGAGTAGCCTGTAATAATAATAATAGGGATAAAGCCCATCACGATGTTCTTCATACATTACTGTGAGGTAATCCAGTTGTTTATGAGATACTCTACGGATAATCCCAGTGCAAACAAGCCCATTTTGTTCACTTTACTAAGTTATGTAATGACAGTTATCTTCGATTCAGTGCAATGTATAAAAAAATAATGGGAATAAATTATTATTATTTAAAAAAAAGTGCCAACATGGATAAAAAATTAATCCTTACCATAAATTTAGATTTATTTAAAGTTTTTGATCTATTGTTGGCAAAAATATAATACCCTTGTTTATAAACAAGGATAATACTATGGTACATATAAAGTTTAACACTTTGGCACTTTTAAGAACTTACTTGGCAGAAGGTAAGCAATTAGTTGAGATTGAGTACATAAGTAATAATGAAATCTAAAGAAATTAAAATCACCCATGGAGTACCTCAGGGTTCTACACTTGGGCCTTTTCTATTTGTAACTTTTGTAAATGGCCTTGCTCACCCTGTTACAGTTTCTATAAACCTTTACCAACAATATTGAAATAATTATGTAATTACTGCGCAAGGATTTTAGGAGTTATTAATAATCGATTTACATGGATTGAAGAGATTGCGTTACACCAGCTATCTTACATTTATAATTAATTTATTTTCCCTGACGATGCGTTAATTTTTTTTCCAATAAATTTTACCATTTCCGCTGTATGTAATATGGTCTTGTCTCACTGCTTGCCCTACTTTTAGTTTGTCTATAGTTCGGATAACCTCTTCATCTGTTATTTATTGGATCACACTACTTGTATTGGTTCTCTTTCTTTGACCTTCATGTTTCCTTCGGTTAATTCCTTGAAGTATTGTTTCCATCTAGATTGAGTCCTTCTCATCAGTTAATATATTTCCTTTTTTATCTTTTAAGTCTCTGTGTTTCCTTTCTTCGGATTTGTTTTAATATGCCATAACATAACTTCTGGTTCTTTCACTTTTTCGCCAAAATCTGCCCATTGATTGTTTCTTTGCTTCTTTCACTGCGTGTTTGACTTCCCCATTGCTTATTTTATATACTTCGAAATCTTCTTTTTGTTTAATCTTAAATATTTTTTCCACTTTTGTTTTTTACACTTTATTTTCCTTTGTAATTCAAGCGGCCCCCATTTTCTTCATTTGACTATTCCACAATTTTCTTCTTGTTTCTTTGTTTTCCTTAAAGTATTTTCATTTGTTTTCTTTTGTAATTAGTAGACACTTTCCAGACGGCTTAGGTCACCAGCTCACTTCGCCCTGTAAACTTAGTTTAATTTAATTGTTCATTTTTTTATTGTACTTAAATAAAGACAATATTATTATTATTATTATTATTATTATTATTACTATTGGTCATGGGTTTACCTACCTAAAAGAAAGGGTGTTTCTTAGTAGACCTACTATTCGTGAGGAATTGAAAAATTCATATTATATATCATTGAAAACATTCCATTTAATGTACCTCACACTGCAGTTCATAACATAACAGAAGAACAACTGTATCTCATTGAACAGAATAGATTTTTGGCCATTTCAAACTGGAAACTTACTTTTGAATAACCCTATATATCTATAATCTATAAAATTTAATAAAAAACGGGGTATGAAATAGATTATGTGACTCACTAGTACTTTATTTAAGTAGACGACACCACAGTAGAAGAAGTCCTTCTATGGGAAGTACTCATGGTTCGCTTAACATTCATTCGCCAACGAGATCTTCGGGAGCTTCAAGTCCAATCATGTTTAATAGCACAACACCAACAAACACACACAGTAAGTAACTAAAAATTGTAACGTACATTGAAATAATTGTCGCATCCTACAGTGACAATGTCATCACCTGTAAGTCCACGTGCTTCGTCTCACAGATCGACACACACCCCCGCAAATACAATTTTAAGCACATCACAACCGTCTCCAACACCAACACACCATCGTGCAAACAGCAGCGGGGGACCTACGGCTTCCACGATGCTATCAACACTAATGTCACCCGAAACAGATACCACCAGCTTAGTTCCCGGTACCGGAATTTTAACACCCATGACACCGCCCGGTTCGCCACATTTTCAAGCTGCCGCAAGTCATCACTGGCGATCTAGATTAAATACAATTAAAAATAGTTTCTTAGGCTCGCCGCGCTTCCATCGAAGGAAGATGCAAGGTAAAACTCTCACCCACACACGGTTATAATTATTTGACTCGCGAACACTTTTTTTTTAGCTTCGTCCGAAGAAGTTCACTTAACACCGGAATCGTCACCGGAATTAACGAAAAAATCTTGGTTCGGCAGTCTGATGACTACCGAAAAAGACGAAACTTTCACAATTCTAGTAAAAGGAAAACCTTTAGCATCAATTAAAGCCGATTTAATACACGCCTTTTTATCCGTACGTATACAGCGTGTCTCAACAATTTGGGGTTGGAAGATTACGCCTATACTGTTGATCTGAGAAAAAATCTTATGACAGATTAATTGTAGTCAACAACGAGGAACATCGTGTAAAAATATTTTTGTATATACAGGATGGCCTATTTTCGAACACCCTATATATTTGAATTCTTTGTTAAATGCTGAGAAAAATGATATAAGGTACGACTAATCATTCATTTTTATGTCAAAAAATTAGTCAATTAAGTAGGCTCCATCTTTAAAGATATCGAAGTGAAATTTTGGAAGTTGTTTTTCTAATATGTCTAGTCTAGTATTACACACCCTGTATTTTATTACAAATTTGAATAGCATTTTTTACAAGCTTTCAATAGATACTCACTCTGTACTACCTATTCCTAAGTGTTTTTGAATTATTTAGTGACAAAGTTGAAAATTTTGTTACTTTTCATTTTGCTCAGCATTTAACAGAGAATTCAAATATGTAAAAATATATAGGGTGTTCCATTAAAAAAACATAAGTTTAGTATAGTATTCAAAAATAGACCATCCTGTAGGTATATACAAAAATGTTTTTAGACGATGCTCCTAGTTGTTGATTACAATTAATCTCTTACAGCATAGGTGTAATCTTCCACCGCCAAATCATTGGGACACCCTGTACATAAACTTTTAGTTAGCGTATTCTTTACAAAAAATTGATTGCAGATAGCGGAGCTTAGTCACTCAGTATCTAGTCCGATGTCGTTTCGTGTCGAGTATAAGCGCGGATCTACGGCTCCTGCAATGTTTCAACGTCAAGTTCGTTTCCAGGTCGATATTGCCGCAATACCCAAACAACAAACGAACGACAATTCCAAGGAATCTTTATATGCCATCACGTTCACACTATTATCAGGTACCGATTTCACTTTATTCCAAAATTAGTGTTGAAACACATTCATATTATTATTATTTGTTTGTTTTCTTTTTCATCTCACTCATAGTATTTTGTCTATTGGTTTAAGAACGTTTTGATTATTAGTTATCTTGTTGTATTGTAGTTGTATTGTCAATGGAATGTTTTTTTTAATTTTTTCTTGTTCTTTGCCTATAAGGTTAGTGTCATTTTGTATGGCTATCTTTATTAGATTCCTGTAGTGTCTAGTCTTTAGCGTAGCGATGTCATACAGTGTCCTGTCCCAGTATAATTTATTTTCATTGTTTTCTGTGTTTGTTGGTTGGTATTTGTGTTCAAGTGCAAGTTCCTGATGTTATGATCTTTGCTGCTGTGTCATTTGTCGTCTATATTTACATGTATGATGCATTTTCGGTAAGAGTTTAGAATATGGGTCCATCCCAATTTCGGGTAAAAATTTTAGAAACGATAGGGAAAGGTTTCCTTTATAGGAAAAATTTAAAAAAATTGTCACGGAAAACGACCCCTTTTTTTAAAAAATAGAGTTACAATCTACTGTTCAATAGATGGCGTTATATGTATGAATTTGTCAGAGTCAGTAGATTAACAGAGTACCGCAACCTCCGCCATATTTAGTCCTTTCCATCCTTCACTCCCTTGACTTTAAAAATTTTGGGCGGGTTTGTATGTACTTAACGATGGTATCCTAGCAACGCGCTAAAAATCCAAATAAAAATCACACCCTGATCAAAGGTAAACACAGTCAGGCCGCTATTAAGAGGCAAAGTATACCACGTGACTAGTCAGGCTAATAAAAATCGATGCATCGCTTGTCGCCACTGTTTGTAGTAAAGTCACTGTAGAATTTGTAATAAAAAAAATAGTTTTTTGCAAAATAATTCAAACTAAAATAGTTTTTGCGTAATAACTAAAACAAAATTATAAATACATATACTGGGTGTCCCATTTTAATCTTACCAGCGGAATTTCTCGAAATGAGGACCCCTGACAAAAAAAGTTGCTAAATGAAAGTTTGATGGTTTGGAGGGGGACGTCCGATTCTGTAACAAATTTCACCCCCCGACACTCACCGGGGTGACTTTAGAATGTTAAATGGAAACATCTATTTTTTATTGCAGATTCAGAAAGAGCATAAAAAAATATGAAGATTTTATTTGAGAACTTTTTATTTATTTGCAACAGGTGGCGCTGCAAACGGGGTGTCCAGGTGTCCTCATTTCGAGAAATTCCACTGGTAAGATTAAAATGGGACACCCTGTATAGTGTGTAGTATAGTTGTAATCAGAAAACCATTTCTGATTTTTTCCTGAAATGATATACAGGATATGTCATAAATATTTTTAATATTTTGTTAATTAGTAAATTGGTAGAGTTATTATACTGGATTAAAAGAGTCGCATGTCCTCTACTTTACTGTACACTTTTACTTCTTCATCTTTGTTAGCAAAAAAGTTATGAATTTTTAAAATGTTCAATTTCAAACATTCCCCTTCCCTTTTGGTAAATAAAGAAATAAATGTAGTGGCAATAGTTTTTCACGAACTATATTCTACCTGCCTTTCCTGATCCTACACCTTCTGTTTTGCCTTTGCACATCTTTATCCCTTTCTACAATGTCCTCTCTTGTGCCCACCCCCCATCCCCCTTCTCTTCTCCTCTGGACTTCTCCCTTTGCATACGCTCCTTTTTTATAGTATCTCGTCCTGTCCTACTGCCTGTATTCTATTCTTCTTCCTCTCACCTTCCACCAACAGCCTTGAAGTATACCACCCCTCTCCTAGTCTACATCATACCTCATCACCAGGCCTGTATGCCTGGTGGCCTCTTGCATGATGTACCCCGGCGTCTCCCTTTCCAACCCCAACACCCATCTCCAATTTCTTTACTCTTCTCTTTCCAACACCTCCCTTTCCCTCCACCCCATATATCATTACACTATTCACCAGTTTTTCAAATATCCACCCCCTCCTCATTACCGAATACTCTCTCCCCTTCTGCCTAACTCCTTAACATGTGCCTCATCCTCACCCTCACACTGTCTCACTTCTCCACTTCCATTCCATTCTTCCTCTTCCACTGTGGAACAACGACGCAGTATTAGCCGAAAACTAGTTATTTTTACGATTATTTATTATAGGGTTGTAGGCCTTTACTGTTTGTTATAGGTTTTAGTCTTTTGTATCTACTCATTTCCTCCATTCCCATCTGTTTTTAATTTTCTTCTTCCAATCTGTTACTTCGTAGATCCTCTTTAACGTGGTCTTCCTCTTTTGCTATTATTCGCAGGTAACGTTCTTCACCACTACTTAATTAATCATTCTATGTATCCTTGTTGCTGTAATTACTTTGTCTATTGTTTCTTCTCTACTTCCCTATTATACATTCTTCTGTATTCCTCATCTTCTGTTTTTATTCAACAACATATTTTTCTTCCTTTTCACCTTAGTATTTCAACACGAGTCTCGCCGATATTTCTTATTAATTTTCCTATTCTTTGTGCTTGTTGAAAGCTCTGTATCACGCTTGTATTTTAAGTTCTTCTTACTTTCTCTCATATATTTAATGGAATAATTTAATTAAGTGGAATTGTTATTATTACAATACAAAACTTTGTTCAAGGTAACATAAGAAGGTTTCGTCGTGTTTGTGAACACATCCAAGCGCAAGTGTGTAGTAGAAGAGCACCGCCGAGTCCGAGGGCGCAACGAAAATTTACGTCTGAATTAAGCGAGAGTTCGAGCTGCGGATCAGATTCGAGCGAATTATATTCGAATCCGCGACAGGTGAAAATACATTGCAGTAAATAGAATCGTTTTTTATTTACGATAAGTTTTTTTAGCTAAATGTTTTACAGTTGGAAGGAAGTGATCAAGAAAGCGAATGTAGTGTGTTCGACGTAAGAACGGCGGTACGAGATATAGGAAGAAGGGCGTCGACTAATAATAATACGGAAACCATCGATCAACCGACGGGCGGTGGCGTTAAAGCTGTCAGATCAAATTCGGAAAATACGGATTCGTGCGAAAAAACTTGCGTTACGACAATGTCCGGAAATTCTATAGCATAATATTTTTCCGTATTCGTATTAAGTTATGTTGAAAAAAAGCTTATAAGTGGTTATGTTGTTATGTTGACGTGTTCCAAACAAGTTACAGTATTCTCTTAAACGGTGTGACAGTATTTGATAGGTAATAAATTTGTATATAATTATAATCACAACAAACTATGTACAGAAAACCGCTTTTGTGAAATTTACAGTTTCTAATTGTTTCTTGAAGCATGTTAATGTTATTTGCAGATTTTGTTTTTAAGGTGCGCTAAACTATTACATAATAATATAATATATTATATAACATCAATTTGGTGTGATTGCGCTCAGAATGTTGTGTTTTAAAAATATTTGTATATAGTAAGTTAGAATTTTTCTACATTAAACAATTGCCGGCCATGTTTATATAATATATAACTTAAATAGAAATGAGACTAATAACAAATCGTTTTCCTCAAACGCTTCTTAGTTCAAATTGTGACAATACGTTATGTGAAAATTGTTTTTTTTTATCCTGCAAACAGCATTGTACATATCAATTGCGGTTCTGCTCAACGTTTTTGGATTTAGATCGTCTTCGTTTCGGTCTGTACCAAAAACAAAAAAAAACTAATATTTGCCTTTCTTTCCTTGCACTTAAAATGCTGAAAAAAAAACCTACTTAATCTTAGACGATTTGTAAGTTTGTAAATATTACAAAATAGTTATATTTATCGTTATAATCGTTCGTTTATTACTGCTGCTCTTATTATCGCGCGCGCTGTACTGTATATGTTAGTATTATTGGTGAATTATTTTATATAAATCAATTGATAGTTGCGTGTAAGTCAGCTGTAAAAAATGTGATAATAAACAAATTTGCACAATCTATCAAATTTTAATGTGCCTAAAATTGAAATTTAGCATTAGGTTTGTTATGTAAATATGTGTGACAATGTGAGTACTGTTTTTCCAGTGATTTAATATTGTTTATCGTATCATCGTTTATTATCTCTTTATAATTGCAAATATTTCTGTACAATTCTATGGGTCATAATATCATAGAAATCCCATAATGCATTAGTTACACTTTAGCCATATATGCTTTGTTGTAATAATTTATTAGAACTGATATAGCTATTAATATAACGAGAATATTGTGCGATTTATAATAATCTTAAATTAGTTTTATCAGGAACGACCAAACGTGGCAAAACTTTTGACAAATTGTGTTAATTCAATGTAAACTAAATCAGTGTTTTGTTTTAAAATTGCGTGCTTCAATGATACGATTATATACAATCTCGGACGTTGTTAAGCTACAGCAACCATGATACGATAAAGCTTTGAATGTAACATGAATATTTGCAATGTTATTTACGTATTGAAAATATTGGAAAATCTGTTCAACTGATTTGGAAAAGGCTTTATTAGACAAATTTTTTATTTATCTAGTGATCGAATTACGTTAGTCAACACTTGCAGACTCAAGAAGTGATTATAGTAGATTAATTAAAGATCAACTCACGCCTGACAGATAGGCAAACAGCGGTTATTATTAGTATTGTGTGTGTGTATTATGAGTAAGTAATTTATTTTGTTTTGTTGAATTTTGCTTTGAGAGGCATGAATCGTAACGTTACGAATTTTTTTGCTACCCCTCAAAGACACAAGCGAACAAGGAGCGACACTACCCCTTAATCTGAACGTGATATGGGTGTCGTCACAGTGAGTATAGATGATCTACAAAAAATAATGGAAGGAGGATATCCAGAGTTTGAGTGGTGAGATAAAAGTATTGAGGAAGGAAAATGAGGATTTAAGGAACCGTGTAACACAATTGGAAAGTCAGGTGACAGGTTTGGCTGGAAAAATATCAGTTCTGAGAGAGCGGGGTGAAGTCAAAGAGCGTAGGTTGGATGAGCATGAGGGGAAGCATGTGTTCGAGGGATAAAAAAATTTTGTGGAGAAGTGGTAGGGATGCAGAATATTCGTATTAATCTGGCTGATCCACTAGGTCCATCTTTTGATTGTTGAGACTATGAGATATAAGTGGCAGAAGGGAGTGGACTTGGTATGCAATGGTGAGGATGGGACCAAAGGGAATGGAATATCTGTCTTGATCTAAACGGATTAAAAGATGATGTTCTCAGTGGGGAATTACATGAACACAGGCAGTGGTAGTGGTAATGGCAGGGTCAATGGGAATGGGCAACAAGGAATCAGTCAGGGAAACTACGAGAGTTGAGGACGGAGGAGAGGACATGTGAGGGTGCCTTACTACAATTTGGGAGGACTGCAATATAAAGTTGGTGAACGAGACTTCATTAATTTTGTAAGTAATTTTGCTATATTTATGTTAAGTGAAACTCATGCCAAAAAGGAGAATATTGAATTTATTAACTTGCACTGCAGTCATGTTGAGAGTCAACTGCATACAATACTCCTGAATAGTTCGTTAAGACACCATCAAACTCGGCTGTAGATATTAAAAATATTACATTAACAAAGGCAGTTTATCACCTCCAAAAATTTAACACAAAACCTGCGTTTATATCTACAAACAAAGATATCAAACTACATTCGTCATTGAAAATCAAAATTAATAATAAAATAGTTTGTTACAACATTAATAAATGGGGAGGGGGATAGGGGCGAGTTCACTTACATAGGAGGAAGGGACGATTCTGTTATTGACTATATGCTAGCAAATTGTGAATTTTAGGGTGGGCGATGAAAAAGATGAATTTAACCATTTTCCACTGAAGGTAACATTAAGAGAAGGAGGGTGGGAGAACAATGGGGTGGATAAGGAGTGTAGAACGAGGAGATAATCACGAAATATGGAGACTGTGGAATGGACAGAGGAGGGAGTGAAGGAGATGGAGAAGAGAAGATATGAGATTGGGAGGCATAAAAGAAATGGTGGAACAAAGAATGTTGGGAAGCTAAGAGGGTGATGAGGAGAGAAATGAGGAAGTGGAGGACTAAGGGTAAAATAGATGTTGAAGAAGAAATACAGGAGTGAGTGTGCGATATGAGTGAAGAAGTACAAGACAGAGTTAGAGGTACCTACAAATATGGGCTGGAAAGTGAAGAACTTGCGAGGTCTATATGGAGAGATGGGATGCGCACTGCACTGGAATGCTGGCGGAGAGTCTGAGGGGTGAGACAGATCACAGAGTAAGAGGGTAGTGAGAAAGAAGAAGGGGGAGGAAATAACGCTGGAGAAACGTGCTAAATAAACTAAAAAGAGGGAAGCTGGGAGAGACGGATGGAACTATTTGGGAAAACTAGATGTATATAGGAGAAAGGGAGAGGGAGGATGCAGAAGCATTATAAATCTGTTGGCGCGCAAATTTAAATTTAAATGCTAAGTGTGAGTAGTTTGTAAACTACTTGATTAATGAAAAATCGATATGTGTGGTGCAAGAATTCAATTACTTAATTACATTTTGGATTCTAAAGATTGAAATAAAGAAAGTCAAATTCTTTGAACTGAAAAAAATTCCACTGAATATCTGGCGAATGAATAACAAAATTAGATTTGGAGGAGTTCCCTGTGGAGTGGGGGGAAGTGGTGGTGTGCTCTGCGTACAAAGTTGGTGGGAGGAGGGAGATAAACAACTAGGGCAATTCGTGTGACGAACGTAGGGTATAGACTTTATGCCTCAATCATGCAGGAGTGTTTGGAGAGACAGATGGAGAAGGAGGTTATTGGTAGGCTGGGTTTAAGAAGGGCAGTGGATAACATTTACATAGTGAAGCATCTAGTGAACACAGAGCTGGAGAGAAACGGAGGGAAGGTGTTGACCCTGTTTATGGACATTAATAAACAGGGGAATGCTGTGGGATATGATGAGCAGGAAAGGCATAAGGGAGGAGTTAGTGGAGAGGTGGTGGAACTGTATAAAGTTTATAGAGGGACTTGTTAAAAATTGAGGGAAAGGCAGAGTGGGGGGATTGTGATAGTGTCGAGTAAGGTGTGGGCACTCGCTTACAGCGATGATGTGACTGTGTTTGTCAGAACGGAAAAGGAAAATAGGGATATGGTATCCACAGTAAGGGAGTTTATAAATAAAAGGGAGCTGGAGGTCAAAGTTAATGTCAAAAAGGAAGGCAAGGTAGTAGGAAGGATGAGTGAAGGTGAACGAAAGTGTAGGGAAGGTTAGATACATACTTGTGATAACAATAAGGACGACGGGCACATCAAGGAGTTAGAGAAAGGGGGGGGGGGGGGGGAATTGTAGGGCAGGTATGGATGTGATTCAATAAATTAGTGGAAGGTGTAATGATGTCACGTTTGAAATTTGGGGGTGGAGAGAAAGAGAGGTTTTGAAGAAGATCCAGACAAGGTACTGGAAATGGGTTTGGGGCTTGGATAGGAAAACACCTGGATACATTGTGCAGGAGGAAATAAAGTGGGAGAAGCTGAGAATCCAGCCAGGGAGAAGTGGTACGAGATGCGAGGAAGAATTGGAGAGGGGAAGAGAAGGATTGATCCTTCAAAGATGATGGAAAGAGGTAAAAAATAAAGTATGGACAGGAGCAGTTATTATGAAAGCTAGTGAAGAGGTGCAGAGCAGAAGGGCGAGAGGTCTAAGGGAGACGGAAAGGGAGAGGAATTCGCCGAAACAGGAAAGATGTAACGAGATATGCGCAGATTATGGCATACCTAGATACCTAAAGGGTGGTCTAAACATCAAAAAGAAAAGAATGATAGGGAGGTATAGGTGCGGGAATGAGGAGGTGGTCAATTGGTGGGATGTAGTGTGGTGAAGGGTGGGAAAGTATAGGACACATGTTAAGGGAGTGTGAGGTACGAAGGAGTTGGAAGGAAGCGCTGGAAGATGGTGGGAAGGTAGTAGGGTGTATGGAAGAGGTAGGGGAAGGGAAAAGGTTGTTAGGAGACGGGAGAAAATGAGAGGTATTTGTATAATTTTTTGGTACTAATTATTTAGGAGAAATAAAACAATTTAATTTTTTTAAATTAAACTTGTTACAACTACACTTTCATCTTAGTCATAGGCTATTATCGCTATACTGACAAAGACTTCAACCGAAGTCAAAATATGTTTTAAATATTAAAAAAAAAAGTTTTAAATAATAAAGTATTATACATATTTAAGAACGTCAAAAAAGATTTACATATTTAATTTAATTATCTGTAGTAATTTAATTAATTTATTAATATTAAGTAATAACACATTCTCTCAAAACACGGGATATTTGAAATGAAGAATTAAATGATTATTATAATATTATTTATTTATTTATTGCCATTTCCATTTATCTGTAAGTACTTATAATAAATATTTGTATTACAACAGTTTAGGCACAAGACATTAGTAGAAAATTAATAATAATATACCTATTGACAAATAATAAAATTGCTAATGAAACCTAAATACCAAAGGACACATAATTGAATAATATAATAAAAGCAGGTGCCCGTATGTACGTGAAAGGGGTAATTAATGCTAACAGGAAAAGGGCAAAGGAAGTGAAAAACATCTGTTACTATGGCAGCTCTCTAACAACAAGTTGATCGACATGCCATTGTATGAAGCTTAATTGAATTTATAAATGGGAGAGAAATGGAAGAAAATAACACTCTCTTAACGTAACAGCACCGGAATTACGTTACCGGAACTGATACAAATAATAATTAACCTTTCGAATGGGGGAAAAATTCAAATTTAGGCATAGGTATCGAACTACGTAATATTATTACTCATTTTGCAAGAAACGTCGCACAAGTTATTGAACCAACATGTAGTTAACCAATGTTTGTATTGTCATTTTGTTATTTAAAGTAGAGAGGAGATGATTTTCGGCAACTCTAACGTCGAATTAACTAAAGTGCATTACTGTGATATTAGCGAAAGCGGAAGACACGCACAAATTTCGATCATTTCGAAAAATGATCGCGATATTCACGTTCCCAAACCGTCGCTTATCAAAAAGAATATATTCGGACATAAGTGGGTATTAACGATTAACGAGAACGAAAATAAAAAGAAGAAGAGACATCGTTCGAAAGTTATTTACGTTCTCGTTTTCGTTTGTATTATAATTGCAGTCGGTTTCGGAATTTTTTTTTCCATCGGTAAGAAAAGTGTGTTAACCGCGCGCAATTTCAATTTGGGCACATTTTCAGATTTAAAAAAGGCCGAAATATATCAAGTGCCAGCGAGTAACTTTAGTGTAGTAAACGAGGTAAGTCGAATCTGACTAAAATATTGTGACCGTAACGAACATTTTAGAGCGACAACAATCACTGCAACTGTCGAAAGTACGAGATATGTCTGAAAACGGTCGAAGATCAAATACCGGAATGTAAACAAATTATCGATCACAAGGACCCGACGGGTTGCGGCGGTTTGTGCAAAATTAATTTAGAATATTGTAAAAAAATCGATCCGGATCTGCGTATATTTCAATGCAGACCGCTTATAAATATTCTAAATTGTTCCGAGGGATTGTTTAATTGCGGTAACCGTTGCATTATGACGAGTATGCGATGCGACGGCATCATCAACTGCAGCAACAAATTAGACGAACAAAACTGCGGTAGGTATTACTGTACGTGTGCGTTAAGCGCAATCATCTTTTTTTTTTGTTCTTCTTCAGATTGTGACTTGCGAACACATTTTCATTGCGGTAATCGAACCAGTTGTCTTCATTTAAGTAAACAATGCGATGGTAAAGTAGACTGTTGGGATAATTTCGACGAGACTAACTGCAGCAATGGTAAGAAATCATAATAATAATAAAAAAAATTCCATCAAGGTCCAGGCATAGATAACATACTTACATAATTTTCTGATGAAAATATTTCACCTGCACACACCACTTCACAACAATATTAGACGCACCACACACTACACCATCATTCTTTACACAGGGAATCACTTATATGCTTCCAAGAGATAACAATACACACGATCCCTCTAAATATCAACGCATTACATCCCTTCCCACTATACGTATATAAAATATACACACACACGCCACTAATAACAACATTTTATTTGAGAAATAAAAGGGTTGTACCGAGTATTCTAGAATCTAGAGGCTGTAAAGAACAGCTCATTATAGACTCGTGTAATACTTGAACAACAATCTAGACTCAATAAAAGAAACATACACACAGCTTACATCGATTACAAAAAAGCATTTGATTCAGTACCTCTCTTGGTTACAAAAAATACCATCGCTGTACAAAATTAGCAATATCACACAATTACTCACTCACACACACACACACAAACGATGCACAAATAAAATGCATCCTAATCACACCATATGGAGTATACTTAAAACATAATTACACGGTAGAAACAATATAAAAGCTATTAACACATATGCTACACCGGCCCTTAATTAACAGCGAAACACACATACATTAGACATTACTAACTAAACACCGAATACATCATCCACACACAAAATTGTGTTTAATTGGTATTAATTGAACATGTGTGATGTGGTTCTACTTAGGGGGAATTCATAAGAATTCAAATGTGCCAAGTCTTTGAAATTTGGCATAGTCTTAGATATGGTGGTCTTAAGTAGCAATGAACATGCATGGCTTGCATCTGGAAGATCAGTTCAGTAGGGTACCCATTCCTTGGTTCTGTCATTCCATTCCCAACCCCATTTAAGCGCTCTCTTCGTATGCTGAAACAAAGCATGTTGCGATGGTGGTATAGATTACAGAGACTTCAGGTCTTGGCTAAACATCCACTTCCTTGCATCATTCACTGAATCTGCACCAGAGTTTTTGCTGTACATCAGAACTGTAAAGCGTTCAAGATGAATCATGTGCTGTGATTCCAACGTGAAACTATTCTGTGTATTAGTGGTGTGTCAGTGACCTCAGGTCCTTTTACCTATTCCAAACATCGATGATGTTACATCACACCCTGTAAATTTATGGAAAAACAGAATGGCTTTGCAACGTTCAGATCCAAGCTGTTGATAGATGTAATGGATTGGAATCTCTTTAAAGGTCTTTCCCGATTCAAAACCCACCCATAACTCTGACATATTCAACCATTTGAAGTGATAGTGATTTGAAGTGATAGGCGTTTTTGCAGACACTCTAGTTCGACGACTTGAAGTGTCACCTCGTTTGTCCCTGGTCTGTGATTTAAGACTGCCATCGTGATGTGTATCAGAGTGCATGTACTCTTGTGGTGTTAGGCGTCATTTTGCTTTGTATAAATGGCAGTAGGTACATATTTGTATATTCCTCGAAAACTGTGGCACGTTGTGATTTTATAATATGAATAACTGCCGGCATATCCAGTACAAGCACTGATGCCTCCTTGGATGATTGAGAGCGTCCTGCGCCAGGCATCCCAGGAAGGCACCCAAGAAGAGCGGATTTCGTTTCTGACAGTAGTTTTCCCGCATTAAATAATGAAGGTGGTTCACGCTGGTTCTCATGTTTGAAGAAGTCATCTATGTCAGTCTGTGGTAGTGCTTGCAAACTTAGAAATAGCTTCGTGATGAGCACTGTATTTGCCTTCGTTGCTCCCAACTCACTGGGCTCCTTGTTAAGATTCACAGGCGCCCGGTTACCGAATGCATATATAGTTGACCTTGGAATTGTGTTGAAGAGGGGTCCCTCACAATGATATTTATATTACTCAATCATATATTATGTCTAATAATCTACAGCTCTACTCAGCAAACAAGATAGTTGGAGAGAGGATAACGGCGCTATAGTAGCTTTTAAGGTACAATCCGAACAAAAATATTTGGGCGCTTAATTTAAATGTATATTGTTGGATACACATAAATGTATTGTATGCTGCATGAGAAGTCTTCAAAAAGACTGATTTTAACAAACAAGAGTACCACAATAAAAGGATTAAGTAATAAAACGCACGCGGAAAATGTCAGCTGTAAACTGTATCAATTTACTTTTAGCTGTGAATGTACACCTTAGAATTCTCAAATATGATTGGACAAATAATTTGCCGCGTCAAAAATTTCAAATACATTATTTTAGTTGACATATTTTCCGACTATCTTGTTTGCTGAGTGGAGCTGTATTAAAAACACCCATACAAATGGCGGCCATATTGGATTTATAGCAAACAGGCCACCAGAGGGCGCCCACAAGTTGCTTACGATGGTTTCCTAAAACCTTAAGACTATACCAAATTTCAAAGACTTGGCACAAAGTGCACGATTCTTATGAATTCCCTCTATGCGGAACCACATCACATACGTTCAACTAATACCATTCAAACACAAAATGAAACACAACACTCAATCCTCCCTTCACAAACTGAAACAATGTTGCATACACAACATAACATTACAGAGAGTCCATTACGAACACAAAACACTTTAATGTGACACTTCTAACTCGTCCACGTCCACGTACACCCAAACAACACATTACCCACTTAAGTGCAACCTATGCACCAAGTTAAACAACAGACACTTACACAGTAAACATAATACTAATTCAAAATACATAAATATGTTTTTTACAGCAACTTAAAATTTATATTGTATATAGGTATTACTAGGACTAATCGTTACTTGATTTCGATCCGTACGGTTAGTTAACCAGGCTTGGCCTGAGCATCGATACATATCGAAATAATAATAGTAATTGATTCTTGGTAGGTTCATTTACATTAGGTATTACCATTGACTTTATACACACAAATGGTGCAAGCAATAAAATTAAAGCACAAATGTGTTAGTATGGAGGTGGGCCACCAAATTTCCATAGCGGCGCCACTCTTGTTTTATCATTGACTTTATGCACAACGTATGTAGCTGGGCCACCAAATTTCGCCTACTATAAAGGGTTGTCACCTTTCCCTATTTCGCCCTTTGTCTATAGTGTATAAAGTCAATGGAATTACATTATGTAGAGTTGGTAATTGACAATATATCTACATGAGGACCTTCGTCCTTATCTGTAGTAACAATTAAAAAAAAGAAATGAGCATAAATAAAATAAATCTAAACAAGATACAGAGTGTTGCTCATAAAACATAAAATGATGCTAGGTTTTGGTTATGTTGCATTAATTTATTGTGGCCACCTGTTCACCTGTTTGGAGAAGTTTGTTGTACATTTTTGCTGCTGTATAATTGTAACATTCCCTTCCTATGTTCTTCATAAACGTATGGACATTTACGGTTTCTAACTGACCTTTTTGCTCTTGCAATTGTTTTGGTTGAATATATCATTTTGTGCACAATATAGTGTTGTTTTTTATTTTATTTTAGCTTCACATTCAGATAGAATATCGCTATAGTATCCTTTTTTTTGGATTTACAGATCCGAACTTAAGAGGACGATCAGTACATATTATTACATGTTTCTTATCAAGATTTACATTGCACTTTTTCTTGTTCACAGCTTTACATGAGATGCTGCTGCTTTGAAAACTTCTCTCCATCTCTGCCTGTTGCCCACTTCACTTTTCCATTCGTATATTCCCATTGATGTTAGGTTTGTCCATCTGATCTGATCTTCGGTTTTCCTCTCCTTCTCTCCTCGACGGGTTATCACAGTGTCTTTGTTAAGTCGTTTTCACTTTTTCCTCATGATATGGCCCAACCATCTAATCTTCATTGATTTCATGTATTTCACTAGATCCTCTCCTTTTTTTTCTTCGGCAATCGTGGTTCATCAACGGCCATGGTATATCGATTATTTTTTAATGTCTGAAATTCCGTCACCATACCTTCCAAATAGCATAGCAACTGTTTTATGACTGTTTGTTTACTGTGAGATGATTCGGTTCAAACCAATGAACCATCCTGGGTAATCACTGAAGTAGGTAATTCATCCCTGTGTAAACTATCCACTGCAAAACTTATTATTGTACCTTTTGAAGAAGAATCATATAGGTCATTAATACATAATCTGAACAGTAGTGGTCCCAGTATCGAACCCTGAGGTGAATAATAATAATAATAATAGTAATTTATTCTTAGATTAACGGATGCAATTATTGTTTTCGTTTTAGGCTGTCCCAATCGTAAGGTTCCGTGTCACAACGGACAATGTATTCGTAAAGAAAATATCTGTGATGGCATTTACCACTGTATGGATAAATCCGATGAACTTGCAGGATGTGAAATACACAAATAATTATACATAAAATATAGGCATTTATTTTTGGAATAACATTATTACCTAATAAAAATTTATTTTTTACTAATCGCCAGTCTTTAGTTTGCATCTACTTAAAAATTTTGACCAATTCTAAAAGTGAGTTCGATACAGAAACGTTTACCAACCAAAAATATTTACGTACCCCATCTCCTGTTTGCGAGGTAAGATCGTCTCGAGTCAACAGTTTGTTTTCTAGCAAGGCATCGATAAGGATTCCGAAACACTTCACCGTACGATCAGATACCGAAGACGTCGAGAGAATATACATGTTTCTCGGCGAGAAGATCGTTTTAATTAATTCGCCGGTATTGCCGCACTCTTTATATAATAAACAGAAAATTGTCGCAATTTCGTCGGTGATACAATCGGGCGAATAAGCGGCTATAAAATTCGACATAGAAAGTCAATCGGGAACACAATTAACGAAACGCATACTTACACGCTAACAGAAATAAATCAATTAACAATTTCTTAATAGCTAATGTAATGCAATCATTTACATCACATCGTTTACGAAAACTTGCTCGAATCGATTCTAAAAGTGACATAATTTCAATCGAGGTAACCGGCCGTCTTTCGACAATATTCCAGCAAAATTCCTACAAACACACGTACAATTTTTTAATAATAATACAAGACGGACGCACCCTAAGAACTTCCATGATTTTTATTCCACTGTAGGTCGTCCCATCATGTTCGTCACTTTTACCCGACGACGGTAATATAAATTGCGGCTTTACCTTAATCTGTCTAAGCTTCTTAATTTCGTTATCGAAATAATTGATAAAAATATCTGTACAAAATGAATAACTTTCAATTATTACTTGTGTATATTAACCTTGAGTCACATGAGATTTCACCCATTGGTCCACCCTATTGGTACACATGCGATGCGTTAAGAAAACGCATAAGTCTTTTGTTTGTTTCAAAACGGTGGACGGCAGTAATGCTTCCATTGCAACTGTGATTCTCGAATTTAAATTCGACTCCGTCGTACTCTTGATGATATTAAGTAAGTTTGTAAGAGATGAATCGGCATACTTTTGCGACAGGTCCTACAAAACTGAAATCGTTTAAACACAGTGCTACACTTCAAATTGCAAGCTGGGAAACGATAGGCGGGAATGGGGAAAAATACGATTTTTTGGAAACCATTTTTTCTCATAGAGGAATCATAATGAATTATTCCCCCCCAAGAAATAGTCGTCTACGACCAGCCGTTCCTTAGCAATAGCGCTTTAAAGTCGCTTCGTTATCAGCTGGACCCGAGCACAGCTCGAACGTTTCCGACGATGCCCTAAGGTCCTGTGACGTCACGTCCCACACGGCAATGTACGGAGCGTATGGAGACCAGTGTTTTTAGTCGTTTTTATCTTGTATTTATGTAGTTTTTCGTTGTATTTTACCATTTTATAAACAATTATATTGTTGGTTTTAAAGGATGTTATTTAATGTCAAGTATATTTCTTTGGGTAGTGAGAAATCGTGACCGGGAGACACCCGTCCTAACCTTTCTTGCTCATCATAATGTCCAGTGGAACATCTTAGTAACATAATTTATTGTTTGATAACGTAATAAAGTAATTAACGCTCTAAACTACCATTAAAATATGTCTCCCAAAATACCATTGGGAAACTTTTATAAATTTCTCGAGGTTCTGGGACCGGCGTAGCTAAACGTAAACATTGCGTCGGTTTGTTTACTACGTTTCTCATTACACCGTGTGTTTTTTATTTCTTGTACTTACGTGATAATAAAATATAATTATTGACTGTGTTATCGTATTTATCGTCTTATACCCTTCAAACAAAAAAAACGAGTAAGAACGTGGTTTGTGGCATTTATAAGGTTTGATATTAAGCAAATTATCTGTAAATTTCCAGTTCCGAGGTATACCAAACACAAGAATTGTTTTGTTGAAGTGCAAAACAACTTTTCTTTCCTTAACATGACCTAGTAAACAGCATCTACATTCTGTGATAAAACAGCATTAAGAAATCGGTGAACTTATTTTTCTAATTTTTAGGCATACCGACTTATGTTCTTAAAGTGATAAAACCGAATATGATGATGATAAACACAAGAAATAATTAATAATGATTTTGTATTAACCGGCGGCGTTGATCCGGTCTGCAAATCGACCACTTATATATGGCCACAGAAATAGTTTTGTGTGCAAGATATTCAAGTGTCCTTTTGTTTTCAATTCACCAACAAATTATGTAATTAAAAAAACCACTCACCTAGTGTTTATATTCCGTGAAAACAGTTGAAAATCGTAAAAAAACAACTCCGCAAGCCAGAATCAACAGGTCCTGTATGGGTTGTGACGTCACTGTGCCATCGGGAAACTCGGAAACGTTCGGCATGTGATCGGCTCTCGCCAATTTTAGGGCAACTTAATAATTTAATTACGGACAAACTACTATTCGGATCGCCGTAAAATTTTTCACGGCAAAACTTTTTTTGAAATCTTCGTATGATGATGTGTACTACATTGATTTCTGAGATTTCGTATTGTTCCCCATTTAGCTACATAGGGGAGAGTCTCGTTATGTGCTAGTAAATGGTGGTGGGGAAATTGTAAATCATAGGCCCCACCCTAAGATGAAGTGAAGTCTGACCATTTCCCTCTGGAAGTAACACTAAGAGAAGGAGGATGGAAGAACAATGGGGTGGATAAGGAACAAGGGGAGCATCAAGAAATATGAAGAAAACATGGAGAATGTGAATTGGTCTGAGAAGGGGGCGAGGGAATATGACAAGCAATGGAGAAGAGAAGGTACAAGATTGGGAGGCGGCGGAGAGGGTAAAAAATGGTGGAATAAGGAATGTCGGAAGGCGAAGAGGAAGATGAGGAGAGGATGGGAAAAATGGACGTATGGGGATGTAAGGAGTTGAAAAAGAGGTACCAGGAAGATGTATAAGGCAGAGTTAGAGGCACAAATCCAAAGATTTAAAAAACGAAATGGAGCTAGGGAAGTTTCTGGACAAGCAGATAAGGGGCGGAGAGGGAAGGACTTGTGAGATTAATATGGAGAGATGAGAGCGAAGAACTACAGGGGAGAATTGAAAGTATGTGGGGAATAGGGCGAGGGAGGAATGCGGAAGCATTATAAATTTGATTTGGCGGAGGAAGGGTTCCTTGCGAAGTGATGGTGTGCCCTGTATATAAGATGGGGGAGAGGAGGGTGGCAAAGAACTACCGGGGGGGGGATTAGTTTAGCGAATGTGTACGCCTCCATCATACAAGAACGCTTGAAGAAAGACAGAGGCGAAGGGCGTCATATAGAAAAGGAAAGGGAGGGGGGGGGGGGGCAGTGGACAACATTTATATTGTTAAGCAGCTAGTGAACAGGAAGCTGGAAACGAAGAGAGAGAAGGTGTTGGTCCTGTTTTTGGACAACAAGGCCGCCTTTGAGAATGTAAACAGGGAAAAGCTGTGGGAGATGATGACAAAGAAAGGCATAGGGGAAGGGCTAGTGGAGATACTGGAAAAGATTGGGGAGGGTGTGAGGCAGGGATGCTCTTAACCCTCGCTTGTTCTATATTTATATAGAAGGACTGATCGAAAAACTGAGAACGGGGGATTGTGATACCAGAGAGAACGGTGAAAAAGTGGTAGGGCCGGTATGGTGGCTAGGAGAGAGGACAAATGTACTGAGTGGGAAGTCGGTGGTGGCTATTCAACAAACTAGTGAAAAGTGTTATGACGTACGGGAAGGTTTTGGGGTTGGATATATTGTGCAGGATGAGGTAAATTGAGAAAAACTAAGAACTCAAGCGGCGAGGAGGGCTGTGAGATATGAGGAAGAATTGCAAAGGTGGAGAGGAGGAACGATCCTTCAAAGCTGCTGGAGAGAGGTAACAAGTGGGAAAATTAAGTATAGACAGGAGGAAATACTACGAAATGGACGGATATGCTAGTGGAGAGGTACAGAGCAGAAGAGATAGAGGGGTGTTGGGGAGATCATGTGACAGGAAATAATAAAAAAGAGACAGGGACACTCAAAAACAGGAAAGAAAAGCAAGAAATAGGGAAGGAAGGTATGACGAGAAATATGGTGATATCATGGTGTAGGAGGGGACACATACGTAGGGCTGACTATAACGAAGAAAAGACTGATAGTGAGGTATCAGTGTGGGAATGAGGGGGCGGTTAACAAATATTGGAGGGAGGGTGTGAGAAGGCAGTGCAAATTGTGCAGTGAAGGGTGGGAGAACATGGGGCATATACTGGGGGAGTGTAAGCAACTTAGGGAGGATCGGAGGAGTTGAAACGTGATGCGGGGAGACAGAGGGGAGGGTTTAGAGAGATGGTTCGCAACAATATGATGGAGTATTTCAAGGTGTAGATGAGATACCAGGTGAGATACATATTAAATTACAGGATTACATTCCTACAGTACAACATTAGCTTAAGTCACTTTTAGACAAATTAGAGCAGAAAAAAATTATTGACAAGATAGATTATCCGACTGACTGGGTAAATAGTTTAATCATAGTTGAGAAAATATGTCTACATCCTAAACTTTGTAGGGAAAACTACTTAATCCCAATTAACGAAACCATTATATCCAAATTCAGTTTGTAAGTATTATACAGGGTGTTGAATTGGCCGATGCACTATAGGGATTTCAATGTAAAAATCTTAATATTCGATTACTTGCTTCCCTAATTATTTTAGACAAATTTAACTTTTATGTAGATTAAAAAATCTACACTACATGTACATGTTGTATTTTTAAATTAACTTAATATAGAAAGAAGAAAAATTGAAAAGTGATACTTTGACAAAAAAAATAGTGGTGGCATGGAATGGTTGACGTAAAAACAATAATTTGTCAATGAGAATGACGGGAGTTTTATGATAGTAGTACAGTCAATGAATATTCAAAAAAATTAAAAAAAAAAAAAGTAACATCAGTCATTTCAGAATTTTCCTCTCTACAAAAAAGGTAAATAGATTTTTTGTCTAAAATAATTAGGGAAGCAAATAATAAGATTTTTACATTGGAATTCCTATGGTGCATCGCCCAATTCTACACCCTGTATACTGTATTTGATACAACCGTGCATTCCAGTACCTCGCCAATTTTAAATGTTCGCACTGTATATGCAGGGTGTTTTTTAAGTAGGTACGTGGCCAAACTTCAAGGGGTTATTCTTTAATTGATTTTAAGCCGAAAAGTTCATATAAACATATGTCCGGTAATGCTTCATTGTCAAGATACAGGGTGTTAACGTGTTCGGCAATTGATGTTAAGACGAGCTAATGCTTGCATTGAAGGCGGACATTTTCAAAAACTATTATAAATTTTGTGTTACTTATGTTAGTTTTTTTCACAAAAAAATTGTATAGTTTTAATAAATTGTGTTTCTTTTTTGATTTTTCTTAAATTAATTTTTTTCAAAGCAAGATATGAAAAAAATTCAAGAGACAAAAAAGTTGTATTTTTAGTCGCTTAATGCGAAAAAAATATAAAAGTTTAAAAAAAAGTCAGTGGTACACCTTTTTTGGCCAAAGAGTTGGTTAAGGTACCCCTCCGGGACGCCACTGAACTTAATACTTTGAATCAAGTTAGAGCTCAATTAGCATCTTCCTTTCATAGATAACGCTACTAAATTTCAACAAAATCGGCCTTGAAGTTTGGCCACGTACTTAAAAAACAGCCTGTATACATATATGTAGTAACTTAAACATAAAATGAGTATCACCTCAATCTCAGGAGATCCAATGTCAACTTCGGACTGCAGTTTACTCATGCCATCCTTTTTATGTAACGGAACAATTTCGTAACAAATTTCCTTAATACATCCAGACGCTACTCGCTCGCTCACAAATTCGACAGTCCTCTTAACGGAATCGGGTTGAGTGCAAAAAAACATGTCTTCCAACTGACTCTAAAAATTATTATTCACGGTAACTGACTAATTATGGGTTTGATTAAACCTGAAGTTTCGTATTGGGCGTTTCACAAACTGAATTAATAGCCGTGAGAGGTGTAATGTGTTTGCACGTGACCGATCGGTCGAATGCATTCGCATTGTCCGTTATAATTCTTTTAATTGCGTCGAGATACGGACAACAAGTGTACAATATTTCGCTACCGAAAATCTGTAGGTCGTCAAGATGTAGATTACGACTGAACGATTTTGGTACTACTGGCACATGATCCTTGTTATGAGACATCCACACGTAGTATAAACCGTTCGGAATATGAGGTAGTTCAAATAACCAACCCAAGCATAATTTTACAAGTATGGGATAACTGGAGCCGTCGAAGTGAATTTTGAATAGGATACGAAAAATTTCTTGAATTTGACTCACTTTTAATGTCACACTATCGAGCATCGCTAAATATTTCACTAGCCAGGGAAGAGTTAACGTTAAGGATTTTTTCTTAACGGCCTCCAGTAAAATTTCTTTCAAGTCTAATATTAGTTTGATCTGAAATTATACTTCGTTAAAAAACAACAGTAAAGGAGGCACTGTGAAATTGGCGGCATCAGATTGTATTTTTTCAATAAAAAGTATATCAAACGTTAGTTGTTTGTTAGGCTTCATTTCCTTACCTGGAGGTATTATAATAATACACACGATGAGGCAGGGATACTCAGTGAGCCCCTTCTTATTTGCAATTTATTTGGGAGATCTGGAAGAAACGCTAAAAGGGCAACATATCAGAGGAGTGGTAGTAGGGAAGATGAAGGTGTGGTCATTAGCCTATGCAGATGATGGTGAAGATGGAAAAAAAATGAAGGAGATGATGAGAAGGCTAGAACTGTATCCAAAAAGAAAGGAATTAGAGATAAACATAAGGATACCGAAGATACTAGTATTTAGAAAGGGAGGGAGTAGAAGAAAAATAGAAGAGTAGAAATGAAGAAATACAGCAGGTGAAAGAACGAGTAGAATAAATTAACAGGACAAGGGTGGAGTAGGGGAGTATATAGTAAGAGAGGAAGTACAAGGCAGAAAGGGTAGTGAAATACGAGGAAGACATTAATGGAAGGGTGGATTGCAAAATACTAGAGGAATGTTGGAAAGAGGTAAAAGAAGGGGAGGTGAAATATGGACAAGAGAGTAGGGAGAAATAGAGAGGTTAAAAGAAGAGAGAGTGAGAGTAAGAAAGGATATAATAAGAAGGGGCAGAGATGTACAAAAACAACAAGAGTAGACAAAAATAAAGGAGGCGAGGTATAACGAGAACTACAAGAAAATTAGGGGAGAAGGGAATTAAATACCTGAAGCGGAAAAAAGAAGGAAAAAATGATCGTGAGGTTTAGATGCGGAAACGAGGCAACAAGTACTGCAGAAAAGAGGAAAAAAACTGAAGGTTGTGTAGAGAAGGATTAGAAAATATGTGACATATGATAAAGGAGTGTAGAGAGTTAAGGGAGAGGAGGAAAGGAGAGTTGAGGAAATATTAGACGAGAAGGGAAGCAGAACGGAGTGAATGAAAAGGAAGAAATTGTTAATAGGGGATGGTAAATAAGCAAAGAGAGAGGGAGGAAAGTGTCAAATATACAGGGTGGGGTACCACATACGGCACGGAATTTGGTGTCTAAACTATAACAATTTTTAAAAATCTTTTTATATGCATATACACTGTGTCCGTAAAGTATGGAACAAATTCATTTTTAGCTAAACAGACCATTTTAAGAAATAATCCTGAAACACGTCGATTTTTGATTTTAATTTACCGTATTTTAAAATAATAATCTAATATACAGGGTGAATTTCTTTCGAGTAATGACGTCACCGCCATTTTTTTTAAATGGAACATCCCCATTTTGTTTCAATTTTCGGATTACTCTAGCTGAGCTGATTCCAAAAATGTATCACATGTTGATTCAAATTGGTACAGGGTGGACAAAAATACAATAGTTTTGTGTGTGCTCAAGTAACACATAACATTCTTTAATAGTTAAATTAACAATATTATCAAAAATACTTGTTGTCTAGCGGCAATTGGTTTAAAGGTAACACCCTGTAGTTTGTTACATTTTTAGATTAATAAAAATGAGCTGTTTCCAAACATGATTGGTACACAAAACTATTTATTTTTGTCCACCCTGTACCAATTGGAATCAACATGTGATACATTTTTGGAATCAGCTCAGCTAGAGTAATCCGAAAATTGAAACAAAATGGGGATGTTCCATTTAAAAAAAATGGCGGTGACGTCATTACTCGAAAGAAATTCACCCTGTATATTAGATTATTATTTTAAAATACGGTAAATTAAAATCAAAAATCGACGTGTTTCAGGATTATTTCTTAAAATGGTCTGTTTAGCTAAAAATGAATTTGTTCCATACTTTACGGACACAGTGTATGTAGGTCAATAAGAGCTACAAATTAAACAAATTTATAAATATACAGAGTGGTCCAAGAAAATGTGAGATATCAGTTATATTTTTTTTAAATGGAACACCCTATATATGATCACATTTTCGAATTTGACGTAAAAAAATAATGTCTCTTTCTTAACAATTGCCTATACCTATCTTTTATGGTTTTCGAGATATCTCTGTTTTTCCTAGGCCACAAAAAGGAATATCGACAAAATGGGTAGTCATACAAAAAATCGCTTTGGATCAGTTGATCTGAAACCTTTTGGCAACTATTTGCAATATTTACTGTTACGTAAAAATATACAGGGTGTTGCAAAATGTGCGAAATATCATTGACTCCTGCTAACTTAAATAACTCACTTATTTTAAATGTTTTTTTACCCTAACCGATACAGTAAAGGATTCTCTTTCAAACGATATTAGGGTTCTCTATTGCCCAGTATAATATTTTTCACCTTACCAATAGATAACATGTTTAAGGTCAGCTCTATACACTGATATAGCTCGGAAACTTAAAGTGCAATGTTGAATGGGAACTGCTCTTACAGTACCCATTGCTCTTACTGCAACCTGAGTTATACCAAAAACAATACACCACAGTTTACACATTTTAGGTTTAGATAAAAACATATACATACAATTACAAAAGGCAGTCATCATCAACACTTGCACATCACTCAGAACCACATCACACACTTTCAACTAATATAATTCAAACACTAAATGAAACACAACACTCAATCCTCCCTTAACAAACTGCAACTATGTTGCATACACAACATAACATTACAGAAAGTTCATTGCAAACACAAAACCCACTGATGTGAGACCTCTAACTCGTCCACATACACCCAATACACTCACAATATCAGAACACACAAAACACCAACACATTACCCACTCCAGTGCAACCATTTCTTCAACTTTGCATAATGGCTGCATTTACGAAAATTACATTCAGTTACTAAGTTCTCTGATATTATTTTATCTGTGATTGTTGAATGATAAGAACTTATATATACAGGGTGGATCATTTTAAGTGATACATGTGAAACCTCGAAAATGAGAAGTTTTTTCGAAAAATGTTTCAGACAAAAGTTTTATGGCTTTGAGGGGGAAAGATGATGACATTATCAATTTAATTGTAGATGGCGTCACTTTAGAGATTTCATTATGGCGGCCTTTTTTTAAATGGGAGTGGATTTTTTTCCCAAATGAAAGTTGTAGCTGGCAAAAGACAAGTACAACAGTTTTTTGTTTTTTTTCATCGGATCATTTTTCACTGAGTTACCCTGTTGTTGTTCCTATCTGTTATCTGGACCAACATTTTTTGAAAAAACGCCTCCTTTTCAAGATATTCGCCGAGGGGCGACTATCTTGCTGGAAATGTGTACACCGATTTTAAATCACTTATCATTTAACCTGATTTAAAAGATTTATGAAGATTTTATGTGATTTAAACTGAAATTTGTAAGAAAGGAATTAAATAAAATTATGTAGTACTTCATTTAGTTATTGCAAGCATTTAGTTTATTAAAAGTCAAGTTAAAAGTACTTATCATAATTTTAAACGCTTATAATTTATGTCTATTTTAAGTTTATCGGTCCGTTTTAAAGTGAATGGATCATTTCCAGATAAATCAATTGGACCATAAAAAACAAACTGTTTGTTAACGAGTTGTATGTCCTAAATTTATTAATAAGTTACCTAACGTTATAAAAGAGTTGCCTACAAATAAGCTTAAAACCGCAATGAAAAGATTCCTAGTAAAAAACCCTTTATATAAAGTAGACCACTATTTCTCCTTACATTTCCATATATCTGATTTTAATCTAAATATAATATAATTAAAGTATAAGCCTACATATTGTGATATAAGTAGTACCTAGATGTACCTACCTAGTTTATTTTTTAAGACGAATGTAATACTTTATGTATTTAACACGAAATAAACTATCTACTTCTTTTTGGGCCAAATGTAGTTTTCTTGATTTTTCTTAAGAAAGTTTATTTCCGTTTTCTCTTCATTTCCGCCTGCCTTGCTAATAACCTTTCCTAAAAACCATCCTTCATCATAAAACACGGCATAGTATTTTTCCAATTCAATTTTTAATAATCCTTTGGTCGTTGTATCTCCATTTTCAGCTTCCAAGTCGCTGAAATCATCAGGATCATTTGAACTATCGTGTACTGATATATCTGATGAAGTATCTTCTGTTGAAGAATTTTCAATTTCAGCTTTTGAAGCTACTTTGGAACGTTTAGTTTTAAGCAGAAGTTTGCTGTGCTCCTTTCTTCTTGTGGGTTTTCTTTTATACTTCCCGATTTTTTGCGTTAGGGGGGTTCCCCTTACCTACAACAGTAATTTGAAATGCTGATAAATTTTGGAATATAACATCAAGTTGGTAATTTTCATCATTTTAGTGTTATAGGATATAATTCTCTTCCTCTTGAATGGAAAGTTAAATTATTACAATTCTTCTTTATTAGGACTGCTCGGTAAGTCTGGTACTGGCCTATGCAAAACAATTTTTTCCGGAAATCTGGTTCTACCTCGGGTTCTACCGGTAACACATTATTATTAAAAGGTAAAAAAAAATAATAAGAATGAAGGAATGCATTTCTTGGTCGGCTGTAAAATATTTTTAAAACGAAGGCTATAAAAATCGAGATAAAAATGTAAATTCAAATGTTTTTATCAACCCAACAACTCAAAATAAACCTGACCGTTGTTTCTATAATCTATAACATGACCTCGAACACGAGCTCGAACATGACTCATCACACCAAATAATAATTTATTGTATTTAAAAATCAGCATCCTTTTGATGTCGCTGACGAACGGTTGGAAAGTGACAATGACAAAAAAATAAAACGAACGCCTTTTTCACGAATTATTTTACAAAAAATCCTAAAACTTTACCGAACGGCTTTTTGGCGAAATTGTTTTAATAAAAAATTCAATCAGGACTCTATAAGACAATGGGGGTTATAAATAAATAGAAGCAAATGCTTTTACTATGATAGTATCTTTATCTGTTGTATTAAAACTACATAAGTCTATTTCAAAAAAACTTCAGTAAAAGCATTTACTTTATTTTTATGCATTAGGCCAAATAAGACTAGGTGCGGTACAAGCATTGGCATCGATGATAAATCCGAGATAAATCATACTCGAGCTCATATCTTGATAAAAAACACAATATGTTGTAACATTAAGGATCCTTAATGCAAATAGGTATAATTACAATTAGGCGGTACCTAATGTAAATGTAAATAATTATTATTTTGTAACTTACCTTCTTAAAAACAGAGTAGAACAATTCACAAACAATGTTACACACAAATGCAATAATATAAACACGAAAACCCGCAAGACGCATGAAAGAGTGATGCGCGTGTGTCGAGGTGGAGGTAGTATATGCAAAATTGTGCGGGAAATTTGGTTACATTTATTCAAATTTATACTGATTTAAGCTGATTTAAAGTCATTTAAGGAGATTTAAAGTGAATTAATCTGATTTAAAGTGATTTAAGCTGATTTAAAGTGATTTAAGCTGATTTTTAAGTGATTTAAGTTGATCTGAACTGATTTAAGCTGATTTAAACTGATTTATTCAAGATTTAAACTGATCTAAATCCATCTGTACACCGATTTATCCGAGTTAGTCGCCCCTCGATATTCGCGTATATCACTTAAAATGGCCTACCCTGTATATTTGAACGATTATTACCTGTGATTGCGTATTAAAAATATTGACAATTTTTATACATACATTGTTTTTTATCAAAATAAAGTCGTTATCAAAAAAAAAAAAAACATAATGTGGTGTCGCCATGTGAATGTAGTGGCACTGGTATGGGATTGTGAAACAAACGAAAACTATTGTTTGACATACATTTTGTTGGAAAAATACGATCTGACGAGACCAACTTCACAGTGCATAGTTGTTAACGTTATTACCTTATTACGAATTTCTAATTGATCACTAACAACAATTTCCGGTAATTGTGTACAATTACTACGATACGGAAGCGTCTCAAAGAATCCCAAAAACTTGGCAAGAATTCGAAGAGTTTTTACTTTCGTTACGAATTTCAATCTTACAGAATCCCCAAAAGTATCTGTAAAAATTGCCTCAAAAAACGTCTTATCAACGTGAAGAAACCTACCAAATTCGTCGGTATCTAAAAAATCGACAGGAAAATTATTAACTTCCACTATTTCGGCGGCGATTACGTCGACAAAGTGTTTACTAAATGAAGGACTTGCCGCTATCAAAACGAAATCCTTGTAAAACTCTTCGTAATTGGCGAAAGTCGGTATCAAATTGATGCCGGCGCAATTTTTCTTACCGATGCGAGTGTTTAACTTGGATAATTTTTCTTCGTCGATGTTCGGAATTACCGATTTAATTGTATCCTCATCGCCGATTGTTCCATCCTAAAAAATACGGACAGTAAATACAATTAGCGCCACTTTAGGAGGAGGTGCAGAAAAAGTGACAAAGGGGTAGGAAGAAAGGAATGGTGGAAGTGTAAAAAGAAAGGTTAGAAAAGGGAGGAAGAAATGGAAAAAGGAATAATGAGTTTAGAGGAATACACGGGATTGAGAAGAAAGTACAAAAGAGTGTGCGAAGAGAGGAAAAGAGAAGATCAGACGCCTGAAAGGGCAAGAATGAAATGAGAAGAAGAAGTAAAAGAGAGGATGAAGGGTATAAGAAATGAGAGAGAAATTTGGTCTTTTATAAATGAAGAGAGGAGTAAGAGAAAAAGTGAGGGAACGAAGGTGGATGAGAAGGAATGGGGAGAACATTGCATGGAGTTACTAGAAGGAGAGAAAGAAAAAGCGAGAGGAAGGAGAAAGAAGGAAGGGGAAGGAAAGGAGGAGCGTAGGGCAAATAGAGAGGGAGGAGTTAGAGGAGGTGCTGAGAATGGTGAAGACGGGAAAGGCAGAAGGGACGGATGAAACGCAGGGGGAGCAGTGGAAATATACTGGAGAAAAGATGAGAGAAAGGTTGCGAAGGGTACTAAGTAGAATATGGAGGGGGGAAGGACTGCCGGAGGAGTGGAAGGAAGTAATAACACATCCGATATACCTGTACAATAGGGGGAGAAAAGAAGAATGTAAAAAACTACAGGGGAATAAGCATTGCAAATGCTGGGTATAGACGTGTTAAGAATGAGGTTGGAGCAAGAGATAGAAGAGAAAAATCTGGTGGGGGATTGGCAAACTGGGTTTAGGAGGAAAGGGGGGAGCACGAATAACATTTATGTACTGAAACGGCTAGTGAACAAGACACTAGAAATAAAAGGGGGGAAATTATACGTAATGTTCCTTGACCTGAAAGCGGCTTTTGACAGTGTTAATAGACAGAAACTGTGAAGGGAAATAACACAAAAAGACATAAGTGAGGATTTAGTGGGGGCGATAGAGGAGATATGAAGAGACAAGATGCAGGAACAGAACTATAGGGAAGTTGAGAAAAGTGTTCTGAATGAATAAAGGACTGACACAAGAGTGCCCTTTACGCCCGAGCCTGTTTTTGCTATATATTACGGGACTGGAGTAGGAGATGAAAGGGCAGCAAAGAGGAGGGGCGGTAATAGGAAGATCAAAGGTTTGGATATGCGGACGATGTGGCGGTGTTAGCGGAGGATGAAAAGGAAATGAGAGAAGCAATAGCAGTGGTGAAGAAATACTTGGAAAGGAAAGACCTGAGAGCTAATGTGGGGAAAACGAAAATAATGATGTTCCAAAGAAGAAGAGGGAGGAAAAGAAGGTGGAGAAATGGAAATGGGGGGAGGCAGAGGCCACAATGTGTTGACCAATGGAAATACCTGGGGTACACGATAAGGTACGACAATAAAGATGAGGGGCATATTGAAGAACTGACAAAGAAGGCGAATAGGGTGGTGGGACAGGTATGAGGAATGGTGGAGAGTGTTCGGGAAAGAGATGGAAAAACGGAAATGAGTGTGGGAAAAACTAGTGAAGAGCGTTATGAGGTGTGGAACGAAGCTATGGAGGGGGGGGGGGGGGGGGGGAGAGAAAAGTTGGAGAGTGCAAGAAAAGTATGGGAGATGGACGTTAGGGTTAGAAAGAGAGACTCCGTGATACAGGGTGTCTCACGGTGACCACCCATTAGAATATTTCAAAATTTGGCCAATAGGGTTTTCGGGCATGACCTCCTCAAATAAAATAATGGCGTCTACGTAACACTTACGGTTTACATTCTTCAATCTTGTTACATTCTCCATGAATAAATAATATTTAGATTGTCTGCATTTGAATACGTTTGTTGTTTTCCATTTTATTAATAAATAGTATTCAATTCAACTGTCACTATGGTGTTAGACTGACAACGTGACAACAAATAACTGGTGATAGAAAAGTCGTTTGATTTGAAGTTCTGCTAAGCCATTTTCGCAAAAACGTAGATATCTTAAAAACTAGAAGAGATAGGTATAGGGAATCATGGTACCGTTCGGAAGAGAATAAAATTGTGCAACAGACTACGGCGAAACATACAGGGTGTTCCATTTGAAAAAACCAACTTATGATGATTTGAAGTTAACTAAATTCGACATTAAATTTCCACCATCCTATGTGCAATTAAGCCACTTTGAAAGTATGGATGGGATGGGAAGCTTGGGGATCTAGCTATCTCTCATGTGAATATGGCTCCTTTATCTTTCTTGTTGTAGAATTCACATAGTTTTAAGCTAGATAGTGTTTATTTTAATTTTTATTAAAAAAATTAAATATCTCGGAAACGGTTAATTTTAGGAATAGGATGACAGTCCACCTAAACTTTTACGTAGATTCCAACAAAATCGGAAGAATATATAGGGTGTTACATTTAAAATAACAAAGTTGGTGTCATTTTCGGAAAAAACCGGAAATGTTACGTAGACGCCATTATTTTATTTGAGGAGGCCATGCACGAAAACCCTATTGACCATATCTTCAAAATTCAGATCGTAGTAGTCTCTGAAATATTCTAATGGGTGGTCACCGTGAGACACCTTGTATATAGTAGAAGAGGAAATGAGGTTAGAGAAAATAAAGATACGGGCGGGGAGAAGGACGATGAAATATGAAGAGGGGATAGACAAAAGAGAAGGAGTGAGGAGACAGAAAATAAAATTTGGACAGGAAGAGAGGAAATTGTAATATGAAATAGGAGGGTACGCAAGGGAGGAAGTGGACAGGAAATGGGAAGAGGAGAAACATAGTGGAGGAATGAAGACACCCAAGCGAAGGAGAGAAGATCGAAAATAGGGGAAGGAAGATATAATGAAGGGTATAGAGAGTTGGTGGCAGAAAAAATGCCGTAATACTTAAGGGGAGGGAAAAGCTTAGCGGTGAAGAGGATGATGGCACGGTATAGGTGTGGGAATGAGGAAAATGGCAATAAGTACTGAAGAGAGGAGAAAGAAGGTGTAGGTTGTGTAGGGAAGGATATGAGAGTTGGCAGCACATGGCGGTGCGGTGGAGTATGATGAGCTGTGGAGGGAAGGGAGAAAAAGGAAGCAGGTACTAGGAGAAAAAGAGGAAGGAGAGGACTGGATGAAGGAGGTGTTAGATGGTCGCGGAATTGTATGGGGGAAAATAAATTGTTTATGTAGTTTTGTTAAAACATTATACAGGGTGTCCCAGGTTTAATGATCAGGACTTTGACATTTTGTAGATAAACATATTTTAAGGTGGGTTGCTCATATAATATACATATACATAGGTCCTAAAATTCTTTGTTTCTGAGATACAGAGTGCGTCACAATTTTCTAAAAAATAAAGGTTTTATTTATTTATTTCCGAACTGTTGAAAATATTCAAACCAAAATTGGCACACAAGATACATGGACAGAGCATAAGATCCATGGCAACCATAATTTTTGTACACAGCCAAAATACATTTTTCGCAAAATAAATGACAAAAATCCAGTTTGCGGCCGCACGGTAACAGAAACGAAAAAAGTCTAGAGACATTTTTTGTTCAGAATTGAAGGCTACATCGAAAAGTATATTTGGAATATTTAATTCAGGGCCGTACTCTTTCTAATTATCAAATTAGTAGAACGGATTACCCATATCTCCGCCATTGGTTGATTAAAAAAATTGATATTCTTCAGTCTTGTGGCTCTCTGTCCTTGTATCTTGTGTGTCAATTTTGGTTTGAATTATTGCCACAGTTTGGAAATAAATAAATAAAAACTTTATTTTTTAGAAAACTTTAACGCCCTGTATCTTAGAAACAAAGAATTTTAGGAACTACGTTTATAGGAGCAACCCGCCTTAAAATGTGTTTTTCTACAAAATGTCAAAGTCTTGACCATTAAACCTGGGACACCCTGTATATGTAGTGTAGGTACATAACAAATAATAAACTCACCTGACATGTGTTAACAATGAGCTGCGCTTTAAATAATTTCGCAAAATGTACAAAATTATTCGGCTCACTATCCAAATTAACCAGATATCGGATTTTCTGTCCGAGCGCCGATGCGAAACTCCAATTATTTACCAAACGATTATTCTCCCAAATTTGTAAAATTTCGTAAAACAAGTCGCGTTGCTTCCGAAAATTGTGAAACGAACCGTTCGAGGAGAAGTTATTACGATTGTCGGTTTCGCATTCGAAGTACACACTCTTGTTAATCCGTCGCACGCTTAACGGTTTTTCCAATTTACATTCGTACGCCTTTAGGAAATTAACGCAATAATTATCTTTCGCAAAGTGACGCAAACGGGCGTTATCGAATAGAAGACGAACGGTTAACTTGTCCAACGAATTTAGAAAATCGGTTTGTTTTTGTAAAACTCCGACCGCGAAATAAACCTGATCGCTGAGAGAATTTAATAAAATTTCTAACGACGTCTTCGGCGTAACGTCGCCATCGCATTGTTTCTTCAACAATACGGACACCACGAAATGGATTTCACTCGTTAAATTCACGACGTAACAATTATTTAATAAAAATACGTAAAGATCGATTAAAATATCCAACTTCTCCGGAAACGTCACACGATTAAAAACGGGCACGTCGACGACCTTTTTATTAATTACTTTCGCGATCGTTTCCGTACCCTCGAACGTAATTCGAGATCGCTCCTCCAATAAGTTTTTACGGTCCGTACAATTGAGATTCTCGTCGTTCTTATCGAACGTGAAACTGTTTTTAGTATCCGGGAAACTTGGTCTACTAATATTAGTCGGATTAATTCGACGTGCGCCGCCGCTAAAACTTTCGTTTAAATTTTTTTGAATTTTCCTTCTCGTCTCTTTACGAACTATAAAATCTCCCAGACAAACAGTCGGTGGCGTTTTCGGACTCGGTAATTTTTTCGCAAACGGTTGTTGTTTATACAACGGCGATGTGTACGTGTCAAAATTGTCGCTTAAATTGTTATTTTCTAATAGTGAGGAACGTCGCCTCGGTGGTGTTTGTTCAACATTTCGTACTACGTTTTCAACAAGTTTAGGGGGCCTGAAAGAGTTTATCGATTTACCGAAATTATGGATACATTTTACCTGTTGGAGATTTCGTGTACGTAGTTAAGAAAAAATAAAATAAACTCTATTTGGGAACAGTTATACTGTGTAATTTGTTCAATGTTTTCTTTCTGAAAAAAAAAAACAAAATTTGAGGTTAGGTATTTAACATTGGTTTTTACCTGAATATTTGGATTTTTTATCCATTCTACTACAGCATTTAATGGTATAATATTATCCACTATTTGCGATAGTAATTTTTCACACATAATGAATAAAATAATGGTTATTTAAATAACAAAACAAAAACTTTTAATACAGGTACATAAAGAGGTTATGTTTGGTAGTTCAAATTAAATAAAACGAAGTTTTGTCTCTGACAGGGACACAGGGTTGCCAACTATGGCGAAAAAGGAAAAACAAAACCGTACCGGCAGTTAAAAATCACCGTACTTTTCAAGACAGGACCGTACTTTCCCGATTCCACATATTAAGTACAGACCACTGGTATAGACCTACGAGTTGTCTTCTTGTGAGCTTTAGATATAAAAAATACCTAGTTTCCACAAATTATAACTTTATTTTAACAGAGTATGGTCTAAAAGTCTTTTCGTTTTAAAGATAAACAATAACCTAAAACAAATATGTACCTAAAACCAGAACGCAGAACGCGAGATCACTCTTTAGCAGGTGGATAGCTCGCTCCTTATTGGCCAATTCGAAGAGGGTGGCTCATGCACAAGTCTACCGAAATTCACCAGGGTCGTATTTAATATAGTAAATATTTAGGTGCATCGTGGTATTTAATATTGCTGATGATGATATAGATTCATAATTTTAATTAAGACTTCTACACTCTATAACTTAATTTTAATATTGCACGTTGATTCAATGAATGAACCGGAGAAAATCAAAACTAACTTTGATTTCTCTGGAATGAACCCGATTGAAACCCAGCTCTAAAAAATATCGGAGGACCGTAATTTTTGGGTACGTTCCTTACATTGGACCTTATACCGTACTTTATATCAAAAGACCGTAAAAGTACGGTCACGACCACTCAACTCTCATTATACTGGAACGCTTACTGCGGCCGCCGGCCCGATCCGAGAGAGAGGAGCCGCAAGGGACATCCCTGTCCTTCTCTCGAGTACATTTTGGTTAGTGTGTGTTAGTTTAACGCTGTCTGCTCTCTCCATGTGTAAAGCGTTTACGAAAAGGACAGGAATGTCCCTTGCGCGATATCTCTCTCGGCTCCGCGACGTTTGTATGGCAGAGGTAGCATAGCTAGTGAGTGTTCCAACTTCCAATATAGTTAGAGTTCAGTGGTCAGGACCGTACCATTGGGAACCCTGTCTGATAAAATACAAAAACATAATCACAGAATAAATACTAATAAATACTATTTATTCTGTGCCTTTATCAAGGTTCTAAATATTAAGGTGCGTTCTCACGAGTCAAATGTAGTTGAGCGATTTTAATTGATCAACAAAAGTTCAATTGTGTATAATAAATGGTTGAATAAAACCTGAATCAGTTGTTGACAGTGCTGTAAACAGATAATTTTTAAATTATCTAGATATAGCTAAAGTTTTTTTTTCAAATAATTATCTAGATGCAGATAATAGATAAACAACCCAAGTAACACAGCGAGCTGTAATTTGGTCATTACAACGTCATGGCAGCTACACTGCACAGCCAAGTTGTCTAGCGCAGTAACTGTGACAGCGCTTTAGCAGCGCTGTGAAAACGTCCTCGTTGCTAAAATGGCGAGTCATAATCAAGCTGTTAGGACGTCATTGCAGCCATATGGCTGTGTCGATTGCAGCCAAAATGTATAGCTGTAAAAACGTTGTGATGACCAAATGGCAGCTATTTTGGCAGCCAAACTTATCAGCTGTCGCAACGTAGTTTGTGTGATAATAAAAAATTAAAGAAAGGGAAAAATTCATTTTTACGTGCAACTTTATTCTTTACTAACTTAATTCTTGCACCAATCCGTTTTTACTTGGAAATGTGAAAGCCGACATTTTACCTATTATGTGTTATGATCAGTGAAACTCTATAAGTTCACTGTTATGGTACTTGCTTGAAAAACTTACCCTTAACGGGATTCGAACCTATGGTGGATAGGTGTGTTTTAAATACGAAAATCATCAATTCGACATTACCGCTGCGCTATCCTGTAACATTTCTATTTTTCATTTCGTACTTCATAACTTTACGCTGCTTCCCGATATTAGTTTAAATTTTGTTTGATTATTTATACCTGCCTTTTTTACGTTAAAAATGACCAAGATTTTTTGATATTTATTTTCTAGGTACGTATGTAGAAATTAGCCGCATTTTATTCGATACGGATCCAATTAAAGGTACCTAATGAATTACAATTTTTGGCGTTATAAGTTAGGTATGCCTATATACATTTTGATCCTTTCCCCGTATATTAAAAAAAAAACTTCCTAAACAAATTTAAGGTGAAATATATTAAGCAAATTATGGGGCGGGTTAGGTAATGATCAGCTGTTTTTTGGTGCTTAACACCTACAGCCAAATCGCTGTTATATGGTCATATTCGTGGCTGTCATGGACGATGCGGCAGCTAAATGGCTGGAATTGCTATATAGCTGTATATTAGAATTTCATTTGGCTGTAATATACTCCATCACAGCCAAATGGCATTCTCAGCTAAATTGTCTACGTGAAAGCGCTGCCACAGCGAAAATGTAAAGCTATTATACAGCTTGCCAAAATACAGCCATCAGGTGCTGCCATGACGTTGTCGCAGCCAATTTTTGGCTGTGTCAGCTAAAGAGCCAGTCTTGTGTTACTTGGGAATACACAGGTTATATAGATAATATATAACAGATAATAAATAATAATCTAGATAATAACACAGATAAAAATAGTATAGTATTTATTTGATTTGATTTATTTAATTGTTGATGAAACATAGTCATTGAAACAGCCTTATTTGTACTTGTACTAAGAGGTGGTGATATCACATTCACATGATTACAAACACAAATACTGTCAATTGAACTATCGATTCTTTCTTTTGTGCAATTTTGAATAAATTTATGTATTTATTCGATGTAAAACAAATTTTTGAAAATTAAAAGCTTGTCTTAACATTTGACAGTTACAGTTCGCAAAATAGAGTTTTTTTTTGTGTAAACACCTCGATTGGTATGTTCAGAGCATCTACACTAATCAAAACCGCAGAAAAATAAATACTTTAATAAGGCAAGTAAATAAACGGTCGACTAAAAAAACTTTAATAGATTTTGAAAATTCGTACCTTTAAAAGTTAAGATGACAAATCCTAAAATATGTAAATAATTCAAGAATACTATAGTAGTGCTACTAGCTTTAAAAATTTTAATTTCCCTAGATGGAGCGTATAATGTATGGTCTAACCTAACGTGACTATAGTGACACCACTGAAAAAATTTTTAAAAACCAAAATTTGGACGCTTTATTTTTTATCTATATAACTTAAATCATCTAGATGAAAGAAATATTATATATATACATATAATATATATATTTTTCTAAAATTATCTAGATACATATAAATAGATAAAAAAAATGTATCTAGATAATTTATCTAGATTAATTTATATAGATAATTTACAGCACTGGTTGTTGATCACACATTTCAATATAAACCGATCAACAGTTTATATTTAGAAATGGCGTCGAATGCTGTTGTGTTGCGCGTGAATGTGTAGAGATGGTTGCAGTTTTGTTAAAAGGAGAACTGTGTACACAATATGAAGGAAAGTCGTGTAAGAAAAGAAACGTCGTTTTTTGGGTGAGGCAGTGGATTTTAAAGAGAAGTGGGTTGGGAGCATCAGACACCTTGCTAAAGGAGCTGGCATTGGAGGATAAAGAAGAGCATAAGAAGAAAAATTTGACGAACTGTTGTCGAAAGTTCAGGATTTCATACAAAAACAGGATATTTAGTTAGAGGAGATTCATTTTGAACACTTATTTCCGTATACCGAGTTCCCAAAAATACCATCTCCAATTTTTTGGAACAAAGTATATCAGACGACTCGCCTGGGAATCTTCTCCGCATTATTGTTTGTCGTAGAATTGATTTGAAAACGACGACCAACGTGCTATCCCGTGCATGTCGGTTGAAAGCGCTGGTGATGGAGATTAATGATACTCAGAAAGTGGAAACACTGATGATGGAGTTGTATGATATTGGGACTGTGTCATTAAGAGCTGTACTCACTTTTGACTTATTTCACTTTCAATTTACTCCCGACAGATGATTGTATCTGGATTCTTGATTACGATTAGGAGGGTGGACATAATCCACACGCGTACGTAGGCCTCCAATTCGGGCCCTTTGTACTACCTCCCTGACCAGAGTTGTCCGATCCCGCAACGTCACTAAAGCCATCCCACACGTGAAATAAAACTGAGGATGCTGGAAGGGGAAGCGGCTCGCTAATCATAGCCCTGTCTGACCAGGACATAGAGCGAGTCACCCATAGCTGTAATCAAACGAAACGAGCAAATTGATTAATTAATTATTGCTTAAATACTGTTTTTCCCTCTGTAACAGGCAAATTAAAAGAGTGAAAACACGAAAGGTCCAACGTCGCTCTAATTTGTGCTACCAAAGTTGGAGATTAACAACAGCAGACAGATTAACACACCTTTATCTATGGATTAACACATTTTCTATTTCCTTGAAGTAGGAAGCAAGAGGCTGTGTACAGTCCACAGATCTCTAACTAGACACCTAGATTGACAACTTCATATATTACAAGGATATGAAAGTGAAGCCATTCCGCCATTTGTCAAGTGGCCTCACTTTAACAATGAAGTTGTCAACCTAGGTGTCTAGTTAGACATCTGTGGGACAATCAGATTCTCCACCTAAATTGGGGCAAACTCGGAGCGCTAACGAACTAAACACACCACTCACTATTAAGGATGGGATGCAAAAATGACAACGTATTCCTAAAAGAGAGGGAAGTCAAAGAAGGCCAAAACTGGAACTTGGAAAAGGACACGAAAACCATTAATGAAATCTCAACAAACTTCAGAATGGGAATGGATTTTGTCCATGACCTGTAACTTAAGGAGAAGATTAATTGTGGTGACAATAGCATGGGGGAGGACAGCTCTTTTATTATCACAAGACCTGAAGAAAATGTTGAATACTACACAGAACTGACCGCCCAAATGAGGGAGAGCTCTGGTAATCACATGTCAAGAGAAGGACCTCCCAAAAACCTATAAGAGTACACTACACCTCTGAATTCCCAGATTTAGGAGATCGAAATCAAAAATGGTGGTACAGGAACAAACAATTGGCAAATGGTAGGCAGGAAGGGGGACGTCAAGGGACAAGCAATGGCATTCAGTTAGTACTACTCAGAGAATTTTGTGACAGACTTGGTGGAAGTGAGGCTGCGGTGTAACACTAACAAAAGACATGAGCTTCTTCAAAATTATATTATTAATAATAAGCTAGAGATAACACACTGAAAACACCACAACACAAATTTCACAAATCAAACCGTGAAGCTGTCATCATCAGCGAACAACTAAAAAGAAATTACAAAAGTGATGAGGTATATACGAAGTTATCCTTATTTTTAATGCTTGATATGATAAAATTATAAAAACAGGAGGTTTTCATTTGAAAAAATTGACTTTTTTCAATTCCTTGTTTTTTGATCACATTGGTACTAATAATCGTCAAATACTACCAAAATCGATCTCCTACAAGGAAAAGAGCCTGGAAACGTCATTTTTTACATAAAATTTAAAATACGTCAAAAACAATTGAATAGAAGTATAGGACATTAAACATGAAATGTATTTAGATTTTAAAAATGTATTAATATACAGGGCATTTCATTTCAATTAATGAAGTTGGCATAACCAGAACTGCCAGAAGGGTCAAAATACTTTAATTGTATATACCACAAAGGACCACCCTGTATATTAAGAGATTTCTTAATTCTTTTAACCACCGAATGCGACATTACAAACTAGACTATCACCACTTACGATAGCTTTAACAACAATTTCTCTAAATGTACGCACATATATAATAAATACATACCCTAATCATGCTATAACCATAATATTTAGATGTCTCTGTATACATATAGTAATATACAATATATAGTATATAGTTTCTGTAGCTACGCTTACTTGGAATGTTCTAGTACGAAATGTTTTTTTAAATCGCGACTACCATTACTTCCGTATTCACATCGATCACATTTGAATAATTTAGATATGTGTTGTAAGAGAAAATGCTTCCTTAACCGATGCATCTGATGTGTTCGATATGAACACTTGTCGCAATTGTACTTTTCACGATTAGGAGCGTGTTGGATCGTATGTAACTTTAAGCAGTGCCTCCACTTAGTCGTATACTTACAGTGTTCGCAACTAAATTCTTTTAAATTTTGTTTCGGTTCCAATGTACGCTGACTGCAAACGATTTCTTTGGCAGTACGATGTCGTAATTGTCTTTTGCTTGTCGCACAATTTTGTTGCACACGTTGTCTTGAGTCAGACTTAGATTGCGGACGGCGTTGTTCAAAAGAAGAGTTCATTAAAAAATCTTGATCATTTAGAAATAAGTTTATTTCTATTTCACGATTTGGTTCGACCTTCATTATTGTGGTATCGATTTCTTCATCTTCTAAATCCATTGTGATAATTTCGGTGTGAAGTGGTACCGTGGTGGGTGTTTTGAGGATGTTAGTGTAACTTTTCGGTTGATAATCTGTTTCGACTTTAACAATGTCCTCGATTACAACTTCTTCTTTAAAATGTCGTCGATCATTATTTAATTCGGACATTATAAATAATTTCGGTAAACATTTGTTTCGTAATGAAAATGACAAATATTTACATTTTTTAGGGGTAAGTTAGTTCAAGTAACCATTTTGTTTTTTAGTTGCAATGTTCCGGTATGTGCTTCAAAAACTACTATCTAATATTTTAACTACTTTTCCACTGATTTGAGAAATTTGCGTATAGGGCATCTGCATCACGTGGTAAATAACACGTGACTTTTCAGTTTGGTGTGTACACAAAAACATAACATAACCTCGTTCCCGTTAGTTGTAAATTGTTTTGAACGTAAACGAAAGTTATTTATGGTTCTAAAGGTAATACATAAAAGGCGATTTACATTACCGTTGGTGGCGCCACTGTCGTCAACAATGTGGCGGCGCAGAGTAGTATACCCCAGAGTCAGTAGATTAATACTGACTCTGGTATACCCTACCCATGAGGTGTTTATGTAATTACACGTGAAGAGTAGCACTTGTCGTTAGTTTTACAGTCTGTCTTTATGTTAAATACAAGTTCATTCATTACTATCATTTAATATTAAACGTGTTTAAATGGCGCTCTCTTCCTTTGTTTGTATGACATCCATACACACAACAATTCACATTAGACTTATTACTACTCATAATAGGTACAAAATAATGGAAATGTCAATGTAAGAAACACATAAACTAACGTTTACATTAACGTTTTAGCGTGATATTTAACTGTCGAAGGCACTGCGAAGCGAGGGTATACTACTTACAGTAGTTGCATATGCTGCCACTGACACTGGCGCTTCAGTTAATGTAAATCGCCTTTAGCATAGAAATAGGAATTTCTAAACCAAAACTATTTTAAAATGTTAATTGTTAAATTATTATCCCTCACAGATGTACTGCCACATCCAACCACTAAACAACACACCATTTTAAATTACCCAACATAACGAATTATTTAGAAAAAAACAAAAAAATAAAAATCAAAGTCGTGTGCAAACTGAAATAACCTATAACAGCTGTTTTTGTGTACACACCAAACTGAAAAGTCACGTGTTATTTACCACGTGATGCAGATGCCCTATACATAACAGATTTCAAAAAATTGTAGTGTCTTTAATCGCTGGATTTTTCCTCCTCTCCTCCTCTTATTTTACGTATTACACTAGTGTTAAACTAAAAATGTCCATAACAGAGAGTTTTGTTGACGGCGTTGTAATACATACAACACATTGAATAAAGAATAGAGAGGAAGGAGAGTATCGTATCATTGCTGCATAAAAATTGGTTACGGAAGTTCAGCCACTTGTACACCACTGTTGAGTCATCTTTGTTTACATTTTGGTCGTGTTGACAGTTCATGAGTTCACCATAACCTGCAAAATTTGAAATATTCATTTGTGGATTGTTACAGTCACTGAACTCCAATTAGAGTTCTTAATATGGCAGTTGTTTCTGTCAATTTCTATTTAACAGGAAACCATCGACATATAGAAATGGACTGCGCGTGGTTATGCTAAGCCGGGATACTGCAGGTGAGAGAGAGGGTAAACGTGGAGGCCTAGTTCTAGCTTTATCTGTCGCGTATCTATTGGTTGCTGCATTCCCCTAGCTTTATCTGTTGCGTATCTATTGGTCGCTGCATTCCCATGAAAATGCAACAACCAATAGATATGGGACAGATAAAGCTAGAACTAGGCCTCCACGTTTACCCTCTCTCTCACCTGCAGTATCCCGGCTTAGCATAACCACGCGCAGTCCATTTCTATATGTCGATGCAGGAAACGTGTTAGTAGCCATTTTGCCACCACTTTGATTTCAAGGTCGAGGGCATATACTCCTTCCTCTCTATTCTATACTTAGACCATATACTACATACAACATTGCAAATTTAACATTGAAACTATTACGAAATCATTGAAACTACTGTCAGCAGAAAAACTAAAGTCCCACTGAACTACCGTCCAAGAAAGATAGAGGGCAGTAGTGGTAGAATTTTATTTACTCAAATATATTTTGTTATAATTTTTATTTCTTAAATAAATCAATTCCCTCGAGTGTGAAATTAAAAAGCACCAAGTATCAAACCGATCGAGGAAGAAATCTTACACTATTTCATTATACATACAGGGTGGTTCTAAATGCACTGCTCGGCGGGTAAGGGCAGTAATGGAGACGTTGACGTTGCACCATTGAATATGCGTTGCACTAACGAAATAAATACAAAAAATTTAGTAAAAGTCGTACCGTTTCTGAATTATCCGCAGCTAGTTAGCCAGTAAGCCATCCACAGGCGTTGTTGCCAAGCGTACTCGAGACATGGAGCCGCCAAAGAAATCGAAAAGAAAAACACCGCCTGTAGATCGCTGTTTGAATTCTCCCAATCCCGAGCAGGGCTCTTATTGGCTAACTTTACCTGTGGATAATTCAGAAACTGTACGATTTTTACTAGATTTTTTTGTATTTATTTCGTTCCCCAATACTGCCCTTAGCCGCCGATCAGTGAATTTCTGACCACTCTGTTCAGTGAAAGAACATTTTATGTATTGATTGTAAAGTTATAGAGTTGCCAATATTATTAAGTACTAAAATTGCCTGAATGCCTGAAGATACTAAAAAAGCACGTGTCTTGGAAGTCTTCGGCAACAAAGCGCGGTGGATGTCGACGAGGAGGTGGAGCACGATGGAATGAAGATCGCAGATTAAACGAATATATAGTAGAGACCATAGAACATCTAGTACCTAGCAGCACTTCCTCAAGCAGCTTGAGGTGTCCCACTTTTTGAATACAGCTACCGAAGCCGGCAACTTACAGCACAGTACCGCCATGAGGGCAACGTTACTCCAAGAAGCTGGTACTCTGTGGCAATGTCATCTATGACACTCTAACGTAGCATACTTCATATTAGTCTGTACATATAAAACAGCTGGAGGGAGATTTTGAAATCATCTTTTACTTTTTACTTTTAAAGTGAACATTTGAATTTAACCTCGTGTAAATTTTGTAATTTTGTTTCTTTGGGTATCAACATTTGTGTTTAATCCAGGTAATAACTCGTTATGCTTATATTTTTATTGCAATTATTTGACTATTTTAATATCTTCATATTTGTGTACTTGTAAATGTGTTGTACCGTTAACTTTGCCTAAATCTGATTGTAATTGATAGCCGGGTAGTTTGCAAGAACGTGGGTCTGTCGATTGTACTGCTAATTTAATTTTCATTATGAAATCGAACCCCGGCATTACCAACAATTAACCGAGTCTGATTCTTAACTGTTGTGTATCTAACTAACCATTTCGACCTCGAAGGCTTTGCATACGGTGAAAACTAATCATGCTCCCTGTTATTAAGATTGTTTTTTTAAATATTTTGTTCCGTGGTATTCATGTTTTGGCCCCACGCTTAGTTGGAGGCAGTTTCGATCCCCTAAATTTGTGATTAGTTGATTACCGTCTGGAGAGCTGAACTTCAACTTTAGTCTGCGTAACTCCCCGCACAAGGGGCCAGATATCTATGGGGGGGGCCCCATTTACATTAATCTTTCTTACGTTTTAGAGTCTATGTTTGATAAGTAATGTATGTGAGTTAATTAGTGGAAATGCCAGGTGTCCTTGTTGATGTATTTTTGTTTTCCTTTTTGGCTATTGTACAAAGGGAGAGACCTATTGTCTTCCAGATTACCATGTCTGACTCATTTCTTGTTTTGTGTAAGCAGGTAACCTGTTTTAGGGGTCCCTTTTTAAACAATAGGTACAACACGTTTTCAGGTATTTTAGGTCAACCTTCAGTTGTTAATCTTTTGAACAGAAATGTGTCACCACCAACTTTAATCAATCGCAATTTTGATCACTCCAGCTCTTTTTGTGTACAGGTATTTAATCAAACTCGAGGTACTTGGTTGTTAGTATTTTGTAAACCTTTCAATGTAGATTAGTAATGTAAGTTTAGGCAGGTGATGTTCCGATCAGTAGTATGCCCTGAGGTCGGTTGTTTAATTTATATGTCGCGTGTGCATTGATAACTTTGTCTAAGTGATATCCATTGCTTTCATACTGAAGAAGTGTTTGAACTCGGGGAATGACTTGCAGTTAACCAATTATCTTATTATGTGTGTAACCATTATTATTCTCCGATATATCTAGAGCGCATTAGGCCGAGGCACTGCCACGATCCTATGTGACTCGAACTTTACCATGCTTTATTCTGATATTTTACTGTGTCTTATTTGTTGTGTTAATTGCGGGACATCCTCCAAGAGTCGTACACTTTTTGCAATTCAATATCTAGGGATACATTGCGAAGGATGAAGCTATCATATTCGTAGCCGAGCCTATTGGTGAGGTGTTGCCGTTTTGTAACTTTCCCTTTGATTTCTTTTGTAAACTCACCGTTGTTTGTTTTATAGGTAATGTATTTGCAATGTAATTTGATTGATTTCCCTACTTTGAATTTACTCTCAGTTGTTGCTTAGAGTATGGTATCTGATCGGAGCATATTACCAAGACCTCTTAATTATTTCATATTATGATTGTTTGCCCGTCTCGCTGTTAGCATTTAAGTGAACTGAGTTTACGAATGTTAGCTAAGTCAACGGGAAGTTTTTTTCTCTCCAGTTCTTTTTTCTTCCCACAGGTCCCCCGTGTAGAACGTTCGGTCTTTGCATGTACCAAAATTGTAGGTTCTGAATTGTGAATAAATTCCTTTTGTGGTTTGAATATTGGTTTTTGATTTTCCTTCCCGCTAGAGTTCACTACCAGTGTAGACGTACCTACGACACGACAGAGGGCCAGTAAGACGATCACGAGCAGGTGCCATTTGTTTGGTTTGTTTCGGAGGGAAAGTTTAAATTTAGCCGGCCATGTTTAGGTATTCCCGCTCCGATTTGAAATTTGGTAAAGTGTAATGTGAAGTTGGCGTTCCGAAAGCCTCTTAGAAACATTACAAGCTACTGGAACAATTGAGGAGATAGATGACCAATTGAAATCTGAAAGGCTTGAACAATTCCAACCAATTACGAGGGAGTTAGTTAGTGAGGTGGTGAGCGGTCTAAAAAACTCAACGAGTGAGGGACTGATCCAGTGCAATTTTGTTGAAAAGGATGTGGGAAGCGGTAGCAGAAGAGGTACTAAAGTTAAGTTTAGGTTGTGGAAAGTTACCGAATGAGTTGAAGAAATCTTGTGTGGAGTATAGATTTAAGACCAATTAATTTGTTACATATAGTAGATAAAATTGTGGAGTAGTTTTTAAGGATCTGTTCGGTTAGGGTACGCTAAAAGAAGAAAAGATATTTTAAGTAAAGTTCATCGACTGAGACTACATTTCAAATTGGTTTTGGTGAACTCGAAAAGTAATTATGATTGTAGATTAGTGACCGTTGCAGTTTTCCTAGACTTCAAATGTGGATTCGAAATGGTAGATAGAGGTATTTTGATTAAAAAGTTGAAAGGATATGAGATAAGATACTCAAATGGTTAAAGGACTACCCGAGGGATAGATTTCAGTATGTTAAAGTTGGAAGCGCCGTCTTGTTGGATAAATACATAAAAATGGGGGTCCCACAAGGTAGCAAGTTAGGTCGCCTTCTGTTTTTGCTGTCCATCAATTAGAAGGCTTGCGCAAGTACAGCGACTTGAAGTTCTAAGTACCAAAGGTTCTTCAAGTAGTAAATGTACTTGAAGTACAGTTTGTATAGATTAGTCAAGTCCTCGCGTATAGGTACAGTACTTATGTCCAACTGAACATACACAAGTACACAGTACTATAATAACTGCTTATAAATCAACATAGCCAACAGATACAAGTCAACACAATCTTAAGAAGTGGTAGAAAAATTATTAATTTTTAGCTGATTTTGAGCCCTTAATAGTTTTTGTTAGTCCAGGGCAGAGTAGCTCAGCTAACTCAGCTGTAATTATACCTTCAGAAGTACTTAATATTGGTTTAAAATATTTTCCCCGAAGAATAAATGGGTACTCCATTTTCTGGCTGTTTTATTTCGTTTGTCCAGTAAAACACTTCAAAGCAGTGTATTGTAAATATAATTAAAAGTACGGGTACTGCAAGTTACGTATCCGCTAGTTGCTAAGTAAGCACTGCAAATGCGTTCTACATCTACATCAATTCATAGAGCATAAATAACTTTATTGTTCTACGATCAAGTGCAGACTGACTAAAAAGGATTTTATGTTTGGACGACACGGAACTTGATGTGGGTTGATGTTGGGGACTCCTGGCCGGACATGGCTAAGATTACAGCCGCTTCCCCGTCCAGCATCCTCAGGTTTATCTCACGTGTGGGATGGCTGGAGTGACGATGCGAGGTCGAACGACTCTAATCAGGGAGGCAGCACAAAGGGCCCGAATAGGTGGCCTAAGTGCGAGTGGACTTCTAACCACCCTCCCATCGAAATCCAGACTACGACCCTAGGTACGACGATTGAAAAAGTAAGAATTGATATGAAAAAAACCCGTGTTTATGTATATTTACAATAAACGTATTAAAAGATCTATCTAACAAATGCTTTTTTAAACATTGTTCTTTATTACTTCCTGAGTGGTGTTAATAGTAACAGTTCAGGTGCAAAGTGGTGCCAACATACACGGGAAAAAAACTGGAATACACAGAGGTGTCGAGACAGGGGAAGTGATGGAAAATAACGGAGTAATTACCGTTAATGTAAGTACCTAGCGTAGCGCGGTATCGGAGTGTGGAGATTTGTTAAGGAAAATATTCAAATTGTCACTGCGCAGTTGCGGCTGTATAATATTATATATATACGAGCGGTATAACCGTGAGTAGTTAGTTAGTCAGTCAGTTGTGTTTACGCATCAGCAGAGTGCTTATGCAATTGCTTGTCTGTTAGCGAACTAACTCGAACTGGGTTCTATGTTAATTACGTTCATGTTCTTTTCTTGAGTACCTATTAATAAATGTTTACTTACCTGTTTACTTAATCATTACACGTTACACGTCTTGCTACAACTCCCCTGTGTAAAAACCTACTTTACCTTAATAGGTTATGGGCCCAGGCCACGTGTGTTGTAACTAAGAAAAAAGTGCGCGAACCGGGTTCTGTGCGAGTGTAACGAATAAACAATTAGTGTAAAACGGGTGAAAGAGGTCTCAAGAAGAAAAAGATGGCAGAAAAAATTGACGTAAGTGCAATTTCGAAATTCGACGGGAAGAATTTCAAGCAGTGGAAATTCCAAATAATGTGCGCGTTGAGGGCAAAAGGGGTTCTGGAGATAGCAAATGGCACAACTCCACAACCAGCCACGCAATCGACTCCGCAACCTGGTGGAAACAATTCAGCCAGAGAAATTTGGGACAGGAAAGACGCTATCGCAATGTTCACTATAACATCCTCAATGGAAATATCATTGATCACCTTAGTTGAAAACTGCGTGACAGCGAAAGAAGTGTTAGATAAACTGGATTTGGTGTACGACCAGAAATCAGAAACGAATAAACTGATAAATCAAGAGAGATATCACAGCTACAAAATGGATAAGAACGATTCTATGGCAATCCACATCGCAAAGATTGAAAGTTTAGTGAAAGAAATTAGAAATTCTGGTGACACGATAAGCGACGTGTCAGTAATGACAAAAATCCTATCGGGACTACCAGAAAAATATAGAACTTTCAGGCAGGCATGGTTATCCGTTGATGAAAGCAAACAAACGTTAAGAAACTTAACGGCAAGACTGTTAGATGAAGAGGCGAATCTAACAACGGTGGAGAGGAATGACGAAGCATTCACAGCCCAATTAAAAAAGAAGACACCTCAAAAACAGGCAAAAACCATAACATGCTTTAATTGTCACAAAAGGGGACATTTTGCAAGGAACTGCAGAGCACCGAAAAAAGAACGTACAAGTGTGAAAGATGAAAGTCCGAAGCGGGATAATGGATCGACGCCAAAGGAAGGAAATTTGTCAGCTTTCGTAACAGACGAAGAAAAGCAAGTGGATGAAATCCTAACAACAGCCGAAAATGAAGAATGGGTCATGGACTCTGGTGCCAGCGCCCATATGAGTTACATGAAAGAATATTTCTCAACCTACGAAAAATTCGGTGTTGAAAACACAATTAAGTTAGGTAACGACAAAACCTTAAAAGTGCACGGAAAAGGAACGATAAAAATAGAGAAGAAAATAAATGGAAAATGGTATGACGCCATAATTAAAAATGTACTTTTCGTACCAGACTTAAGACGAAATTTGTTCTCCGAAGGGGTATTAACCAAAAACGGATTTAAAATTGTTAAAGAAGATAAATTCGCGTACGTGTTTGATAATGCAAAGCTTGCAGCTGTCGGTATAAGAAGGTCAAATAACTTATACACATTACAGTTCAAAACAGTGATAAATTACGAGTCGGAGTTAAATTACGCCGCAACCGATAAAGAAAGAATGATTATGTGGCACAATAGGTTGGGGCACGTGAACATTAAAACGTTAAAAAGTTTAGTAAATCAAGGTGAAATTCGAGGTATAAATTTGACAAAAGTGGAAAACTTTAAATGTGAAAGTTGTATTTATGCTAAGCAACACAAATTAAAGTTCGGCAGGGTGAATCGCGAGGTGAAGCCGGGAGAAGTAATATTTAGCGACGTGTGTGGACCGTTTACCGAAACGAGTGTTGGTGGCTCAAATTACTTTATCCTATTCAAAGATGAATCGACGGGCTACAGAATGTGTCTTTTCTTAAACATAAAAGTGACGCTTTAGAATCTTTCAAATCATTTGTTGAATTGTGCAACAATAAATTCGGGCATCAAATAAAAACATTGCACGTGGACAATGGAACAGAATACGTAAACAAAAATTTCAAAGACTTTTTACGCGATCGGGGAATCGAAATCGAAAGAACTGCTCCATACACACCTCCGCAAAACGGTCAAGCAGAACGCGAAATGAGAACAATAGTTGAAAGTGCAAGAGCGTTATTATACCAAAAAGACCTAGAAAAGCAATTATGGGGTGAAGCTATAAACACGGCCGTATACGTGTTAAACAGAACACCAAATGCAAATACACCTGGAAAAACGCCGTATGAACTGTGGACAGGCAAAAAAGCGAATCTGTCGCACATAAGAACATTCGGATGCATAGCATACGCACATGTACCAAAAGAAAAGCGTACAAAGCTGGAACCAAAAAGCAAAAAGACAATTTTGGTGGGTTATGATGGCAATTCAACCAATTATCGTTTATTCGACGTAGAGTCCAAGAGAATCACGATATCCAGGGACGTTATTTTCGATGAAGATTTGGCAGCACCAATCGAGAGGAAAAACACCGTAAAAGTGGACTTAGAAGACTACGAAGAAGAATATAACGAGAGGGAAGAAAACCAAGAGGAACGGCTACCCACACCGGAAGTTCCAATAGTCGAAGAAGCTGAAGAAGATGAAACGGCGGAACAGCAAAGATACGGACTACGTCCAAGAGAAAGCATATCGGCACCACTCAGGTATGAAGACTATGAAGTAAACTTTGTCATGGAAGAACCTCAATCTTACGAAGAAGCAATGTCGAGCAAAAATTCAGAAAAATGGCAAGATGCGGTGAAAGACGAATTGAAGGCATTAGAAAAAAATTCAACTTGGGAATTAACGGAAAGAAAACAAAACCAGAACGTTATAGGTTGTAAATGGGTTTTTAAAATTAAAAACAACCCAGATGGACAGAAACGTTACAAGGCACGCCTCTGTGCTAAAGGTTTCGTTCAAGCAGAAGCAGACAAATGTGTTTATAAAGGTGAAATTGAGAAAACAAAAATTTTGTTAATAATATTTGTTGACGATGGGTTAATCTTGTGCAAAGACATGAAAATTGTAAATAGAGTGTTACGTGAACTCAAAAGTGAATTTGAAATAACAATAAGTGAATTAAAATATTTCGTTGGACTTGAAGTGATTAGAGATCGCGGAAATAAAACGATCTTCATCCATCAACAAAGTTACGTAAATAGATTGATAAAACGATTCAATCAACAGGATGCAAAAATCGCGAAAGTGCCAGCTAATCCAAATATAAAACTGACGAGAAATCTTGAAGATAAGAGCAATATCAAGTTCCCGTACCGCGAAGCCGTGGGATCGCTGATCTATGCAGCAATCGTCTCAAGGCCGGACATCGCATACGCAGTAGGCGTTGTAAGCAGATTCCTTGAGAATCCAAACAAAGACCATTGTAACGCCGTCAAACAAATAATACGTTACTTAAAAAATACGAATGACCTAGGGATAGAATATGACGGAAAAAGCAACGACGATAATAAACTGGTTGGTTATTCAGACGCAGATTTCGGAGGCGACATCGACACGAGAAGGTCAACCTCAGGTTATGTTTTTAAAATCAACAATGGCGTAATAACGTGGGCAAGTCAAAGACAGCAAATGGTAACCTTATCCAGCACCGAAAGTGAATATGTAAGTGCAAGCCAAGCAACAAGGGAAACTGTTTGGTTAAGACAATTACTGTGCGATATCGGTGAAGAACAAAAATCACCAACAGTGATGAAGATAGACAATCAAAGTGCAATTAGATTGGTAAAAAACAGTGAACTTCATAAACGAACGAAGCATATTGATATCAGATTTCATTATATACGTGAAAAATTCGAAAATAAGGAAATAGACGTTGACTATGTTGAAAGTAAGGAACAATATGCTGATATCTTGACAAAACCCTTGAGCCAATGTAAATTTGACACCTTAAGATCATCTTTAGGGATGAAAAGTGTTAAAACAATTTGACGTTTCCTACTCATTTGATTGTTTTCAGGTTTTAGTTTATATAGTTGGTATATAATAGGCAGAATAGTGACAATTGGAAAATTTGGTGAAAGTGTTAAGGAAAATATTCAAATTGTCACTGCGCAGTTGCGGCTGTATAATATTATATATATACGAGCGGTATAACCGTGAGTAGTTAGTTAGTCAGTCAGTTGTGTTTACGCATCAGCAGAGTGCTTATGCAATTGCTTGTCTGTTAGCGAACTAACTCGAACTGGGTTCTATGTTAATTACGTTCATGTTCTTTTCTTGAGTACCTATTAATAAATGTTTACTTACCTGTTTACTTAATCATTACACGTTACACGTCTTGCTACAACTCCCCTGTGTAAAAACCTACTTTACCTTAATAAGATTACATAAACAGTCAATGTCAGAGGTGGCAGATATTGGAATTTTTAACTTCGGTAAATGAACTTAAACTTTTGTCCACTCTTTGACGGGTAAAGTGAAGAAGCGGTTTATAATAGCCTATCGAATTTTCCGGCTGCGGCTAAATCTAGTACGGGCCAATTAGCGACCAAAATTTTGTACGTGCAAGTGTGCAAAAAAAAGGTAAAGGGGCCGGATGAGTGAAAGAAGGGCGAGGGCAACCAGTTTGGGAAATTTGGACGAGTAATTGAAGAGGAAAAGGGAAGGTGAAAAGACAGACGAGGAAAAGGAGGAACTGTTCAGGAGAGAAGTAAGGTGACAAAGAGATCTCCACAAAGGGGAGGGGAAATTGAGATAGGAGAGGAGATAGATAAAGTACTAAGTACCTATACTGGAAAGCATGCAGAACTAGATAAAGACGGAGTTGATGGAGATGAGAAAAGAAATCAAGGAAAAAACGATGAAAGTAAGAGACTGAAAGAGGAGGTAAAACAAATGAAGGAAGAGTACGAGAAGAAAGAGAAAGAATGGAGTAAGGAGTGGTTAGAGATAAAGGGGGAGTTGGAAAAAAAAGAAAGAATCAGAAGAAAAAATAATATAGTTGTGAGAAAGTAAAATGACGGAACCTGAGAATATAATTCAGTGCTATTAACAAAAATTCCACTGGTAAATTCGTTTGCCGGCCTAAAGTTGCCCGAAATGGCGAAATATGGCTGTCCCGAATATTCCTTCGTTAAAAGAAATTTAAAGCACTAGCCAAAGATTTACGCTTATTTCCCGCCGCTAAATTTTTAAGACGGTATCTATTGCACACAATAACCTTTATTTATTTAAATAACAATTTCATATATTGTACATAACTATAGTGTAACAGGTAAACGTTATATGAAACAATGCATATGAACTACAATGAAAATTTATCCAGTGTTTTTGTGCGATACACAAAATTAGTGCAATTAAAATACTACTTAAGTATCTATTACAATTTATGAAGAGATTGTTTGTCTCTCTAGAAGAGATGTAGAGAAAAATACATTAAAACAATCAAACAACACTAGAAATACAAGTTACTAATTACATGTGTTCTTTTCAACATTCAGCTTAGCTGAACTGAACTGAACTGTTTTCAAAAAAACAACTCTTCCTACTGCATACTACACTTGAAGTGTAGTTATATTAATTTCAAAAAAACACTCCTAAAGTTACCAAATGTGATCAGAATAGCTTAGAGCTTGTCCGTCAGTTGAAAAGAACAAGACTATTATTATTATTCACAATTTCCGTAGGTACATAGTACCACAGACAATATATATATGTAGTCTGTGATAGAGAATAATTTAACTGTTTCAAATACATAAATGCACATTAAATGACATGTAAAATAATTTTTTTAAAATCGGCCAGAAAGTAGTAGTTTCCGGATTATTTTTAGGCTAGAAAATGTCATTTTGACGGACTGAGCCGGAAAGTCATTGTGATAGTCCGGTAAAAGTTTTACCGGACTCACTTTTACCGGACTCATTTTTACTTTACCGGACTCATTTTTTACTTTCCGGCCTAGAATGGTCAATTGTTCTTCCCGTTTCTGGACGATTTTAAAAAAAATATTGTACGTAATACGTCCCAAAAGTGCTTTTACTGGACACGCAGGCTTGCAGGACTCGCCTGCGGCTCGTCCTGTAATTTGCCTACTTGTCCAGTAAAAGGTCACTTTCGGGACTTGTTACGTAAACTACTATTACAGACACTTATGGAAAACAAGTTCAAAGCAAAACACCACACATGCGGTGCACAAACCAAATCCAAAAAATATGAATATAAAAGTCAGATGTTTCAAGGTTATTAAATCATCTTGTGGCGTCGTATCAACATTCTCTTCACCAAATGCCTCACGATAGAAATCATTTTTACGCTTTTCATATATTCCACTTTCTATCAGTCTATTAACAAATATGTTTAACGTAGTTGTGAAATAATGATCAATTAATAAGCTAAGACGAAGTTTATGAGCAGGAGTGATCGAATTATCCATTATTTTGTAAGCTTCAATTTTCGTGTTGAATCCGTTTTCTGTATTGCGTATATCTTGTAATCTGGCAGTAACCGCACAATTCCCGTGAAGATGTAAGTCGAGCATATAACGAGCGTGTTGAACAGTGTCAACATCATGTATTAAGTTTTGCAGCTTGGTATAAAGTTTCCGATCGGTCATATTCACGCTGAAGTAATATTTTTTAAAATCACGTACACCATATACAGGTAGCTGAGAATCTGCCAACTCTTCCAAGTTCCGTATTTGAAAATCATACTGCGGTGTTGTTAGAACGGTAGACATATCGGAGGTGAAAGCAAACTGCATGTTAATAGCGTAAAATAAATAAAACGATAATATAATGCGTAAAGCGAGTGATGTAGGTCTAGGCAATTGTGTTACGTTACCAAAAATAGTGAGTGACCAGACATTTAAGAAAGAAATGCATAACTTATCGAATGTAAATCCTCCATTACGAGATATAATTAAAAACCACATTAACCATACACATATAAATACGACGCTTGTTGCTATCCAAACATCATAATTGAAGACTTTCAGGCAGACATTCATGTTAGAAATTTGTCGGGCTTTGGGTACCAACCATAAAACATCTGCTCTAACCAATGGTTCCGTTACATCGTCCCCACCAATATGTGAATCTGTTTTCGTCAATATTACAATCATTTCTCTATTATTCAACAAAGAATCACATTCCCCCCAGTCATTAATCACGCTATATTGAAAGGTGGCGTTGAGACGGTATGATAGTTCTTTGACGACGTACTTTAACGCACGATTAATTGGATGGTTTTCATTTTTCGACGTAATGCGTGGATCATTGCAGAAAATAAGTGGACATTTACTCATTTGATGTATGACACTTGTAAATGAAAGTGACAATTGTTCTTCGCAATCTTGATGAATCACTTTTGCAGCTTTCCCACACTCATTTTCTGGAGCAAATCGATTACACGTAAACAATTTCGAGGTTCCTTGACCATAAACCAAAATAATCATGTTATGAAGCCAGCGATACAAAAACAACCTACACATCCGTGAGGCCTCTGTCATGTTAGTAATAAGTAGAATGTTAGAATTACCCATAGTTCTGATACTTCTTCTTGCAATATGATATGTACTATTTACTATGCCATATAGAGAATGAAAATCATTTGTGCATATTATAAATTTCCCATCATACTGTAATTTATCGACATGATTAATAGCACTTATAACAATATACTGACGCATAGTGCTCATTTCAAAAATCGCATCTTCACACAAGTTATTATTATTTAAGATCAAGTTCAAGGTGTCATTCTCTGAAAATAAGTGGTTTATTGTTTTTTTAATACACATCTTTACTGGCGCGTTCGATCCGTTCAAGTTATTAACGAAAATATCGCACTGAACTAACAATATTTGAAAATAGAGCCACGTTACGAACATCAAATCTTTCATTTTGATTGGTAGTGATATCAGTTATGTACTCACTTGAATTTAAACACACAAACGTTCTAATACACGACAGGCCAAATGAATACAACAACGTAGCGTAAACGAACAATCAATAAAAGTAGGTAATAAAAACTTTTATAGTAATGGCATTATAATTGGTGTATCGCGTGTTTACCATATTTTCCCTAAACGAAATCTATAATTTACTATAAAAGTAAGACTGGTAACTAGGTAGGTACATACAAACAAACTTGTGTTACCCTATAATTATGGTAGTAAAAAGAATATCGGAAAAGTAATTTGTGAATAGTAAATTAGGTTTAATGTATAAGTAAACATACAAGTTTCTGTTTTATAGTTCTGAAGGTGAAGGATTATCGAACTATTAATGCTGGATTATAGAATAGGCAAAAAACGTCCAAGATCGAAAATGATACATAAAAATAGAATTGCTCTATATTTTTCTACATAAAATGCGCGAAAATATGTGCACATTAGTGATTGGCAAAACTGCTCTTTCGTTGATTCCGTTCACTGGTTCACGTAGGGACGTGCGGTCAGTGCGTGCGATACCAAAAAAGTATCGATACTTGGTAGTACATTGTATCAAAAGACAAAATTCGATACTGGTATCGTATCGTAAGAAAAGTATCGATACCATAGAGTATCGAAACTACTCCGTTATCTGAACATTCCGACTTTAAGTATTCAAAATTGTTGATTGAAAGAATTCTTTATTCAATGCTAAAATTAAGTTCTGATGATTATTTAATTATTCTATTTTGAGAAGTACCGAATCAGCACTTTGTTCTTCAGATGTTTTGTGAAAGTATATAGTGTTGTATAAAATTTTGTGGATTGTTAGGCAATACTTAATACATTAATACGATTCGATCCTTAGTAAAAAGTACTGATATTAGTAACATATCGAAAGGATAGTATCGATACCAAATTGGCTGGTATTGAAAGAAAAGTATCGATACCAGAATCATATCAGTAGTATCGGAACGTCCCTAGGTTCACGTTCCTTTAAATGAAACGCTTCATTGAGCCGTGAACTTTGTTGGTAGCAACCTTAACGTACATTAAGAGTACATTTCATTACAGACACGTACAGGCGTTGTTCGTTCACTTCAATAATACAGCTACAGCGACGTAACTCTAACTACGTTTGCATTTGCATTGTTCATTATAAAATGTGATAGCGTAGCGAGACATGCTAATGTGTGTTTGATTTATATAAAAAGCGCATTAGTAATTCGATTTAATTTGAAAACGTACTTATGCAGTACACGATTATGAATGCGAGAAAATTGTAAATATGTATATAAAAATAGAAAACATCTTCTGATTCTCAACTTGAAAATACATTTACTTTTATTATCTCAAACTGTAAGTTCCAGTGAGCCGAGAACCAATTCGTTAAGTATTTATGACCTGGTTCAATATAACAATTACGCGAACCGGTTCAATTGTTCGCGAACAAGACACCTCTAGTGTGATTATTGAACACGCACTCGCCCAACCGGCGAAGCACCCCCAAAGAGGCACCTCCACACCCAAAGTTTCATACTTTATCCAAACCCTGTATAACCCTACAGTAGAACATCAGCTGAGGTACCGTGACAAGAGTCTAGGTTCCTGTAAACAACACTGATTTAGAGAAGCTACAGAAAGTTGAAAATAGAGCCATGAGAGTTGTTTTAAGGCTGAACAGTACAACAGTTCCACAGCACTATAAAATGCTTCACTTTGTTACATACACGAAATATGGATTTTGTTTGAAGATGAACGAGGGGGGCGAACATTCCCTTGAAAGGTGAATGCTTTAGCCATTTATACATTTTTGGAATTTTTTGAGAAGAAGGTAAAAGAGTGGCAAAATGCCATATTTCGAAAAATAGAAAAGAACCTGACGTTATTGTCTAGGTATTAACGTTACCAACTTATAGCATTTCTGACAATCGCCCTCACCGCATTTATAGATAAGTTATCATGGAAAAACGGCTCAAATTTTGACATCGCCGCAACGTGATAATTTTGTGATTATGCTAGGCAACACAAAATGTTCCATTGAGAAGATATTTCAATTATAGGCAATGTAAATCCACCCAAGTCCCCTATTTAATATTCAATCTACACCTAAGATGACCACAATAAACGTTTCATCTTTACCTGGAAATACGGATTTGTGTATTTAGCGATGAAAATTAATTTCATTATTATAGGCAACTTTTGATACTTCGTCTCGTACTGTTCAGCTTTAAATAGGATTAGGTTTGAAAGTTAGAAAAATTGGGATGGTTTTGTGTTTTTGCGATTGTAGAATGTTATTTGTTGTTATTTATGTTTAAATTAGATAAAGATTTGTTTCCAACATGTCTCTGTGATTTACTTAAGAAAAATTGCGATGTCCCTAAATATTGACACACTAGATATATAATGAAGTCAAAATACTGTTATGTATAGAGGTGTGCTGTGCAAGCGTACAATAAGTTACCAACTGGAATTAAGACGATAAAAAGTATAGAGGAATTCAAAAATTAAGTTTAAATAGTTGTTAAGGAAAAAATGAAGTCAATGTAAAGAGGACAATTACGCACAATAGCGGTTGAATTAAGAATTTCAAAATTATTTCCAGCAATTTCCCGTGCTCATTTTTCTCTAAAAAAAAATTGTTGCCACAAAGCTCTCTGACTTTTTACTGGGACCTTGCCGACCTTAGTAAACCACACTGTATATAACTATTAACTACAGTACCTAAAGAACTGATATCGGCAACATTGCAAACTCAAACTTTTTAACCGCTAAAGCTAAAAATATAACCTCATTTTTTTGTTGTTGTCTACTTGTCCGTTATAAACTATTTGAAAAAAAAATGGTAATTAATGCACTTTTGATTGTTATTATTTAATTATATAACGCGCGATATTTTTGTAGCGTCGCAGTTTGTCCTCTACACAAAAACAGCATCAATTTAAGCCCGGAAACCTACAAAGTAAATTTGTGTCTCCCGCAACCTCGTCCACATCAAAAAAACGAACAAGAGACAAATCAAACGCGAACAATTCAAGAAATAGAAGACCGTTATCGCAACTAAATGACAATACGTTTGATTTTTCTTACGCAGCGTCTCACGTACGATTAAAACACGTTAATCGATTTAATAACGTACCTATATAATTTTAGGAAGAATTAATTAAAAAGTTATTGCAACCGTTTCAATCTCCTGATCCGAACTATCAAGCTTCTAATTCGACGAAGACATTGGGAATAAAACGTAGTCGTGTTAGAAGATCTTTGTACGATCCGAATACGCCTAACGCTTTAGTATTGTATGTGCCGCCTGAAGTGACGGAGCAAGAAAAATTAAAGCACGATGAGTAAGTATCTGTCGTGGCGCGCCGTCGTCGGTTCAACTGGTAGTTTTTTAGCAAAGTGTTGGTGCACGTAGTCGTTGATCCAATTTTAAGTAACATATTACGACCTCACCAACGTGAGGGTGTCAAATTTATGTACGATTGTGTGACGGGTGTACAAATACCCGGCTCGTACGGTTGTATAATGGCGGACGAAATGGGACTGGGTAAAACGCTGCAGTGTATTACATTAATGTGGTCGTTACTACGTCAAGGTCCGGAGTGCCGACCTACAATCGATAAAGCTATCATCGTATGTCCCAGTTCGCTTGTACGCAACTGGAGTAACGAAATCACTAAGGTAGGTTCGACGATTCTAAAATTAAAATTACACCCTTGCCTCCGTTTTGTAGTGGTTAGCCGGACGACTAAGTTCTATTATAATGGACGGAGGTCCCGACGGCAAGAAAAAGTTGACTCAGTTCATGCAGGCCCAAGGACGTACGGCCACGCCGTTACTAATCATCTCATACGAAACGTTTAGGATGCACGCCGAAATATTACAATCGAGCGAAATTGGTTTGGTGCTGTGCGACGAGGGGCATCGTTTGAAGAACTGCGAAAACCAAACGTACCGCGCCCTTATGGGATTAAAATCGAAACGGCGCGTACTCCTAAGCGGTACGCCCATTCAAAACGATTTAACCGAATATTTTAGTTTAATACATTTCGTCAACGAGGGACTTTTGGGAAGCGCGCAAGAGTTTCGTCGTAAATTTGAAAACTATATTATGAAAGGTAGGAGTAACTTTAGTAATTCCGCCCCCCAAATCTTTGTAATCAAGGGTAATAACGTGTAATAGTAATAATTCTCATCAATAATCCAAAAAACATTGTCAAATCATCCCTCTTTTCACAAAGAAAAACATTGACAATGCGATTCAACTAGTAAGATTAATAAGAATAAATTGTGCATATATCAGTGCAATGCTGTGAAAGTATTTACTTCATAATATACAGCATTCAAACTGTGATCCTGTCTATGTTCCACGAATTAATATACAGGCTGTCCCAATAGTGCAGTGTTGAAGGTACGAAAACACTTTTCAAATAAAAGTAGTTTAATTATTATGTGCAATAAAAATAAGGGTTTCCATTTAAGATTTAAAGTCGCCCCCTCCCCCCTCCTATCTACCTCCCTGGGTGTTGGAGGGGGATATTTGTTACAGAATCGGACGTCCCCCTCCCAACCAACAAACTATTATTCGGCAACTTTTTTTGTCAGATGTACTCATTTCGAGAAATTCCCCTGGTAAGATTAAAATGGGACACCCAGTATATGGTACGCTTAAGTAAAAATGAAGTTCTTCGACTGTAGGAGTAACTTACATAAGAAACACTACGCATTCAATTTAAAAAATGGAGATTTTTCAATCAGAAATTTGTGATGTTGTTTTCCCTTTCTTGAACACACTGTATCGAAAAAAATGAATTTAGCAATTCGTTGCAAGTATTGAAGTATAAACTAGTCACATACCAAAAGTTTCGTTACTGGCATCAAACATAAGTTAGACATGACATAGTACCTGCACATGACATTTTTTAGAGAAAATGTTAAATATTTCAGAAACTATTACGGTTAGGTTAGGTATAGGCAATGATATATACGAAAAGCATGTCGATTTTATAGCAGACTCTAAAAATGGAGTAAAAGACAGGGTGTTTCGTTTAAAAAAATAAAGTTAGGTTCAGTACTGCTTTTTTGAGACACCCTGTATAAACGAAAATATTTTTAGGCTATGGCCCTTTAATAATTAAACAACTTTTATTTGAATAGTTTTTTCGTACCTTCAAACGTTATCGAAATATCGACCAACGTCGCACTATTGGGACACCCTGTATCTGTATTTATATAGTCATTATTAGGCATTAAACAACACAAAAAACAAGATTTTATGAAACGAATAAGAATCAGGGGAGTTTAAAACAAGAAGAGGACCAAGGCATCAACAATACGTACTTTTCAATATGGTGGTGGAGGTAATAATGAGAAATACGCCATTAAAAAAGGGGGGCACAATTCTTAGTAATGAATACATGGGCTGTGCGGGCGACTTTAACAGTCATAGCAAGAACAAAGAAAGAACTAACAAGAGTAGTAAAGAAAATAGCACAGGACCAATACAATATGGATTAGAGCAGACCCGGATTAAAGAGTTGAGGAGCCCAGGGTTCTTTACGTGAAAGGGGCCCTTTTTTAAGCTCCTCGAAATTATTTTACACGATAAACATTAAAATAAAATCATACGAATATAAAGTAAGTAAATAATTAGATAAATATTTTAAATCAACAAAATATATACAGGGTTAGTAAAAAGTCCCGGAACGGTCGAATAACTTTGTTATTTGAAAAGTATGATTTCTGAAATTTGGTATGGGGGTATAGTTAATATAAATGCATTTTATGCAATAAAGTTTGTTTTTTTTTCACTTCCGGTGTAATCGGAAATACGTCCAATTTTTTTTTTTAAATGGAACCCCCAGATTTTTTTAACACTTTTGAATGCAAAATAAAAAACTACGTTCAGGAAGTATTAACATGTTTAATTTTATTCACAACAAAACAGTTAAAAAATTAAAAAAGTGTCCTAATACAGAAAAATCAAGATACCTGTCTATTCAGGTTGCGATTACAATAATTGTTCAAAATGCTCTCCATTTACAATTTGACAAAAATGTAAACGGTCAGTAATATTTCTTATTGAATTTTGTATTTGTCTGGAGTGATGCGATTGGCTTCTTGAACTATTCTCTCTTCCAATTGTTCAAGATTATGGGGACACTTTTTTAATTTTTTAACTGTTTTGTTGTGAATAAAATTAAACATGTTAATACTTCCTGAACGTAGTTTTTTATTTTGCATTCAAAAGTGTTAAAAAAATCTGGGGGTTCCATTTAAAAAAAAAAGTTGGACGTATTTCCGATTACACCGGAAATGAAAAAAAAAAAACTTTATTGCATAAAATGCATTTATATTAACTATACCCCCATACCAAATTTCAGAAATCATACTTTTCAAATAACAAAGTTATTCGACCGTTCCGGGACTTTTTACTAACCCTGTATTAGTTTATTTCGTTTTACTACAATTTTTTTTTAAATTGCCCCCCCCCCCCCCAAATCCGGCGCTGTATTAGAGATAAATCAGGAAAGAACGAAATATATGGTAATGGGTGAGATACAGAAACCGGAAGAGAGGGAAGCAATCTTGAAAATGAAAATGGACAATAAAGAATATAAATTTGAAAAAACCGGAAAGTTTGTATATTTAGGAGAAAATGGTAATGAAAGGCAGGAAATAAGAACCAGAAGTACAAAGGGAAACTGCAAATATGGTAGTGTGGTCAGCCTCCTGAAATGTTTCAAGAAAGGCAAAAGAGAGGTCACAGTCTTAAGACCAACAGCCACTTATGCCAGTGAAACATGAATAAAGAAGAGATTGAAAGGCTGAAAAGATGGGAAAGGAGGATACTACGAACTATACAGGGTAGCCCATTAGTGCAAGAATGTAGGATACGAACCATTGCATATTTGAAAAATATTTATAAACATACAGGGTGCTTCGAATAATCGTGGCTCCGTGCCGACTTGTTTTTTTCAATAGAACACCCTATATTGCTCTCTTAAAATGTCTATGTTTTTGTTTTAAATCACAATTCATGATTTTTATGAAAGAACATGGTCTGATTAAAACATGCTTAGGCTCGTGAGTTAATTTTTGGTACACAAATTGGTAAAGGTCGTTCCTTAGTGAATGTACAAATATTTGTCGATTTAATTATACGGGGTGTTTGCAATAATTCGTAAAGTTTTGTAAATTTTGAATAGGAAAAACTTTGTTATTTTAAATCGAACACCCTGTATTTTATTATGTAGGTCGGTAAAGCTTTTCAATCTCTCCAATTCATGTCTGTACTATGTGTCTTCTAAACTAGTAGTTTTTACTGGTGTTCCATTTAAAATAACAAAGTCCAAAACCACCATTGCCGCAAACCTTCGAACATTTCGAAGCCGCAAACGAACCCAAACTAGGGCGTTATTTTGGGAGCAAACTAATTTCCCTTGGTGAAAAGTTAGTAGACATGGTTAGAAGTAAAACGCCGTTTTTAGTTTGTTTCTAAATTCAAAATGGCGGCCAATATAGCAATTCTCCAAGTTTTTACTTTTTACGGTCTAGCTCAAGAACCATTTAACTTAATCAAAATTTGAAAATTGGAAATTGTAGTTCAAAGGATGGCCAGAACATTTACTTATCATTGATAAAGAACAACAGTTTAATGTGGCTAATTTATTGGTACCCAAAATTGGTCAAAAATTAAAAATCGATTTTCTCAAAATCTGTTTCAAGCATTTTTTTAAATTTTTCGTAATGTTATACATATAATTCATGAAAAACTATTGGCACCGCATTTATTTCTTTATTTCCCATAGGGGAAGGGGGACGAATTTTTGAAGTTGAAAATTTTAAAAATCCGTAACTTTTTTCCTAACAAAGATGAAGAAATAAAATTGTACAGTGAAGTGGAGGACATACGACTCTTTTAAACGAATATAATAACAATAAGTATACCAATTATCAAAATATTAAAGACATACCTTGTATATTATTTCAGGAAAAAATCAGAAATCGTTTTCTGATTACAACACTACACACTATAAAAAAATGTTCTAAGCACAACACTAAAAACACCAAAAAACAATAGAAATTTATAAAATCTAACGCGTTTCAACAGTGAAACTGTCGGCGAACAACTAAAACTAAATTACACTATTGAGTTATTTACAGTATTATTGAGTGGAAGTGACAAAACTAGTTACAAGTGAAAGTTAACAAGTTCTGACATACCTGCTAAAGGACGTGAATCATCATTATTCATCAGAAAGCGTTTGTTTTTATTAATTTCTTTTGCAACTTTGATAACAGTCGAGTTCGTTCCCATTATTTAAATATTATCTACCTTGTCATTATTTTCAATTCAATCAACAATTTACTGGTGATCCCTGAAGGTTTTACGTTTAACGATACATGGTTGTCTTGTGAGAATCATTATTGAACAAACGTTCCAAAAGGCTAGTCAGTTTAGATAACGTACGTACAGTTTTTTCAGAAATAAATAATACTTTCTTTGCTCTCTAACTCTTTGGCGATTGACTACATTTGACCGACTGATCAAGGGATAAAGGGATTCCTGTTCTTTGCGATAAGATTCTGTGAAATATGAACAAAGAGCTAGGAAGGAATGGGGGTAAAGTGTACGTGCTGTTCTTGGACATAAAAAGGACCTTCGATAGTGTTTGATAGTGTTTGTAGGGAGAAACTGTGGGGGATAATGAGGGACAAGGGGATCAGTGCTGAAAATGTGGGATAAACGGAGGAACTGTATGAGGTGACAAGTGGGAGTAAAGTGTGGGGAGGCCTATGAAACGTTAAAAGAACGGAGGCAACCTCGCGCTGTTTTCTCTATACTTGGAGGGTATGGCGGAGAGGCCGAGAGAGAGGCTATGGTTTGGGCTCTGGCCTATACTGACGACATAGTGATATTTGCGAAGACTGCTAGTGAGATGAGGGGTATGATGAGGATAGCGAAAGGGTTTCTAGACAAAAGGGGGCTAGAGGTGGGAGTGGACAAGACGAAGATGATGGTCTTTCAAAAGAGCAGAGGAGGCAGAAGGAACGAAGAATGGAGGTGGGGGGAGGAAAACATAAAAAGTGTGGGAGAAGTCAAATACCTCCGGTACCTGATGAGGTTTGACAACAAGGGGAAATGCACATGTAAAGGAACTAGGAAGGAAAGAGAATAAGATAGTGGGACAGATATGGAGGATGTGAGAAGGGGAATGACGTGTGAGGAGGGGGCGGCTGCTTGAAAAATTGATAAAAGTGTTATGATGTATGGGACGGCTTGGAGGGAGTGAGAAAGGGCGCAGGAGAGGTATTGGAGGTGGGTGATAGGGCTGAATAGGGAAACCCCAGGGTATATTGTGATGGAGGAGGTGAAAGGGGAGCGGATGGTGGTGCAGATGGAGATAATCGCTATGAAGTACGAGGAGAGACTGGAGATGGAGAGGGGAGGTATCCTGTTGCAAGGTTGCTGGGAGGAGGTAAAGAAGGAGGAATAACAGAAGATACTGGGATATAAGGACTGAGGGCATCCCGAGGTATCTGATTAGTGGTATGAGCTTGAAGAAAAAGAGACTGCTGGGAAGGTACAGGTGCGAAAACGAGCAGTGAGATAATAAGATATTGGTGGGAGGAAGAGAGGAGAAAGTGCAGGTTATGTGGGGAAGGCCAAGAAAGTATTGGGCATATATTGGAGGAATGCTACGGATCCTAACTGATGGAGGAGAGGGACTGGAGTGGATGGAGGAGGTGGAGGTTAGAAGGAAGAGAGTAACAGAAATGGTATGAGAGGAAGGCGCTCTGGTGTGGGGGTACAACATAATTTGTGCTATGTTTAGTTATGGGTTGTAGTTTTGGGGAGAGCGGGGGGATGTGCATTAAGTTACTTTGTGGATACTTGGAAATGTTAAGATGTATATAAAACAAATAAATACACAATACAATACAATGTACTTGTTGGTCACTTTTTCCGGCTCTTGAACACTAAAAACCATTTTCTTTTGTTCCTTTTCAAGTGTTCTTATCGGCTTTTTAAGATCACCATCTTCTAACTTATTTTAGCGCTAACGCGCTGTAATTATAACGACCACTTTGTACAAATAGACATATTCATTGTTATAGACATAAACACACAGTGAAACTACGGCAAAAACTAAATAATTTGTAGGATTCTTTGGCGTGGTATACCTAGGTTTTTCCTAGACCATGTTACCAAGTGCACTGCCCTGATACCCACACAATTTATTCTTATCCATCTTGCTAGTTGAATCTCTTTGATGTTACGCCTTTGTGTAATCCACAATTTGGATAAAATTAATTAAGCGTAAATTTGTCTATGTTAATGCCTTATTCCATTATAGGACAAGACTCTTATGCAACACCACTTGAACGTCAACATGCTCAGGAACGTTTAACAGAATTAACCACAGTAGTTAATAAATGTTTAATCAGACGTACTAGCGCCTTGTTGACAAAGTATTTACCAGTTAAATTTGAAATGATTATTTGTTGCCATTTAACTCCGATTCAAAAAGCCCTATACCTAAATTATATAAACTCCGAAGCCATTCGACAAACAGTGGCGGGTTGTGAGGGAGAAAGTAAGGCGTCTCTAAGCACCTTGGCGAGTATCACCACCTTAAAAAAGTTGTGCAATCATCCCGATTTGATCGTTGACAAAATCAAGGAGGGCGCCGACGGTTTTGAAAATGCCGCGAAATTTATACCCGCCAAACACAACGAGAACGACGTGCAGCCCGAACTTTCCGGAAAATTGATGCTACTAGATTGCCTTTTGGCCAATATGAAAGCGAATTTAAACGACAAGATCGTACTCGTCTCGAACTATACGCAAACCTTGGACTTGTTCGAAAAGTTATGCAAAAAACGTGGTTATCTATACGTACGACTTGACGGAACAATGACCATTAAAAAACGAGCAAAGGTTGTCGAGAGTTTTAATAAACCAGAGTCTCGCGAGTTTATTTTCATGCTTAGTTCGAAAGCCGGCGGATGCGGGTTGAATTTGATTGGGGCAAATCGTTTGGTTATGTTCGATCCGGATTGGAATCCCGCCAACGACGATCAAGCAATGGCAAGAGTATGGCGAGACGGGCAGAAGAAACCTTGTTACATTTATCGCTTTCTTGCTGTAAGTGTGTCGTATATGTCAACGCCAATGTTTACTGTTTTTTTTGAATTGTTTAGACTGGAACAATTGAAGAAAAGATATTTCAACGACAGGCGCATAAAAAGGCTTTAAGTTCGACTGTTGTCGATATGAACGAAGAGACTGCTCGACATTTTAGCGCGGCCGAATTAAAGGAATTATTTAGATTGGAGACTACCGAATCCGACACACATACACGATTGAAGTGTAAACGTTGTTTAAATAAAATACAAATCAAGAATCCTCCAGAAGAGGCAGATTGTACGTCAGATTTGGCAAATTGGTACCACAGTTGGGACAAACGTGGTTTAGCTGATTTAGTAAGTGTTTTTTTCTGATAACTGTAGTTAACTAATGTTTATTGACTTGTTAGTCAACTAAAGTCTGTCTCACTCTCAGTTTGCAGTACACAAGGCACAGTGTTGCCAGTTGCTAAAATTTTGCTCTAAATCACTTAAAAGGGTGTAAATATTCCCTAAAGCCGCCTTTTTTTGTATTTTTTTACAAATCTCTAAATCTCCATTATTTGTAGTTCGATTTCAAAAAATCAAAGTTTTTTGGAATTAACAGTTTAATATCTACGTTTTCACAAAAAATTTAGAACAGAAAAATGGTGCTCATTTTAAATTATAGTAGTAGAGTAGATTTTGTGCTATTCAATTTCGAAAATTTAAAATAACCACCATTTTGCTGTTCTAAATTTGTTATAAAAAGTTTTGAACAAGTGTTGTAGATAGTAAACTGTTGATTCCAAAGAACTTTGATTTTTTGAAATCCGACTACAAATAATGGAGATACAGAGATGTGTAAAAAAAACAAAAAGGTCTATAATTCGAAAATAAAAGGCAAAATGAAAAAAATTATTTTAGAAAACGGGTTAGTTTGGAGTTTGAGTAGAAACACCCTGTATATATGTATTAAGTGTTTTGATTGTCGAATTGACAGACTGGTGTCCCAATTGTCATTGTCATGTTTTGAAGATGGAGAGTATATTAACGCCACCTTTATTGATCTATCGCGTGCTTTTGACAGCGTTAATCACCATATTCTGATTGAGAAACTCAAATAATATCATTTTGACAACCTGATCCTAATAAAATTCTACCTAAACAATAGGTGACAATGTGTGCACATCAACAACACTTGTTCTGATAAGAAAGTGATTAAAAAAGACGAGTCCCCCAAGGCAGTATCCTTGGACCAATACTTTTTTTGATGCTGAAGATGCAACTCTCCTATTGGTCCAAGATTAATTGTCGAATTGAGTGATAGATGCGCAATTGTTATTGTCATGTTTTAATTCAAAAAAATTTATACCCGAGACGTAATCTAAAAACTCAAAAATGACCTCCCCTTTCCCACCTTAAGCTCAACTCGCAGGGGTGGGGATTTTAGTAGTATGTTTACCACTGAACGCGCGCTCAAACAAAAGTAAGTCAACCAATCACAAAACTGTATAACAGTTTTTTTAATACGAAATCTCTACACCGACTCTACTACAAAGAGTGGCGACAACTTTGAGAAAGGATGGTGACAAGCAGCGATTAGCTCCGCCCATCCGCCATTAAGAGGCAAAATTTTGGGCAGGTTTGTATGAACTAAACGGTGGTATCCTAACAATGTGTAATAATCGCTTGTCGCCACTGTTTGTGTAAGGTCACGGTAGAAATCTCCAGAGTCAGTAGATTAACAGAGTACCGCAACCTCCGCCATTTTTAGTCCTTTCCGCGCTTCACTCACTACACGCTCAGTAAAGTAGATAATGTTTTGATTAAATTTTTCGGAATATAATAAAAAAATACACTTAACGGCACAACAACACGGCATTTTATTAAAAATTACGCACTTCGTAAGTATATTTTATGTATATGGACTAAAAATGGCCGCCAGGGCGGCCATTTGTCGCGTCAAAGGCTTGCGGTACTCTATTAACCTACTGACTCTGGAAATCTCTACTGTATTTCTTTTTACTACACCTTTTAGTTAGAAGGTATTGAGATAATAGTCAGTGTATGGAATATGTGAGTTCAGGGCTTTGTTAGGAGTAGTTAAAAGTTCCCACTCCTGGGAGGTGAGCTTAAGGTGGGAAGGGGGGTGGAAGAGACCATTTTTGGGTTTTGGGATTGTATCTCGGAAACTGTGGATTCTAGAAAAAAATATTCTAAATGAAAATGACAGTTAATTAAATTTCCCATAAAAATGTTATCAAAAATCTGCCCAAACAATTTTGTAAAATAAGCCTAAACTAAAATCTTGTTTTTGTTAAGGTTGTCAAGCAAATTTGGGACATGTCGCAGTTTATTTCGTTCGTTTTTCATCAGAAGTCTGCCAACGAAATTGTAAAACCAATTCGGAACGTAGAGGAGCAGGAGGAGACTGAAGAGGAGGAAGAGCGGAATAACGAAAATATATATGACGATTAATTTGTTTCATTGTACAGTTTGTTTAATTTATTAAAAGTTTAGTGTTTTTCTCATTACTTAAAGGAATTTTTCGAAAACGTGCGAATAGGAAACATTTTCGTACGGATTTTCGTGCAGTTTTTCAAGTGCATCTATACTGTTTTCGTCCCATGTCTTTAAGATTCTCAGATTGCGTAACAAACGGTTGTAGATGATAATCTTTCTTGCGGCGTAAATAAATTTGCACAATTTCAAATAGCGTACAAACCAAGGTTCGAGTGTACAAACACCCACGCCTCCATTAACATTATACTAGAAATGCACATTGAAAAACATGATTATATTGGTATGACTTACGTCACGCATGTAACGATACGAACGTTTCCTAATCAAGCAAGCTTTAGGGTCACTCTACAAATATGTATTTATTTTAAGTATGCGATAAGAACTACCAACTCAAAAAGTCTTAGACTACAAGTTGTTTATAGACTGTGGTAGAACTGCTTCTGTCACCACAAACAGATAACAGAGATGTAACAGGTTAATGAGCTCCCCCCCTTCATCAGAACAGGTCTAGACTCAAAAACAGCTGCCTGGCCTCCAAGTTGACATGCTGCTTCAGGAGCTGTCCATGCCTCAGAGCATTCATTTCAATTCCTCCCTCAGTTCCCATGTGCAGGTTATCATTTGGAATGTCTGAATAATTTTGACATTGGTTTTCTTGGCACAGCCCTAGCCCGTACAGTCTTCAACAGATGCTTCTTCTTCTTGATATAATACTTTCCACCGCAGCTTGGTGGCCAAGATATTTAGCTGTGGATGCTTAAGGATTACAATGTGCATTGTTTATTAGTGAAGTTGATGTGAATCAACTTGTTCTCATTTAATTTGATCCGCCACATTTCGGCCCAGACGTAACCCTGTTTCCGACTTCTCCCTCTCCTGTTGCTCCTACATGTACAGGAGGTATAGGACTAGTCCAAGGACACTGTCTTGAAGTACGGCAGCTGAGATTTTCTTTAAGCTGGAGTATTCATCTTCATATTTAACTTGCGCGACTGTCGAGCAGATTTTCTTTCTTTCTAGTGGTTCCTCTATTTTATTAGTGATCCTATGGACCTGGATCAATGGTGGAATGCTTTTCTGTAAATCCGAACTGGAGGGGGATTAGTAATCTTTCTTCTATTATGAGTTTGAGACGCTTTAGCAGTAATTTTTCAAAGAGTTTTGATATTGTTGGAATTCCTGGAAGTAATAAAATTGGGCGGGATGATTTTTTAGCGCTCAGAGCTCACATTCCTTGGATTTTGTGCCTTTTCTATCCCTTTAGTAGCGTTTCACAGCGAATAATCTAAGTCCTGGCTTCCCTAATTAGTTGTTTAACTTTATTACATAGGTTGTTAAAAATTGCTTTACTTTCTGGGGTTCTTTACAGTTGTTACCTGCATACTTGCTTTTTCAAGTTTTGGCTCCTCATGATGCTTAATATTCTGTTTGATGAATATAGCAGCCCCTCCTGTGGCCTTTTCGGCAGGCTGGATAGAATCATAGCTGCAATAGCCTCTTATTTTAACATACAGGTTTCTGAGATTAATGTCTTATATTTTCTGTTTTTAAGAATACTTCTAGCTCTGAAATTCGCGGCTGTAGACGTTACAATTCTTAGTGTTCTGCTCATTTTTTAAAAGAGCAGCACAGGGGTTAACTAGCTCTGTCCGTTTGTCAAGAGCTTCTTTCATCCAGAATTTTGGTTGTTTTTTCCCATACTCTCCTCTTCACGCTGCTCCATCATTTCAATTCTTTTAATTAACAAGCCTAGAGCTGCCTCTGATTTCTTTGTAACGACCATTGCTACATAGGCGAACGTTCGCCCGTCATGGTATAACCTTGTAGGCTTTGTTGGTATCTGTTTTGGCGATGGGTTCGCATCCCGACTCTGCGGCGTCCGAGGTTAGCGTGACCTAATGATTTTTTAAGCCCCTTTACAGCCTCTGTGATGGTCCTCACCTCATAGTTTACATATTTGGGTGGCGAGTTTTTGCTGTGAGTGCAGTCTTTCGTTGGATGTTTTCCAGCACATTTCACACATCAGGAGTCACGATTACAATACTTTTGAGTGTTGGGTTCACCCTTTTTTCAGGGGTTCTATTTTGATTTTGATCTTCATCTTAAGGATGCCCGTCAAATTATACGAGGCGTGTTTTTTAAGTAAGTACCGTTTTGAAATATAAAAAATACAAGTAGAACAGATACCGCTACACAGAGCACATGCGCCGAATACCGACCACAGCGACAGAATTTCCAAACGGTATTTACTTTAAAATAAACGCGCCTCGTATGTTTTCTTTATTACTAAAAGTGAGTATAAAAAGAGATAGACCTCTTCTGGAGCTAACTTTGTTGCCCGATTCGGGACCTGATCACAACGGCCACTGATCATAACGGCCACCTAGGTTATTGTTATTTAATAACATCCACTCTGATCACATACGGCCTCTAATACTATTTTATCATAACGGCCACCTTGTTCACGTTATGATCAAATAATAAAAGTGGCCGTTGTGATCAAGGTGGCCGTTATGAAATAGCAAAAACCGGGGTGGCCGTTATGATCAGTGGCCGTTGTGATATAGACCCCCCGATTCATCGGTTTTGATTTCCTTTTTAATAATATTTACGGCAGTGGCGTACCCAAGGGGGGGATATATATACCTCCCCCCACCGTCCAACCCTTCCATTCTATTTTACGCTTATTCTTATTAATCCTTAAAAAATGACCTATCTTAGACATTCAACCTCACAGAACTTAATGGACTGGCAATGATCTCAATTCATGGGGAGTGTCACGACAGCCAAGGCGATTGGATTTTCTATTGTAATAATATTTATTTTATAACTTTCTGTAAAACAAATGTTTATTAAAATTTGTAGATCATACCACGCTTCTTATATCCCCTCCCAAGGCTATAGTCTGCGTACGCCACCGATTTACGGCACAGGTTGGATGAAGATCTCTAGCCATACTTTAATCGGTCATTATTTACATTTTCATATTTATATCACTGGTACTTTTCGTCATTGAGCTCAGTATGAGTCAGGGTCAGGCACGTTTATTTTCCAAATATAATTTTAAAATATAAATATAATATAAATAAATTTTCCAACTATTACCTGCAAGAGGGTTTTTACTTTTCAGGGCAGGTTATACCAACCAGACTGATTGGAGGAGCCTTCTCTTAAGATGATGACTGTTGCTCCGTACGCTTTGGAGGGTGTTAGTCTCAAACTTCTCAGCCTTCCTCTTTTTCTTTTCGGTTATGATAATTCTTCCTCATCGGTGAAAAATTGGGCCAGTACTTGTACTACTTCACCTGTTGTTGGTGGAGGAGCCTGAGATCCCCTCAGCTGCTGGTTTTCACTTTCAAGTCTTTGTATTTGACTACATACTAAGACTTGAGGGCAGCTTCTTCTTCTTCTCATTTCCTTCATGCCCTTTCAGGCGTCGGATTGTGAGTCAAGGTCCTCCTCTTTAATTCATTTCTTCCATGCAGGGTTGCCAAATCGGTCAGCGAAATTTCCCCAATGGGATTTGAGAAATCTCCTATATTGGGTACTGAAAACAAAAAAACCCCAGAATATATATTTTTTATTATCAATAATTTTTGAATCTTACGTATTTTTTTAAAACAAAATATATATTGAATTAATTGTGAAATCCCCATAAAAGCACTGATTTACAAATAAATCCCATCCAAAAAATTACTTTTGAAAGATGAATACATATTGCACTAGGTTTTAAACAGATTTAACTTAAGGTAGTTCCTCCGCGGAACGATTTGCGACAGAATTTGTTCAAACTTGGCGTATACGTTATTAAATACGTTATCCAAACATCTGTGGAGTTTAAATGAGGTTTACCGTCCCTAAGTCGAGATATTTACACTTAAAATTGGCATAATTGACATATAACCCATATACAAAAAACACCGCCCACGTAGCACATATCTTTCAAAGGCGTCCCAAAGACATTCTAAGGACTTCTATATGTCCACATAAGTCCCCAGGACATCCGAAAGACATTCTGAGAACTTCTGAATGTCCGCATAAGGCCACAGGACATCCCTTGCAGATCTCGTGTTATGTGGGCACTGACACATTATCAATTATTGTACTGTCAAAACTAAATGTCAGAATTTAATGGAAAACTAAAGAATGCTAGAGAGGGATTATACGAATATTGTGAAAACATTTGAGAATTGTTTACCGTCTACTTTGAAGATATAGCCTTGATAAACATGACGTTTTTGGTATTATTAGATATGTTTAGGCAAGCAAATGATTGTATACGCAATCTGTTCCATGACAACGCGGACAGTCCGAACAAAAAGTGTACTTCCACTGGCGTGACAAAAATGGTTAATAATAGAAGTTACTATGGTTACATGGGACGAAACTTTTGGTTGAGATTGTCGCGGAGGAACTACCTTAATTTTTTAAAAGATTATTAAAAATATTTCCCCCAAACAAAAACCCCTAGAAAAAAATTCCCCAAAAAATACCCAAAGCAAAAAAATCTCCTAATTTTTGGGGGAAACCCCCCGAATCTGGCAACCCTGCTTCCATGTCTTCCTATTCCTTGCCAATATTTTCATGTCTTCCTTTGTCTTCTATCTGGTCCAGCCATTGAATAAAGAATAGAGAGGAAGGAGTATATACCCTCGACCTTGAAATCAAAGTGGTGGCAAAATGTCAACTCCTGTTACATAGAGATTGACAGAAACAACTGCCATATTTATAACTCTAATTGGAGTTCAGTGACTGTAACAATCAACAAAGAAATATTTCAAATTTTGCAGGTTATGGTCAACTGTCAACACGACCAAAATGTAAGCAAAGATGACTCAACAGTGGTGTATAAACGGCTGAACTTCCGTCACTAATTTTTATGCAGCAATGATACGATACTCCCCTTCCTCTCTATTCTTTATTCAATGGGTCCAGCCATTTTCTTCTTGGTCTTGCTCTCTTTCTGTTTCTTGGTTTCCCTCCTTCCATTATTCTTTTTGTCAGTCGGTCATTGTTCATTCTTATGATGTATCCGTACCACAACAGCTGTTTTTCTTTGATTCTTTCTAAAACTGGTGTTTGTTTTATTTTTGACTTGATCCCCTTGAGGTAGCTTCTCAGTTTCATTTAATTTTTTCTTCAGCAGGGAGTTTTCCTAATGCAGTTGCTCGCTTGGAGCTACCAGACCAATTCCACTGCAGTGGCAATACAGTATCCAACTCTGGGACTGTACCAAGAAAACCAATGTCAAAATTATTCAGACATTCCATAATAAAGCACTGAGGTGCATTGGATGCATCCGAAATAACCTGGACATGGGAGGAATTTGAAAGGAATGGACAGTGCCTGGAGCAGCATGTCAACCTGGAAGCCAGGCAGCTGTTGGTTGCGTCGTCAGGCGACTCAAGAGGACTAAGTTTTTCAACAGTAATAAATGATAGTGACAGTGTCTAGTGTGTTACTATTGTGGGACTAACCAATGGGTTAGTAACAGTCACTGACCTGTATCTTAAAGGACTGAGCATTCTTCAATACAACATTGAAGCAAACAAGCCCCACCTAAATTTTAGTTACTATAGGTGCCAAATAGCGTGTTAGTTATGTAATGATGGTAGCTCAGTATTTATAATGTGTTGGTAGTACTGGTATCAGCTGGTACAGCTTAGCTTGTTCTAACCTATATGCTTAATATCTGGTGAAAAGTAGTATAATTACAGACTGATAATTATTTAAAAACGTAAAGTATTCAAAATTGTATTTTATTGCAATGCATAAACGTAGTTTATACCATGCATGAAACAAGGTTATGTTTATGTAAATAAAAACATTAGTTACACTGTTACCAATAATTACCAACACAACAAACCTAAATTACTAATTGGCACCTTAAAATTGCGGTTTTCAATTTGCTTCAAAAGTAGTGGAGGGGATCATTAGAATGCTCAGTCCTTTAAGATACAGGTCAGTGGTAACAGTCCACCAAGCAGTGTTACCTACTTATTAAGCAATAAAATTACTAAACTCTGTTCCCCCAACAGATATAGTAAAGCTCCTCCCAATAAATTTTGACCAATGAAGGCAGCGACCAGTTTTACACCAGCCAAGTTATAAATACGTCAGAGATCTCAAATTCATTTACACCAACTACAACAATTGAAATCAATTGATTGCTTATGTTACAGGTTTCGCAAATTCGACCAATAAAAAAGTTGCATTTAAATGTGGCAGTAATTTTTGGGGAGGAGCTTTACTATAACTGTTGGGGGAACAGAGTGTAAATGGAATTTATAATATACGCATAAAAAAAAATTTACCCTGTTCCATTATCTGTTAGCTGTTTGTGCTGACAGAAACAGTTCTACATAGTAACTTTTTGAGTAGTTCCATAGCTATACTACTTATGTGTTACGCATACCTTAGTGTCTTCTGCTTCACAGCCATCATTATATCGTAGAATATCATTTGAATGCTCATCAAGTTTAACTCGATTCGTGTAAATCGCCATTTTATTTAGTTCTTTGTACAAATTTGCGGCATTTAAAAATTCCCGCCTTTTCTCTTTGTAAACTTCGTACTCCTCATCGCGATACTTATTTACCTGTCCCAAATACTCGTTTTCTCCACGAACACGCGCATCTTTCGCGAGAATTTTTTTATTAATATCATTTCGTGTATACATTTTTGACGTTTATAAATGTCTTAGATGTCTAGATCGTCATCGGGATCTTCTTCGTCCCAATCGTCCGTATTGTCGAGTTCGTAAAAAATTTTCCCATCCATTTTCTCATCTTCGTCTCTGTTAAAATACGTATGTAAGTCGATTATACGCGACAGCGTTTCTTACCTGTACAGATACGGTAAAACGACTTTGTCTCTTAACGCCTTTTCCTCATCATTTAAAACGATTTTGAACGTCGCAAGATTTTCCGGATTGTTTATTGCTTGTACAACAAGTTTCTTCGGATCGACCGTTTCAATTTTTTCACAAGTTAATATACCGTTATTCGTCGTACTATAAGTTTCGGTCTATTTGAACAGGTGTAATGACGATTTATCGTGCGCACGTAACTTACCTGCCTAATTATTTTCCCCGACGGTTTCTTATAGAAGTACAAAACACGATTACTGTTCGGCTGTAATTGTATCGCGAACGTGGATAGATTACGAAAGTATTGCAAGAAGCCGTTGTCTAGATCCTCGTGGAAAACGGCTACGATCTCGAAAATTTCTAAAAAGAATCTTTTTTTCGTGGTAAAAACAATGCTTACGTACCTCTTTTGGAAATAAGTCGTTTAAGTATATCGTAAACTGTTTTAAAACCGTATAAATGGACGGCGTGTACTAACGAATCAATTACGATAATTGTGTTATCTTTTATATCGACGACATTTACAAAATGATCGATGTGCCCTTGTAACCAACTCTTGCAATTGGAGACGCAGTCGTAGCAAAGATAACTCGGTCGATTTTTGAACAAACCTTCAAACTGAAAGTAACGTATCTTCCAACTGTGCTTTGCTTGCAATCGCAAGATCGATTCCAAAAGATCTTTACCTTTATGTTCCAAACAATCTAGAATTAATTGTTAATAGTTTATAATAAAAAAAATTAAACAAACTAACCTTCGATAAGCACAAATTTGGATAAAGGAGAAATTGTTAGATATGTTGATAACATTTTTTTTTTGATAAAATTGAAATGTTTTGGTATAATTAATTACAAGGAAAGTAAATAAATTTAATTGTGTAAAGATAACCTATATCTACCACCATTTTGTTTTTTTTTAGTAGTTTGTATAATGATTTGTCAATGTCAATTGTCATACTTCAAACAGAAGTCATATACAGGTTAAAATTTATACTATTTGTAATTATTGATTTATGTTATTATAATTTTAAACTTATAATTCAAAGAATGGTACCGGTATTCTGATAAGATTTCGCCTATTCATTTTTCGAACTGAAGAACACATGCCTTTCCATAAATATGAATATACTGGGTGTCTCATTTTAATCCGCCGCCTGCAATAATTCTCTAGGTACAAGGTCGAATTCGTAAATACTCGTAACTTCATCATCACCCTCATCTCATCGTCAATAAAACTGTTCTAAGGGGACGCTCTGAGTTTTCTTTGAATATTACATGTCAACCCCTTTGCGAGTATTACGAACTCAATTATTTTAGCTTAGGTATACCGGAAGTGACATCATCAAAGGTAATATCAGGATTTTCGTCCTTGGCCCGAATGCAATCAATTGACGAAAACCGCATTTTGATAACTTAGTTAATTCTGAGTAGAGCGTTGCAAGGAATGTGTACGGACAGACTACAGACGAAAATTTTTATTTTTCATATTTTGAATCTACGTATTCAGAAACGCAAAGATATGTAAAAATTTGCGTAGGTCAATTTTTTTGTTGGAACACTACTTAATACAATACTTCCCTTTTATTTCGTATTCGGGAAGTAATTGTTTACATTTCGAATCCATCGATTTCACCCTGGACTGAGATACGACCAACTTTATTATGTAGGTAGATTGTTTCTATTCTTTTTATTCAGTAAAGGCCGCTTATGTTCAATTGTTCAACCATTTGACTGTACTATTATTTTGAGGTTTCAACGTGAAAATCATAATGTGCAAAATTGCACGCCGAAAAGAAGAAATTCTGTCCAAGAACATCTTTGATTACGGACGTTTTTTGTGTAGTCTATAACCCAGTATTAATAGGTCGATAATCCTTGAGAATTATAATACCTACAGAAACTTGTATGTTTACTTATACATTAAACGTAATTTATTATTCTCAAATTACTTTTCCAATATTCTTTTTACTACCTACCATAATTATAGGGTAACACAAATTTGTTTGTATGTACCTACCTAGCTACAGTGTTATTTTATAGTAACTTATAGGTTTAGTTTAGGGAAAATATGGTAAACACGCGATACACCAATTATAATGCAATTACTATAAATGTTTTTATTACGTACTTTTATTGATTGTTCGTATATGCTACGTTGTTGTAGGTACTCATTTGCTTGCCTCTGCTGTATTAGAACGTTTGTACAATTATTCAAGTGAATACATTTGTCATACTTTCTCATTTTCGGTGCGAACTGGTGTCACTATCAAACAAAATGAAAGATTTCATATTCGTAACGTGGCTCTATTTTCAAATATTCTTAGTTCAGTGCGATATTTTCGTTAATAACTTGAACGGATCGAACGCGCCAATAAAGACGTGCATTCAAAAAACAATAAACCACTTATTTTCAGAGAATGACACCTTAAGCTTGATCTTAAATAGTGATTTATGTGAAGATGCGATTTTTGAAATGAGCACTATCCGTCTGTATATGGTTTTAAATATGATGGACGTTATTAATAATGTCAATAAATTGCAGTATGATGGTCAGTTTATAATATGCCCAAAGGATATACATTCTCTAAATCGCACATTATATAGTGCACGTTTTAAAACACGCAAAAGTGGGAGAAGGATCATGGGTAATGCTAAAATTCTGGTTATTACTAACACTAACGATGCCTCATCGATGTTTGACATATTTTTGGGGTACAACATCAATACTGTAATTATTTTGGTTTATGGGCAAGGAACCTCAAAATTGTTGACGTATAATCGATTTGCTCCAGAAAATAAGTGTGGAGAAACTGCAAAATTAATGATTCGTCAAGATTGCGAAGAACAATTGTCTCTTTCATTTACAAATGTGATACATCAAATGAATAAATGTCCAGTTGCTTTCATATTTAGGCCAAACACTATGTATGAAAATGAAAGCTATCCACTAACTCGTGCTGTACAGTATATCGTCAAAGAAATATCACACCGTCTCAACGCCACCTTTCAACGTACCATGATTAATAACTCGCGGGAACATCTTTATTTGTTAAAAACCAGAAGAATGATTCTAATATCGCAAGGGGCAGTTGGTATCAACGATGTAACGGAACCATTGATAAGAGGAGATATTTTATGGTTGGTACCCAAAGCCGGACAAATTTCTAACATGAATCTCTGCCTGAAAATCTTCACTTATGAAGTTTGGATAGCAACAAGTTTCGTATTTATATGTGTGTGGTTAATTTGGTTTTTAATTATATCTCGTAATGGAGGATTTACATTCGATAAGTTATGCATTTCTTTCTTAAATGTCTGGTCACTCACTATTTTTGGTAACGTAGCACAATTGCCTAGACCTACATCACTCGCTTTACGTATTATATTATTGTTTTATTTATTTTACGCTATTAACATGCAGTTTGCTTTCACCTCCGATATGTCAACTGTTTTAACAGCACCGCAATATGATTTTCAAATACGTAACTTGGAAGAATTGGCAGATTCTCAGCTACCTATATATAGTGCAAGTGATTTTAAACAACATTACTTCAGTGTGAATATGACCAATCAGAAACTTTATACCAAGCTGCAAAACTTAATACATGGTGTTACCCTTGATCAATATGTTGATTATCTACTCAACTTACATTTTCACAGGAATTATGCGGTTATTGCAATTTTAGATGATATACACAATATAGAAATCGCAACGAACCAGAAAATTGAAGCTTACAAAATAACGGATAGTTCGATCACTCCCGTTTCTAAAGTTCGTCTTAGCTTATTCAGCGATCATTATTTCACAACTACGTTAAATACATTTGTTAATAGAATGATAGAAAGTGGAATACATGAAAAGCGTATAAATGATTTCTATCGTGAATATGATGTAGAGAAAGTTGATACGACACCACAAGATGATTTACTAACCTTGAAACATATCGCATTTATATTCGTATTTTTTGGAATTGGTTTGTGCACCGCATGTGTGGTGTTTTGCTTTGAACTTGTTTTGCATAAGTATCTGTAAATTATTCTACATTTCATTTAATGTATAAAAGTGCAAATTATATAATTGAAACAGTTATTATTCTCTGTACTATGTAAGATTAATGACCCGGTTTTATAAAGCATACTTAAATACGTGATCAGCTAACGACGTGATCAAATTTGAATAATGCAACATGATTTGCTAATACGGGTTACATAGCGCACCCTTGCTACAAAATTGACATAACTCAAAAAACTTGATTTTTCAGAAATGGCAAAAAACTAGTTCCTACTTAAGATGATATTTTCCAAGAGTCAGAATGAATTAATTGACCTAATGTTATGTTAAAGTAAACGAAAATAAAGTTATTTTACTTATTGTAGTTTTAAACCCTTTAAAAAACTGCCCTTTTGACTTATGACGTTTTATATTTTTTTCGGACCCAACATAGGATAAAATATTTAGTCAGCAAAAATGTCACAATTCAAATTGATGCAATTTATTGATGAGATGATATCTACAAAACTGTCACAACACTAAATGTTTTATAAGGATGACTTCAATTTTCCCAACTAAACTGACACAATTCGAAATAATACAGTATTGTACACCAGTAGGCATCACTTACACTTACAAAATTCGAGTTCCAACTGATAATGCAACACTTTAGTAGAATGGATCATAGCAAAGTGAAACGTGAAAAACGACACAACTGCCACCATGTGGGCAAAGGATGAAGTTAGGTTAATACGGTTTTCTTGATCGATGGGTAATGATTTATAAGTAACTTTAACGGTGTTAACTCAAATATCACGTTTTTTGAGTTGTGTCACTTTTGTCGCAAGGGTGCGATAGGTGTGGTCGTTGATCGTATTAGCCTATCGCATTACTTAACCACATTGTCAGCTGATCACATAGTTAACTATGCTTTATAATATCGGGTAAAAGAATAACTCTTGTAGTGTTGTTTGTATTTTTCTCTGCATCCCTTCATAAATTGTTATGGTACTTAAGTGGTAGGTATTTAATTGCACTAATTTTGTGTATCGCACAAAAACACTTTGGATAAATTTTCATTGTAGTTTATATGCATTGTTTCATATAACCATTGAATAAAAATCTCTTATTTGGTCAATGATATAACATTTACCTGTTACACTATAGTTATACGGTTATGTCTTATGTACAATATATATGAAAATATTGAAAATGTTATTTAAATAAATAAAGATGATTGTGTGCAATAGGTACCTTCTTTAAAATAGAATTGAATTTAACTATCACTTTTTAGTAAGTTAGAAAACTTTCCAGCTGGGGCAGCCTCTCTGAAAAAATATTCCACGAATCCACGCCACTATCAACTTCCCGGTAATATACGCAGACAAAATTGAGACAGCATAGAGCATAATAATATTATACGAACTTTTTTATCACTTACGTCATTGACTAAAAACTTTATTTTTTTCAATCAACGCTTACGTTTTATCATTGTATTAACATATAAATACAATGGTTTTATACACATAATTTTTAGTTTTTAATTGTTTATTTGTGTTTTTCCAAAGGGTATCATTTTTCAAATAAAATACAGTTTTTTGGTGCTTGATAGTGTGTTATTAACCTGTGAAAATGAATGCTGCAGACGCTGCAGTAAATTACATATTGTGTTTATAATAATAACAGCTTTAAAAACCAAAGAGTTAAAATAAACTTGTGAGTTTTTTTAAATTTCCAATAAAAGACATCTTTCGAACAGAAGACATTAGGATAACGATAAGCAATCGGCGCAAGTTGTTATCCAAAACAGCAGTTTTTTGTAAATTTATTGAAAAAGGTAAGTAACACGACCATATACGAATTAAGTAACATTTTTCGCCTATTTTTAATAATACTTAGGTAAATAATAGTAATCTAACTATAAATAAGTTTTATTAAAATTAAAAGAGAAAAATATTTAGATACTGATTAGTTAATTAAATTCATTTGTCATTAGTATTAAGAAAATCACAGCTGACTCTCAAACTTAAAAATAACCGTTATACAGGGTGTCCCAGTTGAAATTGACACATTTTAAACGTAATTATTGACTAAACCAAATAAGATAGAAATGTGCGAATTCAATCAACGAGTTTCAAATTTCTAAAAGTTTTTTCCCAATCATACTAAAAAATTCTCCAAGTTATGCAGGGCGAGGGAAAAATTACCTATTTTCAACTAAAAATTACTTGACTTATTTAAATAGGACCTCCTGCATATTTTTACACTACTCGCAAGTTGAGTTCTTTAGCTTTTTAAAAATGTCAACATGTGTAATTAATTTCGTATTTATTCCCACGATGGGGACCTTCTAGAGGAGTTGTCAGGAGGTAGTTAAAGAACTTTCTCGCACTAACTTGCCGACGTTTCGACTGGAGAGTCCAGTCTTTCTCAAGGCTCTAAAGAATTAGAAAGTTCTTAGAAAGAACTTTCACGCACTAACTTGCCGACGTTTCGACTGGAGAGTCCAGTCTTTCTCAAGGCTCTAAAGAATTAGAAAGTTCTTTAGAGCCTTGAGAAAGACTGGACTCTCCAGTCGAAACGTCGGCAAGTTAGTGCGAGAAAGTTCTTTAACTACCTCCTGACAACTCCTCTAGAAGGTCCCCATCGTGGGAATAAATACGAAATCGATTCCGAGGAGCTTCACCTACTTAATGTGTAATTAATTTTGACAAATAAAGATGCGCGAATTTTTGTGAGTGCGTGCACTCTCATTAGTTTGAATACCGCCAGCTCCTTTTCAGTTTTGTTTATCGATGGAATTCAACAAGACATGCTACAACATTCCTTTTTGATCTTTCAAGTTAGATTTCAAAGTGCATATACCAAGATAAGAAAGGTGGCATATTCAACAATTTCTATAAAATTCAGTTGTCATATTTTTTCTTAATTATTTCCATGATGTTTAAATTACCTATAATAGTTATTTACGATACAAGTATCGTAATATTCGTAATATGGTTTTACGATACGAATATCGCACAACGTTTTATCTACTATTCATAAAATATTGTCGATGGAAAGAAATTTTTAAATAATTTAGAAATAATATGATATGAAAAGAAAAATAGTAGGCATATCCTTCATCTGTCATCTCTCAATAATAAACGCGAAGTTCTCTTTTCTTAATTTAATAGCATCTAAAATAATTGGCAGAAATGGAGATATTGTGGACATAAAATAACGATAACTCCACCGAAACTAATTGTGTAGCTTAAACATCTGCCGGAGTGTTTCGCATTTCTATCTTATTTCGTTTAGTCAATAATCACGTTTAAAAAGTATCAGTTTCAACTGGGACACCCTGTATAAGAGGTTTTACAAATTGAAAATTCCATTTAATTACGTCCCACGCTTTTTTTATAGTCACATGTCATAATATTTAGTTCAGTACCAAAAGTATTTTTGTGTATTTAGGAGCTAAATATATACATTTTAACAAAACCTTTGCTTTTAAAATAGTTATTTGTGTATCAAGGTTGTAAAAGTGATCTTTTTTGGCCGAATTTGATGATTGCAGCCGAGGCTAACAAATCAGATGAGGCTAAAAAGAACTTTTAACCGATATGCACACAACATTGTTTAGGCGACTATCACAAAAAGTATAAATTATTGTGTACACTCCAAATTATAACACTTTTTAGGCTATTTTTCCCCCTTTGCAATGGAGGCCTTCTCGTGGAGTTGGTAGGTGGTAGGTGTTATTGACACGACATGTACTTCAATTTGTTAATTTAATGAAATTTAAAATATAGGACACACAGCGATTTGGTGGAACGAACAAACATTCTTGTTTGTTCGTTCCACCAAATCGCTGTGTGTCCTATATTTTAAATTTCATTAAATTAATTACTGTTACCATCAACCATTACGTAGGTACCAACAATTATTTTGAATCATTCAACAACTTTACATAGTATAAATAAAAACTGGATCAAAGATGTACCACGTATGTTTTTGATACGCCAACTCTTCAGAGTCTTGATAAAGACCATCCTCGTATGGTCGAAACGTCGACAGCCAAATTGAAGTACATGTCGTGTCAATAACACCTACCACCTACCAACTCCACGAGAAGGCCTCCATTGCAAAGGGGGAAAAATAGCCAAAAAAGTATAAACTTTAATTTAAAAATCAATTTCATAATTTTGACAGTGACAGTTACCTGACAAATACAATCATATATTTGATTATTCATGTCACTTACAGAGTGCTTTGCTCCATCACCTGGACAACAAAAAGCGGTTGTAAAGTAAATGCGGCCGTAATAGTAGTTTACGTAACAAGTCCCGAAAGTGATCTTTTACTGGACAAGTAGGCAAATTACAGGACGAGCCGCATGCGAGTCCTGCAAGCCTACGAGTCCACTAAAAGCACTTTTGGGACATATTACGTACAATATTTTTTTAAAAATCGGCCAGAAACGGGAAGAACAATTGACCATTCTAGGCCGGAAAGTAAAAATGAGTCCGGTAAAACTTTTACCGGACTATCACAATAACTTTCCGGCTCGGTCCAACAAAATGACATTTTCTGGCCTAAAAATAATCCGGAAAGTACTACTTTCTGGCCGATTTTAAAAAAAGTTGTTTATGACAGATGTTAAAAAAAAGTTATACTTTACGGCTTTCAAAAGATACGTAAAACAACTATTTATGTAATAGCCGCCTAAAAAAATATTTTAGTTTGTAATTTTTTAGTCTTTGTGAATGTTTCATTTGATAATTTTCCAGATCCAAACCAATATTCCTACGGAACATCGGGTAGTTCGCAGCCTATGGAGAAGTACACAAGAAAACGCCTCTTTTGCAGTTCAGATGAAGATGATTTAGATATCACGCTAAATATATATTAATTGTTGCGTTTCTTGGTTCCCTCAAAAATTGCAATATTTGAAAAATACTCTAGCCCTTCACGTAAAACCATTTCAGTTTTATTGTTATAAATGTAAAACTGTACTATTTAAAGAATCGAAAATATTGTTGATATTATCCACAAAGTCAGCGGTTTGTAATGACGTTGGAGAAACAAACTGTTTGGTTGATACTGTTTTAATTGCTGCTGAAACTGTGTGAGAAAATATTTGGGCGCATATTTTACACGCATCTTTTCAAAATTTGTTGGAGTGATGTAATTTTTAACCATGGTCCTGGTTGTGAGACTTCTTTCATCAATCTCGTATGTTTTAACTACGTCAGTCCAATTGACACGACCATTTCCAACAATAAATTGCAGTTTGGTATTCATAAAATTATTTCTTTGGCTTTTAAGTAATTGGGGAGCATCTTATAGTATAAATTTTTGGACCTCCTATGTTGACTGCAGGTTCTTGCTTAGTGGCACCTAACAAATTAAAAGCGCGACGATTGTTCGATTCTTGATCGCATACCAAAGTCATCGGATTAAAAGTTAATTCTTTTAATTTTATTATTACCACTGGAATAATTTGACCCAAAGAGTTAGATACTGTTCACAGGTCCAGCAGAAACAAAGTAGCAAAACGGACTTTTCCAATTATAAAGTAATCCCCGAAGGTAAAATACTAAAGTCGTGTTAGCTAATTTGTTATTCCTTCCCAGAAATCCTAAGTCATGGTAGTCTTCGACAAAGTCTTCAGATTTGTTAAATTCTAACCGTTTCTTTAATGTAATTTCGTCAAAAAGAACAACACACATTTTCTCCTTATCCTCCATGCTCTTTGCTTTCAAAGACAGCTTTAATGTAGTATATTACCGCATCCAGTGCTTAAATTGATCACTTTCAACCAACTCTAGATGGTTGTGATTGCAGATAAAGTAAATTTAAGGTTATTTAACATGAATTGATAGGCCGAGGGAGATTTATAATATAAAGACAGACTCAATTGCTGTTGAGCCTTGGTCCACATTTACTTTTACCAACAAATAAATTATTAATAAGCATCTGACCAGTAGGTAGGTACTTATAAAGACTTTTCATTTTTAGTCTATATGTTTGGTTTAGCCCTTACTTTGCTTTTGAGACGTCGCGGTGTTTGTTGTGTTTTTTATGTTAAATATAAGTATAGGATGTGTAAAATTTAGTTAGAAATGTAATTGTATTTGAGAATAGTATATTACATTGTTTTTAGTCGTTGTTTAAATTGTTTTTTGATTTTGTGAAAAAAAATAAGTTACAATATTATATTGTTACAGATAAGTTAAGAGTATAGCGTGTAGTTCCGTGATAGTAGGTATTGTACCTACTTATACTACCCATGCGAATAATGTTTTGATAGCAGTGTTGTTGTCTCATTTGATAAGAACATTGCAATTCGAGAGATAGCTGGCGAAACATTTTAGACCGTAAGGTATACCTTGTAATTGTAAGAAGTTAATATGTAATTATTTATCTAAGCTCTCTCAGAAGCCAAGAGTTCTTTCCTTGCCACAATACCCACAGCCTGTTAAAGAGGCATCAGTAAACGTTTCAGTTTTAAGGTTATCAGATTTAATGTACTTGAATGATTCAGAAATATTTTGCACCCACCAAAGTAGGTGTTCATGGACAAACCCCGCAATATGTACATAGTACAGCGTACAGCCACCCCATTTGATGGCTGGGCAAGCTAAAATGCCAATGAACTTTGCGGTCTTGTTAATATTCTGAATTTTTCCCCGACGATAAGGTTAATCCCATTTCAGATGTGGCAAAAAGAAATCCTAAAAATTTTTATTTCCTAATCGGATTAAGAGCCCTCGTGTCCCTGTTTATGGTGACACCTAGTGACTCCAAGAGGGTAATTTTCCGACGTTGTTCAAGGATTTTCCCGATGATAAGAAAATCTTCTAAAAAGTTCCACCCAGAATGCCCTGTTGGTGTAAATTTGAAAGCACTGGCTTCATTAATTTTGTGAGACCAAAATTCCAAAGGGCACGCACGTGAATTCATAGAGACCGCTTTCGAAATGAAATCGTAAGTATTTACGATGGTCAGGATGAATCGGATTCACAAGTATGCGCCCTTTAAGTCGATGGCAATCATGTAGGTACATATTATTCGGGCTTAATAGCCTTAACACAGTCCTGCAGTCCTCGATTTTAAAATGTGGTGCAAGCACAAGAGATTAATATTTTAAGGTTTAAAAGAAATCTTTTCTGCCATTAGGTTTTTCGGCTAGAAAATTTGGAGAAATGAACTGATTATCTTTCTGCTTGCATTTTACCACGGCTCAAAGGTCGAGGAGTGCTCCCAGAGCTAAATCCATTAACATATTTTCCCTTTTTACATAGTTTTCGACAAGAACAGTATGCGGGGGGAGGTGGTCCACGGAAGGGAATTTTGTAACCTTGTATCCAAGACAATCCTGGACCAATGTTTGTCAAGTACTACTAAAGTAAAACTTTCATAGTTTTTTTTGCTCTTTCTGAACCTGTAATAAAAAATAGGAGTTTCAATTTAAGTCACCCCACGTATCCACCCCCTGGGCGTCGGGGGATGAAATTTGTTACAGAATCGGACGTCGCCCTCCAAACCATCAAACTTATATTCGGCACCTTTTTTTGTCAGATGTACTCATTTCGAGCAATTCCCCTGGTAAGATTAAAATGGAGCACCCCGTTTGTACTGCCACCTGTGGCAAATAAAGAAAAAGTTCCCAAATAAAACCGTCATAGTTTTTTATACTCTTTCTGAATCTGCAATAAAAAATAGGGGTTTCCATTTAAGATTTTAAAATCACCCCCCTTATCCACTCCTCTGGGTGTCGGGGGGTGAAATTTGTTACATGTTTTATGTCAGCCTTCCTGACCCGGTTAATTCGTTACAGCATGTTCCCCTCAAAACCGTTACCTAACTTTTTATTCGGAACATTTTTTGATCCGACGCAGTGTTGTAGAATTATCGCATGTGGCGGATTAAAATGGGACACCCAGTATGTTGTAAAACGGTTCGTGCCCGACAACATATTTTCATATTACCTAATGGAAAGACATGTGTTCTTCAGCTTCATTTTTAGCGTCTTTGGAAGGTATTTTGGCGTTTCCAGCGCTCGCATATTTCCATATAGAAAGGTACAAACATCATTTTACATGGTACCTAAATTCTTTGTCATGGAACCCCTATGAGGTGCATTCTGGATTCTGGATTTCGACGGGAGGGTGGGGAAGTCCACGCGCACCTAGGCTACTTATTCGGGCCATTTGTGCTACTTCCCTCATTAGAGTCGTTCGACTCCGCAACTTCACTTAAGCCATCCCATACGTGCGATAAACCTGAGGATGCTGGACGGGGAAGCGGCTCTAATCTTAGCCGTGTCCGGCCAGGATTCTCCCAACATGTATCGTCCCAATTCGACAAGTACGGGACATTCACACAGTATGTCTTGCGCCGTCTCGTCGTCTGTGTAGCATCCTCTACAGGATGGTGACTCTACCAAGCCCATGCGGTGCATGTGCTTGTTAAGTTTACAGTGCCCAGAAAGTACACCTACAAGTAGCCGCAGATTTCCTCTGGATAGCCCTGTACAGCAACGCGCCAGGCTACGAGGTGGTTCTCTGAAGGCCTCTCTCGCGTGGCGGCAGTCTAACATCAAGTTCCACTTAGCCCTGTGCTGGGCTTGGGTGCCTTGGGTTATTAAGTTGTTTACAGTTGATATTTTAAGTGGAAGGGCCGGCTCTGGATCATAAAATGGTTGTTTTGAGGCCAGTCAGACTAACTTATCGGCTTTTTCATTGCCTATTATTCCTGCATCTTCTTTAACCCATACAAGCTCAAGGGTATTGCTGTTTGTTACTTGCTCTAGTACCTAGTGACACTCTAGTGCCTGCAGAGCGGCTCTACTGTCACTGGAGATTCTGATGATGTCATTCCTTATGCTGTGCATAAGAATTGTTTTTGCACTTAGCGTTATGCCTGCTAGTTCTACCTGAAAATTCTGCCTAGTGGTTGACTGATATGAAAGTTCAGTTCTGTACCTGTTTAGATCCATCCGTGAAGATAGATATATCTGGTTGGGATGCCACTTTCACATCAAAGAAGATGTGGTAGTTTTTCCCTAGTATAAATCGCGGAATGAGTGAGTCAGATCGGCCTTCTAGTATAGGTAGTCGCTTGACTGCCTCGCCCAGAATTCGAGAGGGGCCCACCTCAGTGCCTTTTCTGTTCAACAACCCTTTATTTCTCAGACGCAAGGCAGCCAGTATGGCCTGCTCTCTCACGTGGAGATCCAGTGGGGGCAGACCCAGGATAGCTTCCATGACGGCTGTGGGGGTTGTTCGTATTGCGCTCGTGCACGCAAGGCACGCGAGTCTTTGCACATGGTTGAAAAGTGCTTTGGTTGTGGATAGTCTGGTTCTAGGCAACCAGACAATTGCTTCATAACAGAACATGGGCCTTATCACGGTGGTGTACAGTGGAGGAAATCAATCTATCGTCAAAATATATGATAAGCTGTGATATAGTTAAAATAGGCTACGTATGTATATGAAGCGCTTTCATGCGATGAGAGTTATTGAGGTCTGGCAATGGGTCCGTGCGCACTAAAACGTATGGAATTGTCATTTCCTACCACAATACGTGACCTCGAATTAAATAATATCAAAATCGACCATCGGGTCGGTACCCTGCCGGGTAAAGTAGGCCATCTTCCATTTTACTTCAAACGCCCACCACCCCCAAATCCGACCAGTCCAAGGTGCCAGACTTACCATCGATATCTTCAAATAGTGTATCGAATGTGAAAAAAAAACAATTCTTCATCTGGAAATGACTTGACCAAATCGGTCGCTAGCTCTTGTTCTATTGTGAACAACGAGCAAGCTAAACAATAAAATGAGTCCAAACAACTTTCCAGTAACCAAATTCGTTGAGATCAGAATTTTTTTCGCTCCCTGTAAATTTATTTAAAATAAACGCGACCGCGTGCCTTGCGCTCCGAAGTTGGTTGTTTATTGAATTGTAACCGTTTTGAGTGTTACTTTTTAATTTATGTTAGCTAACATAAGAAGAAGAAAAAAGACTATTTAATATCAAAAAGCCCTAATATCAATTTAAGAACATTTAATTGAAGTATTTAAACCAGTGCAACATCTAAACATAAGTCCAAAATTTCCGGGTAAGTTTTGTTTGCATTTCGAATCCATGGATTTCGCCAGGGACTGACATACGACCAACTTTATTATGTAGGTAGATTGTTTCTATCCCTTTTATTCAGTAAAGGCCGCTTATGTTCAATTGTTCAACCATTTGACTGTACTATTATTTTGAGGTTTCAACGTGAAAATCATAATGTGCAAAATTGCATGCCGTAAAGAAGAACTTCTGTCCAAGATCATCCTTGATTACGGACGTTTTTTGTGTAGTCTATAATCCAGTATTAATAGGGATCGATAATCCTTGAGATTATAATACCTACAGAAACTTGTATATTTACTTATACATTAAACCTAATTTACTATTCTCGTGTATTGCTTGTACAATATTCATATTTCTACCAAATTTTGACAACAAGATTATATGTAAGGAACCTATACGTTCACGTAATAATACTAAATTATATGTTTGGCTCAGGGAAACTATTGTAAATATGTACGTACCAATTAGAATGAGCAGTTAACGGTAAACGCTTTTATTGGTTTATTGATTGTTCGTATATTTCATACGTTCTTGTATTCATTCGACTGCCTGATGTATTAGAACATTGGTAAGTTTATTCAAGTGAGTAAATTTACCATAATTTTTCCTTTTTAGTGCAAACTGGTATCACTATTAATCAAAATGAAAGATTTAATACTCGTAACGTGTCTCTATTTTCAAATATTGTTAGTTCAGTGCGATATTTTCGTTAATAACTTGAACGGATCGGACGCGCCAATAAAAATGTGTGTTCAAAAAACAATAAATCATTTATTTTCGCATAATGACACCTTGAGCTTGATCTTAAATAATGATTTATGTGAAGATGCGATTTTTGAAAAGAGCACTATGCGTTCGTATATTGTCTTAAATATGGAGATGGGCGCTATTAATGATGTCAATAAATTGCAGTATGATGGGCAATTTATAATATGCTCAAAGGATGTACATTCTCTAAATCGCACATTATATAGTGCACGTTATAATACATACAAAAGTGGGAGAAGGATCATGGGTAATGCTAAAATTCTGGTTATTACTAACACTACCGATGCCTCCTCGATGTTTGAGATATTTTGGTCGTACAACATTAATAATGTAATTATTTTGGTTTACGGAGAAGGAATGTCGAAATTGTTGACGTGTAATCGCTTTGCTCCAGAAAATAAGTGTGGCAAAACTGCAAAATTAATGATTCGTCAAGATTGCGAAGAACAATTGTCTCTTTCATTTACAAGTGTGATACATCAAATGAATAAATGTCCAGTTACTTTCTGGTTTCACCCAAACACTATGTATGAAAATGAAAGCTATCCAACCACTCGTGCTGTACAGTACGTCGTCAAAGAACTATCACACCGTCTCAACGCCACCTTTCAACGTACCATGATTAATAACTCGCAGGAATATTATTATTTGATAAGAACCAGAGGAATAATTCTAATATCGGACGGGAGAGACACCTATATTGGTATCAACGATGTAACGGAACCATTGTTAAGAAAAGATATTTTATGGTTGGTACCCAAAGCCGGACAAATTTCTAACATGAATGTTTGCCTGAAAGTCTTCAAATATGATGTTTGGATAGCAACAAGCGTCGTATTTATATGTGTGGGGTTAATGTGGTGTTTAATTATATCTCGTAATGGAGGATTTACATTCGATAAGTTATGCATTTCTTTCTTAAATGTCTGGTCACTCACTATTTGTGGTAACGTAGCACGAGTTCCCAGATCACTTGCTTTACGTATTTTATTATTGTTTTATTTATTTTACGCTATTAACATGCAGTTTGCTTTCACCTCCGATATGTCAACTGTTCTAACAGCACCGCAATATGATTTTCAAATACGGAACTTGGAAGAGTTGGTAGATTCTCCGCTACCTATATATAGTCCAAGTGATTTAAAAAAATATTACTTCAGCGTGAATATGACCGATCGGAAACTTTATACCAGGCTGCAAAACATAATACATAGTGTTACCATAGATCAATATTGGGATCATCTGCTCAACTTACATCTTCACGGGAATTATGCGGTTATTACCAGATTAGAAGATATACGCAATATAGAAATCGAAAGGAACAAGACAATTGAAGCTTACAAAATAACGGATAGTTCGATCACTCCCGTTCATAATACTCGTCTTTACTTATTCATCGATCATTACTTCACAACTACGTTAAATACATTTGTTAATAGAATGATAGAAAGTGGAATACATGAAAAGCGTATAAATGATTTCTTTGGTGAATATGATGTGGAGAAAGTTGATACGACGCCACAAGATAATTTAATAACTTTGAAACATCTCTCTTTTATATTCGTATTTTTCGGATTTGGTTTGTGCACCGCATGTGTGGTGTTTTGCTTTGAACTTGTTTTGAATAAGTATCTGTAAATTATTCTACATGTCCATGAATGTGCACTTATGTAGGTATTTGAAACTGTTATTATTCTCTGTACTTACCTACTATTGTATATGTACCTACCTAAGGAAATTGTGAATACATAGTACCAAACTCTTGTAGTGTTAATTTGATTGTTTTAATGCATTTTTCTCTACATCTCTTCATAAATTGTAGTAGGTACTTAAGTGGTATTTAATTGCACTATTTTGTGTATCGCACAAAAACACTTTGGATAAATTTTTCATAGTAGTTCATATGCGTTGTTTCATATAACGTTTACGTGTTAACTCTATGCGAGTATGTACAATATATGAAATTGTTATTTAAATAAATAAAGATTATTGTGTGCAATAGGTACCTTCTTTAAAATAGAATTGAATTTAGCCATGATTTTTTAGTAAATTAGAAAACTTTCCACCTGGGACAGCCTCTTTGAAAAAATATTCCACGTAATAAGTTCAAGCCAACTTTAGGACAGTCAAAAAAAATTAGCAGCGGGAAATAAGCGTAATCCTTTGGTAAGTGCTTTAACTTTCTTTTAATGAAGTAAATATTCGAGACAGTCATATTTCGGCCAACTTTAGGCCGGCAAACGAATTTACCGATTGATGGGAAACAAATTTACTTCTGTGTTCTGTAGTGCTTTGTTAGTGCCTCTTAGCGAAAACATTTTCCAAGTAACTGTAGACGTGTGTGGGCCACCCGAATTTAAAGGAAATCCTCAAGGCTCCGACTGCACAATTGGGTTAATTCACATAATTTTTTTATACGCTTAATAAATGCAAAGATACGAAGGCGTAGAAGGGCCACATGTAGTTATTTTTATTAAATTTCGACTTTAAACTCGGAATTTAATTAAATTCCGACTTTAAACTCGGAATTTAACTAAATTCCGACTTTAAACTCGGAATTTAACTAAATTCCGACTTTAAACTCGGAAATTAACAATTGCCTTATATAGGGTGGGCCATTGAAAAGGAAACACGCAGGTTTTGGGACACTTAGACCAGTTTCTTAAAAAAACGCTCGGGCACGTCGATTTTTTATTTTTGGGGGATAACTTTTGATGTCAAACTTAACATTGACACATCAACCCCTTAGCCCCAGCAACCCCTAACTGAAGAATTGAAATAGGGAAAGGGAGTCGAGCGACCCGTCATTTGAAGCGTCTTTTAATTCTCTATTCGACAGTATGACCGAAATTAGTTTTATTCAATTTTTTTTTCGCCCCCATGAAAAGCACCCTCTAGATCTATATTAACTAAGGTGGGGGTGTTGTTTAGGAAAAATCCTGAAACACGTCACCTTTGACCTTTTAGGCTTTGACCTTTTGAACGGCACATTTTGATGTCAAATTTCACTTTGTCAGGCCAACCCCCTAGCCCCAACAACCCCCAACGAAAACATAAATTACGTTAAGGAGCTCTCGTGATTCTCTATGTAGTGCAATATTGTTTTTAGGTTTATAAAAATTGAAAAAGTGTAGAAAAAAATTAAAACATCAAAACTCAATGTCACCAGAAGCATGTATTAGTTAATCTATAGGGTGCTTTTCACGGGGGCGAAAAAAAATGGAATAAAACTAATTTCGGTCATACTGCCGAATAGAGAATTAAAAGACGCTTCAACTGAGGGGTCGCTCGACTCCCTTTCCCTATTTAAATCCTTGAGTTACGGATTGCTGGGGCTAGGGGGTTGATGTGTCAATGTTAAGTTTGACATCAAAAGTTGTCCCCCAAAAATAAAAAATCGACGTATCCGAGCGTTTTTTTAAGAAACTGGTCTAAGTGTCCCAAAACAAGCGTGTTTCCTTTTCAATGGCCCACCCTGTATGTAATATCATATCACATACAGGTTGGGCCAACAAAAAGGTAGCAGACGGGATTCTGGGTAGAAACAATTTTTTTTTGTGTACTGCAAAAACACGTCAATTTTTATATCAAGGGGGAATGGATTCTGGATTTCGATGGGAGGATGGGAAAACCCACGCGCACCTAGGCCATCTATTCGGGCCCTTTGTGCTACCTCCCTGATTAGAGAGATTGAGACAATTGCTCCATAACAGAACATGGGTCTTATCACGGCGGTGTACAACCACAGGATAGCCTTTGGAGATGGGCCCCAAAGTCTTCCGATAGCGCGGCGACATTGCCAGAACGCCCTGTTTGCTTTCTCCGCTTTAAGCTGGATGTGTTTGGTCCAGTTCAGTTTATTGTCAAGTGTAATACCTAGATACTTCACTGACCCTGAAAACTGGAGGTGTTTTTGGAAGAGTAGAGGAGCTCGAAGGCCCTCTATCTTCCTTTTTCTTGTGAAGAGAACTACCTCCGTTTTTGTCGGGTTTATGGACGGGGAGTGTTCCTTGCACCATTCTTCGGTTACTCTGAGAGCTGATTGCATCAGACTGCACAGAGTGCCCATAAATTTGCCGGTTATTAGGATGGATAGATCATCCGCATAACCTAAGGTGTAGTAGCCGTTGTCGTTAAGGCGACAGAAGAGACTGTTTACAGTTATGCTCCACAGAAATGGTGACAGCACCCCACCTTGGGGACATCCTCTCACTACTGTGCACCTTAGTGTTTTGTCGCCGACACTGATGTGTACCGCTCTGAGTTTCAGCAGTTGCACAATCCAGCCACCTACGACCCCTATTATGCCATGGTGGCGTAAGGCAATTTCTATTGATTCGAAGGTTGTTTTGTCAAACGCCCCTTCTATGTCTATGAATGCTCCCAGTGTGGACTGTTTAGAGTCCAACGATCTTTCAACCAACCCTACAACACAGTGCAGGGCTGATTCTGTAGATTTTCCTGGAGAGTATGCCGAGTATGCGTGTTGGTTAGGGTGCAGCGGAAATCGTATTAGCGCCGTATCCCTTATGTGTCTATCGCACAATCTTTCAAGTGTCTTTAGAAGAAAAGACATTAGACTGACTGGACGATATGCTTTGGGTGTGAAGTAATCACCTTTGCCAGGTTTGGGGATAAAAATAATTTTTACCTCCCTCCATTGTTTTGGTATGTATCTGAAAGCGATACAGCCCGTATAGATTCTCACTATGTGGGTGACGATAACATCCAGTCCCCATTGCAGGAGAGCTGGTATTATGCCGTCCAGTCCTTGTGATTTGTATGATGAGAATGATTTCACTACCCAGGTGACCCTCGTCACATCCACCATCTGTTCGGCATCCACCCAGTCAGCCCCCGTAGGGGAAGAGGAGACCGCTTCTGGCCAGATAGGGTGTGGCGTAGTGGTGGCTCCGGGAAAGTGTGCGTCCCTCAGCACCTCAGCTGTCTCTAGCAGGTTGTTCGTATAAGAACCATCCTCCCTTCTGAGGCTAGCTGGGTTATAGTGCTGATCTTTGGTTAGGATTTTGTTTAGGCGGGATACAGATGAGGAGGATTCTATAGAGCCGCAAAACTCATCCACGCCTCTCTCTGGCGCCTCCTAATATCCCTTTTGTATTGCCTTAGGCTTGCCTTATAGGCTTCCCAGCCGGCTATGGTTTTAACCTCCTTTGCCTTGTTGAACAGTTTTCCCAGCCGAGTTTTCTGTTTATCGAGCGCCTTACACATCGGTGATGTCAAACTTACCATTGACACATCAACCCCCTAGCCCCAGCAACCCGTAACTCAAGAATTTAAATAGGGAAAGGGAGTCGAGCGACCCCTCATTTGAAGCGTCTTTTAATTGTCTATTCGACAGTATGACCGAAATTAGTTTTATTCCATTTTTTTTCGCTCCCGTGAAAAGCACCCTATAGATAAACTAATACGTGCTTCTGGTGACATTGAGTTTTGATGTTTTAATTTTTTTCTACACTTTTTCAATTTTTATAAACCTAAAAACAATATTGCACTACTTGACTACATAGAGAATCGCGAGAGCTTTTAAATAATGGTCTCTCGACCACCTTAACGTAATTTATGTTTTCGTTGGGGGTTGTTGGGGCTAGGGGGTTGACCTGACAAAGTGAAATTTGACATCAAAATGTGCCGTTCAAAAGGTCAAAGGTGGCGTGTTTCGAGATTTTTCCTAAACAACACCCCCACAGAGGGTGCTTTTCATGGGGGCGGAAAAAAATTGAATAAAACTAATTTCGGTCATACTGTCGAATAGAGAATTAAAAGACGCTTCAAATGACGGGCCGCTCGACTCCCTTTCCCTATTTAAATTCTTCAGTTAGGGGTTGCTGGGGCTAGGGGGTTGATGTGTCAATGTTAAGTTTGACATCAAAAGTTATCCCCCAAAAATAAAAAATCGACGTGCCCGAGCGTTTTTTTAAGAAACTGGTCTAAGTGTCCCAAAACCTGCGTGTTTCCTTTTCAATGGCCCATCCTATACAAGGCAATTGTTAATTTCCGAGTTTAAAGTCGGAATTTAGTTAATTTCCGAGTTTAAAGTCGGAATTTAGTTAAATTCCGAGTTTAAAGTCGGAATTTAGTTAAATTCCGAGTTTAAAGTCGGAATTTAGTTAATTTCCGAGTTTAAAGTCGGAATTTAGTTAAATTCCGAGTTTAAAGTCGGAATTTAGTTAAATTCCGAGTTTAAAGTCGGAATTTAGTTAATTTCCGAGTTTAAAGTCGGAGTTTAGTTAAATTCCGAGTTTAAAGTATTAAATTCCGAGTTTAAAGTCGGAATTTAATAAAAATAACTACATGTGGCCCTTCTACGCCTTCGTACAAAGATGTCAGATGTCTTCGATATTGCAGAAATAAGCGGCGTAAAGGTATGGTTTCGCTGGAGCGTCTGGCGGCGGCGACTCGCGACTGCGTCCCCAACGTTTTAGGGGCGGACGTTTTCGAACAAGTCGCAGCATCTGCGTCTCGACTGCCCGATATAAGGTTGAAAGTGATAAGTCGCACAGCTGCGCGCCTAGACTGGTATATCGGGCAGTCGAGACGCAGATGCTGCGACTATATATAGACAGTGCTCGAATTGGGAAATAAATCGTGGGGGTATGGGTCAGTTGTTGTTCCAGGCTTGCGGTCCAGCGGAATGCATATACCCCCCCCCCCCCCAACATTCCAAATTGTCAATTCTAGCTATATTTAGGTATTATTAGTAGGTGTAAAAAATGGTAAAATGCATTTTTGGTGTAACCAATAATATAATTTCTAAGCAATTTTGAGATTTAAAAAACTGAATACGGGTGTTCTGTTCTGCAAGCCAGCAACCTGCAAGTTAATAACCTTGATTTATAGACGGTTTTTATACTTTTTACGCAATAAGCATCAGCGAATTGCTTTCCAATTCAAACGTCAATGAAAGAAGGAATACTATTGTATTTCATATACTGTGCACGAGATAGGTACACGTTTGTAAATTAAAAAAGTACAGAATGCAATACCCCGAAAAACGTTCCCCGGCGTCCCGCGTCTCCAAAAACTAAGGGGTACGCTTGTGTAATTTAAAAAAGGTGAGGGTATGCCATCCCCCCGCATCCCCCCCCAATTCGAGCACTGTATATAGACAAACGGTGCAATGTTATAAATTCCCGACAAATATTGGAGTTGTGAAAGTGTTAGTTCGGAGCTGTGCCACCAAATCTTCACAGCGCCACTCTCGTTATATAAATATACGTCATAAATGTACGTCATGTTTACGTTAGCGCCCGTCCTATATTCTGATAACGTTACAAGAAATACAGTTACTTACTACGATCACAGAACGTATATTACGTTCTTTGCGTACTATGATAAGATCAATGGAAATTGCAGTGCTGTTACAAAACAACACCTGCAATTCAATCTCTTTATTTACGCTTCTTTCATGAATTTGCTTTGAAACATTTTCTGCTGTAGTTTTATTTGTTGGTGTCCTGTCCGATATTTTTGTACATATTTCCATTTCAAACCGCATAAATTTCGACACTACCGTCTTTACTTAAGGATAACCTTAGATTTTTTAGAGGACTTTTCAACATGTATAAATACTCCTCCGTTGTTTTTGAATCGTGGGCGCAAATCTCAATAAAAATTCTCCCGAAATGTCTTGAAAAATCCGGGAGGAAATGCTCTAGCGGGGAAAGTCCATGAGAAAATTCCTCCTTTGCGTTTTGCACCTCTTGAATTAAGGCAAGTCCTCTAAGTCAGAGTGTTTTTAAAGTATTTGTTATTATCGAGATTTTAATTAAAAAAAAGAAGAAGAAAATAAGATGTGCTCGCAGACTTTTCTCGCTAGAGTATTTCGTCCCGGATTTTTCCAGATATTTTCGGAGAATTTTTGTTGAGATTTGCGCCCAGGATTCATGAAAAACGGAGTGATGTTGGTTCTAAAAATTGTCTATCACGCTCTCAATTTGAGAGTAAGGAAGGAAGGAGTGGGGGGGGGGGGGGTTAGGCTAAAGACGGGGCGGTAAGAAGATTTGGAAGAGTACAAAAAATGCTTTAGAGAAGGTGATAAGATGTACAAGAGCAAAAAGAACAAATGGATGACGAAAAAATGCAGGAGATAGAAACGTGTATGTAACAGGAAAAATGAATCAAAAATATACTGTATAGACTCATAAAAAAACAAAAACGCAAGGTAATATAACTCAAAGAGGAACGAAGGACAGCAACGGGAAAGGGTGATGACTGATGAGAAAACAGGATAAGAAAGAAGAGGAGAAATGAGTAGGAAAGATGAAGTGACATGTGAAGTGAAATGTATTATGTGGGGACTTAACCACCCCGGCAAACGGATTTGTAATTCCCGGAAAGGGATAGCTATGTATTCTTAACGAATGTTAAGCTGCAACAAAATAAAATGAACATCTCATTTTTAACTTAAACAAAATTAAACATTTCCACGGATTCCAAAAAACAAATAATTAATCTTTTCGTGATTCGACGCCGATGAGGTAAGGTTTTTTCAAAAACAAATTTTAAACATTGATTTGTTGGTGTTAAAAAAATGAACGCATTGCGATGAATTTATAAACACATTTTTCGAATAAACTATGTAGGTGGGAATAGGTATGTGACATCGTCACCATCATAACAAGTGTGAATGAAATGTCATTAAGCTGATGGTGCCTTTATGTAATGACGTTACATACTGACAAAATCAATAAAATTTGCATTCCAGTGTGTATAACAGGTTGCCTATTTAACGCAAAAATTCACTAAATAGTAGCTTTCACTTTTCCCTATCTCACCGTTTGTCTATAGTGTAGAAAGTCCATGTTACAATCGTCAGAGAACTAAAAAAAAAAGTATCGGAAATGATCTTAGTAGATAAATAGGGCCGATACTAACTCAAAGTCACTAGAAATGAATGTAGGTCGAACACAAAAAGTTACCGGCCGATCCTAACTCAAAAAGTCACCAGAAAAGTTACCAAACGAATACCGACAAAAGTCACTAGAAAAGTCACTAGAAAAGTTACTAAATGAATACAGGCCGATCCTAACTCAAAAAGTCACTAAAAAAGTCACCAGAAAAGTTACCGGCCGATACTAACTCAAAGTCACTAGAAATGAATGTAGGTCGAACACAAAAAGTCACTAGAAAAGTCACTAGAAAAGTTACCAGCCGATACTAACTCAAAGTCACTAGAAATGAATGTAGGTCGACCACAAAAAGTCACTAGAAAAGTCACTAGAAAAGTTACCGGCCGATCCTAACTCAAAAAGTCACTAGAAAAGTTACTAAATGAATACCGGCCGATCCTAACTCAAAAAGTCACTAGAAAAGTCACCAGAAAAGTTACTAAATAAATACCGGTCGATCCTAACTCAAAAAGTCGCTAGAAAAGCTACCTTTCAATCCTAACTCAAAAAGTCACTAGAAAAGTAACCGGCCGATCCTAACTCAAAAAGTTACTAGAACAGTTATGTGACCTTCAAAAGGTTAAACTTTATTTTTAAACGCTCGGTGAGTGAATTGCCAACTTTTCAAGGTGACATTTACAAATTCAGCGTCTCAGGTGGGGGGTGTGAAAGTGGGATTGTAAGATATATAAGGTAATGTATTATGTGTCATTTATGAGACAATGAAATGTGGATGGCATATGCAGAGGCATCGTGGCCGAAACCGACAAATATTCTAACGGCAGTGGAACGTCTAAAGCAACTGTTTTCGGCATTAAAATTTGATGCCGAACATGAAGCAGTGTACGGAATGGGTGACTATAGTGAACGGGAGTGCCTTGACCTTGCCGCGAAATATGAGCTGGGTCTTGAGCTATGCGAGCGTTTTATTAGTAACAAGTACTGCATCAAGTGTCTCATGAGAAAGTTAAGTGATGCAAAGTTAGAACAATTCAACAGTGACTTAAATGAATGGGTTAGCAGTAGTGAATCTTCCTCACCGTCCTCATCCCCGTCATCTCCTGCATTGGAAAACTAAACGCGCTTGTTCAAAAATGAAGAAGGTTACATTCCCTAACGAATCATGATATAACAAAGTGTGTACATAATGGCGGTATGGTCTTTTGCTTACCGTAAAGCACGAAAAGGACCTTGGGAAACTGTAGCGCTAGATCGACTTCGTTTCCATCGCAAAATCGAGCAATTCGATAGAATTTTGTCTCCTATATTAGAGAAAAATCATCGTGCTGAAGTCTATCGTAACAGATCTCAAGGACATTCAGCAGCGGTGGATGGGGTAACCTAAACCGGCATGGGAAATAGAGGAATTAAGCGGCCCAAAGAAAATATTGATACAGGCCGAAAATATTTATACTAAAATAGTAATAATGTTGATAATAATAAGTGTTTTTCATCAGTATGTAGTAGTTAAAAATATCGTTACTTCGGTAAAATATTGAAATAGAAAAAAAGAGTTTCATTTTATTTAGGCAAGGGCATCCATCATGTAAATTGGTGTAAAATTCCGAAAGTTGCTAAAAAATTAATAAGAAAAATTGGAATGTTGAAAATCTACCCCTTACTTCATGGTGAACCCTATACGTTTGTGTAACTTTTTTTTAATTTCTTTTTTGCACAATAAATTAGTTATTATTATGATTACTATTATTATTATTAAATGAAGAAATAAACTACAAAAATTAACTAAACCTTACAAAAACAAACCCAATAAATTAGTAGGTAATAAAAATAAAAATCTAAAACTTCAACAACTTTTTCATTAATGGAGACGTCTCAGCGAAATGATTAATAATTTGTGTTTTTTGCATCTGTGGTTTCATATTCTACCGGTCCAATTTTCAAAAATTTTACCGGCCCAGGGGGAAAATTCCCTTTTTCCCCCTGGGCCCATCCACCGCTGACATTCAGTGACAATATAACGGGGATGGGAGTAGTAATCGAAATCAGTCTGTTATGTATAAAAAGTAGGTTACCGTAACATAAGGCCGGAATGAATCCACTTCAAGGACACTCGTTGCGTTCTCGTAAACTATGTATGAAAAGTAGGTCACGTGGTGACTTTGTGAAGTATTTGAAGGTGAAAAGACGAGGTTTGCATCTTGGCTAAGTTTAAAGTCATTCAAGGTGTCAACAAGAGGAACCACGTTAAAATGAGATGGAAAATGTTGATTTTGCTATAAAAATGAATACCTGAACGTTTGCTACTTCAGTTTCGGGCAATATTGATCTCGCGTCTTTAAATACCCATCTAGTAATAGGTACTTATTAATGTAAACCTTTCGAGAATGTAAAGGACTTACTTATTATTATTATATTATATTATTGGTGAACACTGAACGATATAAGATTGTCCAAAATGGACGCTTTTGTTGACTTACAAGGATTTAGAGGAAGCCTTAAGGAATTCATACCTAAAGAGATATCTATTGTTTCATCATATGGACCCAGCTGCACAACTTTATTACTAAAACCGCCGGCTGGGTATCCATTAACAACCACTATGAAAAAAGGGATTAAATATTTGGAAAATTACCATCATGGTCTAAAGTGGGACGATGGCCACATTAGATTTGAAGACTTTGAAAAAGAAACGCGCGCTTTGCTACAGCCATTCAATAGGATTTATGTAAAAGGATCCGAGAAACAATACGTGTTAAAGTTTCTTAACAAAGTAGTAATTAACTTAGAAGAAGTTGACTGTCCATCGCTGAAGAAATTGAAAAAGGAAATTTTTGCATACAAGTGTTTGCATCACGGTAGTGACACTTTAATGCCTTAATATTGTACGAGTGGGATAAGAGACAATTCGAAATATCCACAATATAAAGAGGATGGAAGACTAATTTAACATTTATGCTAATAGACAATAAGAAATGGTGAACAATATTGACAAATTAAGATGTATTGCTACCTATATAATAAAAAAAGTGGTAAAAGTCTTTCAATTTTTTGCCAACTTTTAAGATGTCAAATTTCAATTTCCTTCAAGGTGACTCGTTGCGCACTCTCGTAAACTGTGTAAAAAGTAACTAAAGTAGGCCGTAAACTATTAGATTAGAATCAGATGGGAGATTTTGATTTGCTATAAAAGTGAATAGGTACCTACTTGCCTAGATGTCTGTTACTTCGGTTTCATCACAATCATCGATCAATCGATTAAAAATGTGAATACAATAAATACGAAGTATGGAGATAGTATAGTGATTGAAAGATTGAAGCATTAAACTATTCCTTGCGTGAGGGCATTGTAATTCCAACTATAATGGAATATTGAACGATTGCGATGAGCTTTTAAAATGGCAAGCATATTTGGAAATACAATAATCCCTTCCGATCACCAGGAATAGAGGTTAATACAAAATCGATCGTCTACGATATCGAAGAATTGTTACAGTTCAAATCGATAAAAATAATAAATTATCGATTGCAATTTATTCCACTCAAATCGTATAATTTAGTAAGTTCGTTGAACTAGTCATTGAGTAGGTTCCTAGCAGAATTTAACATTGATGGAATTTCAACAAAACGATGATGATAATTGAAAAAAATTGTGGGATTGTTATCAATTTCGTCAATAATTGTATTAAAATAAGGACAAATGGCAACCGGAGCTTTTTTTAGACGATTTTCAGGTTAATACAAATTTCACATTCCATCAAAAGCTGCATATTTGTTGCACACATTCGAAATTGATAACTCTCCCAAAGAAAAATGTGCAAAAAAAAATTCATCTCTGAAGTGACTGCATGTGCATGACTGAAAACTCACCTTTACCTGATTGACTTTTTGGGTAATAAAACAAACATAAACATTCCTTTATTATAAGCCGCTTAGAAGCATTTTACTTTATATTACAATGCATTCATTTTATCGAAAATACCTATTTACTACAATAGTCCAAGCGGTTAGCAAAAGTATCGTGCACTTTGTGATAAAAGCATGAAATTTTGCACACTTGTTCTTTGGATAATTCTAAGCAATTTGAGCCGTGGCGCCACTTTCTACGCCGTATGGATCCAAAATGGCAACCGTTTTTGAAAATGATCACATTTGTGAAATTTCATAATTAAAATAGGTATGCTATCCTGTAAAATATACGCCTCTTCTTAGGTGACTTAAGTGTAAATTAATTATTAAATATTTAATTTAATACTGCTAGTTAAGTTTTAGTAATATTACAGACGCGATTTTGAAATAATGGACAACATAACACTGAATTTCAATACAGGGTGGCCCATTGAAAAGGTAACACGCCTGTTTTGGGACACTTAGACCAGTTTCTTAAAAAAACACTCGGACACGTCGATTTTCTATTTTTGGGGGACAACTTTTGATGTCAAATTTGACTTTGTCAGGTCAACCCCCTATCCCCAGCAACCCCTAACTGAAGAATTTAAATAGGGAAAAGGAGTCGAGCGACCCCTCGTTTGAAACGTCTTTTAATTCTCTATGTGACAGTACAAATGGAAATTAGTTTTATTCAATTTTTTTTCGCCCCGATGAAAAGCACCCTCTAGATTAACTAAGGTGGGGGTGCTGTTTAGGAAAAACCCTGAAACACGCCACCTTTGACCTTTTGAACGGCACATTTCAGGATTTTTCCTAAACAACACCCTCACCTTAGTTAATCCAGAGGGTGCTTTTCATGGGGGGTGGAAAAAATTGAATAAAACTAATTTCGGTCATACTGCCGAATAGAGAATTACAAGACGCTTCAAATGAGGGGTCGCTCGACACCCTTTCCCTATTTAAATTCTTGAGTTAGGGGTTGCTGGGGCTAGGGGGGTGACCTGATAAGGTCAGATTTAACAAAAAAAAAAAAAGGTCAAAAGTGACGTCTTTCAGGATTTTTCCTAAACAACACCCCCACCTTTGTTAATCAGGAGGGTGCTTTTCATGGGGGTGAAAAAAAATTGAATAAAACTAATTTTCATTTGTACTGTCGAATAGAGAATTAAAAGACGCTTCAAATGAGGGGTCGCTCGACTCCTTTTCCCTATTTAAATTCTTGAGTTAGGGGTTGCTGGAGCTAGGGGTTGACCTGATAAGGTCAAATTTGACATCAAACTGTGCCGTTCAAAAGGTCAAAAGTGACATGTTTCAGGATTTTTCCTAAACAACACCCCCACCTTTGTTAATCTGGAGGGTGCTTTTCACCGGGGTGAAAAAAAATTGAATAAAACAAATTTTCATTGATACTGTCACATAGAGAATTAAAAGACGTTTCAAATGAGGGGTCGCTCGACTCCTTTTCCCTATTTAAATTCTTCAGTTAGGGGTTGCTGGGGCTAAGGGGTTGATGTGTCAATGTTAAGTTTGACATCAAAAGTTGTCCCCCAAAAATAAAAAATCGACGTGTCCGAGCGTTTTTTTAAGAAACTGGTCTAAGTGTCCCAAAACAGGCGTGTTACCTTTTCAATGGGCCACTCTGTATTGAAATTCAGTGTTATATGTTGTCCATTATTTCAAAATCGCATCTGTAATATTACTAAAACGTAACTAGCAGTATTAAATTAAATATTTAATAATTAATTTACACTTAAGTCACCTAAGAGGCGTATATTTGACAGGATAGCATACCTATTATAATTATGAAATTTCACAAATGTGATCATTTTCAAAAACGGTCGCCATTTTGGATCCATACGGCGTAGAAAGTGGCGCCACGGCTCAAATTGCTTAGAATTATCCAAAGAACAAGCGTGCAAAATTTCATGCTTTTATCACAAAGTGCAGGATTCTTGGAATATCCTTTACTAACCGCTTGGACTACAAATAAAATGTACATATTCCTTCAGATTAGCCATTAGTTATTTGAGACCAGCGTCCTACAGACGTGCGACACCTCAAAGAAATTGGTCAGGTTTTCTTAATTTCAACCAACACTTGTTTTTCGTGGCCTGTAGTACCCAGCGTCAATAAAAGAAATTTATAAAGGTTTAGTATGACACATACAGAACTGCACAAATTGCATATTTTACCTGATATCTCCTCCACGAACGATTTAAGTTAATTTTAAAAACAAATAAGTTTTTGAATTCATTTCCAATTTTTTCTTGATGTTATCCATTTGTTGTACGGTCAGCATTTTCCATCCATAAAAAAAGTAATAACAAGTTTGGTGTAATAATTGTTATGTGAAATTACCTGACATATTCTTTTATTTCTCATTCGTAAAAATGTGTTAGATAATCCTTTAAGAATTTTTGCTACTTCAAAATTTATTATACACACGACACCACCCCGTCAAATATGCACACATATCCATCACTTTATGCCGTTCAAGGGGGGGAAGCCGAATTATTTACGTGCAACGTAATGTATAGATACGTAGCGGGTTGGTAACTAAGTACTTACTTATAGTGATGGGATAATTCCAATTAAAAATAACCTGTAGTCCGATTATTGAAATAACCTCCATAATCCCATTATCAGTTTCGGTATGAACTACAATTACATATGTATTAATTACGTTCATACATTAAAACGGCAAGATTTGCGTATTTCGATTATCAAATTTCACCTTAACATCAAATCCTATTGAATGAATGTTGTGTGAAGGTTATATTAATGTAATATTATGTACTTATTATTTGAAAATTGCGACCGATGGAAAAACGATGCGGAAATTTTGCAAAATAAGCGTCTGGGAAACACCTGCAAATGTCAACGTTCTTTGACTTCCTCACTATATGCTTTTAAGATACGTATGAAGTTAGTTAGTTACATTACAAGGAAAATATCGAATTCTTTAAAAACGCATAGATACGTAATTATTGCATACGTTATGCATTCCCGTTCGTAACTGATTACGAAGTAGGAAGTTAAGTTATTAAAATTAATGTTTAATGATATCTCCCCAACTACGTTTGAATTACCTAATAGGTACCAAAATAATAACAAATTAATAATTTTCAAGGAATCCCTTCCTAGTTACAAAGTTATAAGTTCTCTACCCTTGTGACACCATTACCATAAAGGTTAATGTCGTGTGCTCAGATAATACGAGGGACAAGCCATATTATGATTGACAATGAAGAAGTTAGGGGTAGGCCATAGAAGGGAACGAAGTAATTTTTTTATGGAGATTCTGAGAGCAAACTTAAAAGTCAATTATATCCTCCCTAACTTGCGCGTATGCCGATAGTTTTGTTACGAATGCCATATTCCTTACAATAATTCTAAGCACGAGCACTGCACTGCGATTGATGTGATTCTTTAATTACCTATAAATATATAATTATGTACCATGTTTTCCCAATACCACCCAAACTACACATAAATACTTCCTTCTTCTTCAAAGATTCGTTAAACTCTGCTGGGCTGGGAATCCCTTTGTAACCAAAATACCCTCTTCTTCTTCTAGGCTGTCTAACCTTTTGACACCATTACCATAAACGTTAATGTCGTGTGCTCAGATAATACGAGGGACAAGCCGTGAGAATGAAGAAATTAGGTAGGCCATAAAAGGAAAGGAAGTAATTCTTGGGGAGGAGATTCTGAGAGCAAACTTAAAAGTCAATTTATTGTATTCCAATAATTATTATCTATAATGTGATAACCTCCCTAACTAGCGCTTTCGTATGCCGATATTTTTGTTAAGAATGCCCAGCTTGCAGACATCCTGGTATTTGTGTTGAAGAACAGAACGTTAACTATTTACTTACATTGTAGATATTTCAGGTCCGAAATCTGATACGATACTCATAAAACGTTATCTCAAAGAAAATAGAACGGAATGCTTCTGGCTCATAAAATGCCCCCAATACGGGATCTGCTGATGTTTCCACGCTGATTGGACTTTAGTGCAACTTGAAATTGATTACGATTTAAAAAAATCATCTTTTCAGATGAAGCCCATTTTCGGCTTTGTTAACAAACACAACTGTCGTTTTTACTGCATATTGCAAATGACTCCATGGGGTTATTAAGTGAAAAGTTTGGTGGGTGTGTAATCTACAGAAATGGAAAGTTGTGGGTCTATGCAAGGCCACCTAAAATAGAAGGCCGGTAACTGCATCCCCCCTCCTGCTGTGACGTCACGATTGCCGATCCATTTCGGTATAACAGCAATATTGCCACGTGCTTAATTTGAGTGTTTATAGCTGTTTAAGTCAGCCGTGAGGGCTTAAACGCAATTGAAGATGAAGAATTGTGTAAATAACCTTAATTATTTCACTTTAACACGTGGCCAATGGCTTGGGGTGAACAGGCACAAGGGTTTAATTTCGCATTTGCTCTAAAAATCAACCCTCAATCCTCAATTGATTCCTTTCGAGCCGCGCCTGGAACTGAACAGTTTTGGGACTATTTTGCCCACTGACAATCGTATTTGCACGCGCATCTAGATCTGTGCAGGCAAATTTTAACACTTGTGTCTCTGTATATGGGGCGCTTAAGACTTAATTCACAAATGTTCTCGGTCATAAATAACAGTTGGTAAAACGTACTTTTACCATTTTAGATGCGTACCTTGCTGCCGAAACAATTACCGAAATTCTGAGAAGGTTTTGGCATTTAGATTTCCGAAAGTTGTAAAGAAAAGAAATAAGTGGATACACGCAATTCATCGCAAAAATTTTGTACTTAACAGAATCTTCAAGAATATGCATTAAACATTTTGTAGATAAATTTGTAATTTGCGAGGATCGGGCAGTTAAGAGAGGATGGTACCGTTTTAATTATTCCACGAGCGCAATTAAAATTAAGCGACGATTTTTGAGAATCGTCCCCATTATATGACTGTTAATTTGCCAAAAAAACGTAAGATCCTAACATTAGAACCAAGGAAATTTCCAAAAGGAACAAATAAACTGACCGCTTGGCAAAAGAAAAGGGTTCAATTAAAGATTTAGAGTGTTTTAAAATATACTGCAGCCCTACAGGAAGCAACTTGCGTCTATCGGCATTACAGATTTTCACGTAAAAATTGTTAAAGACTTTGTATGCCTTTTTAAAACACATATAGATTGTCGGTTTCAGTTACAAATTACATTATCTTGCTTGAAAACGCATTTTCCCCACGCACGACTTTACTAGAATGGATCGTCAGCTGTGACGTCACGTAATGCAGTTCCAGGCCTCTAACTAAAGGAAGCCTTGGTCTATGCCAATAAACCTCGAACTATAGACGCTTTGAAATTGAACATTACACCTGATTTATTGCAAAAAGTTACCGAAAATTGAGTTCATCGAATTCGATCCTGCAAACGAAGCCGAGGTGGACATTTGAATAATGTGTGGTATTCAAATCATAATTATCATAAGAATGTTGCAGCGTTTATCTCAAATATTTTGTATTTTATTTAATTTTAAATACATATCGTTCCTATTGGAAAACCTTTATCTTTCTGATTTATTTCATCTTGTTCAAATATCACAATCAAGTTTACATTGTGTCTTTCCAATTCTCTAGGAGTTTTATTATAAGTTTAATCCTTAGAATATATCTAAGGTTTAATCTAAATAAAAGCAATCAACGGCATTATACCTGCCCATAGAAAAATATGCACGAACCTGTTTATCTGCCTAAACAGCTAAACAGATCCACCTACAGGAACAGCCCTGTTTACCCGTTTGGAACAGAGGCTGTTTACTCGTTTGGAATAACCTCTTTAGCCGTTTACCTATTAACCTGTTTGGTGAAATTTCCATTTGACCGTTTGAAGGGTATTTTCAAGTAGAATTCAGCCACATGCCGCTTGCCATAGTTATCGCTAAAGATACCTTCGCTTCGCTATTGTAAATTAATGATCTGGAGTAGTTATAGCAACTCGACAACTGAAGCTGTAATTAGCATAGGGAACAATGAAGCGAAGGTATCTTTAGCGATAACTATGGCAAGCGGCATGTGGCTGAATTCTACTTGAAAATACCCTTCAAACGGTCAAATGGAAATTTCACCAAACAGGTTAATAGGTAAACGGCTAAAGAGGTTATTCCAAACGAGTAAACAGCCTCTGTTCCAAACGGGTAAACAGGGCTGTTCCTGTAGGTGGATCTGTTTAGCTGTTTAGGCAGATAAACAGGTTCGTGCATATTTTTCTATGGGCAGGTATAATGCCGTTGATTGCTTTTATTTAGATTAAACCTTAGATATATTCTAAGGATTAAACTTATAATAAAACTCCTAGAGAATTGGAAAGACACAATGTAAACTTGATTGTGATATTTGAACAAGATGAAATAAATCAGAAAGATAAAGGTTTTCCAATAGGAACGATATGTATTTAAAATTAAATAAAATACAAAATATTTGAGATAAACGCTGCAACATTCTTATGATAATTATGATTTGAATACCACACATTATTCAAATGTCCACCTCGGCTTCGTTTGCAGGATCGAATTCGATGAACTCAATTTTCGGTAACTTTTTGCAATAAATCAGGTGTAATGTTCAATTTCAAAGCGTCTATAGTTCGAGGTTTATTGGCATAGACCAAGGCTTCCTTTAGTTAGAGGCCTGGAACTGCATTACGTGACGTCACAGCTGACGATCCATTCTAGTAAAGTCGTGCGTGGGGAAAATGCGTTTTCAAGCAAGATAATGTAATTTGTAACTGAAACCGACAATCTATATGTGTTTTAAAAAGGCATACAAAGTCTTTAACAATTTTTACGTGAAAATCTGTAATGCCGATAGACGCAAGTTGCTTCCTGTAGGGCTGCAGTATATTTTAAAACACTCTAAATCTTTAATTGAACCCTTTTCTTTTGCCAAGCGGTCAGTTTATTTGTTCCTTTTGGAAATTTCCTTGGTTCTAATGTTAGGATCTTACGTTTTTTTGGCAAATTAACAGTCATATAATGGGGACGATTCTCAAAAATCGTCGCTTAATTTTAATTGCGCTCGTGGAATAATTAAAACGGTACCATCCTCTCTTAACTGCCCGATCCTCGCAAATTACAAATTTATCTACAAAATGTTTAATGCATATTCTTGAAGATTCTGTTAAGTACAAAATTTTTGCGATGAATTGCGTGTATCCACTTATTTCTTTTCTTTACAACTTTCGGAAATCTAAATGCCAAAACCTTCTCAGAATTTCGGTAATTGTTTCGGCAGCAAGGTACGCATCTAAAATGGTAAAAGTACGTTTTACCAACTGTTATTTATGACCGAGAACATTTGTGAATTAAGTCTTAAGCGCCCCATATACAGAGACACAAGTGTTAAAATTTGCCTGCACAGATCTAGATGCGCGTGCAAATACGATTGTCAGTGGGCAAAATAGTCCCAAAACTGTTCAGTTCCAGGCGCGGCTCGAAAGGAATCAATTGAGGATTGAGGGTTGATTTTTAGAGCAAATGCGAAATTAAACCCTTGTGCCTGTTCACCCCAAGCCATTGGCCACGTGTTAAAGTGAAATAATTAAGGTTATTTACACAATTCTTCATCTTCAATTGCGTTTAAGCCCTCACGGCTGACTTAAACAGCTATAAACACTCAAATTAAGCACGTGGCAATATTGCTGTTATACCGAAATGGATCGGCAATCGTGACGTCACAGCAGGAGGGGGGATGCAGTTACCGGCCTTCTATTTTAGGTGGCCTTGCATAGACCCACAACTTTCCATTTCTGTAGATTACACACCCACCAAACTTTTCACTTAATAACCCCATGGAGTCATTTGCAATATGCAGTAAAAACGACAGTTGTGTTTGTTAACAAAGCCGAAAATGGGCTTCATCTGAAAAGATGATTTTTTTAAATCGTAATCAATTTCAAGTTGCACTAAAGTCCAATCAGCGTGGAAACATCAGCAGATCCCGTATTGGGGGCATTTTATGAGCCAGAAGCATTCCGTTCTATTTTCTTTGAGATAACGTTTTATGAGTATCGTATCAGATTTCGGACCTGAAATATCTACAATGTAAGTAAATAGTTAACGTTCTGTTCTTCAACACAAATACCAGGATGTCTGCAAGCTGGGCATTCTTAACAAAAATATCGGCATACGAAAGCGCTAGTTAGGGAGGTTATCACATTATAGATAATAATTATTGGAATACAATAAATTGACTTTTAAGTTTGCTCTCAGAATCTCCTCCCCAAGAATTACTTCCTTTCCTTTTATGGCCTACCTAATTTCTTCATTCTCACGGCTTGTCCCTCGTATTATCTGAGCACACGACATTAACGTTTATGGTAATGGTGTCAAAAGGTTAGACAGCCTAGAAGAAGAAGAGGGTATTTTGGTTACAAAGGGATTCCCAGCCCAGCAGAGTTTAACGAATCTTTGAAGAAGAAGGAAGTATTTATGTGTAGTTTGGGTGGTATTGGGAAAACATGGTACATAATTATATATTTATAGGTAATTAAAGAATCACATCAATCGCAGTGCAGTGCTCGTGCTTAGAATTATTGTAAGGAATATGGCATTCGTAACAAAACTATCGGCATACGCGCAAGTTAGGGAGGATATAATTGACTTTTAAGTTTGCTCTCAGAATCTCCATAAAAAAATTACTTCGTTCCCTTCTATGGCCTACCCCTAACTTCTTCATTGTCAATCATAATATGGCTTGTCCCTCGTATTATCTGAGCACACGACATTAACCTTTATGGTAATGGTGTCACAAGGGTAGAGAACTTATAACTTTGTAACTAGGAAGGGATTCCTTGAAAATTATTAATTTGTTATTATTTTGGTACCTATTAGGTAATTCAAACGTAGTTGGGGAGATATCATTAAACATTAATTTTAATAACTTAACTTCCTACTTCGTAATCAGTTACGAACGGGAATGCATAACGTATGCAATAATTACGTATCTATGCGTTTTTAAAGAATTCGATATTTTCCTTGTAATGTAACTAACTAACTTCATACGTATCTTAAAAGCATATAGTGAGGAAGTCAAAGAACGTTGACATTTGCAGGTGTTTCCCAGACGCTTATTTTGCAAAATTTCCGCATCGTTTTTCCATCGGTCGCAATTTTCAAATAATAAGTACATAATATTACATTAATATAACCTTCACACAACATTCATTCAATAGGATTTGATGTTAAGGTGAAATTTGATAATCGAAATACGCAAATCTTGCCGTTTTAATGTATGAACGTAATTAATACATATGTAATTGTAGTTCATACCGAAACTGATAATGGGATTATGGAGGTTATTTCAATAATCGGACTACAGGTTATTTTTAATTGGAATTATCCCATCACTATAAGTAAGTACTTAGTTACCAACCCGCTACGTATCTATACATTACGTTGCACGTAAATAATTCGGCTTCCCCCCCTTGAACGGCATAAAGTGATGGATATGTGTGCATATTTGACGGGGTGGTGTCGTGTGTATAATAAATTTTGAAGTAGCAAAAATTCTTAAAGGATTATCTAACACATTTTTACGAATGAGAAATAAAAGAATATGTCAGGTAATTTCACATAACAATTATTACACCAAACTTGTTATTACTTTTTTTATGGATGGAAAATGCTGACCGTACAACAAATGGATAACATCAAGAAAAAATTGGAAATGAATTCAAAAACTTATTTGTTTTTAAAATTAACTTAAATCGTTCGTGGAGGAGATATCAGGTAAAATATGCAATTTGTGCAGTTCTGTATGTGTCATACTAAACCTTTATAAATTTCTTTTATTGACGCTGGGTACTACAGGCCACGAAAAACAAGTGTTGGTTGAAATTAAGAAAACCTGACCAATTTCTTTGAGGTGTCGCACGTCTGTAGGACGCTGGTCTCAAATAACTAATGGCTAATCTGAAGGAATATGTACATTTTATTTGTAGTAAATAGGTATTTTCGATAAAATGAATGCATTGTAATATAAAGTAAAATGCTTCTAAGCGGCTTATAATAAAGGAATGTTTATGTTTGTTTTATTACCCAAAAAGTCAATCAGGTAAAGGTGAGTTTTCAGTCATGCACATGCAGTCACTTCAGAGATGAATTTTTTTTTGCACATTTTTCTTTGGGAGAGTTATCAATTTCGAATGTGTGCAACAAATATGCAGCTTTTGATGGAATGTGAAATTTGTATTAACCTGAAAATCGTCTAAAAAAAGCTCCGGTTGCCATTTGTCCTTATTTTAATACAATTATTGACGAAATTGATAACAATCCCACAATTTTTTTCAATTATCATCATCGTTTTGTTGAAATTCCATCAATGTTAAATTCTGCTAGGAACCTACTCAATGACTAGTTCAACGAACTTACTAAATTATACGATTTGAGTGGAATAAATTGCAATCGATAATTTATTATTTTTATCGATTTGAACTGTAACAATTCTTCGATATCGTAGACGATCGATTTTGTATTAACCTCTATTCCTGGTGATCGGAAGGGATTATTGTATTTCCAAATATGCTTGCCATTTTAAAAGCTCATCGCAATCGTTCAATATTCCATTATAGTTGGAATTACAATGCCCTCACGCAAGGAATAGTTTAATGCTTCAATCTTTCAATCACTATACTATCTCCATACTTCGTATTTATTGTATTCACATTTTTAATCGATTGATCGATGATTGTGATGAAACCGAAGTAACAGACATCTAGGCAAGTAGGTACCTATTCACTTTTATAGCAAATCAAAATCTCCCATCTGATTCTAATCTAATAGTTTACGGCCTACTTTAGTTACGTTTTACACAGTTTACGAGAGTGCGCAACGAGTCACCTTGAAGGAAATTGAAATTTGACATCTTAAAAGTTGGCAAAAAATTGAAAGACTTTTACCACTTTTTTTATTATATAGGTAGCAATACATCTTAATTTGTCAATATTGTTCACCATTTCTTATTGTCTATTAGCATAAATGTTAAATTAGTCTTCCATCCTCTTTATATTGTGGATATTTCGAATTGTCTCTTATCCCACTCGTACAATATTAAGGCATTAAAGTGTCACTACCGTGATGCAAACACTTGTATGCAAAAATTTCCTTTTTCAATTTCTTCAGCGATGGACAGTCAACTTCTTCTAAGTTAATTACTACTTTGTTAAGAAACTTTAACACGTATTGTTTCTCGGATCCTTTTACATAAATCCTATTGAATGGCTGTAGCAAAGCGCGCGTTTCTTTTTCAAAGTCTTCAAATCTAATGTGGCCATCGTCCCACTTTAGACCATGATGGTAATTTTCCAAATATTTAATCCCTTTTTTCATAGTGGTTGTTAATGGATACCCAGCCGGCGGTTTTAGTAATAAAGTTGTGCAGCTGGGTCCATATGATGAAACAATAGATATCTCTTTAGGTATGAATTCCTTAAGGCTTCCTCTAAATCCTTGTAAGTCAACAAAAGCGTCCATTTTGGACAATCTTATATCGTTCAGTGTTCACCAATAATATAATATAATAATAATAAGTAAGTCCTTTACATTCTCGAAAGGTTTACATTAATAAGTACCTATTACTAGATGGGTATTTAAAGACGCGAGATCAATATTGCCCGAAACTGAAGTAGCAAACGTTCAGGTATTCATTTTTATAGCAAAATCAACATTTTCCATCTCATTTTAACGTGGTTCCTCTTGTTGACACCTTGAATGACTTTAAACTTAGCCAAGATGCAAACCTCGTCTTTTCACCTTCAAATACTTCACAAAGTCACCACGTGACCTACTTTTCATACATAGTTTACGAGAACGCAACGAGTGTCCTTGAAGTGGATTCATTCCGGCCTTATGTTACGGTAACCTACTTTTTATACATAACAGACTGATTTCGATTACTACTCCCATCCCCGTTATATTGTCACTGAATGTCCTTGAGATCTGTTACGATAGACTTCAGCACGATGATTTTTCTCTAATATAGGAGACAAAATTCTATCGAATTGCTCGATTTTGCGATGGAAACGAAGTCGATCTAGCGCTACAGTTTCCCAAGGTCCTTTTCGTGCTTTACGGTAAGCAAAAGACCATACCGCCATTATGTACACACTTTGTTATATCATGATTCGTTAGGGAATGTAACCTTCTTCATTTTTGAACAAGCGCGTTTAGTTTTCCAATGCAGGAGATGACGGGGATGAGGACGGTGAGGAAGATTCACTACTGCTAACCCATTCATTTAAGTCACTGTTGAATTGTTCTAACTTTGCATCACTTAACTTTCTCATGAGACACTTGATGCAGTACTTGTTACTAATAAAACGCTCGCATAGCTCAAGACCCAGCTCATATTTCGCGGCAAGGTCAAGGCACTCCCGTTCACTATAGTCACCCATTCCGTACACTGCTTCATGTTCGGCATCAAATTTTAATGCCGAAAACAGTTGCTTTAGACGTTCCACTGCCGTTAGAATATTTGTCGGTTTCGGCCACGATGCCTCTGCATATGCCATCCACATTTCATTGTCTCATAAATGACACATAATACATTACCTTATATATCTTACAATCCCACTTTCACACCCCCCACCTGAGACGCTGAATTTGTAAATGTCACCTTGAAAAGTTGGCAATTCACTCACCGAGCGTTTAAAAATAAAGTTTAACCTTTTGAAGGTCACATAACTGTTCTAGTAACTTTTTGAGTTAGGATCGGCCGGTTACTTTTCTAGTGACTTTTTGAGTTAGGATTGAAAGGTAGCTTTTCTAGCGACTTTTTGAGTTAGGATCGACCGGTATTTATTTAGTAACTTTTCTGGTGACTTTTCTAGTGACTTTTTGAGTTAGGATCGGCCGGTATTCATTTAGTAACTTTTCTAGTGACTTTTTGAGTTAGGATCGGCCGGTAACTTTTCTAGTGACTTTTCTAGTGACTTTTTGTGGTCGACCTACATTCATTTCTAGTGACTTTGAGTTAGTATCGGCTGGTAACTTTTCTAGTGACTTTTCTAGTGACTTTTTGTGTTCGACCTACATTCATTTCTAGTGACTTTGAGTTAGTATCGGCCGGTAACTTTTCTGGTGACTTTTTTAGTGACTTTTTGAGTTAGGATCGGCCTGTATTCATTTAGTAACTTTTCTAGTGACTTTTCTAGTGACTTTTGTCGGTATTCGTTTGGTAACTTTTCTGGTGACTTTTTGAGTTAGGATCGGCCGGTAACTTTTTGTGTTCGACCTACATTCATTTCTAGTGACTTTGAGTTAGTATCGGCCCTATTTATCTACTGATCTTAAATAACATAAAGGTAATTCACTTTCATTATAACTCAGTTATCAGTACCAGTGATTTCAGGCTTGAAAAGTTTTTTACTAAAAATTGACAGTTGGTTTAATGTCAACCTGTCAACGGTTTAAACAACATTGGTGGCAACCTTTCTATAATCCACAAAAAAACCTATACCTACAAACTTTTCAAGCCTAAAATCACTGGTACTGAGTTATAATGTGGTTATAATGAAAGTGAATAGATTTTAGGTTTACATATAATATGTATAACCAAATTTAAACCTCAAAGTCATCAACAACAATTTTATAATTCATATATTCGTCAACACTATAAAAACTTTTTTGACTCAAATATTTCTTCATTTTAGTCTTAAATGCGTTGTATGATAACGTCCTAATCGTTATGGGCAGTTTATTGAAGAAGCGCACGCCCGTGAAGTCAAAGCTTCTCTCTGTTTTGTTTAATTGTATATTTGGTGGTCTTAGATCGTTTTTACTTCTTGTGAAATGGTCGTGGTTTCCAGTATCATAATTATAGTAAGATTCTTTTACATACTTCATAGTTTCATATACGTAAAGGCATGGAAAAGTGGAAAAGTTATCGTTAGGGGATGGAAAAAACTAAATACGGGGCACTTTTGAAAACTATTATAAGGGTTGAAAATAGGGGTGTTGCGGGTGTCAAATCGTTTAGTTTGATCTAATTAATAAGTGTAGGTACCTAATTTCACACTTTCCGCACAATGTGACAGACATTTGCGATTTTCTCGATGTACCGCTAGGACTAAAGTATTACGCGCACGGTGTCGTGACTTCGCGCACGGTGTCATGGTAACCCAGGAAAGTGAAAAAAGGGTCACTTCGCGTATTGTTATCAATGCGCAAACCTTGTCATTTTTTGACGTTTGTAGAAAAAGGTACTTTACCTTAAACGAAATTAACAAATAAAGGATTTTTGGTAAAGGCCTACTTGATTTTAACAAACCGAAAGTAAACTAAAAATAAGTTTCAGACCAAGCAGGGCGGAATCCCAAAATATGAAATTCCAATTCGAAATTTTTTTGTCCATCTCACCTATTGTGATTTGTGAACTCAATCCGGGGACACACTGTATTACTACGTAAAAATTTACATGAGCGTTATTTTATCCTAACCGGACAGCGGATTGAATCTCAGAGAAGTAATTAACCCTACGTCATAGACTATAGTCTCTACGCCTACGTAGATTAAACCTAATTTACTATTCTCAAATAACTTTTCCAATATTCTTTTTACTACCATAATTAGGGCAACACAAGTTTTGTATGTATGTACTTTTACATTATAGTAAATTATATGTTTAGTTCAGGGAAAAGTTGGTGAACACGAACTGCCAATTACGATAAAAGCTTTTATCTGTTTATTGATTGTTTGTATATTTAATACGTTGTTGTATTCATTCGACTGCCTGATGTGTTAGAGCGTTGGTGAGTTTAAATTCAAGTGAGTAATACATTTGTCATACTTTTTCCTTTTTAGTGCAAACTGGTATCACTATCAATCAAAATGAAAGATTTGATATTCGTAACGTGTCTCTATTTGCAAATATTCTTAGTTCAGTGCGATATTTTCGTTAATAACTCGAATGGATCACAAGCGCCAATAAAGATGTGCATTCAAAAAACAATAAACCACTTATTTTCAGAGAATGACACCTTGAACTTGATCTTAAATGGTAGTGATTTATGTGAAGATGCGATTTTTGAAATGAACACTATGCGTCCGTATCTTGTTTTAAATATGAACGTTATTAATGATGTCAATAAATTGCAGCATGATGCACAGTTTATAATATGCCCAAGGGATGTACATTCTCTAAATCTCACAATACATAATGCATATGATATTGCACAAAGCAATAAGAGAAGGTTGGGTAATTCTAAAATTCTGGTTATTACTAACACTAACGATGCCTCATCGATGTTTGAGATATTTTGGTCGTACGACATTAATAATGTAATTATTTTGGTTTATGGGGAAGGAAGGTCGAAATTGTTTACGTGTAATCGCTTTGCTCCAGAAAATAAGTGTGGGAGAAGTCAAAAATTAATGATTCATCAAGATTGCGAAGAACAATTGTCTTTTTCATTTACAAGTGTGATACATCAAATGAATAAATGTCCGGTTACTTTCTGGTTTCACCCAAACACTCTGTATGAAAATGAAAGCTATCCAAGTACTCGTGCTGTACAGTACGTCGTCAAAGAACTATCACACCACCTCAACGCCACCTTTCAACGTACCATGATTAATAACTCGCAGGAATATTATTATTTGATAAGAACCAGAGAAATGATTCTAATATCGGACGGGAGAGACACGTTTATTGGTATCGACGATGTAACGGAACCATTGATTAGAACAGATATTTTATGGTTGGTACCCAAAGCTGGACAAATTTCTAACATGAATCTCTGCCTGAAAGTCTTCAATTATCATGTTTGGATAGCAACAAGTATCGTATTTATATGTGTGGCGTTAACGTGGTGCTTAATTATATCTCGTAATGGAGGATTTACATTCGATAAGTTATGCATTTCTTTCTTAAATGTCTGGTCACTCACTATTTTTGGTAACGTAGTCTCACAACTTCCCAGATCACTTGCTTTACGTATTTTATTATTGTTTTATTTATTTTACGCTATTAACATGCAGTTTGCTTTCACCTCCGATATGTCAACTGTTGTAACAGCACCGCAATATGATTTTCAAATACGGAACTTGGAAGAGTTGGCAGATTCTCCGCTACCTATATATAGTCCAAGTGATTTTAAAAAATATTACTTCAGCGTGAATATGACCGATCGGAAACTTTATACCAGGCTGCAAAACATAATACATAGTGTTACCATAGATCAATATTGGGATCATCTGCTCAACATACATCTTCACGGGAATTATGCGGTTATTACCAGATTAGAAGATATACGCAATATAGAAATCGAAAGGAACAAGACAATTGAAGCTTACAAAATAACGGATAGTTCGATCACTCCCGTTCATAATACTCGTCTTTTCTTACTCATCGATCATTACTTCACAACTACGTTAAATACATTTGTTAATAGAATGATAGAAAGTGGAATACATGAAAAGCGTATAAATGATTTCTATGGTGAATATGATGTGGAGAAAGTTGATACGACGCCACAAGATAATTTAATAACTTTGAAACATCTCTCTTTTATATTCGTATTTTTCGGATTTGGTTTGTGCACCGCATGTGTGGTGTTTTGCTTTGAACTTGCTTTGAATAAGTATCTGTAAATTATTTTACATGTCCATGAATGTGCACTTATGTAGGTATTTGAAACTGTTATTATTCTCTGTACTTACCGACTATTGTATATGCACCTACCTAAGGAAATTGTGAATAGTACCAAACAAGTGTTAATTTGATTGTTTTAATGCATTTTTCTCTACATCTCTTCATAAATAATTGTAGTAGGTACTTAAGTGGTATTTAATTGCACTATTTTGTGTATCGCACAAAAACACTTTGGATAAATTTTTCATAGTAGTTCATATGCGTTGTTTCATATAACGTTTACGTGTTAACTCTATGCGAGTATGTACAATATATGAAATTGTTATTTAAATAAATAAAGATTATTGTGTGCAATAGGTATCTTCTTTAAAATAGAATTGAATTTAGCCATGATTTTTTAGTAAATTAGAAAACTTTCCACCTGGGACAGCCTCTCTGAAAAAATATTCCACGTAATAAGTTCAAGCCAACTTTAGGACAGTCAAAAAAAATTAGCAGCGGGAAATAAGCGTAATCCTTTGGTAAGTGCTTTAACTTTCTTTTAATGAAGTAAATATTCGAGACAGTCATATTTCGGCCAACTTTAGGCCGGCAAACGAATTTACCGATTGATGGGAAACAAATTTACTTCTGTGTTCTGTAGTGCTTTGTTAGTGCCTCTTAGCGAAAACATTTTCCAAGTAACTGTAGACGTGTGTGGGCCACCCGAATTTAAAGGAAATCCTCAAGGCTCCGACTGCACAATTGGGTTAATTCACATAATTTTTTTATACGCTTAATAAATGCAAAGATGTCAGATGTCGTCGATATTGCAGAAATAAGCGGCGTAAAGGTATGGTTTCGCTGGAGCGTCTGGCGGCGGCGACTCGCGACTGCGGCCCCAACGTTTTAGGGGCGGACGTTTTCGAACAAGTCGCAGCATTTGCGTCTCGACTGCCCGATATAAGGTTGAAAGTGATAAGTCGCACAGCTGCGCGCCTAGACTGGTATATCGGGCAGTCGAGACGCAGATGCTGCGACTTGTTCGAAAACGTCCGCGCCTAAAACGTTGGGGATGCAGTCGCGAGTCGCCACCGCCAGAGGCTCCAGCGAAACCATACCTTAAGGCTAGTCGTCCATTGAAACCGTATTCGTCCGAGTAGTTAGTCGGCCGACCTATGTCAGACCACGACCGACTAATCCTAAGACAAACGTAGGTATTCACGTGCGTCTATTACAAACGACCTGGTCGGTCGAATGCGACCAAACACGGCCGGATCCCATTTTGATCGTATTAGTCGGACGTTTTCTACCGTTCGGCTGTCAAGAAATTGATTTGTTGATGCTGTTATTTGTGTGCTTTTCACACTTTTCACTGCTTCTCTTTAATTCATCGTGTAAATGATGAAATTCACCTAGAGTTTTTCTTTTTCTTAAAATAGGGTTGACCCAACACTTTCTCTTTGTCTTCCTATTCAACCGTCGTCTCATGAGATATGCATTTTCTAAGAAATATAAATCACTATCCATTTTTTAATGATATTTATTAATTCGTAATAAAAACTCGGATGTAGTTCGGCTGCAGTAGATGAGCACAGATCGGACGTCCGGGACGTCTAAAATCGGCCGTTATTCGGCCGACTAATAACTCGGACGAATACGGTTTCAATGGACGACTAGCCTTAGATTAATTTAAACAGCTTTTTTTTAAATTTTAAAGCGCGAAGCGTCGAAACTGCACGACAACTCAGCGACAGGTGCCGACTACGGAATGACGTCATATACTGGCGTTTCAGCTAAACTGGTATTTACGAATGATTGTTCCACGATCATGGAGCCGTCGAAAAGTTGTTACAAGTCGTGTTTTGTGCCTATGTGCAGTGCACTAATACGACTTTTACAACACCTAAAAAGACATTTGTGACAATCAGCCCTATTCTGGTGACCATTGGAAAAATGTCCAACATTGGATTTATTTCAATGTTATTTTCATATTACATTTCGTTTGATTAGTTTATTTCAGTTTTTGTTTTTCAACCTTGGAAAACGAAAACAGGTACCTACTACTTAGATACCCTTCAAATTTTTCAACCTTTACTCAAGTATTGAGTCAATTTTCAATTTTAATGTGGTCACCAGAATTGCAAATCGCTTCCAATATTGGAATATATGGCAATACCCAATAATGAGTCAATTTCAATGGTCACCAGAATAAGGGTGAATGCCTCGAGACGTAAAAATTAGAAAAATGTGGTTCAAAGCAGCTAGAAGAGATTATTCTAAAATAACTTCTTCGGATTTCTACTGCTGCGAGGATCACTTTGATGTAAGATGTAGTTACTTACTAAGCAAACCTAAATGTTTAAGTAATTGACAAAAATAAATATACATGAGACGTGGTAAACGAGTAAAGTAATGCAATATGCAAAATATCTGCGTAGTAAGAGTCTGTCAAGCAAACGAATTGCACTTTGTTAGGTTTTATTCAAGCTTTTGCTCCACGAATTTCTGCAGCATTAAATCGATCATCCTTCTTTAAGAACTCGGCCAACATAAAAACATCTACTCGAGGAAGATTATCCGACATACCTTTCAAATAACCTGCATCCACCATCGTAAGAATCAGTTTCACAAACTTTCAACAAACGCAACGGTAGCCGACTGACAGTGGGCGTTTCCCAGTACGTGACGTCACTATCTGTTTAAAACTGATTTAGCGCGAACGCTCATGCTTGAACACTTCAATTCTTTTTTTCTCGGAATTTAACTTTTTTGAACTGCAATAGTTTACACACACGATTCCAAAGCAGAATCTTATGTTTATTTTGAAATTTATTTTTATGAACTAACCCAATTCTGCCTTGAGGAAAAACTTTTATGTGTGTGGCTACTTGGATATGTTAATTGAAATCATTGAACTGTACGCTATATAAGCAACTGGAAGGGAAACGGCCTATTTCAATGCATTGTGGGCGTTGAAGGCTGACAAAGGCAGATGCGGAATGGGTACTTCTGTCGCCTTTTTCTTATTGCGGTAGTAGAGCAGACGAGAGAGATAACTGCTGCAATATATTTTTTTTATCAGTCCACTGCATTTTGTGCTCCGTGTCATCGTTTGTATGACGTTGCGTGTAAAAGAAAAAGATAGAGATACCCAGTCGTTTGGCTTCAGTGTTACTTAATATGCGCGTTTCCTTTCCAGTTGCGTATAGCGTACAGTTCAATGATTGAAATATACCGTTGGTAGGTCAAATGCACACAGCTGATTAGTAGTAGATACACGGTAAGTGGATAGTCCCAATAGTACAACGAATGTTTGTTAATAGCATAGAAAAATTAATATAAGAGTTGTCAAATACATAGGTACAACTTTTTGGTACATAATATGCAGGTGGCGACCTGCTGGAGGACTGTGTGTACTATAATTGTTGTAATTTGATTAGTCGTTGGGGGAAACCAAGGTTTATTATAAACCTTGGGGGGAAACCACAGTACTTATATTCCCCACCGGCTAATCAAATTATGTACAACAATTAAAAACATCTAATAATAATTAAACTAAAATCACAGCTTAAACACATACAGCTAGAACTCTCTCTTGGCGGGAACGGTTTGCGTCGATGCTTTCGCGCAGGCTTTATGCCCCGCCTCTTAGGAGAAAAGCTGTCTTTGACGTGCAGTCGTGAGTCGGGGCTTAGAATATAAATGAACTGCAGAAACGTTTGTTTACAATTGCTTTGTGACGCCAGGATAAGGATAGCGTAATTGAGTCTTATTTATTGTAGTTTGCAATGCCATGTTGTCCAAGTGTCAACATCATAACTAACACAGTAATTACAATCTATAATATCTGTAATATGTGTTATTGAAAATGATAATTAACTAAACATTAAGGGATGTGCAAGTATTAAATGTGTACACTCTCTCGTCAGTGTTGGCTTCATGTTTAATAACCTTCGTAAGTATATGGAAAGGCGTATCTGATGTGTACCTTTTTATAATTTAAGAGTCGGGGCATCGGTATCACAGATTAGATATTATCCCCTGACCCCTATATTATTGTATGTTTAGCCCTTAGTCATCATAGCCGTGCGTATAATTGTGTACCTACCTATTTTTGAAGAATATCCCTCATTTGCCTTTTTCAGAAAACATCGCAACTTTAAATACTGACTTATATTTATTCCATGCCTAATAATTAATTCGGATTTGATCGTGGAATAACGGGACCACACTGTCGAAGATTTCCATTTCTTATCTTCTTGCATCTGGATCTGGTTATTAAAATACCCAAGAAGTATATTTTCCGAATAAGTGTTGATACGCAACAAAATATTTTTGACTGGTTTTCGACGGTCCGAGACCACTGAACTCTATATATTATTGAGTTCAGTGTCCGAGACACGATATTGCTTCATTAATCATTGACTTCAATGGCAATTTCGGGCGGCGTCCATTGCATTCTAAAACCAAATAATTTATAACAACTATCTTTTTAGTGATTAATTAACTTCTTTCATATTAAATTTCGAACTGACAAACATTTTCTCACTCAATTGACTCAATAATAACTAATAAGTTTATTTAGGTCTTCGAACATAAAGATTTAGGTACTTCGTTACCAAAGAAACACCTATTCATGAAATATACTTTACCTAACTTTACCTATATACTTGACAATGGCGTTTTAATTTAACGAAAGCAAAAACCTATCATTACAAATAAATGTTTTGCGTAAATTTGCGGACCTTATATTTTATTTGGCGGAGAAGTTACTTTTCATGGCTTGCCTTTTATTAGCCGCCGAAATCACTATGATTTCATGAAATACACTGTAATTGGCTATTATTAACCGTGAAAAAATAATATTAACAATCGTAATTGAAAAAGTTACGAAAATTTTTCTAAAAAGGGCTGAAAGTTTGTTTCTTTTAAAATATCTGGCTAAGGGTGAGTTTTTGTAAAAAAATTACCCCTTACTTATATTTTCTACATCCATATACCTACCGAATTATATAACGATAATGTTACTTTAGTGAAATATAGAAAAGTTATGCTCGATTTTATGTGAAAATTGACAGTTTCTGGTTTTTTCGATATATCTCGTTAAGGGTTGACTTTTGAGAAATTTTCATACCGATATAAAATGCCAAAAAGATAATTTTCTATAATATTTATTCACATATTTTTCCTCATAAGTTCCAAATAAAAAAGATATGAGCGATTTCATACTTAAGGGTTGCTTACTTTCAGAAATATCGAAATAACTTGTTAAGGGTTGCTTTCTGTGAAAATATTATATATACCTAAAATATTGATCATATTAATATCTACATCTTTTACTTGAATAATTTTTCTGAGAAACGATAAACAAGAAAACTATGACCGATTTTGTAATGAAACTGCAAAAATCAGTTTTTTCCAGATATTGCGATGAGGGTTGATATTTGTGAAAATTCCACTCAGAAAATTTGCAACCAATTAGTTGCACAATTTTGAATCATTCGACCAATTAGGAATGAATTATACTGACAATTCAACTCAGAAAATTTCAACCAATTAGTTTGCACAATTTTGAATCATTCGACCAATTAGGAACGAATTATACTGACAATTACACTAGTGGTTTTTTCACTTTCAAATTCTAATCAACTATCGCAGTATCCGTGCCCGCCGTATAAATACATAGTTTGACATTTGCCTTAGGTTAGATAGTTAGGATAGATGGGACACTCAATACTTCTTTCTAGTTATTGTGTTTGTGCGGCATCTACCGAGATGTTCTCCTAATAAAGTAGATATAGGGGCGGGAGAAATTCAAATTCAATTTTTTTTATTGTAAGTACAAATTCCCGTTTTTATGTATGCATTTACCAAGAGTTTTCGTAATTCATGAAATTAAGCCTAAATGTATCCAAATAAAAAAATTAATGTCAAATACATATTAAACGAGATTTTTGCAAGAGTACTGAATATACATACCACAAATACTGCAATTTATATGCTTTGATTATAAATATAATGCAATTTTAAAATGCTTATTCTATAATCGACCTGTTCGACATTTTATGTATAATAATACGTTATTTGTTAACCTAATTGCGACATGTAATTCAAACTTTTATCTTTGGTTGTATGGATGATCTGTTTAATGCTAGATTAAACACTTTCTCAATTACACTTTACTTTTGCAAATTACAAGATATACTTTTTGACATGCATCTGCAATTAATCTGAATTACATTTAAAAAATAAATAGTTTTAGATAACACTGATTCTAATTACAAGGAACGGTACAAAATAATCAAAAAAAGTAAAATTATTTATTACACTTTGGCCCGATATTATAAAGCATAGTTAACTACGTGATCAGCCTGACGACGTGGTTAAGTAATGCGATAGGCTAATACGATCAACGACCCCGCCTATGTAACCCGTATTAGCAAATCATGTCGCATTATTCAAACGTAATCACATCGTTAGCTGATCACGTATTTAAGTATGCTTTATAAAACCGGGTGTTTAGTTATCACTACAATTGGATACCGCGCATTTTCGAAATCTATTCATAACTACTATAGATGGTACTTGCCACTTGGTGAACTTCGTTTTACTTAAAATTTGCAGTTTTTAATTTTGAGTTTGACAGTAAAAGGTTAAGTTGGATAAGTTTGAAAAAGATAAAGTAGGGACCGATGTAACCTACGAAACACTTTTATTACACGCAGTGCCATCTTCCGAGATGTTCTCCACATAAACATGAGAACAAAATATTCTATTCGAGTGCTCATACCCTGACATTTGCGAATAATTTATTGCATGATGTTTGTGTTATTTTAAGAATGAGTCCATTTACGAACGGATTTCTAAATTTCTTGTTCGTTAAATTGTCCTGCCGAATTTCACTCGAGATTTGTATTTATACCGAGTAAATTTGTGTTGTTTAAATTCTAATCTGTTTCCTTTAGCAATTTGACTCGAAAAACTGTCAACCTAAAAATGCTCCACCTTCGGTGTCGCATTTTTATTAGTTGACAGTTTTTCTCGTCTAATTGCTAGGCAACAGATTCTTATTAAACAACCCAAATTTACTCGGTAAAATACAAACCTCTTGTGCAATTATAAGTGAAAATTTTATCCTTATATAACATGTTGCTTATAAGAATTCCTAAAACTTTTATTAATATAATTTTTTCGAAAAGTTGTAAACACAAGAGTTAGATAGATAGATAGATAGATTTATTATGTTAACATCACAATCGTGCTTACAATCGTCAGAGAACTAAAAAAAAAAGTATCGGAAATGATCTTAAATAACATAAAGGTAAAGTTCGATCCACAAGAGTTGGCGTTCACGTCATAGGTTTCCGAATGAATGCACGACATTCCTTTTAAACAATCATTAAAGCTTAATACATGTTTGTGATAAAGATGGCAATATAAAAAATTTGCATGTGTTTTAAGTAAAGACGTGCGTATAGATGATCGCCAGTAAAAATGAGAGAGAAGTGAATATGTCCGTATGTCGAACAGCTGACTTCAATCAACACTATCTGTCAATGTCAAATTTATTCATTATTTATAAAGGTAATTCACTTTCATTATAACTCAGGACCAGTGATGTTAGGCTTGAAAAGTTTTTTACTAAAAATTGACAGTTGGTACACAAATTAGAAATATTTAGAAATTTAAACAAGTAATCGTGACATATGACATTTATACTTACTAAAATTTTAAATTTATATTTGATTTTTTTGTCCTTGATTCCGATTTAACCCCAAAAATGATTAATGTCAACCTGTCAACGGTTTAAACAACATTGGTGGCAACCTTTCTATAATCCACAAAAAAAACCTATACCTACAAACTTTTCAAGCCTAAAATCACTGGTACTGAGTTATAATGAAAGTGAATAGATTTTAGGTTTACATATAATATGTATAACCAAATTTAAACCTCAAAGTCATCAACAACAATTTTATAATTCATATATTCGTCAACACTATAAAAACTTTTTTGACTCAAATATTTCTTCATTTTAGTCTTAAATGCGTTGTATGATAACGTCCTAATCGTTATGGGCAGTTTATTGAAGAAGCGCACGCCCGTGAAGTCAAAGCTTCTCTCTGTTTTGTTTAATTGTATATTTGGTGGTCTTAGATCGTTTTTACTTCTTGTGAAATGGTCGTGGTTTCCAGTATCATAATTATAGTAAGATTCTTTTACATACTTCATAGTTTCATATACGTAAAGGCATGGAAAAGTGGAAAAGTTATCGTTAGGGGATGGAAAAAACTAAACACGGGGCACTTTTGAAAACTATTATAAGGGTTGAAAATAGGGGTGTTGCGGGTGTCAAATCGTTTAGTTTGATCTAATTAATAAGTGTAGGTACCTAATTTCACACTTCCCGCACAATGTGACAGACATTTGCGATTTTCTCGATGTACCGCTAGGACTAAAGTATTACGCGCACGGTGTCGTGACTTCGCGCACGGTGTCATGGTAACCTAGGAAAGTGAAAAAAGGGTCACTTCGCGTATTGTTATCAATGCGCAAATCTTGTCATTTTTTGACGTTTGTAGAAAAAGGTACTTTACCTTAAACGAAATTAACAAATAAAGGATTTTTGGTAAAGGCCTACTTGATTTTAACAAACCGAAAGTAAACTAAAAATAAGTTTCAAACCAAGCAGGGCGGAATCCCAAAATATGAAATTCCAATTCGAAATTTTTTTGTCCATCTGTATTACACACACTGTATTACTACGTAAAAATTCACATGAGCGTTATTTTATCCTAACCGGACAGCGGATTGAATCTCAGAGAAGTAATTAACCCTACGTCATAGACTATAGTCTACGCCTACGTAGATTAAACCTAATTTACTATTCTCAAATTATTTTTCCAATATTCTTTTTACTACCATAATTATTGGGTAACACAAGTTTTGTATGTATGTACTTTTACATTATAGTAAATTATATGTTGAGTTCAGGGAAAAGTTGGTGAACACGAACCACCAATTACAATAAAAGCTTTTATCGGTTTATTGATTGTTCGTATATTTTATATTTAATACGTTGTTGTATTCATTCGACTGCCTGATGTGTTAGAGCGTTGGTGAGTTTAAATTCAAGTGAGTGATACATTTTTGTCATACTTTTTCCTTTTTAGTGCAAACTGGTATCACTATCAATCAAAATGAAAGATTTAATATTCGTAACGTGGCTCTATTTTCAAATATTCTTAGTTCAGTGCAATATTTTCGTTAATAACTTGAACGGATCGAACGCGCCAATAAAGGTGTGCATTCAAAAAACAATAAACCACTTATTTTCAGAGAATGACACCTTGACCTTGATCTTAAATAATGATTTATGTGAAGATGCGATTTTTGAAATGAGCACTATCCGTCTGTATATGGTTTTAAATATGATGGACGTTATTAATGATGTCAATAAATTGCAGTATGATGGGCAGTTTATAATATGCCCAAAGGATATACATTCTCTAAATCGCACATTATATAGTGCACGTTTTAAAACACGCAAAAGTGGGAGAAGGATCATGGGTAATGCTAAAATTCTGGTTATTACTAACACTAACGATGCCTCATCGATGTTTGACATATTTTTGGGGTACAACATCAATACTGTAATTATTTTGGTTTATGGGCAAGGAACCTCAAAATTGTTGACGTATAATCGATTTGCTCCAGAAAATAAGTGTGGAGAAACTGCAAAATTAATGATTCGTCAAAATTGCGAAGAACAATTGTCTCTTTCATTTACAAATGTGATACATCAAATGAATAAATGTCCAGTTTCTTTCATATTTAGGCCAAACACTATGTATGAAAATGAAAGCTATCCACTAACTCGTGCTCTACAGTACGTCGTCAAAGAAATATCACACCGTCTCAACGCCACCTTTCAACGTACCATGATTAATAACTCGCGGGAATTTGTTTATTTGTTACAAACCAGACGAATGATTCTAATATCGGACGGGATAGAAACCTCTATTGGTATCAACGATGTAACGGAACCATTGGTAAGAAGAGATATTTTATGGTTGGTACCCAAAGCCGGACAAATTTCTAACATGAATCTCTGCCTGAAAGTCTTCACTTATGATGTTTGGATAGCAACAAGTATCGTATTTATATGTGTGTGGTTAATGTGGTTTTTAATTATATCTCGTAATGGAGGATTTACATTCGATAAGTTATGCATTTCTTTCTTAAATGTCTGGTCACTCACTATTTTTGGTAACGTAGCACAATTGGGTTAATTCACATAATTTTTTTATACGCTTAATAAATGCAAAGATGTCAGATGTCTTCGATATTGCAAAAATAAGCGGCGTTAGAATAATTTAAACAGCTTTTTTTCAAATTTTAAATCGCGAAGCGTCGAAACTGCACGACAACTCAGCGACAGGTGCCGACTACGGCATGACGTCATATACTGGTGTTTCAGCTAAACTGGTATTTACGAATGATTGTTTGGCGATCATGGAGCCGTTGAAAAGGTGTTACAAGTGGTGTTTTGTGCCTATGTGCACTAATACGACTTTTACAACACCTGAAAAGACATTTTTGACAATGCCTCGAGACGTAAAAATTCGAAAAATGTGGTTCAAAGCAGCTAGAAGAGATTATTCTAAAATAACTTCTTCGGATTTCTACTGCTGCGAGGATCACTTTGATGTAAGATGTAGTTACTTACTAAGCAAACCTAAATGTTTAAGTAATTGACAAAAATAAATATACATGAGACGTGGTAAACGAGTAAAGTAATGCAATATGCAAAATATCTGCGTAGTAAGAGTCTGTCAAGCAAACGAATTTCACATTGTTAGGTTTTATTCAAGCTTTTGCTCCACGAATTTCTGCAGTATTAAATCGATCATCCTTCTTTAAGAACTCGGCCAACATAAAAACATCTACTCGAGGAAGATTATCCGACATAGCTTTCAAATAACCTGCATCCACCATCGTAAGAATCAGTTTCCAAAACGCAACGATAGCCGACTGACAGTGGACGTTTCCCAGTACGTGACGTCACTATCTGTTTAAAACTGATTTAGCGCGAACGCTCATGTTTGAACACTTCAATTCTTTTTTTCTCGGAAATGGTACGTTTTATTTAACTTTTTTGAACTGCAATAGTTTACAAACACGATTCAAAAGCAGAATCTTATGTTTATTTTGAAATTTATTTTTATGAACTAACCCAATTGCCTAGACCTACATCACTCGCTTTACGTATTATATTATTGTTTTATTTATTTTACGCTATTAACATGCAGTTTGCTTTCACCTCAGATATGTCAACTGTTTTAACAGCACCGCAATATGATTTTCAAATACGTAACTTGGAAGAGTTGGTAGATTCTCAGCTACCTATATATACTGTGGATAGTTTAAAAAGATATTACTTCAGCATGAATATGACCGATCGGAAACTTTATACCAAGATGCAAAACTTAATACATGCTCTTAACAATGATCAATATTTTGATCATCTACTTAACTTACATTTTCACGGGAATTATGCGGTTATTTCAACTTTAGAAGATATACGCAATACAGAAATCGAAAGGAACAAGACAATTGAAGTTTATAAAATAACGGATAGTTCGATCACTTCAGTTCATAATACTCGTCTTGCTTTACTCATCGATCATTATTTCACAACTACGTTAAAGACATTTGTTAGTAAAATGATAGAAAGTGGAATACATGAAAAGCGTATAAATGATTTCTATGGTGAATATGATGTAGAGAAAGTTGATACGACACCAGCAGATGATTTAATAACATTGAAACATCTGAGTTTTATATTCATATTTTTTGGATTTGGTTTGTGCACCGCATGTGTGGTGTTTTGCTTTGAACTTGTTTTGCATAAGTATCTGTAAATTATTCTACATGTCATTGATTGTGCACTTATGTCGGTATTTGAAACGGTTATTATTCTCTGTACTATCACTATGTACCTAAGGAAATCATGAATAACTCTTGTAGTGTTGTTTGTATTTTTCTCTACATCCCTTCATAAATTGTGATAGGTACTTAAGTGGTATTTAATTGCACTAATTTTGTGTATCGCACAAAAACACTTTGGATAAATTTTCATTGTAGCATAGAGAATGTAATATAATGTATGATTGTAGCATTGTTTCGTATAACCATTGAATAACATTTACTTGTTACACTATAGTTATGTGGTTATGTCTTATGTACAATATATATGAAATTGTTATTTAAATAAATAAAGATTATTGTGTGCAATAGGTACCTTCTTTAAAATAAAATTGAATTTAACCATCACTTTTTAGTAAGTTAGAAAACTTTCCAGCTGGGACAGCCTCTCTAAAAAAATATTCCACGCCACTATCAACTTCCTTATCTCCATCACTATGGATCATCTGTTACCTATGCTATGGATCCAACCACAAATCACTTTTTTGTTAGTGGTTTGTGGATCCAACACATCATTCCACGTTATAACATCGTAAATGTCGTGTTTTATGATGAATTATAGATTTCTTTATTTTACCATACCTATCGTTTACCTACCTACTTCATTGCAGTCACTTTTCATTCGATAGATGGCATAGACATTCAGTTTGTAATAAAGTCACTGTAGTTTTCAATACAGTGACTTTGTTTTCAAATATTATTTAAACTTTAGGAAAATCCTATTAGTACGAGATTCGGTATTAGAAATATATACCCTCATCTGTTATTTGACGATGATATGGGTCGCCTAGCTAAATTGCGTACCGATGCTGTTAAATCCACTTTTTTTCAGGAGAACGCTCTGAATGCCTCACCTCGTGCCGCGCATGGATGTTCGTGCATTCGGCTGCACTCGTTAACGCAATAGCGACTGAAAGTTTTAGTGTTAAAATGATCTAGACTAGACAAATACCAGTCTAAGGGCCAGTTGTATAAAAGTCTAGTTGAGTTCAACCGGCGGTTAGTGTAAAATTAAATCGCAAAAACTAGGATTGACGTCCGGGGTAGGGTTCAACTGACGGTTTTACCACCAATTTACCAACCCATAAATCGTTAGATCAACCCTAGATAGACGACAATTTTAGTTTGTACGATTTAATTTTACACTAACCGCCGGTTGAACTCAACTAGACTTTTATACAACTGGCCCTAAATCATTGTAGACGTCACCAAATAATTCACCAAAGATGCCCTATTTTGCATCACTAATTTCACGCTGACAAGTTTCAAGTACCATAAATGCTCATCTGATCGCCTGTGATGGTCCAGATTGTTCTAACTAATTGATCTGAAACCAGACAACCTGGAAAATAAGTATGAACACCACACCAAGTGTATTTCCAGAAATATGACTCTTCATAGTTGAGCCTCTGGCTTATCGAGTGTCTCAAGAAGCCATGTTAAGCATGTAATAACTCATAAAATAGGTTACGTAACTCCAATTTCTAAGAATATTCTTAAAAGCTGTGTTACAGTTTGTACCAGGAGAGCTCGAGTGTGACTCATTGTGAATTAACGCAAATATTTTGAGAACTAACGCGATTGCGGTGGATTAAATTTACTGTTAATATCAAAATAGTTCAGGTAAATAAGAATATACTAAATTTAGCTAAGACACACGTTTTTTTTATATGTAGGTATATCGGTCCGATGGTTTTTAGGTATGAGTCACAATTGACCTCTCGTAGGACAAACTATACAGAGTGTACACAAATGTAAAATTTGAAATCTACAGCTTGCTTAGATTTTATAATTATTGCTTTTTTAACTTGGCCGAAAATCAACTTACGTTTCCGAATGGAATTCCTAGGAGAACTTCTAAGCACCATAACTCTACATTACATAAGTTAAGCAATCAATCCAAAATTTTCAGGATTTTCTTATAAGCCAAACCTGGGGAGTAATAAAAAACTAGTTTAACTGCATTGATATGTATATGAGCGTATTTTTCAGAATGCCTTCATTATTGGATACTCAGGAGCTTGCAGACGTGTAGAGTTGATGTTGTTAAGTATTAATGATATAGAGTTTAAGACAGATTCCATCATTGTATGTATTCCTAAAACCAAAAATAATGTCCCACGAGTGTTTGCAATAACTCAACCTACCTGGATGAATTTAATAAAGAAATATTACCAGCTTCGACCTACACATACACCACATGATCCGTATTTTCTTACATATTGGGAAGGAAAATGTAACATATTACACCAATGGGCATAAATAAAATAGGCCAAATACCAAAAAGCATTGCTACATTTTTAAATGTTTCTAATCCTGAGGATTATACAGGCCACTTTTCTTTCGACGTAGTTCAGTTTCTGAATTAGCTGGAAATCGTCAGCAGTTGCTGAGGGCTACATCGATACTACGTTAAAAAAGAAGCTCGAAGTTGCACAAAAGCTTTCACATCATTTCACCACATCTACGGTTGTCAAACCTTCAACTTCAGAAGGTTGTGAAGATGTGAATAGTAATACCACTGATAATGTAAATGTCTGTGCTAGTGGTAGTACACACAAAAATTATACATACAAGCAATTCCTGGCGTATGTACCTATTTCTACAGGTGACAATTGCACAGTTACAATTAAAATTTACAATAATTGTACAATTAATAATGGATAAGCGTTTATTAAAAGTTCCCACATTTTGTTCTAATTTATAAACTAACCTTTAAATATCGAAATTAACTGGACTATAAAGTAAAATTACTTACATCACACACAATTATGAGCGTTATTTTATCCTAACCGGACAGCGGATTGAATCTCAGAGAAGTAATTAACCTTACGTAATTTACTATTCTCAAATTACTTTTCCAATATTCTTTTTACTACCATAATTAGGGCACACAAAAGTTTTGTATGTATGTACTTTTACATTATAGTAAATTATATGTTGAGTTCAGGGAAAAGTTTGTGAACACGAACCACCAATTACAATAAAAGCTTTTATCGGTTTATTGATTGTTCGTATATGTATTTTATATTTAATACGTTGTTGTATTCATTCGACTGCCTGATGTGTTAGAACGTTGGTGAGTTTAAATTCAATTGAGTAATACAATTGTCATAATTTTTCCTTTTTAGTGAAAACTGGTATCACTATCAATCAAAATGAAAGATTTAATATTCGTAACGTGCCTCTATTTTCAAATATTGTTAGTTCGGTGCGATATTTTCGTTAATAACTTAAATGGATCGAACGCGCCAATAAAAATGTGCATTCAAAAAACAATAAACCACTTATTTTCAGAGAATGGCACCTTGAACTTGATCTTAAATAGTGATTTATGTGAAGATGCGATTTTTGAAATGAGCAGGAGCACTATCCGTCTGTATATGGTTTTAAATATGGACATTATTAATGATGTCAATAAATTGCAGTATGATGGGCAATTTATAATATGCCCAAAGGATGTACATTCTCTAAATCTCACAATACATAATGCATATGATATTGCTCGAAGGAATAATAGAAGGTTGGGTAATTGTAAAATTCTGGTTATTACTAACACTAACGATGCCTCATCGATGTTTGAGATATTTTGGTCGTACGGCATCAATAATGTAATTATTTTGGTTTATGGGGAAGGGAGGTCGAAATTGTTTACGTGTAATCGCTTTGCTCCAGAAAATAAGTGTGGGACAAGTCAAAAATTAATGATTCATCAAGATTGCGAAGAACAATTGTCTCTTTCATTTACAAGTGTGATACATCAAATGAATAAATGTCCACTTACTTTCAAGGTTCAGCCAAACGCTATGCATGCAAATGAAAGCTATCCAATTACTCGTGCTATGCAGTATATCATCAAAGAACTATCACACCATCTCAACGCCACCTTTCAACGTACCATGATTAATAACTCCCGGGAATATGATTATATGGTAAAAACCAGAATGATTTTGATAACGCCGGTGGCAGACCTCCATATTGGTATCAGGGATGTAACGGCACCATTGATTAGAAACGTTATTTTATGGTTGGTACCAAAAGCCCGACAAATTTCTAACATGAATGTCTGCCTGAAAGTCTTCAAATATGATGTTTGGATAGCAACAAGCATCGTATTTATATGTACATGGTTAATGTGGTGTTTAATTATATCTCGTAATGGAGGATTTACATTCGATAAGTTATGCATTTCTTTCTTAAATGTCTGGTCACTCACTATTTTTGGTAACGTAGCACAATTGCCTAGACCTACATCACTCGCTTTACGTATTCTATTACTGTTTTATTTATTTTATGCTATTAACATGCAGTTTGCTTTCACCTCAGATATGTCAACTGTTTTAACAGCACCGCAATATGATTTTCAAATACGAAACTTGGAAGAGTTGGCAGAGTCTCAGTTACCTGTATATAGCTATAGTGATATTAAACAATATTACTTCAGCGTGAATATGACCGATCGGAAACTTTATACCAAGCTGCAAAACCTAATGCATATTGTTACCGTTGATCAATATTTTGATCATATGCTCAACTTACATCTTCATCGGAATTATGCAATTATTACACTATTACAAAATATACGCAATGCAGAAATGGGAACGAAAAGGACAATTGAAGCTTACAAAATAACGGATAGTTCGATCACTCCCGTTCATAATACTCGTATTAGCTTACTCATCGATCATTATTTCACAACTACGTTAAATACATTTGTTAATAGAATGATAGAAAGTGGAATACATCAAAAGCGTACAAATGATATATTTTATAGTGAACTTAATGCAAAGAATGTTGATACGACACCAGCAGATGATTTAATAACATTGAAACATCTAACTTTTATATTCATATTTTTTGGATTTGGTTTGTGCACCGCATGTGTGGTGTTTTGCTTTGAACTTGTTTTGCATAAGTATCTGTAAATTCGTCTACATGTCATTTAATGTGCAATTATGTATTTAAAACAGTTATTATTCTCTGTAATCGAAGGAAATTAGTTGTAGCGTTGTTCGATTGTTTTAATAATGTATTTTTCTCTACATACCTATCTTCAGAAAATGTAATAGGTACTTAAGTGGTATTTAATTGCACTAATTCATACCTGCCAACTCTCCCGCAAAAAGCGGGGTCTCCCGCATTTTAGTACGGACTCCCGCTTACCCGCATTGCAATGATAAACTCCCGCAATTTGCAAGTTGTCACTTGTGAGGGAATTTTCTCAATCTTAAGTTTGGCAGGTATGACCAAAGAGTATCTAAAATTACTCTTTGGTATGACTAATTTTCTGTATCGCACAAAAACACTTTGGATAAATTTTCATTGTAGTTTATATGCATTGTTTCATATAACGTTTACCTGTATAGGTATAGGTATGTTATGTACAATATATCAAATTGTTATTTAAATAAATAAAGATTATTGTGTGCAATAGGACCTTCTTTAAAATAGAATTGAATTTAGCCCACTGAACTCTTATATAAATACAGTGCTCGCCAAAAAGTCGGCACCAAATGGATTTTTTTTATTTTTACTTTTTTTAAAAAACTTTTTGCCGGATTAATTTGTGCTTGTCTGAAAACCTATTTAGCCCCTATCAGATAGACCGAGTGATTTTCACTTAGCTAGAAAATGGCGTTTTTCGAAATTGTCTAAATTCAAAGTGTGCTATTTTTCGTAAATTAAGCAAGATTTCAATGAAATTTTTTCCTCGTCTGTCAGTTTTAGCTTACCGAACAATCTCAAGATCAGAAAAAATTTTTTTTTCTTTAACTTCCGCTAAAACTAAATTTTTAATTTTTTGGAATATTTTCAAATTTTCACATGCCAAGACAAGATTTCAAAATTCAATTTGACTTCGTTAAAATCGTTGAAGATTTATAATTGGAAAAAACAATAGAAATTGCTAATTATTCCTTTAGGTTTGTTATTATTTACAGAAAAGTAATGTTGCATAATCTTTACGTTTTTGGTGCAACATACTTTATGGGAGAAATATTTTTCAATGAAAACTAATATCTATTTACGTGGCTTCTAAAAACTCTAATTTACCCGTGCTGATGAATTACTTTCACAAAAATCCTCTAAATGTTCTTTTACAGTTGCCTAAACGAGGAGGTTTTTCTTTATTCAGTTTACATGTCAATTAAGTAGGCAGAATATGAGACGGCTGTGGATTGTTTTACTACTTAATTGACTGAATCATGTAAACTGAATAAAGAAAAATCTCCTCATTTAGGCAACTGTAAAAGAACATTTAGAGGATTTTTGTGAGAGTAATTAATCGGCAAGGGTAAATTAGGGTTTTTAGAAGCCACGTAAATAGATATTCATTATCATTGAAAAACATTTCTCCCATAAAGTATGTTGCACCAAAAACGTAAAGATTATGCAACAATATTACTTTTCTGTAAATAAATAACAAACCTAAAGGAATAATTAGCAATTTCTATTGTTTTTCCCAATTATAAACCTTTAACTTTTTAACGAAATCAAATTGAATTTTGAAATCATGTCTTGGTATGTGAAAATTTGAAAATGTTGCAAAAAATTTAAACTTTAGTTTTAGGGGAAGTTAATGAAAAAAAAATGTTTTCTGGTCTTGAGACTGTTCGGTAAGCTAAAACGGACAGACGATAAAAAAATCTCATTGAAATCTTGCTTAATTTACGAAAAATAGCACACTTTGAATTGAGACAATTTCGAAAAACGCCATTTTCTAGCTAAGTGAAAATCACTCGGTATATCTGATAGGGGCTAAATAGGTTTTCAGACAAGCACAAATTATTGCCGTAAAAAGTTTAAAAAAAAAATCAAAAATAAAAAGAAAATCCATTTGGTGCCGACTTTTTGGCGAGCACTGTATATTGAGTTCAGTGATTTAGCCCTGATTTTTTGCAAGTTAGGCTGTCCAGGGTGGGACAGCCTCTCTGAAAAAATATTCCGCGCCACTGTCAACTTCCTTATCTCCATCACTATGGATCCAAGACATCATTCCACGTTATATGTTGTAACATTCTTGATGTGGTGCACAAACTAGTGTGTAATTTGTGATGTGGTGTTTTATGATGAATTATAGATTTCTTTATTTTACCATACCGTTTGCAGTCACTTTTCATCAATGAACTGTATACTATACGTATAGTATTGCTTTTCATCATCTTTTCATTCATTTTTCATTCGATAGATGGCATAGGCATTCAGTTTTCAACAGAGTCAGTAGATTAATAGAGTACCGCAACCTCCGGCATTTTTAGTCCTTTCCGCGCTTCACTCACTACACGCTCAGTAAAGTAGATGATGTTTTGACTAAATTTTTCGGAATATAATAAAAAAAATACACTTAACGACACAACAACACGGCATTTAATTAAAAATTATGCACTTCGTAAGTATATTTTATGTATATGGACTAAAAATGGCCGCCAGGGCGGCATTTGTCGCGTCAAAGGCTTGCGGTACTCTATTAATCTACTGACTCTGGTTTTCAATGGTTTTCAAATATTATTTAAACTTTGGGAGAAATATATACCCTCATCTGTTATTTGACGATGACAAAGATTATAAGCATTTCACTCAACGTTATAAGTTAGATAATATACACTGTGTTCATTTTAAAACTTACCACCCCCTGTAACTTAAAAACCGCAATAACTTTCAACATTCGCGGGGACACGTCGATTTTTATTTTAGGGGGGAACGTTTTTGACAGTCAAGTGGTCTTGATATGTTCATCCCTCAAATCCCTAGCAACCCCAATTTTAAAATCTCAAATGGAACTACCCCACTTGTTATACATCATTTGAAAGCCCCTTTCAATACCAATACAACAGTGTATTCCATTTGAAAATTGGATGAGATTTGATAAAGTTATGGGTCAACAACCAACCATTGTATTTCGTTTGGCATTGCATACTGATCCAGTGCCGGCTTGCGGCCCTAGGCCAAATTAACCCGAGCGGCCCCAGCCCCGGCCGCCGCTTAGGTGGAAAATTGAAATGTACCAACCTTATTTCAATCTCACGTTAAAATAAGTGAGTAGTTGGGTTAAGCATAAAGCACATTTCATATTAATAGGTTTAATACATAACGTTTATTTTAATTTTACTTTTTAAAATTGGTACTTTCCACAATCCACCTGCACTCTGTAGCCTCCTATACCCTGGCAAGCGTTAATATTTATTTTTGATATGTACGTTGGTTATTTTAATTAGATTGTATTGTTTATATACAAAAGTAATGTATTCGATTTACAGTTGCGGTAATTAGTAATTTTAGAAAACAAAAATTCAATTTTTTTACTAAAAAAATGTTTCTTTTTACAAACCGCTGCGGCCCCCTTTTGCTTGCGGCCCTCTTTTGCTTGCGGCCCTAGGCCGCGGCCTAGTCGGCCTAGTGGTAAATCCGGCACTGTACTGATCCAGATTCTTTAAACTTTTGCACAAGTTGCAACACCTAAACATGCGAAATATTTTTATTTAGATGCCTCTCGTTAAATATTTGCGCTGTCTGTCGTGCACATTCATTACTAGCACCGTCAAAAAAAAAAAATAAAAATAAAAAAAAATAAATCTCACCCAATTTTCAAATGGAATACACTGTTGTATTGGTATTGAAAGGAGCTTTCAAATGATGTATAACAAGTGGGGTAGTTGCATTTGAGATTTTAAAATTGGGGTTGCTAGGGGTTAGAGGGATGAACATATCAAGACCACTTGACTCAAAAACGTTCCCCCCTAAAATAAAAATCGACGTGTCCCCGCGAATGTTGAAAGTTATTGAGGTTTTTAAGTTACAGGGGTGGTAAGTTTTAAAATGAACACAGTGTATACATCGATAAATTGAAAATGGGTTGCCTAGCTAAATCGCGTACCGATGCTGTTAGTTAAATCCTCTTTTTTTCAAAAGAACACTCTGCATCGCTGTCCCGGCTGTCCGTCACATGGAATGGCGCGCGCATCGCTCTCTGTGTCACTTTCCCGTTTCCCCGATTTGTTATTCATAAAAATCGAGCATTACCTGAGAGACAGAGAATATGACACAAGAAATGGGAAAAAAGAGGTTCATAGAGGTTGTCTACTTCTACTTTCTCATCAGGACAACTATGAAGTTGCCAGGAATGCCAGTTATACACTGAACTCTATTATATAGAGTTCAGTGCAGCTGTAGGTAAACGGGTGAGCAAGCGTTAGTAATTTACCTTCATCAGTTATTTAATCGAATTTTTTATGAAATGATAGCTTATTTTATTCCCTACGCAACAGTATCAGCGTTAATTGAAACATAATCAACGGTATAAGCAAAGAGTAGGTATATTTTATATTCTCTTTGGTATAAGGTTGCCTTAGATTTTAGATAAGTATTAACTTTTCAGCGCGAGCATGACAGAGAGCGCTGCGCGCGCCATTCCATGTAACAGACAGAGCGTTCTTCTGAAAAAAAGCGGAAAAAGTGGAAAGGACAAAGGAGTTAACTATTTTACCTTGAATTCACAAAAATTCAAGCCGAAATAAATCTGAGAACAATTTAATATCTGGGAAGGAATCACTGAACACTGCTAAATCATTAATTGCATCAAATTTTGTTCACTATTAATACATAATACATAATAGCCAAACGGGAAATACGCATGTCCATCGGTATAATTTTTATATCGATACGTACTGAACAGAAATTTTTTACCTACATCATTTATTATATACTTCGTGTAATCAATACCTGCATAATAATACCCTTATCAAAGAACGTTACTTACCAAACGTACGGTAGCAATAATCAATAAAAAAAAAAAAACAAATTATAGTCAGTTATTTGAATACGATCCGAATTCTTACGAATACGTTTTTATGAGGAGTCTGCCTCTACGCGTTTATGTTCGCCTAATACTTGGGCGCGCTTACTGAACTTTTGCCTACCACAATATTCTTATTACGTCAGGAGCGTATGTTAGACAACTAAAAATACACCAGCACCATACAATTCACAGTTTCGCCTTCTGTACTCGGTGGTACGAACGAATAACAGAAATTGCACTACATTTGGCAATAGATGCACTGACCTGTGAATAGATGGCTCCTATACCTATCATTCTTGTTTATATACCATATACCACGTGTCCAAGTCCAAGATAACATTTCCAGTTCTAGCGATGGGCATAACCGAATAATTTCAATAACCGACTATTCAGTACCTGAATGTTTTTAAAAACCGAATGGCCATTCGAATTATCACTCATATAATTTGCAGTTATTTTCAAGCGAGTGGTTTTTTCGTACGCGTAGAACTTTCAGTTCAGTATTCAGTTGAATGAAATGTGAATCCTTCAAGGGCGATCCTCATTTCCTCAATTGCAGAATTGCACATTCCTTTCCTATGTGTCATACAGTATACACATACACCCGTTACCCGTAGTCAATTAATTGAAAATAAAACTACCTACTTCTACTTATAATAATTTATAGTCTTGTTTCGATTTGACGATTTCGATAAAACTTACAAAATGTACCTACTTACTGAGTTACTACTTATATGTACTTACATTTTCGTTAGATCCAAAATGTAAATAATAAATAATTCTTTGAAATTGTACAAAGATATAAAACAAATAAACAGATTTTGTAATCGTGAAAGATGGTGGTGAAAAAAAATAAAACAACATCTGGCAAAACCTCGATAGGGCAATTTACTTTAGATTTAACTTGAAAAGCTGAAATAAGAATAACTGACTAAATAAGAATAAGATACTGATACTGAATAGAATACTGTCGGTTTTCGGTTTTACTTATACTGAATAGAAAGAAAGAATATAGAATAGACTCAATAGAGAATACTGTCGGTTTTCGTGGTACTGAATACTGATACTGAATTGAATGCTGGCGCAGGCGCAGTTTTCGGTTATTTTCCATTCGAATACTCTAATTAAAAACCGAATGGCAACGGTTTTTTTCATAACAGAATGATCGGTTATTTTCCATTCGAATTGTCCCATCACTATCCAGTTCCAGTATAGGGATGATAGGGGATCTCGCTTATTATAAAAGATACAGATTTGGTTAAATTAGATGAAATACTCCTAGTGATTAGTGAAATTATAGGACAATCTCCAATTTCCAAATTTCCATGTATTTTAAGACTTATGGCAAGAAAAAGAAAAATGTCAAATTTCTTTTTCTTGTAATATCTTTTTTGTTATATTAGACATATAAATTTTATTTGCACTTTCTTAAGATATTTTTTATGCAGAATTTAAATATCAATTTAATTATCTAATTTAACCACATCTGTATCTTTTATAATAAGCGAGATCCCCATGCTGGAAATGTTATCTGGGACACGTGGTATATCATTCATTGAATTTATACATTGACTAACTTCAATCAACGCTTTATATGTTATGTTGCTTCGTTGGAGTTTTTCTACAATCCTAAAGAACAGGGTATCATGAATATTCCAGATTTTAATGACTAATCTACCCTCTCAGTAAATAAGAAAACATTTTGACTGCTCTGTTCCATAAATTTGCAAGCAACCAACTTAAATTAAATTTTGAGTAGGTACTTAGAGGTCGATTGAAATGTAAAGAACCTGTCACGTGATCTCTACAAGGAATGAAAATTGAAATAGTCAGCTTATTATTTCCGCTCAAAGGTCCAATTGCACTTAATTGCATTTAGAACTATTCAATCTTTATGTTTGTACAATTTTTAATGATATTTTAAGTTGTACAGCTACATATTTATTAGTTTCTTACAGAGTAAAGATCACGTGACAGGTTCTTTACATTTCAATTTACCTCCAAACGATAATAATTTGTTGTTATAATACATTAATGTCATTAATTTTAAATTGTTACTGTCAGTACGGTATCGAATTTTCTTTACAAAAGTGTAGGATAAAATGGGTGATTCGCAGGCAATGCTCAACTTTACAGGTCCGTACGTGCAGGGTGTCCCACTCCCACATAAAACCGGTACGCTTCACTGCATTCATTACCTACATTATGATTATATTATGTTAATTTCTCAACCAAGCAACTTCCTATGTAAATATGGGATAAATATGGCATAGACCAGACTTATCGGTTATAACAAGTGTTGAAAGTGGCCTTCATGGTTGGCTTTGAAAATTTTCAAAAAATATTTATTCAAATATGCTTTTATGATTATTTAAAATTCTATCTATGCAACTTCTTGACTATCCAAGGTCTCTTTCCGCCGAACGAACAGAACTTTCAGGGAAAACATTAAAATATCCCAATACGTTGATTTCTGCAGCGTCATTGGGGTCAATTGGCTTTGTCAAATTTCGTGGCGCATTTACTTCGCCCAAATTTAGAAAATTCTTTTCAATCATCCTGATTTTTCGTTCTGTCATTGTAGGTAAATGCGGATATCTTTCGTTAAAGTGTTGAGTGATTCTTTATTCAATAGTTAAAGGTTCTGCAGGTCCGAAAAGTAATACCAGCAGACTCGCTATGAATAATGTAAAACAAATTTAGAATATCAGCGTTTGTGTATTCCATATTTCCCAATTTAAAACAAATATTAAGCGCAAAAATCAAAATTCAAACAGATAACACTGATAACAAACGTAAATGTAGCGAAAACTTTCAAACTGATAGCTAACTGACAACTGTCATCATAAGAAACAATTGAATAAACATTTTTTGAAAATTTTCAAAGCCAACCATGTTTTGTAAAGTACATATGTAATTATAAATTTAATTAGAAAAATGTAAATAACTCTGTAATCATTGATTTTAGGTATAGGAACATGGTATATCAATTTAAAGGAAATTTATTTCTGCATCGAATAGGCTGATAATTAAATAGGCATTCCATTTAAAAAAAGAGACTTTTTAAAGTTTTTCTTAAGTCTGGAAATAACGTCAAATAGATAGGTACGTAACCGCAGGGCAATTTTTTATTATCCATGACAGACAATTGTGTCTCAATCTTTTGACATTGAGAACCTAAAATCCCATTTCCCTAACTTTTACCACTTTCGACTTTCAATTTTATTTCCTAAACAAGATTTTGACATTTTTCAGTGAAAAATTTTTTTTTTCTCAACAATAAAAATTGATACGCCGATTATTTTAAGCATACTTACTAAACATTTTTTGACACATCAGAATGTGAAAAAATATTGCCTGGTTTGTATTTAAAATAAAGAAGGTGATGCTCACTTCCGGTATTTCCGGAAGTGCTACCATTTGGAAAATATTTAGTTCTTGATATACTTCTAACCGACGCCGACGGTCACCGTGAGACACCCTGTAGGTTTTATGCGGGACACCCAGTACTAAAGCTGGATTTATAGTGTCGGTATCGGTATGCAATAAGAAATAAGAAATAAGCAATAGCAGTAAGAAATAAAAACGCATTTATAGTTCTTTATCGGTAACAGAGTAGGCATGCGCATTGCGGGTTTAATTTAAATTATTACTATGTTTATGGTACGATTCATAGGTTACCTAAGGTACGATTGTAAAATTAAAATCAACTTGGCGTAATATTTTCCCATCGATTCTTGAATTAAGTATATATTTCACTCAAATATTTCTTTAACACCTGATTTATATTGATGTCATCTGTCTTTTCTTAGCTCGTAAGCTCACGGCTGTATACGAATATTCCCGATTCGGTAACGGTAACGGTAAGAAATAAAATTGAACCAATTCCTTATTTCTTATTGCTTATTGCTTATTTCTTATTTCTACTATAAATGCTATACAGGTTATCCATAAGTTCATTTCCTTACCGCTTATTTCTTATTTCTTATTGCATACCGATACCGACACTATAAATGCAGCTTTAGTATATTTTTCAACAAATATTCACACACTGTGGATGTAAGGTGTTATTCACCCCTTGAATGCTTCCCATGCGTCCTTTTAAGGTTTACCCCACTTTCCTATTGAACCAAAAACTACCCTTATCTACGGGATGTCATTAAGATGTGATTACGTTCTAAAAATCTCGTCCATTCGGGCTGATCCTTCAAACACTGTACCTTTGTGTCATTTACAAAGTGTTTGGGGAAGAGAGGGATGCAGTTTGTCAATTGCAGGATATGTTCATTGCTATTCATTTAATCGGAGGACAGGTGCTGAAGTTATTTAAATTATTATCAAAGATTCTTTTGTGACTTTAAACCAGAAATCCTGCAATTTTCCTAAATGAGAGCAATATCCGGATTAGGCTGCATGTGATACTTGGCGGTCGCCTGACAGTTTTACAGGTGTACCTATAATGTATAAGGACAAACTCATTCCAGTTCGTACTCGATTCAAGGGCGCCGCCAAAACCCCCCCCCCCCTCCCCCCCCCCCTGGGTAAAAGAAAAAAGGCAAAAGTTATTAAAAATAAAAATACATTTTGTACGACATCTTGAAAAAATAAATAATTTATACCCCACCCCAGAGCCACGAACCCGCAAGTAGTACTTGCTCCCCCCCTGGGAATATTTTCTGGCGGCGCCCTTACGTCTCGACTTGGATGAATTGATCACGCTGGGGCATCCACTGACCACAGGTTGCCGTGGTAGCTTAGGCGGTGATGCTTCTTCTATGGCAGCTGCCGAGATTCTTGTTGCCACAATGATTGCAGTCAAGTCCTTGCGACCTCTACTTCTTCAGGATTACTAATCCTCAGCTTTCGAGACGAAAACCATAACTAAACTTTCTTCCGCAAGAGCCGAAAACTATCAACCTCATTCCACCGGCTATATGGGAAACACACCAGCTGTCTACTCTTTCCCAGGGATTCTGTACTTCTAGCCACCATTTAACTATAATCGCAATGATAGAGGTTGCGACCTTTTTCAACTACTCAAGCAATGAAGGCTCTCACACTTTAGGGAAGAGTAAATAGTGCAATTCAAATGATCTTACCTTACAATCTTCATTTTCATTCTATTTACCTACATACCAACACCAACACATGATAGCAAATAATCCTGAATATAATAGAAAATTACCTACTCTACTAGTAGTTTAGAAACATGCGCAAAGACCATCTTAAACCTCACATGGCAACACTCCTTGTTATCATCGTCGAAGCGATTAAACTTCAGCTTCCTAACTGCGTCCATGAAAGATAATCCATATTCGGTTTCAAGTGCAGGTGGTATAGCAAACGGTGCATGTGAAACGACAAATTCTGGAATGTCGTTAGCGAGAAAGTTGTTTTAATAAAGACCTACCTGTAAGTGTCTCAAAGGGCAAAAGGAACTCTTCCGGTTCAATAGTTATATGTATGTTTTTAAAGCCAATATTGAACAAAACTTCTTTGAGGTCTTCCATAGGATTTGGAGAGAACTCGTGACAAAAAACGTACTCCCTGTAATCGGAAATACGTGGTCTCCATTTTGGCGTTTTAGACACATACTGAGCCACATCGGTTAAGCTGTTATGAACGACGCACGAAAAGCAGAAGTCACCTCCAGGTTTCAAGGCGTCGTAAATATTTTTGAGGGCAATTCTGAAAGAGAATTAAGGTGCTAAGTAGTGGAATTACGTGAATAATTTAATCTTACTCCTGTTCCTTGACGAAATGGAGGCAGTAGAATGAAAATATGTAATCAAAATACTTTACGTAATTCTGGAGTTGCAAGGTATCCTTGACAATATCCAGCTGTTTGAAAATGATCTTGGATTGTTTCCCGAAGTGTGTACTTGCATATTTTATTGCATCGGCTTGCTTATCGACAGCTATTATGGTATCGGTTGATTTTGGCAAAATTGGTAGAAGAAAATCGTGAGTTACGTTACCAGGTCCGCATCCAACATCTAACACTCTACAATTATTTTTCCATACTATACAACTTTTTTGTACTTTTTCTATAGTTTTTTTGGCACCCCTTTTAGCTACTACGCTATGTTTAATAAATTCGATGGCTTTATTCATTGTACTAGACTCACCACAAAAACCAATTCAAACTGCTTAAAAATTATATTATTTCACACCACTTAAAGCAATCTTATAACAAATATGCTTTGTAATCAAAAAGTACAAAGGGTAATTGGTTTCCACGGTCCCACAGTTACCAAAATATTCCCACGGATGTGCCACAAATTTCTCTCAAGGACAAAATATTCAGACGGAACACGGGAACCCCGAAAATTGCCGAAATATTTACACGGGACCCCCCGAAAACGGTCAAAATATCCACACAGCTTTTCCCACGCTCCACAAAGGCGGTGACCGGAACCAAAAGTGCGACAGAACCAAGATGTCACGTGGTATGACGTCAGGGTGAAGAGGGTGTGCAGGTTCTCTCTTGCTTACTGACATCTGTCAACAAAAAATAATTAAACAGTCATAATATTAACACATATCGGCAACCAAACTTATTTCTGCAACGTAGATGCCGAACTTTGGGCCAAATAAACAGTCTTTGCGGGAGCGCTTTGCCTTTTTGCTTTAAGTTGAAAAAAATACAGCCGTAGCGCGTCGTTTGCTTGACGAAGCCATGGAAAACATGTATCATCGAAAACTAGCTGTAGATTTGTTTAAACGCGGCGATTTCGGCACTGAGGGCAAGGAGCGTCCCGGAAAAAAACAATTGAGGCAAGCATTTTTGATGAAAATGATACGCAACCCTGGACCAATTTGTGAAGGCATTAATCATGTATCTCGCAGAGGTATACCAAGGTAAAAATTCAAAATGAAGGAGAATGCGCAATTTTGCTTTTGCGGTATGCAAGAAAAGTTTCGTGCATGGAATTGTTACTGGCGACGTGAAGTAGATAATTTCGAGAGTTACAAACTCAAAGAAACGTAGTTTTCACCTCGCGAAGCATCAACATCGACAGCACGGCTAAATCACTTCGGAAAGAAGACAATTCTCTGGGACCAGAAAGGAATCGTGTACGCCAATGGGAATCGCTACCGACAACTGATCGGTTAGGGGTAGGTTACTGGAAAAACTACCAGACGAGACGAGTGACATTCCAGCACGACAACGCTCCGTGCCATCGCACTTCCATCATCCAGGACCTACTTTTTTGTACGCGTCCTAACATAGTTAATGGTATTGAACCATTCAGAACAATTAGGTGCCCATAACCGAACGCCAGCTTTACAAATCCTCTGTGACGGTCACGCGAAGATCCATCACAAACTGACGCCACTGGAGAGCGAGGCCTACCGTATAAAAACGAAGCGCCGTGCCACACAATTAGTTCGCTCTTCTATCGCGTTCCTTGAAGCATGCCGGCTCACTTGTAGCCCTTCGGTTTCAGTCGAGCGATTGCCGAACCCACCCCAGAGCACCGATCAACCTTCTAGCAGCTTCCAGTGCCGTAGAGCTGAAAACGGCGAGCCTTGTTTAGTCTGCCTCGTTAATTTCTACTTTATCAATTAGTAATTTCGTAATTGGGGACATCACGAGAGAGGAAATAATAGAAATGGACAGGGACACCAGAAACACAAAAGAAGGGCAAAAATTAGGGAGAAATATGGGGACATCATGCTGGAGGGGCAACGAGATATTTATGCGGCGGACTGAGTATAACGAAGAAAAGACTGATATGATAAGGAGGTATAGGTGCAGGAATGAGTGGGCGGTTAACAAATATTGGAGGGAGGATGTGAGGAGGAAGTACAGATTGTGCGGTGAAGGGTGGGAGAACATTGAGTGTGAGGAAATTAGAGAGGATCGAAGGAGCTGGAAAGTGATACTGATGTGGACAGTGGGGAAGGTTTAGGGTTGATGGAAGAGGTGGAGGGGAGAAGAAGGGTGTGCAGGGCATGTTAAATGTTGTAGTAGGAATCATTTGTTTAAATTTTTGTTCATTTTACAAATAAAGCATACATAGTAATTTCGTAATTCTTCCAACTCTGAAGCACAGTTTCGTACCACTAATTAAGCAAAAATGTGCACTATTGAGAGAGATTAATTCATTTGTGCAGGTCACCAACTCCATTTTCTTGAATAGTGTTTTGGGTTATTGTTTTATGGACTAGGAACTGTACCCTACGTCACTGCAGCCTACTGCACGGTGGCCCACGAGGACATCGTAGCAGTGGCAGGGCTGGTACTCATAGAGCTGATGGTGATGGCCAGAGTAGAAAACTGGAGCTGGCAGGTGAAATGGGATGAGCGAGAATCCTGGACCAGGGAGTTGATCCCCGATTTGCGGAAGTGGACTGACAGGGAACACGTTGAGGTTAATTACCACCTCTCACAATTCCTTACCGGCCACGGCGAAAATGCCACTTACTTCTACACCCCGGAAACCTAGTTCGCTGGACGACGAAATCGGAGCCAAATTGGCGTTTTGCGGAGAAAGTAATAAGGAAAATCTACGAAACACGAGAACGGGAATGGAGATAACTAGTGGCGACATACACCAACATACGGTAACATCCAGGTAGCGACCACTGCGCACTGAACCTGCGTCAGACGTGAAAAATGCTTAAAGGTGACACCCGTCCGGGCCAGCCTGGTTTAGAGAGAGGAAAGGCTATAGGGCCGAGCAGGCGAGCCTATAAAAGGTTTCCTGGACCTCGATAAAAAAAGGAACTGTACAATCTTCCCCGTTTGATGATTGTTTGGACGACGACTGCTAACTTTCAGTCAACCGTTTGCAGAGTCTTCCAGAGGGTCTCTTTGTATTAGGTTTCTTATCCATGCAGATCTTTGCCCTTTCTTCACTATTCATAGGACATACATTGGAACTTGCCCCTTCCTTTGGGTGTTGCCATCTATGTAAAAACTGTCAAGGATTAAGGGTATGGACATATAATAATTCTTCAGTTTACAATTAAAAAAGAAGCAATTTAATACAACGTTACAAACGAAATAGGATTATAGGGGGTTATCACAACCTATTCTCTAAACCTAACCTATAAAATAAACCTAAGTGGAGGTATATACTTGAGGGCCTCATTGATGTAACTTTTTGGAGTGCCTAAATCTTTAAGGAGATTATTAATTTTGGTTGTAGTTTTTGGATCGCGCGTATTTCTCTGTTCGACTAATCTCTTCAGTACAGCTTGCAATTGTTCGGCGGAGGTACCTTTCGAAATTTCGACCAAAACTTGTAGCACCTCCGAAGTGTAACCCTAAAAAATGATCAGCGTAACCGTCGATCAAACCTCACGCATAATAATTACCCCGTATTTGTTCAATTGCAACTTTTTCGACTCTTGATTCAGCGAGTCGTATAGTTGAAGTAATGAAACGTAAGCTTGTACGGGCGGTGGCCTCTTGTTTCCGACGACGAACTCTCTCAAATACGAATCGTCGTAGTTTTCCGAAAATTTCCTCAATTTGTCATCATCATCTTCAATTAAATCGTACTCATCAATTTTATTGATCAACTTTAATAGGCTTGCCGGTCCCGAACCTAACAAATCTATATCAGTAGGTAAATTATTTACATTTATGGCACGTCCACCGTCTAATCTTGCATTCAGGTCTTCAACGCCATCGTTATGCAAGGCGAAATAGCTGTAGCGATCAAAATAGGGCAGTGGATGTTGAAGCCCTTGTATGTGATCGTCGTAGGATGATCTTTCCACGAAGTGCACGCTTGGATTTGAGGGCGAATATAAGCCAGGTTTATGGTACGGTGTTGGACGTACCGTTGTTGTTGTTGTAACTCCATCGGATGGTTTGGTCTCGTACTTCATTAGGTCGGTTAAATATGCGATTATCTGCATACTTGCTGGTAAATAGGAATTTAGGAGTAACGGTCTTTCGACTTCTGCTTGACCTCTGGAGACAATCAATTGGGATGCGCACTTCTTAAACAAAAAATAAATTATTATAATCTCTTGAGCACCCCCCCCCCCTAGCCCACCCCCCTCAAACCACGTAGTATCACTCATTTCAAGAACGTACTGTATGTGCAGATTACAAAATTTTGGAGAATTTCAAAAACTGTGAAATACATTTTTTTTATTTTTGGAACCTGATGAATTTCTATGATATGACAGCAACTTTTTTCTAATACTCGGTATTTTAAAATCATATAAAATGTGAGCAAATCCAGTATACTGATCTTGAGCAAATCCAAATAATTCCAAAAACCGTAAGTCAGTGTCAAAGTTTTTGAAATCGTAATTGCTGTGGTAAAAAGCTGTTCATCGAATATAATTTAAAGTTAAATGTCATGTGAATGTGTGTGTAAGTGGGGGTGGGAGTGAATCACGTTGATGTGCTCCCAAAGCTACGAAACGTTGCCTCATTGTTGATTATCAGAATTGTGAAACTACTATAAATACAGATACTTACGTTGAATTTTTAAAATTGTAATTTTAGTTCTATTTGAAATTCTGAAACGCAGATTATGTGAAAGTGTAAGTGTAGAATTATTTAAAAATTGCAGAACAACTGGAAAATTGGAAATCCTGCTACTTAAAATTACCGAAATTTTTCTACAAAACCAAATTGTACCTACACGATTAACCCTAATTGGATAATCTTAGGCATTTCAGTGAAAAATGTTAATAAACGTATGTTTCTTTGGGAGCTTTAGTTAGACGTTTCCGGGAAAGTTTTATAGGTAGGTTTTTGAAAATTTGTAATTAGTCAATATAGTGTGCCTTTTATTTTCGCTTAAATTTTGTGCCTTCAATGGAGGAGGGGGGCAATTTTAATAATGGTCCCCGGGCGCGCCCTATCCTCGCTACGCCACTGCCGGCTGTAACTGCAACCGTTTTTAACATCGACCAATCTGGTCTGTGGTTTTCAAGTAATGAATTCTTAAAGTAGGTACAGTCTGCATCCGCCATTTTTTTTAAATACCTAGGTATGTGAAAATAAGTTAAAAACCAAAAATTGTAGATATTTACATGTGGGTATCAATATTAAAACAACTGAAATTTCACGTAGAATCCAAAGATGCAATAAAAAATAGGGGTTGCCATTTAAAATAACGAAGTTACTAGCTACTCTGGCAGTTCCGGAAGTACTGCCATTTTGAAAATATGTTACAACGATTCGGTTTTCAGAGTAACCTCTACAAATTTTCGAAAACCTACTTATAAAACTTTCCCGGAAACGTCTAGCTAAAGCTCCCCAAAAAAACACCCTGTAGAAAGAAATTTCAAAACTACTTATGTTCGAAAATTTCACATTTCAAATTGGTATATATTTTGCACATCACTGTCTCAAAAATTTTGGACATCCCAGGCCGCAAACAATGACTAACGTTGTAAAATCTTAAAAGTTTGTTCTTTCCCATTGAGGTAGTACGTTTGGCACTTTTTCCAAAGAAGTAGACCCATAGGTAAATAAGAATTCATAATATGGCGGACAAAGCCTTAATCCAAAATGGCAGGGAACCACTAAGTACAACGGAAAACAGGATTGCATTTTGACTTCAATCGGTAGGCTTTCGTAAGGGGCTTCATCAAGACAAGAACACAAACAATAAAAATAAAGACATAATAAGAAACTGGAACACTGTTGAGCGTGTGTAGTTTAGTTGTTCCCGTTGGTTGATTTGGTAAGGGTTTTTATATTTATTGTCCTTTGTATAATTACTTTTGTTTTGTTCTTGTCCTGATGAAGCCCCTTACGAAAGTGGACGAAACGTTGACTTTAAGTTCAACATTGACACGGTAGTGGAACCCCGAAAGTCGATTTATTAGTTATTATTATTACTTATTTACTAGGAGTTTTCCACTTAAAATTGTAATAAATTATTCCCACTGGATCCAACTGTAAATGATGATCAATATATTGGGCCGTCCCCTTACCGGATCATAGTGATTTCGGGTAAAAATGTTTGGAATGATAGGAAAAAAATTGTTTTTTGTTAAGCACTTAATTGTAGGTTACAGTCTACTGTTCAATATAGGCGGCGTTATAGGTAAGAATTTGTAATAAAGAAATAAATGAAACAAATAGTAAACATTACTCAATACATAATGGATAAGTGAAGAAATTGTAATCAAAAGAACCTAATGTAAACGCATTTGGGCATTGCAAGTCACATACCTGATACCTAGCCAGTAATTAATTTAAAATAGCAAAAGAGTAGCTAAGATAAAAACGTTGGAAAGGTCAAGTTTCGCCCTGGGGTGGTTTTATCTTACTGCCGCTGGCGGCCTTCGCTGTAACAGTAAAGTAGTATTCAATACATAAAGACACGTGTCTAACCTGTGCTAGCGTTGAATGATAAGAACTTATCCTTCAACGGTGTCAGTAATAAACAGAAAAGATTTTAGCGAAATGGATCCTCTTCTCAACCTAAGACACAGATCAATGTGTAGAATTTATTATCGTTCTACATAAGTAAAACAGTGGTATTTAAATGGCCTTATTTACTAGCGGATAACCTGTAAGAGATACCCTATGAAATTGATAACTTAAGAAATTGGACGTTTTGACATTTTAATATTATTTGCTATTATTTATTTATTGAAGTTTTCAAGAATTTAGTGAGTTGGCGGTCATTATGTCAAAAGTCAAAGAAGCAGCTCGAGAAAGGGCTCGAGACCTGCCACAAAGTAGGCTAATTTCGGAGCTACCTTAGGTACAGTAGGAAAATTTGGTATTAAATAAAAAAAAATGTATTGACTTGACGATAGTTTTCACAAACGGTAGGTAGCTTTAACGCTATTAACACTAATACTACCCTGTAAAAATCTACACCAATCAAAAACACTTTCCATCAAACTGTCTCTGACGAATCTCTATCGCCTTACACTGGCCAAATTTGAGATGCTTTCGTCCATGCAAAAAAGCAAAATTGAAAATGTATACCCAAAGAGAAACAAACAAAAAACGAGTCGCTAAACAAAAGAATGTCGTGAACATCCTGTATGTAGTACCACTTTCAAATGCAATCATAATGCACAGAGCGTTCGTGTAACATTTTGTCAAATTTTAAATTTATATCATCACCTTTTAACGATAAAAATAAATTAACATACCTCGTTAATGGTAAGTAGCAGAAGCACGAAAACGTTTACAATAATTAATAACTTCATTTTATTATCTTGATTTTAATCACCTTAAGCAACACACTTAGTTGACTCGCTCGTTAAAAAACATGCACTAGCAGACATTTGTACCCAGTTACACGGTACGCAAAGTGTATCTTAATGTATTTATGCACACATATAGACTGTCCATAAACTAATCGAATTTCACGCGAGCTCGACACCTCCACCGTCTTTCAAAATTTTGAAAAATTGTCGGTCGGTAACTGAACGCGAAATTACAAACTCGGTCGTAATTTCCCCGATCTCTACTTCTGTGTGTCGATTATGTTACTGATAATGGGTACTGTATATGTGAGGTATCAATAATGTAATAAATTCTTCAGACAAGTTTTTAATGGTTATACACGACCCAAACAAGTTCTCGCCCAGCGATTTTGATCTTTAAGTAGATGAAAAATTAGTATTCAATTTGCATTATATATTACCAACCTTGGACGTGTTAATGAACTTCTTCGTGCAATATAAACAAATTCCGAAATTATAGTTGAAAGAGAAAACAAAAGTTATTTTTTTATAAATTCTCGTTTTGTGTGCACAACCCAAAATAGATTTAATATCATTAAAATGAACGAACAAAACAAATCCATTGAATCATTTTTGATGAATCTTCAAAAAATGCCTTTTCCCTATTTTTCACCAACAAAGTTATTAAAACAAACAAAATTCTACCCATTTTAGTCCTACACTGCGACAAATTTTGGACTATTGCACTCATCGCTCAAAGATTCCTGCATCCTTAAAAATCTCTTCCAATAAAGTCCCCTCGGGAATGTTTGTAGCTACGATCCCCCGGCCCACTATCGTTGTGGTACCGACATCCGGCAAATTCAGAATGGCTGACGACACTACAACATCCTCGAACCGAAGACTTGACAGGGTGACTGTTATTATTTTGCTTAGATTTGCAGGCACTAAAACTTTGTCTAGGAGGTAACCATTAATTGCAAGTTTTTACCATATTTAATTTATTAACGCATAATGAACAACAATTAATTTACTACATCTATTTACACTTTTCTCACGCAAGACGCGTTTTTGTGTCCGTAGCGAACAACAGTTACGTAAGTTCTCTCTCGTCATCCCCGCCAGCATTGACGTTGACGTTCTAAATTTTAATAAGTGGCCGCGCGCAACCCCAAATATGAATTTAAATATTTTACTTAAAGTTATTTTGTTACCTAAATTATAACAGGCCGGCCACCTTGAAACCCTATGGTTTCAACAGCAAAGGTAATACAACTTTAAGTATACAATAATGTTAAATATAATATAAGTGTTTTGTGACAAGTAGATGTCCTATAGTCCATAGTTATAAATAGCACTTCAGCACATATTTTACCTTCACTTGCAAATGATTATTTCACTTGAGGTAACACACATAACTGATGCACAGAACGTTTGGTGGAATGGCCATTCGGTAGACGAAGGGTCACGTTCCTCACAACTCCATCAGAAGCGGGATGTAAAGTCTCCACTCTACCCAGACTCCATTTAAGAGGAGGCAGATTCTGCTCCTTGATCAGCACAAGAGATCCTGCCTTCAATAGTTGAGGTAGGTTCTGCATCCATTTAGTTCGCCGTTGCATTTCAGGGATTACTTGAAGGTTCCACCTCTTCCAAAAGTGTTGGACTAGTCTTTGCATGCGTTGATACAATATCAACCTTCCTTCATTTAGGTGCAATAGGTCAGGCTCAGGCAGAGCACACATAGGTCGGCCGATAATGAAATGGCCAGGAGTTAAAGGGTTCATATCGGACGGGTCATCGGACAAAGGGGATAAGGGACGCGAATTTAGGGCAGCTTCAATTTGCATTAGTACAGTACTTAAGCTTTCATAATTTAAGCTCGTATTGCCTAAAACTCGTTTCAAATGTGTTTTTACTGATTTCACACAACTTTCCCACAAGCCCCCTTGATGAGGAGCTCGAGGGGTAATAAATTCCCATTTAATTCCTTCAGTTGCAAGAAAGTTGGAAACTTCATTTTCCCTCTTAAGGAGTTCATAAAGTACGCGGAGTTCTTTAAAGGCTCCGACAAAGTTCGTAGCATTGTCAGTGGTAATTAAGTACGGTTTCCCGCGGCGACTTATGAACCTTCTTAGTACGGCCATAAAGGCATTAGTAGTGAGGTCGGTTAGCAACTCTAAATGAGTGGCCTTAGTAACCATGCATATGAATAGACAAATATAGGCCTTTATGTTCTTGGAACCCCGCGTATTCCGGTCCTTTATAAGAATAGGACCGGCATAATCAATGCCTACATTATAAAATACCGGCGTTCCAAACTGAACTCTTTTTAAAGGGAAGTCACCCATTAGGGGGTTATGACCTACCGGTTTTACTTTAAAACACTTCACGCATTTACGGCAAGTCTGCTTAGCCATGTTCAGGCCGCCTAGAGGCCAATACAATTCTCTAACGCTGGCCAATAATTGTTGGGCACCGCAGTGCATTAAATTCGTATGGAAGCTTTCAAAGATTAGCCTAGTCAGCTTGTGGCCCTTGGGCAACAAAATAGGGTATTTTTTGTGAAAAGGGTAGTCGGAATTACTCAATCGACCTCCTGCTCGCAAAAGATTATCTTCATCCAGAAACGGATTAAGTGATAGTAGTTTGTAGTCAACTTTAAGTGGCACCTTTGCCTTTAGTTGATGTAAAACACAACCGAAAGACTCAGTTTGACAAAGTTTTATAAGTGCGTGCGAACTGGTTTGTAGTTCCACGGTAGTTAGAGGCCCGGAAATAGGAGTTTTTCCAGAACTGCAATTGTTTGTGAAGCGAAACATCCACGCCACTACTCGTTTTAATTTAGTCCAGGTAGAATATTTTCCAAATATGCTAGAATCAGTAACGTTCAGCAACGTCAGCAGATTGTTGGATTCAGATTTTAGTTCTGAATCAACTGATGCTTCAATATTTATTGGTTGTTCAGGCCACTTTTCACGGGGCTGGGTAAGAAAATTGGGCCCATGCCACCACAACGAACAGTGGAGTAGGTCATTAGCAGTAACCCCTCGAGATACCAGATCCGCTGGGTTTAATTTAGATGGTACATATAACCATGAATTTGCAGGAGTAAGCTCTTGAATCAATGCTATACGATTTGCAACAAAAACTTTAAATCTGTTGGGAGCGGCGTTTAACCAATGCAATACAATTGTTGAGTCGGTCCACAACCGAATATTAGAGATAGGAAGGGACATGATCGACTTTACCTTATGCACTAGCTCAGCAAGCAATACAGCTGCGCACAATTCCAGCCTAGGAATTGTTGCGCCACGTAGAGGAGATACACGGGATTTAGCACATACTAGATTCGCATAAATGTTGCCATTAGTACCGACGACACGAAGGTAAATGCATGCTCCGTAGGCATAGCTACTACTGTCGCTAAATCCGTGAAGTTCCAAATTAGTATAGCTATCAGGAATTAAACAGCGAGGAATGCGAAGATGCTCTAGAGTACCTAATTGTGCTTTAAAGGAGCTCCATTTGGAGTCCAATTCCTGTGGGATGCTTTCATCCCATGACACTTTAAGTTGCCATAAGCTTTGTATAAACATTTTGCCCATAATCAGAATAGGGGCCAATAAGCCTAGTGGGTCGAATACTTGGGATACCATTGATAAAATAGTACGCTTGGTGTTTTTAGATGATAGACCGTTCAATTGAACATTGTATAATATTTCGTCAGATGAAGTATTCCAAACGATGCCCAAGGTTTTTGCGTTCGTTCGGTCTCCTAAATGAACGTTGTACAGGTCATTTGTATTATCAGTAACAAAAACGTCCGGTGAATTTGATAAAAACTTACGGATCGGGAAACCCACATCAGATAAAAGAGACGTTAATTCAGATTTTATCGTCCTTATTTCTAAAGCAGTGTCCCCCCCTGTGATAAGGTCGTCCATGTAAAAATCTGACCTCAAAATAGCCGAGGCCCTAGGATAAGTATTTGAGTATAAATCAGCGGCATATTGCAGACATTTAGTAGCTAGGTAGCTCGCGCTGGCAGTACCATAAGTCACGGTATTAAGTTCATAAATGTCTAAGGATGAATCAGGATCTGATCGCCAAACGATTCTTTGAAATTTGCGCTGTTCAGGGTTAATCAGTATTTGACGATACATCTTTTCGATATCTCCGGTCAAAGCAATCTTGTGCTGCCGAAAACGTATGAGAATCGAAAATAGATCATCCTGAATAACAGGACCGACCACTTGTGTGTCGTTTATAGAAACATTAGTAGAGCTAGCCGAACTCCCGTCGAAAACGACTCTCAATTTTGTCGTCAAGGAATCGGCCTTGATGACCGCGTGGTGTGGTAAACAATATGGCGGAACCTTTGAAACAGTTATTTCAGCCCCAAGAGCACTTATAGTAGTGGGATCAAGGACTTCCATAGGGGATGAAACTTTAGACATGTGGCCCAACTTACAGTACTCGTCCATAAACTTACAATACTCGACTTTTAGTTCGGGATTAGCAAGAAATTTTCTCTCCAAGTTGAAGAATCTTTTCTTAGCAGATTCCAAAGAATAACCTAATTTGGTTAACTTGGAATTAAACGGTATAGATACCATAAATCTCCCAGAGGTAGTTTGAGTAATAGTTTTTTGAAAATGCTGCTCACAGAAACGTTCTTGTGTTGAAAGCTTAGATAGCTCGTGCTTAGGGTGCACATCTTCCAAATGCCAAAATCGCTGAACCAAATTGTTCAAGTCTTTAATTGTAGAACCTCTCACAGCTAGATTAGTACAAACAACCCTTTGAACCTGCGGCGGTGCGGGACAATTTCCAGAAATTACCCAACCAAAAAGTGTTTTTTGTAATATTGGCTTTCCTTTTCCCAACGAAATTTGGCCAACGCATAATAAGTTGTAAAAGTCGGAAGCTCCGATTAAAATGTGTATAGGAAGCGATCGATTAAAATCAGGGTCCGCTAGTTTTATTCCTTTCGGAATCTTCAACTGCGTTTTATCAAAGGATGCTAAAGGCAGGTTTTCGGCGATTTTAGGTATAGTTAGGCATTGCAAATTCAGAGTATAATCCCCTGAGATGGCTGACAATTTTAAAGAAACAGTTGAAGTAGAAATAGATGAGTTGCAGTTCAACCCCAGAATTTTGACTTTGCTACATTTTTGTTTTAGACCTAACCTTTTTGCGAACTCCTCAGTAATGAAGTTTGCGTGCGACGCTGAATCTAGTATGACTCTGGCGCATTGCCACTGGTTATTAGCATCTTTAACTTTTACAGCAACGGTCGCTAACAGAACTTGTTGCAAGTCCGCTGGAAAACAGGAAAGAGACGTTTGAGCAGTTAACTCGGTCGGTACAGTGTTACCATCTCCATATTCAGTTTGTAGGTTAGCAGTAGTCATATTACTACCAAATGAATCAACTTTAGGCTGCGTTTCAAAATGAAGTAAAGTACTATGACGTTTATTACAATGCCTGCACCCATATTTAGAATTGCATGGCTCTTGTTTAGGATGCCTAAGGCAATTTTTACACAACTGCAGGTTTGAAATCTTATCATACCGTTGCCTAGTAGTTAGTTTAAGAAAGTCCGGGCATTGAGTTATGAAATGACTCATTTTACAGATATGACAATTATTATTGCCTTTTGTTGCTAGAAGCCCTTGTTTAAGATTTAAGCGCAATCTAGATGATTGATCTTTTGTAACATTTGGCTTAGAACAAGATTGCTTATCATGTTCTACTTCCTCCAGCAGCTGGCAACGTCGTTTTAGGAATTCATTTATTTCAGTAAGGTTTAATATTAAGTTAGGTTTGTGTTTTGAGAATTCAGTGCGTGAATTCTCATCCAGTTTTGACATCAGAATATGGGATATAAACATAACTGAGTCATCGATAGGTGTACCCAATTTTTGTAATGCACGCACGTGTTTGAATAACGTGTCATACAGTGACCTAAGTTCACAAGGATTAGATTTAGCAATAGGTTTTAGTTCAAATATCGCCTTAATGTGATTCTGAATTATTAGCTTTGGGTTATTGAACCTGTCACATAATAATTCAAAAGCCAAGTGGTAATTTTCGCTCGAAGGCGTAATATTGGCAATTAATTCGCTGGCCGAATTTTTCAGACTGCCTTTTAGATGCAAAAAGCGCTCAATATCAGTTAGGTTTGGGTTATTGTGCACTAATGCCGTAAATATATCAAGATAAGACGGGAAGTCGGTATACATTCCCGAAAAGGTGGGTACGGTTAATTTAGGTAGCTTAGCATTTATATTTTGATTGGCCCTAGGCGTGCCGGCGGCTTCAGCAGGTAAAGATTCCGCAGAACTGCACTTTGACAGTGCAACATTATTTTTTAGTAGACAGTTGGCCGTACTAGTAAGCTCAACATATCTGTCAAGGAAGTCACCTTCCGAGATTAATTCCTCTGAATCAACAGAATTAGCGTTCAGTTCTATACATACATCCCTATATTTAGCCACAGATGGTTTAATAAGGTCCAAACGTATAGTTAAATTTGCAATAACTGCGTTAGAAATTGGAGAATCGCAGACCGAATTTAAATATTTTTCAAAATTCTCTAATTCGCCAATTAAAGATTGAGCTTGCGCCAATACGAACTTTGTCGTTGACTTTTGTTTAGGCATGTTGAAAGTTAGCAGTGCTTACCGTTTTATGAAAAGATAAAAAATCGAGTAAAATTAGTCAATTACCCTAAGTAATCGATCTTACGCTTAGTGTAACGTATAGATAGATTTGTTTACAGATGTATAATTGCTAGATTCGAAAAATAAAGTTTCCAAGTTTCAAGCAGCTATAATAAATGCAAATATTTTCTTTTCAATAAAAACGAATTTTATTCTTAGTTTGAACAAACTCGCATGCATTAATTTCTAGAAAAATGCATTCAATTTAAACTTAATACAAAGTTACAAATATAAGCTTGCCCTTTTAGGTAAGAAGGTAGCAGGCGGGATTTCAAATCAATGGGGTACATTGTAAGGATATTTTTAGAATCAAATAAACTGACCTTTGCACCCTAGACGCAACTTGAAACCTAGTCACAGCTGGAAACGGGTGGTTCTTTCATTCACACGTTCACGAGTTAAAAACTTTAAATATTCGATGCAATTATGGTTGAAATGTTTGTAGCAAGTTTGTCGCGACGTACGTTCACGCATAGCTTTTACTACAGGACGTAACGACACGCACTATTTTGAGCTTGTCGATGATACATCCGGCTCGAAGGACCATGTTATTATTTTGCTTAGATTTGCAGGCACTAAAACTTTGTCTAGGAGGTAACCATTAATTGCAAGTTTTTACCATATTTAATTTATTAACGCATAATGAACAACAATTAATTTACTACATCTATTTACACTTTTCTCACGCAAGACGCGTTTTTGTGTCCGTAGCGAACAACAGTTACGTAAGTTCTCTCTCGTCATCCCCGCCAGCATTGACGTTGACGTTCTAAATTTTAATAAGTGGCCGCGCGCAACCCCAAATATGAATTTAAATATTTTACTTAAAGTTATTTTGTTACCTAAATTATAACAGTGACCAAGACGGGCAAAAACGTCGGAGTGCGATCTCTCCAAAGCCATACCCACGTACATTTTGGAAGCATCCGGACTTATCGCTAAAACCCAAAGAAAGAGTCCACCTCGCATGTCCATCTTGGATGTGGCTTCTGACCTCTCTTCGGAGGCCACCCTCTTCCAGAATTTACATTCTGCTCCTGAGAAAGTCCTATCGTGAAAATCCATCTCAATCAGTTCACAAAGGAAGTGTGGAACTTGACATTAAAAAATCTTCCTAGCACAAGATTCTGAAGCAAGATTTACATCTTACAGCCTACAAAATTCAGATCGTTCAAAAACTGAACTTCAACGCGTGCCATAATGTTTGAAAAGATTCTGTTTAGTAACGAAGCGAACATTCACGTAAAAGGGGAAAGTGAACAAATAAAACTACAGCTACTGGGCCAACGAAAATCTAAGACAGAAACATGAACAACCACTACATAGTCCAAAAGTCATTGTGTGGGCCGCAATGTTTGGTGGACGTTATTTTTTTGAGGACCGGCAAGGGCGAGCATTTACGGTAAACAGTGAACGGTATTGGGAACCTTTTGGTTCCATAATTACAGCAGTTTGAAGGTTTTAACGGAAAACATGGTTTCAACAAGATGGTGTCACTTGCCACACCTCAGCCCAATCGATTGCGGTTGTCAATCAACGTTTCCAGGATCTCTCGTCGAGGCACCATTATCTTGCCTACGAGAAGCCCCGATTTTACACCCTTAATTATTTCTTAGGGGATACCTTAAAGAGAAAGTGTATTTTCAAAACCGTTGTCTAAGAATTAACAAAAAAAAATATTTTTCTGACGTAGGTACCCCCTATCCTTTCTGGACACCCGTTACTTTAATATTTGAGAGTTGGTTAGTAAGTAAGTAAGCATATTTGTCGATCATCAGGTTGATCCTGCTAAGGACTTGTTCATCCCTTCAAGCACGAGCGTTAATTATATAATTCCGTAAATGATCATGACGAAGATAATTCGTCATTTGAAATTTCCCATTCAAACAGTTGACTCTTCCTCTCAACTTTTCGAAAGTTGGAACTTTTTATTTAGCGAAAAAAATAATGTAGGGACCTAGGCACACGTGGTTCACAAGTTTAAGTGAAAAAAAATTTACTAAAACAAGAATTGGTTCTGTGCCCATAACCTGTAGCAAAATGTGGTTAAATAAACGTGACAAAAAGTTTAATTTAGTAAATATCTTTTTTGTAAAATCGTATTAAAGTTAGGTCATTTATGCAGTTATTTGCGGGAGCAAATAGTGTCTTTTGCGCCCTAAGACCTAAAAAACAGGCAGTTGTAATTTAGTGACCAAAAACAACTTGATTTTTGAGAACGAATCGTGGCATTTATTTTTGGATTTAAACGATTTTGCAAAAAATCTTGTTTGTATTTCGGGCGTGAACAACGATTTTGTTCCTTTGACGTCTTATCGTCAGGCCTGGGCAAAATCGCCTCTTTCACACCCTTAATACAAAAGTAGCTATAACACATAACAAACATAAATGCATAAATCTACAAAAATGATATTTTTCATAAAAGCAGTTACAACTCTAGAGCGCCCATGATGTTATTATTCCAACACCCATCCACCCTGTATACTACAAAAAAGTTAGATATTTGTTGGCAAAATTATAATTTGATTAACAGACGTGAGTGGTTGGTTGCATAATGTTAATTTTCTTTACGTTTCGTATCTTGGCAATAACAGTAACAGAATAAACTTCACACAAAACACATTATCACAGATAAAACAACTTTATCAGTGACATTATAAAGTTTATATGATTTACAACAAACTTTCTCTAATTAATCAACAATTGCAGCTCAGTCCTTTATTACTACCTACAGTACCTACATAGGAAACGCTCTGTATAAGGTTTACCATTTTGTTTACAAACATTCGCTAATTGTAACGCCATTTTAAAATAAGTCGGAGGGGAACAGTTAAATTAATTTTTAGACGCAGTTGTGAAATACTCTAAATTGTTTATTTTAAGCTAAGTGTGGCATCTTATCCAAATGCCATTGAACCTGATAGGAATTTGTTCGTAACTACTAACCGTTAAAAAACATTAATTTTAGAACGTTTCTATACTGTATTTGTTTACAATCCTTTTGGACTTAAATATTATTGTAGTGAAAGTTCGTTTTCGCATAGACTTACCTTAAAAAAAGTGACAATACTCTTAAAAGTGATTTTTTGGGAATTTCCTATGTGCGACCCTCATAAAATGTTGTGTTGACTGTTTATACAAGCTCTTGTTTTGTGTGACAACGTTGTCGTCATTAATTTAATTTGCATACAGGTACTTATACAATACATATTACATTTTCATACTATTAAAAGGCATAAGTACTAAGTGTATTTTATCTGTGGTACTAAGTAGTACCCATCAGGCATAATTATAAAGTTAGCCCCCCTTTTCCCACCTTCTTTTGTAATAATTACAAAAGAAGGTGGGAAAAGGGGGCTAACTTAACAATTATTGTCTCTTAGTTATTTGTAGGAATGTAGGAGCCACTCAAGGTTTATTAATAAACCTTGGGAGCCACTATTTATATACATGTACAGGGTAGCCCATTAGTGCGTATCAGTCATTTAAAATCATACGCATTTAAAAATTTTTCAACTTGTAGGATACGAACCATTGCATATTTGTAAAATATTTATAAACATACAGGGTGCTTCGAATAATTATGGCTTCATGCCGACCTGTTTTTTTAAATGGAACACCCTATGTTTGATGTCATATTCCGATTGCTCCCTTAAAATGCCCATATTATTGTTTTTTGTCTTAAATGCAGCGTCCCCAAGTTATGAATAATTTTCATGATTTTTCTGAAAAAATATGGTCTGATTAAAAAATGCCTAGGCTCGTTAAGTTTTATATTGCAAAAGCAAGCATTCATGTAGAACGTGCGATTGAACGCATAATAACATTTCGAGTGCTGACTATCACTATACCGATCATATACCTACCAATTTTGAGTGCTATGTTTAATATAGCTTCATTTTTAGTTAATTTTCCAGATAAATTGGTAAAGTAATTTATTATTATGTATTATTATTATGTATTTTTTATTATAAAATTATTATTGTTATATTATATTATAATATAAAACACATTCGAACCCTCAATATGCACTTTATTCACATCAAGTTATATAAGCAACTTTAGGATATGCTGGCTAAGAATTTCAATCTTCTATGATAAGGGGTTGTAATTGTCTAACAATTTTCATCGTAAACATTTCGATGACATAGTAATTACCTTTATGACCTTTATTAAAAAATTGAGGTATATTTACAGACGGAAATGCTTTGAAATCGGTTGTTGCGGAATCCAGATTTTCCTCATTCCTAGCAGTCACTTGTTGAAGCTTGATTAGCATCGGCATCGGCACATTTCCTATCATACCATTTACCGTTGTCCACCCCAGCAATAATTTCATTTTCACGACCATTGGTAATGCAATTTTGTATTCTATAAAAAACAAATTTGTATTATTCTAGATACAGTAATCACAGTCTTTACCTTTCAATTAAGTCTTCTTTAAGACCAGCTTGTTGCAAACCTCTGCATTCCAACCACTTCTTCAATTCTCGTACAGTGTGATCCTCAATTAAGTCACTTTTTAATGTAGCACCTGGTACCTCATTAGGTAGTAACTTAGTAAAGTTCATTTTTAACTTTTAAAGATAAATACTAATTGTTGTATGTCAAATAGGCAGTAATAAAGTAACATAACATTAAAACATGCAATCCGTAACATAACAAATTTATACACCACAAAAATATGAAATTATGGAATAGTATTCAACAAGATTAAAAACAATTATCGGTTACATAATTTATAGATTAAAGTAGGCAAATAAACTAATCTAAGGAAATAAAAATGTGAAATTAGAAGTTTATTCAACCTAAATATCTAAAATTTCCTAAAAATAGCCTCAGGGAGAAGAACTTGCCATCCCCTATTCCTTTCCTTTACGAACAAAAGAACAATGCCATTCATGTTTGTACTACTATGTGATTCGCAGTTAATATCGATTAATTTTAGTACATATTCTTAATCTACACATATTTATGTACAATTGCAGCGAGACATATTTTTCTACATACCGTTAATTTTTTACAAATCTTATATAACACGATACGGTGGAGTTCAAACAATTTTTGTTATGGTGGAGGTGGAGTGGTTCGCGGTTAATATCGATTAATCTTATTACATATTCTTAAACTACACATATTTATGTACAATTGCAGCGAGACATATTTTTTAGATACCGTTAATTTTTTATAAATCTTATATAACACGATACGGTGGAGTTCAAAACAATTTTTGTTATGGTGGAGGTGGAGTGGTTCGCGGTTAATATCGATTAATCTTATTACATATTCTTAAACTACACATATTTATGTACAATTGCAGCGAGACATATTTTTTTACATACCGTTAATTTTTTACAAATCTTATATAACACGATACGGTGGAGTTCAAACAATTTTTGTTATGGTGGAGGTGGAGTGGTTCGCGGTTAATATCGACTAATTTTAGTACATAGTCTTAATCTACACATATCTATGTACAATTGAAGCGAAACATATTTTTACAAATCTTATATAACACGATACGGTGGAGTTCAAACAATTTTTGTTATGGTGGAGGTGGAGCGGTTCGCGGTTAATATCGACTAATCTTATTACATATTCTTAAACTACACATATTTATGTACAATTGCAGCGAGACATATTTTGTTGCATACCGTTACATTTTTACAAATCTTATATGACGATACGGTGGAGTTCAAACAATTTTTGTTATGGTGGAGGTGGAGTGGTTCGCGGTTAATATCGACTAATTTTAGTACATAGTCTTAATCTACACATATCTATGTACAATTGAAGCGAAACATATTTTTACAAATCTTATATAACACGATACGGTGGAGTTCAAACAATTTTTGTTATGGTGGAGGTGGAGTGGTTCGCGGTTAATATCGATTAATCTTATTACATATTCTTAAACTACACATATTTATGTACAATTGCAGCGAGACATATTTTTTTACATACCGTTAATTTTTTACAAATCTTATATAACACGATACGGTGGAGTTCAAACAATTTTTGTTATGGTGGAGGTGGAGTGGTTCGCGGTTAATATCGACTAATTTTAGTACATAGTCTTAATCTACACATATCTATGTACAATTGAAGCGAAACATATTTTTACAAATCTTATATAACACGATACGGTGGAGTTCAAACAATTTTTGTTATGGTGGAGGTGGAGCGGTTCGCGGTTAATATCGACTAATCTTATTACATATTCTTAAACTACACATATTTATGTACAATTGCAGCGAGACATATTTTGTTGCATACCGTTACATTTTTACAAATCTTATATGACGATACGGTGGAGTTCAAACAATTTTTGTTATGGTGGAGGTGGAGTGGTTCGCGGTTAATATCGACTAATTTTAGTACATAGTCTTAATCTACACATATCTATGTACAATTGAAGCGAAACATATTTTTACAAATCTTATATAACACGATACGGTGGAGTTCAAACAATTTTTGTTATGGTGGAGGTGGAGTGGTTCGCGGTTAATATCGATTAATCTTATTACATACTCTTAAACTACACATATTTATGTACAATTGCAGCGAGACATATTTTGTTGCATACCGTTACATTTTTACAAATCTTATATGACGATACGGTGGAGTTCAAACAATTTTTGTTATGGTGGAGGTGGAGTGGTTCGCGGTTAATATCGACTAATTTTAGTACATAGTCTTAATCTACACATATCTATGTACAATTGAAGCGAAACATATTTTTACAAATCTTATATAACACGATACGGTGGAGTTCAAACAATTTTTGTTATGGTGGAGGTGGAGTGGTTCGCGGTTAATATCGATTAATCTTATTACATACTCTTAAACTACACATATTTATGTACAATTGCAGCGAGACATATTTTGTTGCATACCGTTACATTTTTACAAATCTTATATGACGATACGGTGGAGTTCAAACAATTTTTGTTATGGTGGAGGTGGAGCGGTTCGCGGTTAATATCGATTAATCTTATTACATATTCTTAAACTACACATATTTATGAACAATTGCAGCGAAACATATTTTTTACATACCGTTAATTTTTTACAAATCTTATATAACACGATACGGTGGAGTTCAAACAATGTTTGTTATGGTGGAGGTGGAGCGGTTCGCGGTTAATATCGACTAATTTTAGTACATAGTCTTAATCTACACATATCTATGTACAATTGAAGCGAATAATATTTTTACAAATCTTATATAACACGATACGGTGGAGTTCAAACAATTTTTGTTATGGTGGAGGTGGAGCGGTTCGCGGTTAATATCGATTAATCTTATTACATATTCTTAAACTACACATATTTATGAACAATTGCAGCGAAACATATTTTTTACATACCGTTAATTTTTTACAAATCTTATATAACACGATACGGTGGAGTTCAAACAATTTTTGTTATGGTGGAGGTGGAGTGGTTCGCGGTTAATATCGATTAATCTTATTACATATTTTTAAACTACACATATTTATGTACAATTGCAGCGAGACATATTTTTTTACATACCGTTAATTTTTTACAAATCTTATATAACACGATACGGTGGAGTTCAAACAATTTTTGTTATGGTGGAGGTGGAGCGGTTCGCGGTTAATATCGATTAATCTTATTACATATTCTTAAACTACACATATTTATGTACAATTGCAGCGAGACATATTTTTTTACATACCGTTAATTTTTTACAAATCTTATATAACACGATACGGTGGAGTTCAAACAATTTTTGTTATGGTGGAGGTGGAGTGGTTCGCGGTTAATATCGATTAATCTTATTACATATTCTTAAACTACACATATTTATGTACAATTGCAGCGAGACATATTTCTTTACATACCGTTAATTTTTTACAAATCTTATATAACACGATACGGTGGAGTTCAAACAATTTTTGTTATGGTGGAGGTGGAGCGGTTCGCGGTTAATATCGACTAATTTTAGTACATAGTCTTAATCTACACATATCTATGTACAATTGAAGCGAAACATATTTTTACAAATCTTATATAACACGATACGGTGGAGTTCAAACAATTTTTGTTATGGTGGAGGTGGAGTGATTCGCGGTTAATATCGACTAATTTTAGTACATAGTCTTAATCTACACATATCTATGTACAATTGAAGCGAAACATATTTTTACAAATCTTATATAACACGATACGGTGGAGTTCAAACAATTTTTGTTATGGTGGAGGTGGAGCGGTTCGCGGTTAATATCGATTAATCTTATTACATATTCTTAAACTACACATATTTATGTACAATTGCTGCGAGACATATTTTTTTACATACCGTTAATTTTTTACAAATCTTATATAACACGATACGGTGGAGTTCAAACAATTTTTCTTATGGTGGAGGTGGAGCGGTTCGCGGTTAATATCGATTAATCTTATTACATATTCTTAAACTACACATATTTATGTACAATTGCAGCGAGACATATTTTTTTACATACCGTTAATTTTTTACAAATCTTATATAACACGATACGGTGGAGTTCAAACAATTTTTGTTATGGTGGAGGTGGAGTGGTTCGCGGTTAATATCGATTAATCTTATTACATATTCTTAAACTACACATATTTATGTACAATTGCAGCGAGACATATTTTTTTACATACCGTTAATTTTTTACAAATCTTATATAACACGATACGGTGGAGTTCAAACAATTTTTGTTATGGTGGAGGTGGAGTGGTTCGCGGTTAATATCGATTAATCTTATTACATATTCTTAAACTACACATATTTATGTACAATTGCAGCGAGACATATTTTTTTACATACCGTTAATTTTTTACAAATCTTATATAACACGATACGGTGGAGTTCAAACAATTTTTGTTATGGTGGAGGTGGAGTGGTTCGCGGTTAATATCGATTAATCTTATTACATATTCTTAAACTACACATATTTATGTACAATTGCAGCGAGACATATTTTTTTACATACCGTTAATTTTTTACAAATCTTATATAACACGATACGGTGGAGTTCAAACAATTTTTGTTATGGTGGAGGTGGAGTGGTTCGCGGTCAATATCGATTAATCTTATTACATATTCTTAAACTACACATATTTATGTACAATTGCAGCGAGACATATTTTTTTACATACCTACCGTTAATTTTTTACAAATCTTATATAACACGATACGGTGGAGTTCAAACAATTTTTGTTATGGTGGAGGTGGAGTGGTTCGCGGTTAATATCGACTAATTTTAATACATAGTCTTAATCTACACATATCTATGTACAATTGAAGCGAAACATATTTTTACAAATCTTATATAACACGATACGGTGGAGTTCAAACAATTTTTGTTATGGTGGAGGTGGAGCGGTTCGCGGTTAATATCGATTAATCTTATTACATATTCTTAAACTACACATATTTATGTACAATTGCAGCGAGACATATTTTTTTACATACCGTTAATTTTTTACAAATCTTATGTAACACGATACGGTGGAGTTCAAACAATTTTTCTTATGGTGGAGGTGGAGCGGTTCGCGGTTAATATCGATTAATCTTATTACATATTCTTAAACTACACATATTTATGTACAATTGCAGCGAGACATATTTTTTTACATACCGTTAATTTTTTACAAATCTTATATAACACGATACGGTGGAGTTCAAACAATTTTTCTTATGGTGGAGGTGGAGCGGTTCGCGGTTAATATCGATTAATCTTATTACATATTCTTAAACTACACATATTTATGTACAATTGCAGCGAGACATATTTCTTTACATACCGTTAATTTTTTACAAATCTTATATAACACGATACGGTGGAGTTCAAACAATGTTTGTTATGGTGGAGGTGGAGCGGTTCGCGGTTAATATCGACTAATTTTAGTACATAGTCTTAATCTACACATATCTATGTACAATTTAAGCGAAACATATTTTTACAAATCTTATATAACACGATACGGTGGAGTTCAAACAATTTTTGTTATGGTGGAGGTGGAGCGGTTCGCGGTTAATATCGATTAATCTTATTACATATTCTTAAACTACACATATTTATGTACAATTGCAGCGAGACATATTTTTTACATACCGTTAATTTTTTACAAATCTTATATAACACGATACGGTGGAGTTCAAACAATTTTTCTTATGGTGGAGGTGGAGCGGTTCGCGGTTAATATCGATTAATCTTATTACATATTCTTAAACTACACATATTTATGTACAATTGCAGCGAGACATATTTCTTTACATACCGTTAATTTTTTACAAATCTTATATAACACGATACGGTGGAGTTCAAACAATGTTTGTTATGGTGGAGGTGGAGCGGTTCGCGGTTAATATCGACTAATTTTAGTACATAGTCTTAATCTACACATATCTATGTACAATTGAAGCGAAACATATTTTTACAAATCTTATATAACACGATACGGTGGAGTTCAAACAATTTTTGTTATGGTGGAGGTGGAGCGGTTCGCGGTTAATATCGATTAATCTTATTACATATTCTTAAACTACACATATTTATGTACAATTGCAGCGAGACATATTTTTTTACATACCGTTAATTTTTTACAAATCTTATGTAACACGATACGGTGGAGTTCAAACAATTTTTCTTATGGTGGAGGTGGAGCGGTTCGCGGTTAATATCGATTAATCTTATTACATATTCTTAAACTACACATATTTATGTACAATTGCAGCGAGACATATTTTTTTACATACCGTTAATTTTTTACAAATCTTATATAACACGATACGGTGGAGTTCAAACAATTTTTCTTATGGTGGAGGTGGAGCGGTTCGCGGTTAATATCGATTAATCTTATTACATATTCTTAAACTACACATATTTATGTACAATTGCAGCGAGACATATTTCTTTACATACCGTTAATTTTTTACAAATCTTATATAACACGATACGGTGGAGTTCAAACAATGTTTGTTATGGTGGAGGTGGAGCGGTTCGCGGTTAATATCGACTAATTTTAGTACATAGTCTTAATCTACACATATCTATGTACAATTTAAGCGAAACATATTTTTACAAATCTTATATAACACGATACGGTGGAGTTCAAACAATTTTTCTTATGGTGGAGGTGGAGCGGTTCGCGGTTAATATCGATTAATCTTATTACATATTCTTAAACTACACATATTTATGTACAATTGCAGCGAGACATATTTCTTTACATACCGTTAATTTTTACAAATCTTATATAACACGATACGGTGGAGTTCAAACAATGTTTGTTATGGTGGAGGTGGAGCGGTTCGCGGTTAATATCGACTAATTTTAGTACATAGTCTTAATCTACACATATCTATGTACAATTTAAGCGAAACATATTTTTACAAATCTTATATAACACGATACGGTGGAGTTCAAACAATTTTTGTTATGGTGGAGGTGGAGCGGTTCGCGGTTAATATCGATTAATCTTATTACATATTCTTAAACTACACATATTTATGTACAATTGCAGCGAGACATATTTCTTTACATACCGTTAATTTTTTACAAATCTTATATAACACGATACGGTGGAGTTCAAACAATGTTTGTTATGGTGGAGGTGGAGCGGTTCGCGGTTAATATCGACTAATTTTAGTACATAGTCTTAATCTACACATATCTATGTACAATTGAAGCGAAACATATTTTTACAAATCTTATATAACACGATACGGTGGAGTTCAAACAATTTTTGTTATGGTGGAGGTGGAGCGGTTCGCGGTTAATATCGATTAATCTTATTACATATTCTTAAACTACACATATTTATGTACAATTGCAGCGAGACATATTTTTTTACATACCGTTAATTTTTTACAAATCTTATATAACACGATACGGTGGAGTTCAAACAATTTTTGTTGTGGTGGAGGTGGAGTGGTTCGCGGTTAATATCGACTAATTTTAGTACATAGTCTTAATCTACACATATCTATGTACAATTGAAGCGAAACATATTTTTACAAATCTTATATAACACGATACGGTGGAGTTCAAACAATTTTTGTTATGGTGGAGGTGGAGTGGTTCGCGGTTAATATCGATTAATCTTATTACATACTCTTAAACTACACATATTTATGTACAATTGCAGCGAGACATATTTTGTTGCATACCGTTACATTTTTACAAATCTTATATGACGATACGGTGGAGTTCAAACAATTTTTGTTATGGTGGAGGTGGAGTGGTTCGCGGTTAATATCGACTAATTTTAGTACATAGTCTTAATCTACACATATCTATGTACAATTGAAGCGAATATTTTTACAAATCTTATATAACACGATACGGTGGAGTTCAAACAATTTTTGTTATGGTGGAGGTGGAGCGGTTCGCGGTTAATATCGATTAATCTTATTACATATTCTTAAACTACACATATTTATGAACAATTGCAGCGAAACATATTTTTTACATACCGTTAATTTTTTACAAATCTTATATAACACGATACGGTGGAGTTCAAACAATTTTTGTTATGGTGGAGGTGGAGTGGTTCGCGGTTAATATCGATTAATCTTATTACATATTTTTAAACTACACATATTTATGTACAATTGCAGCGAGACATATTTTTTTACATACCGTTAATTTTTTACAAATCTTATATAACACGATACGGTGGAGTTCAAACAATTTTTGTTATGGTGGAGGTGGAGCGGTTCGCGGTTAATATCGATTAATCTTATTACATATTCTTAAACTACACATATTTATGTACAATTGCAGCGAGACATATTTTTTACATACCGTTAATTTTTTACAAATCTTATATAACACGATACGGTGGAGTTCAAACAATTTTTGTTATGGTGGAGGTGGAGTGGTTCGCGGTTAATATCGATTAATCTTATTACATACTCTTAAACTACACATATTTATGTACAATTGCAGCGAGACATATTTTGTTGCATACCGTTACATTTTTACAAATCTTATATGACGATACGGTGGAGTTCAAACAATTTTTGTTATGGTGGAGGTGGAGTGGTTCGCGGTTAATATCGACTAATTTTAGTACATAGTCTTAATCTACACATATCTATGTACAATTGAAGCGAATATTTTTACAAATCTTATATAACACGATACGGTGGAGTTCAAACAATTTTTGTTATGGTGGAGGTGGAGCGGTTCGCGGTTAATATCGATTAATCTTATTACATATTCTTAAACTACACATATTTATGAACAATTGCAGCGAAACATATTTTTTACATACCGTTAATTTTTTACAAATCTTATATAACACGATACGGTGGAGTTCAAACAATTTTTGTTATGGTGGAGGTGGAGTGGTTCGCGGTTAATATCGATTAATCTTATTACATATTTTTAAACTACACATATTTATGTACAATTGCAGCGAGACATATTTTTTTACATACCGTTAATTTTTTACAAATCTTATATAACACGATACGGTGGAGTTCAAACAATTTTTGTTATGGTGGAGGTGGAGTGGTTCGCGGTTAATATCGATTAATCTTATTCCGTATTCTTAAACTACACATATTTATGTACAATTGCTGCGAGACATATTTTTTTACATACCGTTAATTTTTTACAAATCTTATATAACACGATACGGTGGAGTTCAAACAATTTTTGTTATGGTGGAGGTGGAGTGGTTCGCGGTTAATATCGATTAATCTTATTACATATTTTTAAACTACACATATTTATGTACAATTGCAGCGAGACATATTTTTTTACATACCGTTAATTTTTTACAAATCTTATATAACACGATACGGTGGAGTTCAAACAATTTTTGTTATGGTGGAGGTGGAGCGGTTCGCGGTTAATATCGATTAATCTTATTACATATTCTTAAACTACACATATTTATGTACAATTGCAGCGAGACATATTTTTTTACATACCGTTAATTTTTTACAAATCTTATATAACACGATACGGTGGAGTTCAAACAATTTTTGTTATGGTGGAGGTGGAGTGGTTCGCGGTTAATATCGATTAATCTTATTACATATTTTTAAACTACACATATTTATGTACAATTGCAGCGAGACATATTTTTTTACATACCGTTAATTTTTTACAAATCTTATATAACACGATACGGTGGAGTTCAAACAATTTTTGTTATGGTGGAGGTGGAGCGGTTCGCGGTTAATATCGATTAATCTTATTACATATTCTTAAACTACACATATTTATGTACAATTGCAGCGAGACATATTTTTTTACATACCGTTAATTTTTTACAAATCTTATATAACACGATACGGTGGAGTTCAAACAATTTTTGTTATGGTGGAGGTGGAGTGGTTCGCGGTTAATATCGATTAATCTTATTACGTATTCTTAAACTACACATATTTATGTACAATTGCTGCGAGACATATTTTTTTACATACCGTTAATTTTTTACAAATCTTATATAACACGATACGGTGGAGTTCAAACAATTTTTGTTATGGTGGAGGTGGAGTGGTTCGCGGTTAATATCGATTAATCTTATTACATATTTTTAAACTACACATATTTATGTACAATTGCAGCGAGACATATTTTTTTACATACCGTTAATTTTTTACAAATCTTATATAACACGATACGGTGGAGTTCAAACAATTTTTGTTATGGTGGAGGTGGAGCGGTTCGCGGTTAATATCGATTAATCTTATTACATATTCTTAAACTACACATATTTATGTACAATTGCAGCGAGACATATTTTTTTACATACCGTTAATTTTTTACAAATCTTATATAACACGATACGGTGGAGTTCAAACAATTTTTGTTATGGTGGAGGTGGAGTGGTTCGCGGTTAATATCGATTAATCTTATTACGTATTCTTAAACTACACATATTTATGTACAATTGCTGCGAGACATATTTTTTTACATACCGTTAATTTTTTACAAATCTTATATAACACGATACGGTGGAGTTCAAACAATTTTTGTTATGGTGGAGCGGTTCGCGGTTAATATCGATTAATCTTATTACATATTCTTAAACTACACATATTTATGTACAATTGCAGCGAGACATATTTCTTTACATACCGTTAATTTTTTACAAATCTTATATAACACGATACGGTGGAGTTCAAACAATTTTTGTTATGGTGGAGGTGGATTGATTCGCGGTTAATATCGACTAATTTTAGTACATAGTCTTAATCTACACATATCTATGTACAATTGAAGCGAAACATATTTTTACAAATCTTATATAACACGATACGGTGGAGTTCAAACAATTTTTGTTATGGTGGAGGTGGAGCGGTTCGCGGTTAATATCGATTAATCTTATTACATATTCTTAAACTACACATATTTATGTACAATTGCTGCGAGACATATTTTTTACATACCGTTAATTTTTTACAAATCTTATATAACACGATACGGTGGAGTTCAAACAATTTTTGTTATGGTGGAGGTGGAGCGGTTCGCGGTTAATATCGACTAATTTTAGTACATAGTCTTAATCTACACATATCTATGTACAATTGAAGCGAAACATATTTTTACAAATCTTATATAACACGATACGGTGGAGTTCAAACAATTTTTGTTATGGTGGAGGTGGAGCGGTTCGCGGTTAATATCGATTAATCTTATTACATATTCTTAAACTACACATATTTATGTACAATTGCTGCGAGACATATTTTTTACATACCGTTAATTTTTTACAAATCTTATATAACACGATACGGTGGAGTTCAAACAATTTTTGTTATGGTGGAGGTGGAGCGGTTCGCGGTTAATATCGATTAATCTTATTACATATTCTTAAACTACACATATTTATGTACAATTGCTGCGAGACATATTTTTTACATACCGTTAATTTTTTACAAATCTTATATAACACGATACGGTGGAGTTCAAACAATTTTTGTTATGGTGGAGGTGGAGCGGTTCGCGGTTAATATCGATTAATCTTATTACATATTCTTAAACTACACATATTTATGTACAATTGCTGCGAGACATATTTTTTACATACCGTTAATTTTTTACAAATCTTATATAACACGATACGGTGGAGTTCAAACAATTTTTGTTATGGTGGAGGTGGAGCGGTTCGCGGTTAATATCGATTAATCTTATTACATATTCTTAAACTACACATATTTATGTACAATTGCTGCGAGACATATTTTTTACATACCGTTAATTTTTTACAAATCTTATATAACACGATACGGTGGAGTTCAAACAATTTTTGTTATGGTGGAGGTGGAGCGGTTCGCGGTTAATATCGATTAATCTTATTACATATTCTTAAACTACACATATTTATGTACAATTGCTGCGAGACATATTTTTTACATACCGTTAATTTTTTACAAATCTTATATAACACGATACGGTGGAGTTCAAACAATTTTTGTTATGGTGGAGGTGGATTGATTCGCGGTTAATATCGACTAATTTTAGTACATAGTCTTAATCTACACATATCTATGTACAATTGAAGCGAAACATATTTTTACAAATCTTATATAACACGATACGGTGGAGTTCAAACAATTTTTGTTATGGTGGAGGTGGAGCGGTTCGCGGTTAATATCGATTAATCTTATTACATATTCTTAAACTACACATATTTATGTACAATTGCTGCGAGACATATTTTTTACATACCGTTAATTTTTTACAAATCTTATATAACACGATACGGTGGAGTTCAAACAATTTTTGTTATGGTGGAGGTGGAGCGGTTCGCGGTTAATATCGATTAATCTTATTACATATTCTTAAACTACACATATTTATGTACAATTGCAGCGAGACATATTTTTTTACATACCGTTAATTTTTTACAAATCTTATATAACACGATACGGTGTAGTTCAAATAATTTTTGTTATGGTGGAGGTGGAGTGGTTCGCGGTTAATATCGATTAATTTTAGTACATAGTCTTAATCTACACATATCTATGTACAATTGAAGCGAAACATATTTTTACAAATCTTATATAACACGATAGGTACGGTGGAGTTCAAACAATTTTTGTTACGGTGGGAGTGGTGGCTTTAAAAAAAACAATGAAAAGAAAGGGAGACGCATTAAGTGGAAAGGAGAAACGAACCAAGAAAGTAATGATTCCTCAAGTGTAGAACAAGTTTTGAGCCTTCATGACTCCTCATCAGAATATAATGACGACTTTTCAGATCTGGGAAATATTGAGGCAACTCAAGCAAAACCTCCATCATCACCTCATCAACATGTCCAATATATAACGTAGTGGCCAAAGTAGACCATAGCATAGCTTGAAATTGGGCCACTTGTATATTGTACGTAATACCTTTTCCATAAATGGCCAAAGTCACCCCAAACGTTGTGACGACTGGTCACAATTAATAAAAATTTTCATAGGAAAATGGGACCTCCAGTTTATTTAGAAATATAATAAATTAAACAACCCAAGATAGATTAAAATTTTGTAATAGGTTGCCATAACGGGTGTAAAAAAATGTTCCAAATATGACTCAGAATTCGGCCAAAGCCACCCCATTTTACGGTATTTTAATACCTGCTCTGTATATAATACAATTTAGTATAAAATAATATAGAAAATCCACGTGTACACGTATATAAATTGTAAACTTTTTAAATCACTTACCCAATAGATGAATAAGGGCTCCAAGTTGTCCCATCAACCTCCGATCCCAAGCTCCAAAAGTTTTAAACGTTTACCGGAACTTTTCTAGTTCTCACGCACTTTTCTAATTCGCCCGCACTTTTTTATCACGCAATCAAACCAAATCAAAGTTGTTGTTTTCCTTTAACGTACAATTTTTTAAACGCGCATTTTCACCATCACCATGACCACCGGCTGTCACAACTCCCGCGCTCCGCATCGTCCTTTTTTTTCCACACTAAAATCCTTAACTATTTCGACATGCCTACCAACTACTTATATACAAGGTGCTTAACAAATACTATACAATTCTGGTTGGTTTGGTACCATCTCAGTGCATGGTTGACGCATATCAAACTTAGGTTAAATAATTATTTATTGCATGGGTACTGGGGAGTGTACAAAATTCACTAAACACGTTCTTATACACTGTGTCCCAATTTCGATGCTCACCATTGGTATCTCGGTTATTAGAAGATATAGGGCAACGGCTAAATGGTGAAAGTTTTGCAGAATTTAATACTCACGACAAATATCATTTCAAATTTGACCTAACTTTTTTAATTTTTAAAATATTTAGAAAAAACCAAAATTTGTCGATTTTCATTTTCCTCAATAACTCTTTAACGCTTAATCTGACCTCTTTTAAAGTTTTACATTATTCAGACACTTTTTTAAGACAAATTATTTGATATAATCAGAAGCCCCCGATTGTCATTTGTTTTTAAGTTATTAGTGCTATCTTTTGTTTTTCATATGGCGGCCATATTGGATTTTTGGTTGGTTAGATAGTCTTTAAAAAGAGCTTTCCAACGATGTATAACATGCCTGAAAAATATTTAGTTAGTTTGTCCCACGGGAACTCGGGTGTGACTTATTAGTTATTGCTGTGCGAATTAACGCAAATTATCTGCGATTGATTTTTTAACGATCTATAGGTAAGCGACATTATAAAGCAAATATAATTTGCGTTAATTCACACAGCAATAACTAATAAGTCACACTCGAGCTCTCGTGGGACAAACTATAACTAATTATTTTTCAGGCATACATCGTTGGAAAGCTCTTTTTAAAGACTATCTAACCAACCAAAAATCCAATATGGCCGCCATGTGAAAAACAAAAGATAGCACTAATAACTTAAAAACAAATGACAATCGGGGGCTTCTGATTATATCAAATAATTTGTCTTAAAAAAGTGTCTGAATAATGTAAAACTTGAAAAAATTGAAAAACCTTTGGCTTTTGGCTTTTTGTAAGATCCCCGAAATCCCAAATTTGATGAGAATATAATGTATTTAATTAGGATCTGGTCTAGAGATGATTGGATTTGCTAGATAAAATGGTTTTATTTCTAATAAAAAAACCTACTCATCAAAAGTGGTAACAAACGACCGAAAACCTGATAGCCTGATGCAGATATTTATTAATTTTTTAGGTGGCCAAAGTAGCCCATGGCATAGCTTGAAATTGGGCCACTTGTACATTGTAATACATTTTTCAAAATGGCCAAAGTAACCCCAAACGTTGGGATGACTGGCCACAATTAATAAAAATTTTCACAAGGAAAATGGGACCTCCAGTTTATTTAGAAATATGATAAATTAAACAACCCAAGATAGACTAAAATTTTGTAATAGGTTGCCATAACGGGTGTAAAAAAATGTTCCAAATATGACTCAGAATTCAGCCAAAGCCACCCCATTTTCCGGTATTGTTATACCTACTCTGTATATAATACAATTTAGTATAAAATAATATATAAAATCCACGTGTACACGTATATAATTGTAAACTTTTTAGACCACTTACCCAATAGATGAATAAGGGCTCCAAGTTGTCCCATCAACCTCCGATCCCAAGCTCCAAAAGTTTTAAACGTTTACCGGAACTTTTCTAGTTCTCACGCACTTTTCTAATTCGCCCGCACTTTTTATCACTCAATCAAATCCGAATCAAAGCTGTTCTTTTTCTTTAACGGACAATTTTTTAAACGCGCATTTTCACTATCACCATGGCCACCGGCTGTCACAACTCCCGCGCTCCGCGGCGTTTTTTTTTCCACGCTAAAATCCCTAACTATTTCGACATGTCTACCAACTACTTATATACAAGGTGCTTAACAAATACTATAGAATTCTGGTTGGTTTGGTAATTGGTACCATCTCAGTGCATGGTTGACTTAGGTTAAATAATTAATTTTTGCATGGGTACTGGGGGGGTGTAATAGTGGAAATGATTTTGGCTATTCTGTTGGTCTTTGCGGTCAGCCGCAAATGTGATTGAATTTATGGAAGAGCTAACGGAAATTTTTCAAAATTTTCAGTTACCCCAACGAGATGGGAAGTTCTATCGAAACGGCCGCTATATTACCTTACCTCTGGCTCCATTTTTCTGTATTAAGGTAAGTCTACTGCATTCTTCGTGAATCATTAATTACGGAAATCCTTAGGTTGTTCAAGAGTACGAACGTGCCGTTATCTTTAGGTTGGGAAGATTAAAAAAAGGACGTGCAAGTGGTCCCGGTACATTTTTTATTCTTCCATGCATCGATAGTTACACGTGTGTTGATCTTCGAACGGTCTCATTTGATGTACCGGCACAAGAGGTAAGACTGTGTCGTCTTGAAAAATGTACGTACCTAATTGCTTTATTTTAGGTATTGACGAAGGATTCTGTCACCATTAAAGTGGATGCTGTAGTGTTTTACAGAATAGAAGATCCGTTAAGTGCCGTGGTTAAGGTCTCAGATTATCGGTAAGACAGTACAGATACGTGTGTGAAAAGTATTAATCTTGCAAAATTCTTAGCCACTCAACAAAGTTATTAGCCATGACGACCTTGAGAAATATTTTGGGTACAAGGAATCTTGCAGAAATTCTATCCGATCGTGAGGCCATATCACACTCTATGCAAGTGACGCTAGACGAAACCACGGATCCGTGGGGTGTTGTTGTTGAACGAGTGGAAATGTAAGCTCTTCGTCTATTTGAACTTTAGTACACTTACCTACCAACAGAAAAGATGTGAGTTTACCGACACAGCTACAAAGAGCGATGGCGGCGGAAGCTGAAGCATCACGAGAAGCAAGAGCCAAAGTAATTGCAGCCGAGGGTGAAATGAAATCATCGCGTGCACTGAAAGAAGCGGCGGATGTCATATCCCAATCTCCTGCAGCTTTACAACTGAGATACTTACAAACACTAAACACCATATCAACTGAGAAAAATTCGACAATTGTGTTTCCATTGCCAATCGACATTCTATCGGCCTTCTTTAATAAACCTCATTCTTAACTTTTCCTTAATTAGTATAAGTTTTACAGTACAAAGTAATTTTAATTAAATTAAGTAGTGGTGGGGGGATAAGCGACCCAACTACTTCCACTTCAAAACTCTCACAAGAAGCTTTAGTGAGCTGCATTAAAATTTTCATGTGTCTTGCAATGGTTAACGAATCAATAATTTATAGTAGCTTCTATCTATATTAATAAAATGTTCAATAAATTACAGTTTACGTATTGTACATCCCTTACTCACTTGCTCATCTACAGCGACGTCATTTCAGTAAGGGGGGGCAACTATAGTAAAAAGGAAAAAATGTTGTTAGTTTTATAAGTGTAACGTATTTTTTTTGGTAGTAATAATTCCAGGGGTCTACCATGCCCCCCCCCTAAATGACGCCCCTGCTCATCTAGTTAATGTTTTCCTTAACAACCCTATAAGGAAAAGGATAATCGTTGCCACTGTTCTGTCCCAACCCATAAATTGCCAAGTTAACGTTAGATAGTATCTCTTCCTTTTTCTCATACAATTTCTTCAAAAGCTTTGTAGGCAGTAGAACGTGAATTGGTCCATTTGGATGATTGAGTTGCGCGAAGAAATTGGATAACTTCTCGGATAGCGGACGAATCACATTCGGTAGTATTGTTTTTTGCAAGGAATGGTCACCTTAAACCTATGCGTTAGAAACGTACAACTGCAACCGGTTTACGTTACCTCCTTCTAAAACTTGCTCATCCATTGCCACTCGGGACAGTAGACTGATACTGATCATCTACTCGCACCGAAAAACTAATGTTAGGTACCTTAATTCGTCATAGTGTAACTTACCAAAAACAGCACGTTCGTTTTCATGATTCTGTCTACATTCGATGGGTTTTATCAGAAATTAATATATAGGTGCAGGTAAAATTAAAGGGGTACCTCCATATTTTAAATAATTATTCAGTAATTAACATTTTGTGTTAATTATACATGCATAAATTGTGAGTCTAGTCAATGACCTATGCGTTACAGTGGTAAATTAATATTTACAACAGATGTGGTTGGTTACTCCAGGTGGTATTGAGCTTAAACATGCCCTGCAACATGAAGCTCTGTGCTGCGATACCTAGTGATCCTGTGGCCGATTAGAATTCCGGTTTCATACAGGACGGATGAAAGCCATCTTATCCTTAGAATTTAGGTACCTAAAATACAAATTCATTATTTTAGGTGGCGTTGTAAAGGATTGTGTGGGACATAGATAGACACTTGATTGATGCAGATATGCATTGGAAGCATCAGTTGTAACATTGCGTTGTATCGCATTAACTGTTCTGTTATACTGATGTGGGAGCAGTTATTGTCAAAATAAGGGCGAGGGAGAGAAGGATGAGGTTCATACTGGAGTCGACCTACACCTTCTATATGACCTCCTCAAATCATCACGTCAATCTACCCGTGCCTTATGGGTGGGCGGAAAATTGCTCAATAGGGTAAATAGTCCAGTCAATCCGTGACTGAAAAGGTGGGTATAGATGGAAAAGGTCGGGTGGTTCTAATTTTTTGGTATGTTGTATGTAAAGGGTCACTGTTAAATGCTCCAAGTTTTTGACCTCACTAGTGTTCCGGCAAAATTTCTCGAATTTTGAGCGTGAAAGAGCGGTTTAACAAAAAAGTTGTTCAGTACTTTCTTAAAGTGTAGTATTTTTTCCATAATTTAAAAAAAAATTCATCTTCCTGAGAATAATACTTTTTGAGTTACAGCCATTCAAATTTTGAACAAATTTCCAATATTTTCAAGGATTGTTAGTATTCAGTTAGTATTTGTGATTTTTCACTGGTTTTCCAGTAAAATTGATTAACATTTACTTCAAAATTAAAAAATTGTGCTTTAATCTGTGACTAAAATGGGGTTTCTATCATTAGCTTCTAAAACAAGGCGGCTGAAAAGCTGTTTGTTTAAATTAGGTAATGTATCTACATTATAAGACGATTGGTATATTGACAGTGCAACATAATATTACAAAACGTAAAGAATATGCCACGTATTCAAATGAAGGTCGGTTGGTGCCGAACTCCCCTCCACAGAATACAAAATCAGTTGTCAGAGGAGTGTTAAGTCAGTTGTCAATAGTTTTCATAATTAGTTGTTTGCTGTCCTTTGTATTTATTTATTGGAAATGAAAGCAACAAAGCTCGGTTGATCAACATGCTAAAAACACAAATGGAAAGTGTTGGTATTCCAGTACAATAAGCACCTGGAGGATGCAGACGTCTTCATTGTCACCTCTGCTATTTCCAAATGCCCCCAGTACGATGCAGTGATTATTGTGGGCGAATATATAGACCTCCTGGTGCTTCTCACAGGATTGGTGAAATGTGAAACAAACATATATTTTAAAAAATGTGGAAGAGGCAAAACACAAGATGTTTTCTATTCATCAACCTCATTGAACGTGCCTTCACTGTCTCACTTGATTCTTGTTGTCCATGCTTTCACAGGATGCCTCACCACATCCTGCCTGTATGGGCATGGAAAAAATAAAATCTTGTCACTCGTTCAAAAACAACCACAGCTGCAAAAAGCGGCCACAACATTTCTTAATTGTAATGCCACACCTAAGCAAGTTGCTGCAGTGAGAGAGCAATTATTGGTAGCAACATATGGAGGTCAAGTCAAAGAACACCTCGATGACCTGCGGTATAAATTATTTGTCAGATCTCCAAAATCGACCTTCCATCTTGCCAGACTTCCGCCTACCCAGGATACTGCACGATTACACTCTCTGAGGACTTACCACCAGGTAATGTACATTACTTGTTTAATGTTCGATTTGTGTTTCATACATTGAGTTTTTGTTCAGGTGCAGAAATGGTTGGGAGTAGAGAAAAATCCTACGGAATAGGGATGAGTACAGTCAGCTCGTGGCCTCAGCCCAAAGAAAATGGAAAAGGACCCAGCTCCACAAGCTCTCCTGAAATTCATTTCGTGTTCCTGTAAAAAAGGTATTGTAGTACTTCGTGTGGATGCCGAAAAGCAGGATTGAAATGTTCAGCAATATGTTAATTTTGCTGCGGCGAATCCTGTGACAATGTACAGGAAATAGAAGTAGATTTCATTTCTACCGAAATGGAACCACTATGTGAACTGGATGATGATGATGATGATACAGAAAACCTGGGTGAAAAACTAACAATTTTTGAAACTTTTGAAAATTAGCTACAAATTTAAATGGCTGTAACTCAAAAAGTATTATTCTCAGGCAGATGAATTTTTTTTAAATTATGAAAAATATACTATACTTTAAGAAAGTACTGATCAACTTTTTTGTTAAACCGCTCTTTCACGCTCAAAATTCGAGAAAACCAGAAAAGGGTCAGAAATTTTACCATTTTTCGGCGCCTGTGGTGCCCGCGGAACACTAGCGAGGTCGAAAACTTGGCGCATTTAACAGTGACCCTTTACATACAACATACCAAAAAATTAGAACTACCCGACCTTTTGCATCAATGGATGTATAGATTGACTGGATTAAAATGTCAGTGCTTATTATAGTGTGTCCGACATCATTAATTGTGGTGAAGACCTGTTGTTATATGTTGTCTGTATGTTTAGGACGCAAGAAGGGGAGTGTGGTTTATTGAGAAACTCTTCTCGAATATAATAGAAACTCTTAGAGAGGCAGACATCAGAGAGTTCTGGGAGGCATCTCTGAGGAAACTGTGGGATAGTACATAGCATTGACTTAGTCAAGTGTATAAAGTCAATGTACATAGTAACTCAAAATCCATTTTCCAGGCGGCTGTGCCATGTAGGATTTGGGGGGTGTGGCAGTGCACCAAAATAATGGTATTTATGCAACTACAATCTATACATACAGGTTGACAGGTACGATATGGAACATATGTGTGTAGCATAGTATTTACCAAAGATCGCCGCGAAGAGGCGTGCTGGTGCAGCGTGAGTTGTTCTGCATAATATCTACTTCGCACTCTGCTCTCCCAGATCTGATTCGCGGGGGTTGGTAGAACCGATGACTTGGGTAACAGGTTCAACTGCCCTGGTATCGGCTGTCATTGTAGGGCACTCCCGATGGGCCATCGACATGCTAGTTACGTCAACTGTAAGTCCACATTGACTGTGCGTAGAGTCGAAGTTTTCGGGCTTGGCGGCACTTGTGCTACATTGACAAGTCATTTTGGTTTAGTATATCATACTACTGTATGAGGGGCGCTCAGCTCTTCAGCCATTGTTAAGTGTTTTGTTAGTATTTCACATATTTTGGTGTTTATGTAGTTGTTTCAAATATGTTTGCAAAAAAAAAGCTAATCATTGGTAACGCGATGTACTGGTACTCCCGCTAGGCTCTGTAAAAACAGTATCAATGTTGTATGTACAGTCTCTGACTTTAGTAATGATCCTTGGATACTGTGACATAGGCAACCAACATATCACATAGATGATTTATAGATAACGAATGGAATTCGTAAATATGCTAAAATAATCGTTTCGTTTTCTTATTTATAAATATTATAAATACACGTTAAACCATCGTGTACCATTATAGTTCAGTGTGTACCATCCACTATGTGATATGTTGGTTGCCTAAGTCTCAGTTAACGAAAGTCAAAGACTGTACGTACATACATCTTCGTTTTACGCTTCGCGGTGGTATGCTAGGAACATAGTGCCAGGAAGACGTAGGGAGTGAAATGGAAAAGCTGCGATGTTACCCCTGATATTTGCCATGGTCTTACGGTGGCGAAAGATTCGCAAATGAAACTCTAGGGCTTTGCGTATTTGGGATCGGTGAACGGGAAGGACGGTGAGGAGTGTTAGGGATAGGTTTCGTAGGAACTTATTTGTTGGTTTTCTTGGAAATAATTCGCATCGATTTAGAGATTCTGGGTAGGGTTCCTAGGATTTCGGAGAGTAGATGTGTCGATATTCATTAGCTTTGTCGTAGTAATAGACCGCCTTCTGGGCACCGCGTCTTCCTTTTGGACTCAGTAGCGAATGAACCATAGAAAAATAAATCCTTTACCATTCAATATAATAAAACATTACAGAAAGGGCGTTCCAGGATACGTACCCTTCAATCATAGTTGCAGGTCGTCCAACTTCAGCAACAAATGAAAAGTAAGCGCATCACAGACACAGAACAAACCAGACTGTCCCAACCAGATCAAAGAGGGCCAGTACCTTCCCTTAACCCATCTACTTCCAGTGGCTCAACCCAAACCAGGAGGTAGGCTCTTCAGGTAACTCTGGTCAGGTTGACGAGAGCAAGAAGAGGTAAGGTAAAGGTTGGACAATTCAACCCTGACCCAACTTCGTAAGAAGCACCAATCGACGACGGTGGGTACCAGCAAAGCTGTATCACACCGCTTTTCGTGATTACAAAGAACTGTAAACCTAATCATGGTTCTTGACCAGCATGTTTTTGTGTCAATTGGTATAATTCTAGAACACTGGAAGTATACGGGCGAGAAATTCGAATGGTTTCGTGCTACTATTCCCTCGAGTGGTTGAAAAAGGTAGTTGGTAACCTAGCATAGTTAGAAAAGGCTGCATATCTTGATGGTCATAAAGCGGCCATTTGGGTCCAGGAAAATCCGAAGACGTCATTGAAGATAAGCGACATATGGAAATAAAGAATCCCTTAATAATAAGTGTAGGCAGTTGATGTGTCTTACTCGCAGCAGTGAAGGATCAATACTTCGGTAAAAGCTTCACCATAACAACCTTGGCAAGTGCAACACCCTGAAGTAGAACGAGGCTCAACTTCAATGCTACCATGACAACCTGTGAGTAGTAAACGCTATAGTATGAGCAACTCGCCCGAACCGGGATCAGTTTTCAACAATTGAGGTGTTGTTGAAGCACTGCAAGGCGGCTGTAACCTTAAGCAGATTCACTAATGTAAGGCGGGACATTGCCCTCAATCAAGAGCCCTGGATTATTAAAGCAAGGATGTTTGGTTTTGGGGACGCAATAGATATAGAAGGGACGTTTGATAAAACAATAGAAACTGATTATAGCACAATTATTCTTACCAAGGTATCGAAGGTGGACAACCTGTATACTACGGAATTCTTTTAAGTTTCATTACACGAATATGTACAGATAACAGGCAAAGTAACATCATACACAATCTTGCAATAAACAAAAAAAGCAATAATCGGCTCTTTGAAGACTGTCTCCAAAAACAATTGGAGTTCCACAAGGGTTCATCTTGGATTCTCTCTTCTTTTCAATTTCATTGTATGTGATTTACAACATTTATGCACAAATAATGTACCTCATGTAGTTTTCTCTTAAAGCTACTCTTTGCTTGTAGAATGATATGTTTTTCTTCATGGGTCATGGATCTTGTGAATGTAAGTACAAGATTTGGTAAAAAGCCTAAGGTTATCATTATCAATAACACTTGCACCCAATATATGTATATTTCATTGCAACTCAAAGGAAATTTATCACTACAAAGGGGAGGAAAGGAGAAGAATGGCCCTTCTAGCTGTGACAGGCAGTGTTATGGCGCACTGTTGATCATCTGTGAATGTTGGTGATCGATAAGGAGAACTTGGTATTTGGATTTCCTGGGGAGGAAGACAAAATACTTGTAAAGCGCAAGTTCCTTGGGAAAGTCTTTCTTCTAGTCTCATTCAAGACAGCAACAGTGATTTTGGATTACATAACTATTCCCCAAGTACATACAATTCCAAATGTAAAAAGCACAAAAAAACAAAAGAACAATATTCGTAAAAATTATGTAACAATGTGAGATATTTTTATATTTACAAAGAAAAAAAAAATAAAGTCCATGTTATATAAAATTAAAATACAATCACTACTTGTTTATATAGTTTCGGGATGTGTTGCAGGTCCGCCACCAGTTTTACTTTCTAATGAAAATGGCGGTATGCGACAATCGAATGAGTATCCGTCTTCACGTTCCATTCTAAAAGTTCCCCTAAAAATAAAACCAAAATAATTATCTCTTAGTACTAGTGTTGACAATACAGACAAATAGTGAAGGTTATAAATTGGAAATGCATGGAACCGTTACAGTGTAAACCAGTGGTTCTTAACCTTTTATTAGTCGCGGCCCCCTTAAAATCCGAAATTATATCTGCGGCCAGTACCTTTACCCCACCATTAGGTAACATATACTCGTACAAAAAATACACTCAAATTGTACCAATAATTCATAAGTAAGTCAAAGCAGAGCTTAACATAACATTTATATATGTATATTTTTTATAATGTTAAGATTTTCGCGGCCCCCATATACATTGTCTGCGGCCCCCCAGGGGGGCGCGGCCCCCCTGTTAAGAATCACTGGTGTAAACAACTAGAGGGTAGTTTCTTTAACTTCAACATATATGTAAGAAAGATTTTGCCAAAGACTCACTGTTGAGGTGTGTGTATGATGTAATCAGTGTTTAGAGAGTAATGTACTTTTTTATTCCAAATGAATCAGTTAAGGGCTTATTCCATTCCAAGTGGTCTAATTTTTGAAGTCGCCCATACTGACCATTATAAATTTTCCTGAAACTTTAGGTGGATGCAGATCCATCCTAAAAATGAACCTGTGCAAAATTTCACGTCATAACATCAAGTATTTTGGGAACTGTGACCTTCCATTTGGAGGGCTTCTCAATGTATCCGCGACGGAATGGAACAAAACCCAATTTTTGACTAATTATTATTACAAGGCAAAGCATGTAGCACTCTCTTACTACCACGTCTGGTACAACTTGTGGAGCTGAACCTGAAAAACGTTGCCTGGAAAATTTGCTTCAGCAGCAGGGGTCAAAGTGCCTTATAACATCTGCGAAGGATGCGGAGTAAATTTTAGTCCCTAACTTTAGAGCAGGGATGCACAGACTTCTTCAGACCAAGGGCGACATATACTAAATATTATTGAGGGGCGGGCCGCAAAAAAATTATTTATTTTAAGAAAGTCCCTAGCTAGAAGCTCCATGATCGATGAAGGAATTAGAAAAGGTCTTAATTTCAAATCAAATGTCAATTTTTACAAAAAAACTACTTCAATATTTTAATTTGATGGATGACATTGCATCGACTTAACAATTTCTTTAATATTTGGGTCAATTGTTGTGGCATTCCAGGAAATACATAAAGATTTTTGTACTTTGTTGTTTGGAAAAATTTTCAATGTTATTTGCATGTAGATTGGGGGGGGGCCACCAGAAAAACAACGGCGGGCCGCAAGCGGCCCGCGGTTTGTGCATCCCTGCTTTAGAGCCAGATATCTCATGAATAATGAATAAAGGAAAGCTGCCACTTCACAAAGTTGTTAACTGTACCCGAGGCAGTACCCTGCCACGTTTTTATTCAGAGCCACTTATCTTGGTTTCTATTGGAGCATAAACGTGGTGCCAAACACAGAGTTGGCAAAAGTGATACTCTAATAAAGTGACTTACGTCATTTCAGAGATTATTTTTTCCGCCATCGCTGGAAGGAACACATTTTTTTCTACGTGAATCATCTTGGTTCATATTAGATTCTGTTCGGTAAAGGAATGAAAAATAAGGCTGAAATTCGTGAAAAATTGTTCATAATGCATTGTGGAAGTAAACTGGTGCGATGTCAAACATCAAAATGTATAAGACCAACAATCAGCACTTTGTTGCTAATTAACAATGAACTGTCCAATGAGTCTATCAGCTCTAATAAATTGTCCCCTGAGATTGAGACTGCTGGGCCACAATTCAAATTTGTGATAAAATGAAAATGGATACTTGCACTGAAACTCTGTACAATATATGGGTAATACATATTTCTGGGAACCAATCATATCTCAGGAACACGTTGGTCCATGATGGCTATATGCGACTACCATTTCTGTTGGAAAGTATCCTCTAGAATCAGCATCCCCATTGCTAAGGTGCCACTGCGAATAGCCACGGGTGGGTGCGCATTTTTCAGAGGGTCTCAAGCCTTCATGTTGCTTTCTTATCTATGTCCCAAAGCCTCGTTTGAATTTCTTCATCTAGGTTCCGGTTGCAAGTGGGTTCCTTCATCTTTGTTGCCAAGCCATATTGTTGGCGTCTTCATGTAGGTTCCAAAGTCTCAAGTGGGTTTCTTCATCTCGGCTCCAAAGCAATATTGTTGGTATCTTCATGTAGGTTCCAAAGCCTTATTGTTGGTTGCTTCATCTAGGTTCCAAAGGCTCAAGTGAGTTTCTTCATCTTGGTTTCCAAGCCATATTGTTGGTTTGTTCATCTAGGTTCTAAAGCCTTAAGCGGGTTTCTTCATCTTGGTTCCCAAGCTATATTGTTGGTGTCTTTATCCATGTTCCAAAGCCTCAAATGAGTTTCTTCATCTTGATTCCCAAGCCTGTTGTGCTCACACAATCTCTCCAGTGGTGGAGGGAAAAATAATCTCTGAAATGACATGTCACTTTATTGGAGCCTGGACATTGCTAATTTTTTGCAACTTGGTGTTTGGCACCATGTTTATGCTTCAATAGAAACCACAATAAGTAGCTCCTAATGTCTCACACACAGTTAACAAATTTATGAAGTGGCCGCTTTCCTTTACTCATTATTGATTACCTGGCCTTAAAATTTACTCCATATCCTCTGCAGATTTTATAAGGCACTTTGAGCCCTGTTGCTGGCCCCTGAACTAAATTTTTTCTCGCCAGACCACGTTTTTCATGTTCCGCACCAACATTTGTACCACTTGTGGTAGTAAGAGAATCCTAGGTGCTTGTACTTCATAATAATCAGTAAAAAAATTGAGTTTTGTCGCAGATGCATTGAGAAGCCCCCCTCCCCCTCCGCCCCAAATGGAAGGCCATAGTTTCCAAAATACTTGATGTTATGACTTTGCAGATGTTAATTTCTAGGGTGGTTCTATGCCCATACCAAGTGTCAGAAAAATTGAAGCTGGAATAACCGATATACATGTTAATAGCTTTGATAGAGTTTCTACAGCAAAGTATACCACATATCTTGTGATTAGGTTTCGTTTAATTTGTGTATGTTTCAAGCGAGATGTGAGGAGGAGAGGTTGGTTATATGAAAAGCTTGTGAAAAGTGTCATGTTGTATGGTGCGGAGTTATGGGGATGGAGGGAGTGGGAGGTGTTGGAAAGAGTACAGAAGAGATATTGGGGATGGGTAATGGGATTGGAGAGGAAGACCTCTGGTTATATAGTGATGGAAGAGGTGAGCGATGAAAAAATGAGAGTGCAGGCAGGGAAAATGGCGATGAGGTACGAAGAGGGCATGGAGAAGGGCAGAGGGGGGGAACGGTTGCAATGTTGCTGGGAAGAGGTGAAGAAGGGCAAGCTAAAGTATGGTCAGGATGACAGGGGCTACTATTACGAACGGGGCGGACATGAGACGAAGGAGATGTGGAGGAGAAGAGAGGGAGGGTTTGGTGAAACAATGAGGGAAGAGATAGTAGAGAGGGATAGAGAGGCGATGGTACAGGAAAGGCAAGGGAAAGTAAAGGATGGAAGATATAACGAGAAATATGCGATAATAATGACGGAGGGTGTACCAAGGTACAATCTGGAAAGTAATAAAACGACTTGAAACCTCCCCTTAGACAATGGTTTTAATAAATCCAAATTTAATGAAGCGAAAGATGAAGAGTTTATGTTTTTTTATAACAGTAAGTATCCGAAAGTACTGAAAAGCCAGCCCCATCTACGGCAAAACTGACTGTTAATGACAATAAAAGGATTAATTAGGCATTCAACTCCTCGTTTTTGATTAACGTAGGGGAATCCTAAAAAATCAGAAGGGAGCAATCACCTTGTTATTTAACCTTAAACTAAGGTGTGCAATGGGCAACAATTAAATTTGACTTGATTAAAAGCAAAAAACTAATTAACGTTAATTAGTTAGTTAATTAGTTTTTTTGCTTCTTATTTAATTTTTACATCATGTTTCATCTATAATTAATTAAAATGTAACTGTTTTGCCCCTTCAAGTCAAATTTAATTGTTGCCCATTGCATACCTTAGGTTAAGGTTAAATAACAAGGTGATTGCTCCCTTCGGATTTTTTAGGATTCCCCTACGTTAATCAAAAACGAGGAGTTGAATGCCTAATTAATCCTTTTATTGTCATTAACAGTCAGTTTTGCCGTTGATGGGGCTGGCTTTTCAGTACTTTCGGGTACTTACTGTTATAAAAAAACATAACATCTTTCGCTTCATTAAATTTGGATTTATTAAAACCAATGTCTAAGGGGAGGTTTCAAGTCGTTTTATTATTTTAACCACTACCCCTTTTTGAGCCTCTGACTCCACCATGAACTTATCTGGAAAGTGGTATGAGTATGAGGAGGAAGAGATTGATTGCAAGATACAGATGTGGAAATAAGGAGAGGGAAAATAAATACTGGTGGGACGATGATAGACGGTTATGTAGACTATGAGAGCCTGCATAGAAAAAGTTTATACGAAGTACTAACATTATTTTGGCTCAGACTACACCCTCCTGACTTTTTTCCCATAAGTTCCGGAACACCCTGTAGATACTTTTATCTGCGAGTAGTGCTTCTGCTTGTGTCTTCAAGTACAAAATATTTGTAATAAGGTGAGTTATTCATCGCAAAATTGTGTTTTGTAGCTAGTTTTAAGTGTATTGTGTTTCTACAGTGAAGTTTAGTTGTAAGTATACTACACATTATTCTGTGTAAATGTTGTGTGATTAGTAGGGCCCGGATTTATGTTTTTTTAAATATCGAAATATTTTTAAAAATATTTAAGTACAAAAAAATAAACAAATATTTTAATAAATATTGGAAAGTAAAAAAAAATATTTCGCACTACAGGACTACGACAGGAGACTATATTACGAGAGGGTGGGGTATGAGAGGGAGGAGGTAGAAAGAAGGAGGGAGGAAGGAAGAGACATGGTAGAGGAGGTGGCCATGAGGGATAAGGATGTGAAAGGGCAGGAAAGGAGAGAGAAGATAGCTGGAGGGAGGTATAATGAGGGATATGGAGAGATCATGGCAGAGGGCAAGGCCAAGTACCTGACAGGGGAGATGGGTCTGAAGGAAAAAAGAATTGTAGCGAGGTTTAGGTGTGGAAACGAGGAGAGAGAGAATAGGTATTGGTGGGAGGAGGAGAGAGTTTGCAGAATGTGTAGGGAGGGGAGGGAGAGCATGGCACATATGTTAAGGGAATGCGAGATGAGAGAAGGGTAAGAAAGGAGATACTAGGAGCGAAGGGGGAAGCGTTGGGATGGATGAAGGAAGTGCTAGAAAGGAGGGAAAAGGTGGAAAGTAGGGGGAAGGACAGGCGGGAATAGTTTTACGATGGGGAATAGAATCATGTATTTATTTGATTTATATGCAAAAAAAATACAATAAACCTATTTGATTTGGTAGAGCCAGGTTATCCTAATTAGTGGTGAAAACGTGTCACGTTTATTTTTTTAGATACGTGTTTACAGAAAATGTTTGGTGAATTTCTCTGACTCATAATTTATACGTATTTTTAAAATACCACCTGTAAAGGAGGATTTAAAATAAATGGTCAGTTGTTTGTTCAGTAAACAATGTAAGGATTAGGATGGATACCTGTTATACTTGCTAAGGGTTAGGTTCTTCCTCTTGTAATAAATAACTTAATGATTAATTGATTATGAATATGATGATTTGATGAATAAACGTGTTTAACTTCTTGGTTTCAGTTTGAAATATTTAAAAAATATTACAGGTTTTTATGAAAATATTTGCCATTTTTTATAAAATATATATTTAAATATTACAGGTTTTTAAAAAAATATAAATCCGGGCCTTAGTGATTAGGTTACGTTTAATATGAATATGTTTTATGTGTATGTCTTGCTGAAAACCAAGATATTTGTAAGTGTCATTCGGTCATGGATCTTACATGATCACCCTGTTCGAGCTTGAAATCTACAAATGCTCTCTTACCAGCAGTGATGTGTTGTGTTTTGCATATGTACCAAACTCACATGTGTATGTCAATGTGAACATGTTTCAGTGATATGTAATCGTAGTGCTTGTAGAGGCATGTGTGAAAGGAGATTAAGAGAAAGATAAAACCAAAGTGGGCTCAAAGAATCGCCTTGATGCCCCTCTTTGTGATGAGTTGGGTAGGTCATTTAGTGTGTTCCAGCAACACATTATGTTGTTGGAAATTTTGTACAGGGATAGTATTTTTTGTAATCGATGTAAGCTGTGTGTATGTTTCTTTTATTGTGTCTAGATTGTTCAAGTATTACAACATCTATAATGGGCTGTTCATAAAGTCTCTAGCATGTTTGGTTCAAATAAAATTTGCAAAATGAAGGCAGTGTGTGTATATCTTATGTGTAATCTGTAACTTGCAACAGAACAGAACACAGATAACCTCAGTTGAAAGAGAAACATTTAAAAAAAATGATGGTTACTTATCATAAAACATTGATAAGATTTACCATGTCACAGCGCACAAGGCGGTTCCCACTTTTCTCCATTTATCATTGATTTGTCTATAAGTAGGTACTAAAAATAATTTTACCACATATGACCGCTGGGAGCTTGTAAACTAACGTGACTGCTATATTGAAAGGCGGGTAGGGCTCGAGTTAACGCAGGCTCTTGACCGACAACACCACGTCCTCTAACCGTTTCTAAAGTTCCCGATAACGAAAATATCCTCCAATGTCTTTCGCGTAATTGTACGGAAAGGCTGCCCAAATTTTCTAAACGTATACAATATCGCCACTACAAAAAACCAAAATGTGACTTAAGAGGACAAATCGCTTAAACGTACCCAATAAACCGAGTTGGTGTGCGACTCTCTACAACCCATATAAAAAGGAATCACAGTCACTCGAATATTTTCGGTCGTCTCCTTATGTACATCGGATAATTCTAACCAGGGATGATTTTTATTTTGCCACGCCCTTAAAGTTTCTTGAGGCGTAAACGGAGGATCTAAAAATTGAAAAATATCGTCAACTATTAATAAATTTGGTATAAGATTTCGTTGTTTACAACGAAATTATCTTATCTTTGAATAAACAAAATTTGGTTAAAAATAGGAGACCTTTTTCCGGATTGTGCGCCAAAAACTTATCGAAAAGTTCATGTTGCAATGGTGATTTTTCGGCGCTCGCGTACGGTATAATATCTTCGTGCGCCACGTAATCTAAGCCGGGAATCGCGTATAGACTACGCGAAGATTCCTGATTTCCTAAAAATGTTACGGCTTCGGTTTGAGCCCTCTAGAAAAACGTTTGCTAAAGTTAATAACGATTAACGAAGTCACTGTAACTCACTATGTAAGGACAGTCTCTTTGATCGATAAGAACTTGGTAAAATGTATGCGTACGTCCCCTAACTTCTTTGTTAACGGCTGCGGATTCGTCATCGCTATCACGTTGGTGTGGCATGTCACGATCGTAAACTCTAGCTAACCATGGAAAAAGTATAACGCCCCGATATCCGAAGACTCTATGTAAAAGTAATTGACCCGTTTCATATTTACCACTCAATTTCGGTTGTTCCAACTTGCCCACTTCCGCTAATCTACAAGACATGCACAATATAACCTCAAAACATTTTACAATTTGTTATTGTTAATAACAATTAATTCGATTGCTTACCTAGCAAATTTGCGCGTATTTACTTGAATTTCTCTGCACAAAATACATCGTCTAAGCATCGACGATAACATTTCCATTTTACATTTTTTTTTATTTTGGTAAACACTATTGCGCAATTTGGTCACGCATTATGCTTGTGATTTGTGATTATTTTTAGGGGAAAAAATCGATCGAAAACTGTCAAAAAACGAAAATTGTGGAAAATTAAAGGATTTTTTTACAAAAACATGATTTAAATGAAATGTGTGTTCGAAAAGTGACAGTAAAAATTTTTGAAGTTTACATCAGAACGTAATCTATAGTGACAATAATGAAATAATCTTCGAACATATAACAAAAGGAAGGAACATGTATATGGCTAAATGAGTAACATTAATGGTTTACCAATATGGCTACCTACTGTGACGTATTCCGTCGAGTCATTGGTGTACTATTAAGCAGGGTCGTAAATCCAACATTTGTATGTTTACGCGCCTGCTGTAAACAAAATAAAATGCATAAATTTTTTTTTTAATTTTATTGCCCTTTAAACATAATTAATTTGGTATGCATATTTCTAATTTTTTGCACATTCTCTATGTTCTTAACCGTATAATGAATTCTACGCTACTGGTAATTTTATACTTTTAAATCGACAAACTGCACGCTACACCCGTTTGACCAATCATAAATGGTTTACTGTTACGTCACTGTGACGTAAAGCCTGCGTAACTTCCGTTACATTGTACCGTCTACTAAACTATAGGGATATTCCTTCCTTTTGTTATATATTCGAAGGAAATAATGCTCAAAATAATCGACGTAATTCTCTGGTAAAATTTACAATGGAGGAGTGTGAAATTGGTGAATTTTCAAAAACGAATTGGAAATATACGGAAATTTCGACAACTTATTATAATTGTAAAAATAGTAAGTATAATAGACGCTTTTTTTTAATTGTACGACGTAACTGTTTATTTTTAAATTCTATAATTATACAATTTGTGTCCGTTTCTCAATAACAATCTTTGTCAATCATGTGTTTTTACTTTTGATTATCTCTGTTTTTTTTTTAACCAATGAACTCAAGGTTTTTAACTAAATTTGTTTATGTTAATGCAACCAATAACAAAGATTAAACTCCCTAAATCCGTGCTTTAGTAACATACAGGGTGTTCTCATCTTTTTTAACTGACGTATTTCCCTTGTTTACACAGTATGTTTCCCAAACATGCGGCACAAATGTAGGGGGGCATTCCTTGAGTCAAAATATATATAACATATACAGTACGTTCATGATGAAAGGAACAAATGTGTTTTTAACACAATTTATTTATGTTAATGCAACCAATAACAAAGATTAAACTCCCTAAATCGTTGCCTTAGGAACATACAGGGTGTTCTCACCTTTTTTAACTGACGTATTTCCCGTGTTTACACAGTATGTATCCCAAATATGCAGCACAAATTTCTTGGGTCAAAATATATATAACATATATAATAATAATAATCATAATAATATTTTTATTGTGTTATCGTGTTGGTACTGAACTCTATTATACAGTGTGTCCACGGATTAAGTTCACTATTTGTTTATGTTAATGCAACCAATAATAAAGATTAAACTCCCTAAATCGTTGCTTTAGTAACATACCGGGTATTCTCACCTTTTTACTTCCCGAGTACGAAGTAAAAGGGAAGTATTGTATGTTTTCCAAAAAAAAAATTTGACCTATGGAAATTTTTACATATCTTTGCGTTTCCGATTACGTAGATTCAAAATATGCAAAAAAAAATTTCCGTCTGTCGTCTGTAGTCTGTAGTCTGTAGTCTGTACGTACACATTCCTTGCAACGCTCTAAACTCAGAAACTATTAAAGTTATCGAAATGCAGTTTTCGCCAATCGATTACATTCGGGCCAAGGACGAAAATGCTGATATTACCTTTGATGACGTCACTTCCGGTATAAGCTAAAATGGCGGCAATCATTTTTTTAATAATATAAAGTTGCAGTTTTTTTATGCAGTTTAAAAGAGAATCTTTTCTGAATTCAGCAATATACATTTATTTTTTGAAAAAGGTGCTAATACGAGGGAAGTCTCGTGGCAACTTGCCAGAATTTTTTAACTGACGTATTTCCCTTGTTTACACAGTATGTTTCCCAAACATGCGACACAAATGTAGGGGGGCATTCCTTGGGTGAAAATATATATAACATATACAGTACGTTCATGATGAAAGGAACAAATGTGTTTTTAACTCAATTTATTTATGTTAATGCAACCAATAACAATGATTAAACTTCCTAAATCGTTACCTTAGTAACATACAGGGTGTTCTCACTTTTTTTAACTGACGTATTTTCCTTGTTTACACAGTATGTTTCCCAAACATGCGGCACAAATGTAGGGGGGCATTCCTTGAGTCAAAATATATATAACATATACAGTACGTTCATGATGAAAGGTACAAATGTGTTTTTAACACAATTTGTTTATGTTAATGCAACCAATAACAAATATAAAACTCCCTAAATCGTTGCCTTAGTAACATACAGGGTGTTCTCACCTTTTTTAACTGACGTATTTCCCTTGTTTACACAGTATGTTTCCCAAACATGCGGCACAAATGTAGGGGGGGGGGGGCATTCTTTGGGTCAAAATATATATAACATATACAGTAAGTTCATGATGAAAGGGACAAATGGTTTTTTAACACAATTTGTTTATGTTAATGCAACCAATAACAAATATTAAACTCCCTAAATCAGCGTTTCCCAAACTTTTTTGACCGCGACCCAGTACGAGGTTTTAAAATTTTTGGCGACACATCTTATGAAAAACCCCCACTTCTTTACAAAACAAATTTTATTTTTTAATTAAAAATCTATTTAATTGTTTGTTTGTTTTATTTCATACACAAAAATTTTAAAATAATTATATAAGAAAAATAAAAGTAATTAAAAAATTATATTCATTTAAAACTAGTAAATGAAGTAAACTAACAACGTTAGCAGCACAACGCGCGGACGCGAGCGATAAAGCTACGTGAAAGAGTGCAAATGCACACTTCCACTATTCCTATAAGTGTATAACGTATAACTGATGTAAAAAAACTAATAGGTACTAATTTTTTTTGTGTTTTTACCATTTTTTTCCGTGACCCGGCAAAAATTTTCTACGGCCCTGTGCCGGGTCGCGACCCACACTTTGGGAAACGCTGCCCTAAATCATTACCTTAGTAACATACAGGGTGTTCTCATTTTTTTTAACTGACGTATTTTCCTTGTTTACACAGTATGTTTCCCAAATATGCGGCACAAATGTAGGGGGTATTCCTTGGGTCAAAATATATATAACATATACAGTACGTTCATGATGAAAGGAACAAATGTGTTTTTAACTCAATTTGTTTATGTTAATGCAACCAATAACAAAGATTAAACTCTCTAAATCGTTACCTTAGTAACATACAGGGTGTTCTCACTTTTTTTAACTGGCGTATTTTCCTTGTTTACACAGTATGTTTCCCAAACATGCGGCACAAATGTAGGGGGGCATTCCTTGGGTCAAAATATATATGTATAACATATACAGTACGTTCATGATGAAAGGAACAAATGTGTTTTTAACACAATTTGTTTATGTTAATGCAACCAATAACAAATATAAAACTCCCTAAATCGTTGCCTTAGTAACATACAGGGTGTTCTCACCTTTTTTAACTGACGTATTTCCCTTGTTTACACAGTATGTTTCCCAAACATGCGGCACAAATGTAGGGGGGGGGGGCATTCCTTGGGTCAAAATATATATAACATACAGTACGTTCATGATGAAAGGAACAAATGTGTTTTTAACACAATTTGTTTATGTTAATGCAACCAATAACAAATATTAAACTCCCTTAATCGTTACCTTAGTAACATACAGAGTGTTCTCATTTTTTTAACTGTGTATGTCCTAAACATGCGGCACAAAGGAGGATGCACACTTTTAACGAGGTTTCCAAAAATGACGGAATTTGATAAAATTTTAGTATATTGTAGATATCGACTTTCTGAGCAAGAAGTCTCATGGGCCCAAAGCGATCCTATGACTGGTTTCCGAGATACAGTGGCGGGTATGGGGTATCTTGAAAAACAGGAATTAAATTATAAATACCATAAAAGGTTGATATTTTCTTTAAAAAAGTAATACAAGTAATTTAATTTGATCTTGGGCGGCTGTCTAGGATGTCAGGTGTTGATTTTTTTGTGTACAGGGTGTACAACTAAGAAAGGAGGCCGGCCATAACTCGGAAACTATTTGAGATAGAACAGTGAAATAAAAAATCTTATAATAAATATGGCCAAGAGAAAATGCTGGAAATTATTTTCAATTTCATACCATTGCCACCAGAGGGCGTTTCACTGATTTCAATTTGAAATTCCCATTTTTTGGGCAATTTTCCTCAGTAAGGTATTTAAAAAAATATATTCATTGTGAACTAGTGATCAATATGTAAAATTTTGTTTAATGAATTTTGACGTGCTGTTACGATTTGTTCATACCTGAAATTGCCTCTTATATTACCACATTTTTGACTATATCTTCGGTACTATAAAAGCTATATTGACATAATTTTGTTTTAAATTACTCCCTTATGAAATTTCCTTCCAATAGCAGTCAAAAAAATATTTGGTACCATTTGAATTTTTTTAGAAAAGTCGACCGTTTGTTCCTTTAACAAGTTGCGCCCTCTATTGGTAGACGGAGATAAGAAATTGTTGTGGTTTTGAATTTTTTTGGTAATATGAAGTGTTGTCTTTACATCGAGACCAATCTTAACAAATTCAAGCAAACCGTTTCGAAGTTACACGATTTTTTCTAGTAACACGTAATTTAGATCCCCGTCCCTTTATTTTGACAGCAATCGTAAAAATTCATTAAACAAAGTTTTACATATTAATCACTAGTTCACAATGAATATATTTTTTTAAATACCTTACTGAGGAAAATTGCCCAAAAAATGGGAATTTCAAATTGAAATCTGTGAAACGCCCTCTGGTGGCAATGGTATGAAATTGAAAATAATTTCCAGAATTTTCTCTTGGCCACATTTATTATAAGATTTTTATTTCACTGTTCTATCTCAAATAGTTTCCGAGTTATGGCCGGCTTCCTTTCTTAGTTGTACACCCTGTACAATGTACACCCTGTACACAAAAAAAATCAGCACCTGACATCCTAGACAGCCGCCCAAGATCAAATTAAATTACTTGCATTACTTTTTTAAAGAAAATATCAACCTTTTATGGTATTTATAATTTAATTCTTGTTTTTCAAGATACCCCATACCCGCCACTGTATCTCGGAAACCAGTCATAGGATCGCTTTGGGCTCATGAGACTTTTTGGTCAGAAAGTCGATATCTACAATATACTAAAATTTCATCCAATTCCGTCATTTTTGGAAACCTCATTAAAAGTGTGCCTCCTCCTTTAAGGTGAAATTCCTTGAGTCAAAATATATTACGTATAGGTATAACATATATCCGGAATCCGGAAATTGTACAACTTTTCTTAGAAATTATACGATTTTTCTCGGAATCATAAAGCTTTTTCTCGAAATGAGACTTTCCTAGAAATTGTACAACTTTTCTTATAAATTATACGATTTTTCTCGGAATAATAAAGCCTTTTTCTCGGAATGAGACTATCCTTGAAATTGTACAACTTTTCTTAGAAATTGTACAACTGTTCTTACACATTATTCGAATTTTCTTAGAAATTATACGATTTTTCTCAGGAATTATAAAGCTTTTCCTCGGAATGAGACTTTTTTAGAAATTGTACAATTTTTCTTAGAAATTGTACGATTTTTCTCGGAATCATAAAGCTTTTTCTCGAAATGAGACTTTCCTTGAAATTGTACAACTTTTCTTATAAATTATACGATTTTTCTCGGAATAATAAAGCCTTTTTCTCGGAATGAGACTATCCTTGAAATTGTACAGCTTTTCTTAGAAATTGTACAACTGTTCTTACACATTATTCGAATTTTCTTAGAAATTATACGATTTTTCTCAGGAATTATAAAGCTTTTCCTCGGAATGAGACTTTTTTAGAAATTGTACAATTTTTCTTAGAAATTGTACGATTTTTCTCGGAATCATAAAGCTTTTTCTCGAAATGAGACTTTCCTAGAAATTGTACAACTTTTCTTATAAATTATACGATTTTTCTCGGAATAATAAAGCCTTTTTCTCGGAATGAGACTTTCCTAGAAATTGTACAACTTTTCTTGGAAAATATATGATTTTTAAATAACTTGAGGCTTTCGCGTTTCCTCGAACTGTCAACATAACTATAGTTTTCGGCTTATACGTCGTCGTTATACAGGGTGTCCCAGCTGAAACTCACAATAAACATGATTATTGCCTAAACGAAATAAGATGGGCCAATGAGCTTCAAATTTCGAAAAGTGTTTTTCCAATCACATTAAAAAAATTTCCCAGTTATACGAGGGCAAGAGAAAAAAATGCTTATCATCAACTACAAATTACTTGGCTTATTTAAATGGAACCCCCTCTCTATTTTTACACTAAGTATTCGAAAGCTGAGTTCTCTAGTTTTTACAAAATGTTAACATGTGTAGTTTAATTTTTACAAATAAAGAAGATACGGGAATTTTTGTGAGTGCGTGCACTCTCATTAGTTTCAACCAAGATAACTTACAGTTAGTTATACAGGGTGTACCGAAAAGATTGGTCATAAATTATACCACATATTCTTGGGTCAAAAATAGGTTGATTGAACCTCACTTACCTATATACTAAAGTGCACACAAAAAAAGTTACAGGGTGATTTAGATAAAAATTTAAATAATTTTTTTTATCATTGCTCTAAAACGGTTTAACTTTACTTTATGAAAATTTATACGAAATACTAGTAGACGATAAGCAATAAATTGGAAACAGTCGCATTCAATTATTTTTATTTATTATGGATTTTCAGAGGGGATGAACACCCCTTTTACCCTCCAACTTTTTTTAGGGTTATACTTTAACAAAATATAGAACGCCACTGGAATCAAACGTCTATTCTTCAACTTTTTTGTCTCTTTGTATTTCTTTGTAAACATTTTAGTTTAGAAGATACAGCCACTCTGTAAAATGTCAATTTCAAAATATTTAATATTTCAACTCTACATTTTCACTAATATTAAACCTTCATTATTATTAAATTGCAATTTAGACACAAACAAGGTATTAAGATTAACTCTACAAGTGTTAAACATGACCTCCTCCTTTCTGTATACCGGGTGTCCCATTTTAATCCGCCACCTGCAATAATTCTACAACACTAGGTCGGATCAAAAAATGTCCCGAATAACAAGTTAAAGAAATACAAAGGGACAAAAAAGTTGAAGAATAGACGTTTGATTCCAGTGGCGTTCCATATTTTGTTAAAGTATAACCCTGAAAAAAGTTGGAGGGTAAAATGGGTGTTCATCCCCTCTGAAAATCCATAATAAATAAAAATAATTGAATGCGACTGTTTCCAATTTATTCCTTATCGTCTACTAGTATTTCGTATAAATTTTCATAAAGTAAAGTTAAACCGTTTTAGAGCAATGATGAAAAAACTTATTTAAATTTTTATCTAAATCACCCTGTAACTTTTTTTGTGTGCACTTTTGTATATAGGTAAGTGAGGTTCAATCAACCTATTTTTGTCCCAAGAATATGTGGTATAATTTATGACCAATCTTTTCGGTACACCCTGTATATCATGGCCACGGGCGTTGTTAACCGCAGGTACCTCTTCAGCAGTTCGTGGTCATCGATGGAGTTTGCTTTGTAAGTCATGTACCGCCTCTAGTGACCGCTTTCTTGCTGCTACTGGGGCAGGGGTCTCCAGAATTTTGCTTCTTTCCCGAAACGATAGTGGGACCCGCATGTTGTCATATTGCTTCGTTGGGATTCTGCCGTGACTCCTCTTCCGTTTGCCCGTGAACTGTTTTCCGCATACTAGTCCGGTAACGCCGCAACTTCTAGTGTGAGAGCCTCCTCCAGGACGTTCCCGTGCTGAACTGCTTGGATTGCCTGTGGGGCGGTGTCAGTTATGACGTCTGTCGGTTCTATTATTTCGTCAAGTGTTCGCCCGTTAAGATTGCCTAGATTTCCCGAGGTTTGGTCCGGGGCGTCCCTTCGGCGTCGATCTTTAGAATATACGAACGTAACGCCTATGCTTTCTTCGTACTGTCGGTTTGTGATTGGGACTCGCCTTGTTAGCTTATGCGGCCATAATCGGTAGCTTGCCATAGAAACCGTAGGCAAGTCTGCCGTTTGACGGTTACATGTTGGGGCTCGGTAATGGTGCATACAACCAAAAGATGGGAATTTGAGGAGCGCGGTAACAAATGTTTTTAGTCAAGAGGGTAGTGCTCTTTTCACTGCATCGCATCGCGTTCAGTTGCTTACTTGCCATAGATTGTACTTTAGGATGGACATGCAGATGTGGATTATCTTTGGTGTTGCGTCCTTGTTTATCGTCTGCGCATCCTACCGGTCAAGCTACAATCTCTTGACTTTTTATTGCATACGGTACTATTATATTAATACTCTGTAATAATTATACATTACTTATTTTGTTACTCCTTTATTAAGTAACGGGTAACGATACACATTTATCCCTTATTGCCAACCTCAACAATACCAACTTTAAACTAATACAATATTAATTTCATTTCTTCTTTCAGGATAATTTTGGAAACAATGCCAGAGAACGTAGAACTTCAACAGCTTGTCGACGAGGACTTAGAAGAGGAAACAACCAATCAACCAAAGACCAGTATATGCAATTGCCCATATTTGGGACTAATTTTAGCAACCTTAAGCTCCCTTTTTTTCTCATTATGCTCAGTTATTGTAAAATGGATGACAGACGTCGATCCTATAGCTTTAGCAGCATATCGTTACATTGGCGTTCTCCTACCCGCCATACCAATCCTAATTTATAAACAAGAATACGTTTTTCCGAAAGGTAAACGTATAATGCTACTTTTAAGATCATTTACCGGTACAGCAGCGTTAATGTTAAGTTTTTACGCTTTTCGACATATGCCTTTAGCGGATGCGTCCGTTATTGTATTTTCCGTACCCGTTTTTACGGCGGTTTTCGCACGCATGTTCCTTAAGGAACCTTGCGGCGTTTTTAGTGTATTTTCAGTAATTTTGACACTCATCGGTGTTATATTTATAACGAGACCGCCTTTACTATTTAGTGAGACTGTTGACGCGTTAGGTAGCTCGAGCGAAAAATCGGAAATTTGGGGTGCTGTTGCCGCATTCTCCGCAACATTGTTCGGTGCTAGCGCTTATGTTCTTTTGAGGGCATTGAAGGGTATACATTTTTCTGTGATTATGACCAATTTTGGTTCGTTTGCGTTGGTGCAGTGTCTGTTGGTAACTTGGCTTATCGGCGGCTTGTGTATACCACCGTGCGGAGCTGATCGATATTTAATAGTCGCCTTAGCTCTCTTCAGTTTTGGCGGACAAATCTTATTAACAGTGGCATTACAAATGGAACAAGCTGGACCAGTTGCAATTGCGCGCAGTAGTGATATCGTGTTCGCGTTCATTTGGCAAGTTTGGTTTTTTGGCGAGGTACCAAATAAATACTCAGTTGGGGGAGCATTTCTGGTTATGACGTCCGTCATTTTAACCGCACTACGAAAGTGGGTCCTTGCTCTACCCGACAATACTAGTCTGAAAAGCAAATTGAATATTTTAGCAAAGTAGGTTCGACTCTTTATTTTTGCAGGCATCTCAGTGATCTAGTCAGCTTCATTTTTATTCGTAATTAACTTAGTTATTTTGGATGTAATAGTAATGTGAAAATTAGATCGATAAAATTATTTTTTCACAATATAATGGGCATTATGTGACGGTAAAGTATTATCTTCTCTCTCTATCTCTCTCTCTTTCTCTCTCTGGAGGTAACGAATTGTAAATTCTAAATACTCTTAGAATTAGTATTAATGTGCACCATATACCAGTATTACCCATAACATTTGCAATAAGGGAATTCTACTACAATTTTGTATCTAAACAATGTGTGGAATCAAAGAAATACCTATTTAAGTAGATATAAACATTATGGCCTTTCTACGCAGAAGTGTAAAGATACATAATCTTATTACCATCTCAAATGAAACTGTCTTATTGTTGTAGGTACTTTATGAAACACATAGAAATAGATGTAATGTACTGATGGTTTGTTATTTAGTTGTTATATACTTTTGGAATATGTAAAGTGTTTTTTTTTTGCTTAAATAAAATTTGTTTACCAGTAAAGTTTTTGATCTATTTGCTGATTTTTCAGGTTTCATCCTCTTGATATATAACATTAAAAATTTACGGAAAGTGATAATGAAAAGAGAGAGTGAAGTGGATAAAGACCATGACGCCGTTGGGCCCCAGCACACATAAGGACGTTTTAATGACGTGAAATGTTCGTCACGTTTTACGTCAGAGACCTTAAAACATGACGTGAAAAAGACGTCAGAATTACGGGTAAATGTCACAGCCCAATGACGTCATTTTGGGACGTAATTATGACGTAAATCATTGACGTAGTCATAGTAAAAAAAAGGGGGGTGACCTGGGCCACATCTTACCACTCCGACCATCTTGTCATACTTGTGAATATTTGACAACTGTGTGTGCTCCGGTAGCTCCTACGCCAGAGCCCCCCTTCGCTTCTTGTAGAGTCGGAGGAGATCGTTAATGCTGAAAAAGGCTTTTGCCTGAAGTAGGGACTCGAACTTCGGTCGCCCGTTTAGTAGTCAGGCAAGTAAACTATCTGCGCTAGCGAGACTTTGCTAAGTGCAGTAATTTGAAGTTGAACACTATGAGAAAGGGAGAAGGACGTGCATATCGCGTAATATATGAATGTCTATTTTTCCAAATAGAAATTTTTGGTCCCAATTACCTAAAGATAATTGTAACGTCATAATTAATAAATTTGAAATTAATTTATTGTTTGACATAGACGAGTATTTAAAATATAAATATAATTTTGTGGGAATAAATGACATTTCTTTAACAACTGTAATTATTGATTTATTGTTTAAGAAACCAAAAATGCTTTAGAGTGTCATTCAGTTATGATGATGAAGACAGATAGCAATATTAGATGCAGAATTACTGCGTTTTGGTTGAGGTTAAAGGAATAAAAATTGAAGGTAATCAAACCATAAGGCAACGTCGATTGAGGCAAACCGTATTTTGATATCTCTAAATCGGCGAAAGTACACGCTTTTCAAATAAATGAATTAAAAATGCTAAATATTGAACATTAAAAAAAATCAAATTTTAGTTACTAAATAACTACGTATATATACCGTCATATAACTCACGTATTAAAGACGTTCAGAAATGACGTCTGTAATACGTCGGAATTTGGGGGTGTAACGTAACTGACTAATTATGACCGAAAAAGTACGTCAAATATACGTCATTTTATAATTAATGTTTACTGGGGCTGGGTTCGATTCCCGTCCCCGCCAAAATATCTTTGGCACTTTCTCGTCGAGGTCAATTCAATCTCCCAAAATGAGTATCTGTGGATTTTCTCTTTAATAATAATACGCGGCTGTGGAGTGCAGCACTGCCACACTGTCTCCCTCAGTCGTCGCGGAAGCCATATATTTTGGTGGGGGGCACATTTCCCCATGTATTTTTTACAGTAAAAAACTACAACAATTACACAAGTAAACTTAGTTACAATGCAAATGGTGTATTGGGAGCCGAGGGTTTTTTCTAGCTTATCTGTATCAATTTAATTTTCCGTGTTTTCAGCAGCTTCATTTTTTCCGAGATAAATTGCTTCCATTTTCGTAAGTTACGCAATGAGATCCTAATCTAAATCCACTGAACTGTTAAGATACAGGTCAGTGTCTATATCACGAGAAACAGGTGGTATGCTGACGTTTCGGAAGTTAAGGAAAGTGCGAAATGCCTTTTACTTCCAGCGATAGGCATTTACGAAGGTTACTCCGCGGCCGCCACTACAACTACTTTGATTTGAGTACTTTTCATGGTTCCGGAAAGCTTTTCAAGGAGATTATCCGGAACGGTTCCACTTTGCCACACTGTGTTGCAATTGCAACCAGTACCGATACTGCTTCCACTCTGCTGTGGTTTCGACTCGTCTGAATGCAATGAAAGCTTTATCCGCTCCACAAAAATTTCTAATTTAGTCGACCTCCCCTTGGATGATGTCGAATGACAGCGATGATGGTTGACGTATTTGTCTAGCTCATATTTTCTGAGTGTAAATTACTGCTTGAATATTTGACAAGAACCAATCGAAGCAGTGAACCCACGTTTATAACTAGTTTGGCGGATTTGGTGATCGTGCCAAATGAACAATAAAGTTTTGGAAGTTGTGAAAACAACTAACATTTCTATTTACAAATATGTACAAGTTTTAACAGCGCGGAATGCGGTTAATAATGGAGGTACAGGCAGTAGGTAGGTTGGTCAGTCGCTGGAGGGTAGACTGGTTCTGGAATGCAGGCTGATGGGTCGATGTAGACGGACTGGTCAGTGTTGGCGGCTACGACTTCTGTGGGTAACAGCGTTCGCTTACAAAGGATTCTGGCCGGTGTCGATGCGTTGTCCTTGGTCGGCCAATGGTAATCCATCGTTGCTCTTCAGTACGTAAGCGACTGTGTACCGAGATCACATGTGGTCCCACAACTAGGTACCCAAAGTCGAACTGTCTGGATTCAATAATTTGTAACATATTGAAACATTTTTACAATAAACCGCGTAAAAATAGTGAAAATGTGGTACCTAAGAGATGGGCACGATGTACACTGCGTAGGTATCGTTCCCCACTTGTCGTATCCAACACTTGAGATCCCGGGGCCTTCCACCAACCTTTCCAGATCAATACCTTGCATACCTGCGTATATCAGGTAAGAATAACATCGCTCCAAAGTCCAAATCAACGGAACCTTTTCCTACCGATAATACATAGACAGGCAACACACAACCTTGAAGCCTCGAAAGCAGTGCACCTCATCGCCCGAAAGATTCTTGGAGATCGATGTGGTGAGGGTTCGGCTAGCAAAAGCTGGGCAAAAGGTTAACGTCATAACTCACGTAAGCTAGTCTCTGGTGAGAGCGTAAATGACCATCAAAGCCCTAGAAAACTCTCTCTCTTCTTTTCCCTCTTAGAAAAAGGTACTACATAGAAGAGTCCTCCATCGGTAAAAGTCATCAAAATTTGCAAAATTAGTTTTTGTCTTAACAGCGTCTAGACCAAAATGGAAGGTCGTACTTAATTTATCACCACTAGGCAAATAGGAAAACAATGTAGGAATAGGAAGACAAGTATAACACCTTCAATGGAGACTCCAAACAAACATTTAATACGCTCGATCTTTTGGCCCAAGGCTCCTAATACTCTAGTACCAGTAACAGCCAAAACTGCTATCCTTAAAGCTTCCATCAGTTGAATTTATACAAGAAACCTAGGTGCTAAAACAAAACAAAAATATTCCCCATAAATCTGAATGTTGAGGAGAGGTAAAAATCTATGAACTGCGAACTTGGGGATTAAAGATTGGTAGCGCTAATTAAAGAGGAGAAATCGTAAACAGGCAATTACAAGCAAAAGGTGGCGTGTGACACACTTCCTGGGGATTCATCTGTATCATGTAGAAAGGCCGCACTGGCAAGTTTTCGTACAATCAAATTTAGTACCTCATAGGGGGTTAATTCGTTAATTTGATTGAGCGAATGGACATATAAATAGATTTATTTTGAAAAAGCGAGGCTCGCCGAAATTACAAGGTTTTGAGAAGACGAAAGGTGTACCTACTTATCACAAATTTTAGCGTGAAACATTTATATTCAAAGCCGCTGGGTGCGTTACATCACAAGACGTAAATTTGAAATTGAATCTTGTCTCTGTTAACAGGATAGGTAAGCCGCTCTCGCACGGTACACATTAGAAACATTAAATGAAAAACTTCACAAAACAAATTTTGCCTACCCATAGTTCTTTTTACAAAATAGTTGAGCCGCCACTGTAGGCACATTCATAGAGGTCGTCTACTAGCGGTTGACGAGACTACCTGGATGTTGGGACCCCAAATACTCATTCTTAAGCTTCTTAGGATAATTTATTGACATTAACGTAAAAGTGCAAGTTGGGGAAATCCAGTGGCGTCAAAATGATTACACCAAATTTTTAATTAATAGATTTTTTACTTTTTATTAGATGCTATTATACAAACTACTATACAGGGTGTTTCAGACCACCCGTACCGCCCAAATATCTCGCGAAATACAGAACGCATTGATAAAAGAAAAAATACGTCTAAAAATTTTTTTAAGACTATTGTTTGATAGTAATAGGATCTCCCCACTCCAACCCCCGGGGGGTGGAGAGGGGGATAACTTCGTAATCTTAAATAGCACCCCCAGTTTATTATGCAGATTTGAATTCTGCGTTAACAAATAGGAACTTTTTGTTTGAAACATTTTTTGAAGTTCGTGACAGATGGCGCTATGATCGCCGAAAGAAGTTTTCCGATTACCTATGCTAATTTGATGTCAGTTTTGTTAAGTGACAATAAAAAATCTTAATGTTTTGTAAAAGGGAAGAGGGGGAGCTTTATTAACCCCCCCCCCTCCCCACACTGCCACTTCACCCCTAATTTAGGTTTAAACGTATCTCGAATGTCAATGTGTTCTTTATTCGTGAAATCAAAATATTTCAATTTTTTTTCTATTTTCCATCAGATAAAAAAAATTTACAAAATTTAACTTCTTCAATCGTGGTATTGAACAGTTGTTTAAATCTAAAATGATTGCGTTTTCTCATCCTAGGTTATGGGCCGTAGGGGTAAAGTGGCAGTGTGGGGGAAGGGGAGGGGTTAATTAAACTCCCCCTCTTCCCTTTTACAATGCATTAACATTTTTGATTGTCACTTAACAAAACAGACATCAAATTAGCATAGGTAATCGGGAAAACTTCTTTCGGCGATCATAGCGCCATCTGTCACGAACTTCAAAAAATGTTTCAAACAAAAAGTTCCTTTTTGTTAACGCAGAATTCAAATCTGCATAATAAACTTGGGGGTGCTATTTAAGATTACGAAGTTACCCCATCCCCACCCCCCGGGGGTGGGAGTGGGGACATCCCATTACTATCAAACAATAGAGTCTTAAAAAATTTTTTACACGTATTTTTTCTTTTTTCAATGCGTTTTGTATTTCGCGAGATATTTGGGCGGTACGGGTGGTCTGAAACACCCTGTATACATAGATAAGGGCAACTAATGAACATGTACTATTTTCACGTTAATCACTGTCATTATAATATTCGTCATCACTTTCACTGGTGTAATCACTGTGGCGCCACTGAATTTCCACAACTTGCACTTTCACGTTAATTTCAATTATCCTAAGAAGCTTAAGAATGAGTATTTAGGGTTCCAATAGCCAGGTAGTCTCGCCAACCGCTAGTAGACGACCTCTACAGTCCTAGAAACCACAAACCCTAGCGCCTATCGCTAAGAGATCGCAGCTGAGACCTCACGTTCGATTCTGTACGTGGGATTGCGTAAGATTGAGAAGATGTTGAACCTGGGACTCATCTAGTAAGACTGTAGCGTTGCCTTAATCTGCAGAGGCGATGACCATATTGGAATTAGTGCGAAGGGGAACATACTCCGATGTGCTGATGTTGGATTTGGGGGCTCTAGACAAATTCAACACCTTGGCTGTTTCTAGACGAATGGGATCGGCAATCTCACTGTGAAGAGTGTAGATGGATGATTCAACAGCCGTAACGACGCGATGTCTTCTTTGGGACCGTAGTGGGAGCTCTAGCGAAATTTAAACCTTTCGAAAGGACCGAATGCTCGTCAGGAGTTAGAGTGTAAGAGGATAAATTAACGAGAGTTTCCTTGGGATTGGACTTAGTGGCAGACAATTTAAGGTTCTTGGACTGAAGATGCCTAGAACTTCGTGAGGTGGGTTTGGGTGGTTAATTCCAAAGTGACCTTCGATTGCCCAAAAGAGATTCTTTCGAAATTAGTGCAATGGTCTGCAGAGAGGGCGTACGAGAGTTCAAGGTGAAGAAATAGAAGTTCTTTTGACAAAGAATCTAGTTCCATCCTGGTTTGTTGAATGCGTTTTCGTGTTGATCCCGTTCGTTCATTGGTAAGAGTTTTTATATTTGTCTTTTGTTCTTGTCCTGATGAAGCCCCTTACGAAAGTAGGCGAAACGTTGACTCTTTTAACATTGACACGTGCTACCCTGAAAGTCGTCTATCTTAATATCGATGATATCTTTGTCACATGGGCACACCGAGGACAATATCTCACAGCTTCTTCGAACATCTTAATAAGTCTCACGACAAAATCAAATTCACCATGGAAGTGGAAGACCATAACAAGTGACCTTTTCTGGATGTACTTATAGATATACAAGGTCTTGTACACATGGTGCACGGAAAAGCTAGACACACACACCAAACGATACATGAACGCTATCCCGCGCCGTTAAAAGTCGTGGTAAAAGCGCTAGTAACGAGATTATAAAGGCTTGTTGATACGAACATCAAATAGGAAGAGCACAACAGCTCTAATTGAAAACGGATTCTCTAAATGCGTTAATGTCAACTAAACCTAAGTGAGAAGAGAAAAGTGATAATTTCCTACGTGCAAAGAACCACTGACAACGTAGCAGAAATAGTACATAAGCAGCGACGTCAGTTTTATTCGAATAACAGGAAGTTGGGGAGAGCTTGAAAATGTACAATGAGATTTTGTCGAAACGTCGCTATATAATTCTGCCACTAAGCAGAAGCATCAAAATTCTACACGAGACAATACTCGTGTAGAAACCTAAAGATTACCACGCATACATTAATCGCGTTTTGTATTTTGTACGGTAGATGGAGCACTATACCTTTGAAGTTTTACAGTCACTCTACATCTTAGACCATTACATATATTTAATATCGAAAACTCTTAATTGTCCATTTAGTTCCGAGGATTGTTTTTTATTTGGGTGCATGACTGACATGAATATTTAAAAGTATGAAACGTTATTCCGTTACGTTAGATTTTACTTGTGTACGAATAGGGTGTCCATATGTAGTTTTAACAACAATCAAGGGTAAACATTGATCTTGAGATACAGCGTGTTGATTGGGTCGTTCAACACCTGGGTGTTGCCAAGCGACAGCCTCAGGCCTATACCGTTGCTAGGCGACCAAACCCTAAATAAAATTTCTTAGCAAACACCCATCCCTTCAATGCAAACTATCGAAATTGGAACAATAAACGCTCGAAGAGTTCCGTGAGGCGAAGGATTACATTATTGCGTTAAAACGCCGAAAAAGAAAAAGAAACGATCATGAGGTATCTATAGCTACTTATTGTATAAAAATACAAGCGGCATCGCAAACAAACTTCTGCAGGGTCCGTAAAGTCTAAAACAAACGAATATTTCCAGTTATCAATCCCGGAGGAGCATTTCTATCAACAGAGGGAACCACTCGAATATCTTTTGAAAGCTTTGTGTTTCGGAACAATACCCAAAGATAGTACTTGTCCGTAATATTATGGGAATTCAATTCGAATTCTTTTATGCGAATACTTTTGAATGAGTTGGATTGAAAACGGCATTCACATTCTTTTTATCTTCAAATTGCTTTTGTAATCTACGATTCAGAGACGACCCTTTGTTTCGCTATATTCACAAAAAAAAAACAGCGTCGAGGAGTTTTCTCCGTCCTTGCTTATAATAAACAATTTATAACAGTTATCGAGTAACTCTAGTACTTTATAGTGGTTATATTAATATTATGTAAGTGTTATGTTTGAGTTTAAAACTTAGTTTTATAAAAAGAAAAACAAAGCAAATGTTACGCTAAATTAATTAATGGTGTGAGGATTTCCGCAATTAAAGTTTACTAAATAATTTGTGTTTTATCTCTACACTTTTTTGATCTAGATGGCGTTTCTCATTAGGTACATTTTAGTAGTGCTCTAGTGCTTGTTTTATGTTTTTAATGATGCCAAACAAGCGTGTTGCTACTTTAGAGCTCTTTCGTCAGGGGAAACGCCTCAATATGTCGTCCAATTTTTATTGGACGACAGATTTACAGGATATGTCTAACCATGGTTGTACCCATGCTTGTATAGGTACAGGGTGTTTTTTGGGAGCTTTAGTTAGACCTTTCTGGTAGTGTAGTGTTATAGGTATAGGTTTTTGAAAATTTGTACTTAGAGGTTACTCTGAAAGTCGAATCGATGTAAAGTATTTGCAAAATGGTGGCCGGAAATAGCTAGTAACTTCGATATTTTAAATAGCAACTCCTATTTTTTAATGGATTTCGTTCGGTTTACTTGAAAAAATTAAGTTACGTACGATCTCACTTACGAGGCTGCAAATTTAAGAACATTCAGACTAAAAATTCATTTTTCTTTTAATGAAATGACCGCATTGTCTTATTACCGCATTTGAAAAAGAATCATATATTGAGACAGTTGGTGAATAAGGAGTGGCAAAAGAAAGGAGGAAAGGTTTATACGCTGTTCTTGGATATAAAAGCGGCGTTCGACAATGTAAATAGGAAGAAGCTGTGGGAAGAAATGAGGAGGAGGATTTGGTGGAGGCATTGGAAGAAGTGTATGACGAGACGAGGTGTACATAGAACTAAAGTGGGGGTGAAAATGGGAGAGCAGTTCTGGACAACAAAAGGGGTGAAGTAGGGATGTCCGTTGAGTCCTACCATGTTTTCCATTTACATAGGGGATCTGGAAGAAGCTATGAGAGGGCAGCAGAGAGGAGGGGTGGTCATAGGAAGATGTAAAGTGTGGGTATTGGCGTACGCGAACGATGTGGCGGTTGTGCCAAAAGATGAGGGGAGCAATAGGACTTTTTGAAACGGTATTTGGGAAAAAAGGATTTAATGGCGAACGTGAAAAAGAAAACTAATGGTATTTCAAAGAAAGAGAGGAAGAAGATCAAGTGAAAAGTGGCGGTGAGGGGAAGAGGAGATAGAGAGGGTGGATGAATGGAAGGCATTCGCTGAAATACAACAATAGGGATGACAGTCATATAAGAGAACTGGCGAAGAAAGGGAACAAAGGGTTAGGACAGGTATGGGGTATAGAAGAAAAAGGGTATTCGGAAAGGATATACAGAAAGGAAAATGGCTATTCGAAAAATTAGTTAATAATGTGATGGTATATAGAGAAACACCGGGATATAGTGGAGGAAGAGACGAAATTGGAGAGAATAAGGGTTCACACAGGAAGGCGAGGTATGAAGAAGGAATGGAATTAAGAGTTGATAACAAAGTACTGCAAGAATGTTGGATGGAAGTGAAGGAGAACAGGGCGAAGTGGGGTCAAGAAGAAAGGGAAATATAATGAACAATATGAAGGATCAATGGTAGACGGGATACCAAGATATCTGAAGGGAAGGACGGGCATGAAAGAAAACAAATAGTAGCGTCGTTTAGGTGCGGAAATGAAGAGAGAGTAAATAGATATTGGAGGAAGGACGAAAGTAGAAGGTGTAGACTGTGTGGGCGTGGGGAAGGGTGGGAGAGCTTGGAACATATGATGATGGAATGTGGGGAGTTAAGAGAGGAAGAAGGAGGTAGAATGGAGATATTAGGCGATGGAGGAGAAGGGGTGGTGTGGATGAAGGAAGTCTTGGAGGGAAGGAAGAAATTAGAGTATATGTATAATAATTATGATAAAGAATCAAAATGTTCCTATACCTAACTTCAATAGTTTCTAACTTATTCCCATTTCATTGCATTGATACCATTTTATTCTTCTGGCCGGAAAATCTATACGCTCCCTTGATCGAGTACTACAGCAGTACCTACCCAAAACCATTTACATAACTTGGAAAATTCAAGGTGCATAATTAGAAAAATATTGTGTTCGCTTATTGGTCATCGACGCAATGCATTTGGACGTTTTCCCCACGAAATTGGTGCCCAAATAACGATTTTGACATTTTTTTATCAATATTCCCATGATCGTCAACATTCATTTACAATTTTGACACGCTTTGGTCATAAACCTTGTAGTAGGCGAAATTCATCTTTTAACTTGGGCCACGGATGGAAATTATATTTAATAGTTGCACATCTAAGGACCATAAGCTAAAATCTAACAAAAGTGCGTAATTTTTCATCTTTCTACCTGTAACTTTTTTCCTGAAAATCAATAGTTTTCCTGATCTATAAAGAACCCGTAATTGATGAACGAAACGGGTGGATGCACAGACGATCGAACCAAGTTGCAAAACTATGAAGGATTTGGAGGTCCTTAATAACGTACACTGCACCAAACGCCTGGTATTCTACATATATTATCATATTCTTTTCGTTCAAAAAATCGTGTCAATTTTTGGAATAGTTTTTCTTAAACAATTTGTTGATTCTTATAAAATTGATATATTTTATAGGTGATTTTTAGCGATTGTGTAACTGTTATATAGGATTTTTTCGAAGTTCAATGCAAACGTTTCGATTATCAGTTACAGTTACGATATTTATTTAATAAATTACGTACCAGATTATTTATTTGAGCCCCCCCCCCCCCCCCCCCCCCCCCCAATCATCTTCAATTGCAGCTCTTGCACAACAGTAACATTCTTTGCGCTACTGCTATGTATGATAAACGTTAATATGATGTTATATCAAAGATTATAATAGGAAATATTGATATACAGAGTGGTTTTTTTAAAACCATTCCAACAGAAATGGGAAAATTGTGCCAACACGACCCCCAGATTTGTCACCTTGTAACTTTTTTACAATATCCAAGTGTATCATTTCATTAACATTTATTACATCTGTAATGCAAGTTTTCTCGGTTTGGTTTTTAAAGCCCATCCAGTACATAAATGTTAACAACTACCCACTTTATAATGATTGTTTAGCTGCTGTATAGTGTAATTTGGTAACTGCTTAATTTTCTGTAATATAGTGAAACATTTTTTGTAAAAAATTCGGATTTAGCAAAGGTTTACGTAAATGGGATTTCCTCTCAAAATTTGTTTCTGTAATTATTTATGGGCACTATGTACTGCACGAACGTTTTAAATTACAAAGTAAGGATCTAATTGATCAAGTGCACACCACGTTATACTCTAGAACCAAAATACACCAGTTAATGAAGGCAGCAAATCACGTTGTTGTATAGCTGCTGTGTAATTTGAACCCCTCTTACGTTCCAGAACAATATCTTTATCCCTTTTTTCTCTTCCTTTATTCTCTTTTGTTTTCCGTTCTCTTCCCCCGTTTCCTCTATCCTCCCCACCCTCTCTTTCATCTAGTTTTTTGTTCCCCTTTGCACCCCCCCCATTCTCCCCCCCCCCCCCCCCCCCCAAGCTCCCTTATTCGTCATCCCAGTCACGTCTCTCGCCTACCCATGTCCTTCTGTAATCCACTTTTGTTCTTCGTCCATTCTCCCTTTCGTCCCTCGCTATCCTTCCTATTTACTCTTGGATTTTCCTTTTCTCTTGTGCTAGATCACACGCCTGCCCTTTATTCTCAACTTTCTTCTCATTATCTCTCTTTTTTCGGCCCGAATACCCAGCCCCGCCACTATTAATTTTTTTCCCGTCGCCTTACACCTATGCCCCTTTAACCTCTACACTCACCCCCACTTTGTTCTTTGTGAACTTTCCCAAATTGTTCTCCCCTGACCACTATACTGTTCCTTCTTCTGATTCTCTCTTCTTTTCCATCCTCCTTTCCTCACTCCACTCCGCCTTTTTTCTCACTTGCTCTTTCTTCATTTCCCTAATCTCCTCTCTCAAATTTACTTTGTTGAATGAAAATTCCTCTTTATTAGAGTACAGATTTCAGTTCATTGTACATATAATGGATGTTTAGCTATAGATATAGGTAGTTGTCGATTGAGGAAGCTCTCAAGCAAGAGAATTCTTCAAAGCCAGAGTACGTAAAACATTCTCGAAAATATAAAGGGGACGCGTAGAATTATTGTGTAAGTAATTTCGTTTAGATTGGAATTTTCCAAATACTGTGCATCAATGCGATTTATTAAGAAAATGTGTTTTTTCTATTCCTAAAGCCACTGCGTGTCACAGTCCAATGCGAGACTCGACCGCATCGATTTCGTGAAAAATTCATCAATCTGATGTTTTTTTATTACAAAATATGAAAAGCTATGTATAACTGTTCAAATTCCTGCCGAACGGCAATTATTTCAACAATTGCGTTACTTTAATGAATTTGGTTCATTAAGCACATAAACTATATAAAGTTATGACAAAACTGCTGTATTGTTGTTGTATAACCGTTTCATTATCAATAGTTAGCCAATTAACGCAACTTTAATAAGGTTTTCTTCTAATACTTTAGTTGATTGATAACTGTTTTTTAACTGTCATATAATGGTTACATAACATATTTTTGGAACATAAAATGAGTGTTATTGTCTTACAACACTGTAATTGGGGGAAACTTTCTCTAAAACTGATACCTTTATTTCTGTAAAATGTAGTCATAGGCAATATGAAATATTGTGTTATCGGAAGAGGGATTAGATTAATTATTATTATATATTGCAAAAAGAAATCGATTTATGTAAACAGTTGAACGCCGGAAAAAGTTTCATAACAGTAGGAAAACATTAGAAAACGCGAGCATTAAAAAAATTGAAAAGATCTCTTACATTAAAGCCCATTCCATAAGCGGTTTTACGGACCGTGTGGTTTAACTCCCTCGCGTGTCTGATTACGTAATATTTCTACATTCCCTCGAGGCACTTAATTTTCTTCAGTCCTTCATTTTCCTTCCTTCGGTGTCATAGCACACTTACAGTCGCCTCAATGCACACCGTTCGTTTAATAAATCCGGTCCACCTTTTAATTCATTAATTTACTTACATTTCAAATATTTTTCCAAATACCCTTCACCCCTTTCTCTCTCTTTCTCTCTGCCCCTCCCACCTTTAACGACTTGACATTATCAAATCGCATTTGGCTCGGATGGGAGAGCATTTTAGAAGATGTCAGTCGATTTCAAAGGCAACTAGATGAAGTGGTGTAACAAAGGGGGGCGAATTCTATATGACGTTCAATATGGCTGGACATTTTAGGGGGGGTCATTCGAAGGCAGTGACGTAACATACATGAAAAAGTAAGCAAAATTTATTTCACAAAATAAAATACTTAGGTATAGTTAAAAATGCGGTTGCAAATGCGTAGCAGATTCCTTTTAAGATTAGAACTCTTCCTGTGCGCAACAGGGCATGAATACGTGAATTCCGTAAATTACCTCAAATGTTAATAGAACGAAAAGCATTATGTCCAAACAGATTTCCAGTCGAAGTACGGGCCATTGTATGATAAAAACGTAGAGCAAGGCCAGCATTGAGAGAACCGTAAGGAATACGGCCATTAGTACGGACCATCCTGTAAAAAAGAAAGTAAATATTACAACTAGTAGAAAACATACATTTTACAGCTTAAAAATATCGAAAATATTCCAATTTTGAAGACAAACAACTACAGAGCTGACTCTCCATTTTTTTCAGTAACTCATTTCCGGCGCGTTTCTTCATCATCGTAGTCATCTTCAAATCTTCAATCACTACTAAATTTCTTTATGAGGATGGTGGATGTTCCGTCGCTAATACGTGCTCGTGGGACAGAAATTGACCAAGAAGAGGGTATTAAAACACTAAGCTAGCAAACCACCGCCGAGTCACCTTGAGTGAGAGGGAAGAAGCGGGGGCTCATTACGGATGTTTTCAAAAATGGTACATAAAAAAGTTGAAACTGGGATCGAAATATTCACCAAAACTTTCAGTGAAGTGAAGAAGAAAGAACGGGCTTCAGAATGACATTTGCCCATGAAGATCTGACGAGAGCGATGTCAGAAGAAGAAACAGGGAAAATTAGAGCCTGGAACCTAAATTCACCGCGTGTCGCCGCCGGAATAAGCATTTGACATCGTATGTACAGCCAAGTTATCGGTGCACTCGTTGAGGCCGGAGTTCAATTGAGTAGATACGTAACACTTCGAACTTCCGGAATCCCACAAGGAATAGTCTGGACTCAACTGTCGCTCTTGGAATTCAGTTGTGGCGACCTGTTGGGAGGGAAGTGGACAGTGGAAGGGGCCGTGAGAGAGAGGAGCGTTGTTTTCGAGTTCGACTCAGCTTATCCGTCGCCAATTAAAAAACTTAGCAAGGCCAAAAGCTCGGCTGGCCTGGAGTTCATAGAAGCAAACCTTCGCATGGCCAGCATAAGTCCTTAGACAAGCTGTCGATGAGACGGTAATCTCAACCGTGCAAAGACCACAGGGAATAATAGCTCAGAAAGGGTTAAAACAGGTAGGATTTGCGACCAGCTTGGAGCGAGGAGGATGGTTTGTGCCTTGAGCGCTGGAGCAGTTTGCATTGCTTGCAGGGGGAGGCCCTCGGGGATCGTATTGTTCTGCCAGTAAAAAAGTGCGAGGCGCGGAAGAATTTTTCTTACAGTACCTAAAACATTTTCAAAAGTTTATAAAAGCTAGTACAGAAGATCATGTTTTACTTACTATGAACAATCATTCCAGGCTGACTGCAACCATCCCTTCACATAGGAAATTCTGGCAGCCATGCGTCTAAAAACAAAGGGGTTGTTCAAAAATAGGTATGGAGGCAGGACACTTCCGAATTCTAGGAGATGCCATCACGTGACTGCCCATCCTGGAGAGGCAATCGGACTCCCTCATCCCTCAATTTATAATAGGGAGGAACTACCTCATTTTTCTTGATGCATCCCAACCTGACATATCCATCTTCACGGATGAATCTAAAACAGTGGAAGGAACAGAGACTGGTAGTTACTCCAAAGAACCATATCATCCAACCACTAGGCAACATTCTGACTGTTTTTTAGACAGAACTGGTAGGAATAATGCTTGGTGCAAGAAAAATTCTCATGCGTAGCATAAGGAATAAAAATATCAGAATTTCCAGGCTTGTTGTCGAATGTCACTAAGTACTAAGTATGGGTTAAAAGGCATGCTGGAACGAAAGGGATAAGTTAGTCCGACTGGTCTCAAAACAGCCGTTTCATGGTCCACTTACACTCAAGACACCTAAGGCTAGGTGCACCTTGATGTTAGGGGGGCTATCTCGCAGCTTGACGCGTTGCTGCACAGGGCTATCAAGAAAGAACCTGTCACTACTTCTAAACATACTTTTGGCCACTCTAAACCCACCGTATGTGTTTGGTCGAATCATCATTCTGTTGAGCATGCTATACAGACGACGAGATGGCGCTCCACATATTTTGTGAGCAGAGTCAGTAGATTAACAGAGTACCGCAAGCCTTTGACGCGACAAATGCCGCCCTGGCGGCCATTTTTAGTCCATATACATAAAATATACTTACGAAGTGCGTAATTTTTAATGAAATGCCGTGTTATTGTGCCGTTAAGTGTATTTGTTTTATTATATTCCGAAAAATTTAGTCAAAAACATCATCTACTTTACTGAGCGTGTAGTGAGTGAAGCATGGAAAGGACTAAAAATGGCGGAGGTTGCGGTACTCTGGTAATCTACTGACTCTGTTTGTGAGTGTCCTGGCTGCAAGTAGAGCCGCTTCCCCTTCTAGCACCCTCAGGTTTAAATTACTTGTGGGATGGTTTGAGTAATGTTACGGGCGTCGGACTTTGTCCACCCTTCTATCGTAATCCAGATCCAGATCCCCCTGCATACATATCGTATTCTGTGACTTTTCATTCGTCCCTGAAATCCAAAATGTCTTAACAACCACCCGCACGAGAAAATAACACCTTTCCAAATTGATGAACTTTTTAATGACGCCTACTCAAAAAAGGCAACCAAGGGCTCCGAATAAGCAATAAGACTATGTTCTTTTAACCCAGATGTATTATATTTACTTAGCATTGGAGGATCTTCATATTTTTGTTAATTAAACATCATTGCAAAATTGTCTATTTCCTTCAAGAAGAAGTCTGAGGCTGCCCACCATTTCAACTTGTATTTAAATTATTTAAAAATGAAAGCGGCTGTAATGTGAAGACACTCAGAACAGACCAAGGTACGGAATTCATTTGCTCTGAACTGAAGTCAATACTTGAAAATTTGGCAATGAAGCGCCAGTATTCCGTAAGGTAGCCAGAACGGCTCTATTGAGCGGGAAAATAGAACCGTACAGGAAGCAGCTGCTCAACAAATAAGCCGAGGCAGCGAATTCGGTAGTTTATATGCTAAATAGAACTGGCACTAGTACAGTAAACGGGAAAACTCCTTATGAACTACGGTTTAACAAAGTAAATTCTAAATATTCCTCAATAGTTCAAAAAATGTTCTTTGTGTTAATAAAAGCGTGTTCTAGTAATTTAAATTTACTATTTTTATTATACTCGACGCAGTAAATCAAAAGGGGTCATGCACCAAGCCGTTTCAACTTTTCCCCTTTAAGAGAGTATTACTAGACAAGTAAGAAAAGCTATAACATAATGACTGCAAGTCGCTGAATTGTTTAAAAATTCAATAAATAAATAATAGTAATGAGTAGCGAAATGTCAAAACATGGCGGATTTGTTCATAGGTGACGCTATCATAAAAAGATCGATATTTACATTTACATTTGTATTATCCGTTTTGTAAATTAATTTTGAATCGTGAACTTGTGTTAACTTTTATTTCTCTTTTACCCACACGCTTTTGATTATTCTACAATTTCTTAAATTATCGATTATGTACCTACAGCGTCTCTTACAGGCACGAACTTCATTTCGTGCTCACAGGCTAGTATATAAGACCATTGTCTTACATTTATGTTGAGCGATATTAAGCTAACGATAATAAATTCTACATATTGATCTGTGTCATAGGTTGAGAAGAGGATTCCGGAAGACAATTAAGGTAGGTACTTAAATGGTACTACATTAAAATATAAAAAAATATAATAAATAGATATCCACTCTCTATTGATTATTCTACAATTTCTTGAGTTATCGATTACGTGTTGAGTAATGCTTTACTGTATTTTTCATATGTATTTTTTAATTACAAATTCATACCTATAACGCGACCTATTGAACAGTAGACTGTAACTCTACAATTAAGTGCTTTTAACAAAAGTCGTTTTCCGGAACAATTTATTTTCTCATTTTAGCTATAATCCTATCATCCCTAACATTTTTTCCCGAAATTTGGACGGACCCGGATACCAAACTGTTACCCTTTCTGGAAACCCCAATCGGGTACTTAGCAACGTCCATCTTAAAGTTAAGTAGGACAAAGGTAAAACTTCCGACAGAGATGGCCACGGACATTCACAAAGGCAAGGGAACACCTACTTGGAAATGAAAAAAATACACAAGAGGAAGTAACGAAGAATACTATAATCCTGGACTTTGTTAAAGATACAGGTATTCTAGAAGGGTAGACAATAGCGGGGAGCCCAATAGACCCAAAGGTCACGACCCAGGGTCCAATTGGGACCACCCCTAGATAAAATAATCAAAAAATAATATTTGTGATTATTGCGGTTAGTCAACTGCAATAAGAATTACCTACCCGAGACAATGGCGACCACCTGCTCCAATTACCCCTAGCCTAGAAGACGGGGTAATTGTAGCCATTTACCTACACTTTAAAAAAATCTTTTTTGTGTTTTTGCAGTTTGCCCAGTTTTTAAATAAAAATTAGTTGTGTAACCACCTTTTGTTATTTTAAAGTTTTTTGTAATTAATCTATTCCAGTTATGCTTATATCACAGTATACGTCTTTAAGACGTATACTGTGCTTATATCCCGCTTGTACTTATATTGCCAACATGTGCGTCACCAATTGGCCCGCATTTCGTACACAAAGTCACTTCCTCTCTTTTTTCCTAAAATTTGTAGTGGATTTGGCGCATCCAGAAATAGAAACAAAATGACTAACCTGACACTTGACCCATTGCGTTCATTCATTAGTAAAACATTTCGCTTAGATCTATTTAAAGCATGATTAATGATAGAATGAAACTAAGCTATAGTTAATTAAGAGATGCGGCCATACCTGTATATCGTGGTCGAAATTTTTTAAACAGAACTAATTTTAACAATTCGGAAATTGTTAAGCTGGCAGCGATATATGCATCTCTCGTTATGTTTGGCGTCTCGTAAACGTCACTCCATTTTTTTGCGATCCATATTGCTATATTTGACATTGTAAACATGTAATAATAATAATAATTTAGGTACATTAAGCAATCGAAAAATAGTAATGGATCCATCTTTGACACGAGAGGAACTAATTTATTTTGGAGCATTTACGGGCGTGTTGGAAAGTATTTTTAGATTTATCCACCCAGTCGAGAATTATGAGCGATTTTCAATTTTGTTGATGCGGGAAGTTACACCTACTCCAACTAGGCGCTCGGTGGTTAATCGGATGAACTTTGTTGGCAAACAAAGGTTCATTAATAAACATACCAGACAACAATGCCATCATCAACATTGCCAAGTATCGAAGATCCACCTATATACTAATTTTGTAAGTACGTCTAAAAATATCTGAGGTAGGTGACTGCCTAGAGGCTTTATAGGTGTCTATAATTAACATTTTACTATCATTATATAGTTAACTTCATTACGTTATGGATCCTCTTCTTGCTTTTGAGGTTTTAATATATCTAAATGTGTATTTCTATCCAACATTCGCAGTCGCCAATGTAGCGATGTGGGCAGCAAAATTTACAAGTTCCGTTTTTCCGACGCCCAATATCGAACGAGATGGACTTATAATGGGAACGATGGTCTCCTCGGAACTTTTCAAATTGTTACTATTTCGTAAATTGCGACCAAAACGTGAAGGTATGGCCACTTTTTTCCCCCTTCATCCTGTTTGATATATAGCATGATTGTTTTTCTCCTCGTACTTTGGATGATGAGGTACTACGTCCAAGTACTGTTTGTTCAAACCCGATTAACACGTTTTGAGTAATTAATTTGAATTAAGTAGGTAAATGATCCCAATCTTTTCTGAAAATTTATGTTACACGCTCAAGCAAAAATCTATCATTTTGACCGACGGAGAAGGAAAGGTTTACTTTGCTTTTATTTTTCCAACCCTGAATATATCGATGCTGAAGTGAAATTAAACCCGTTTTATAATGATCAGTTTCAAGGCCATCAAAATATTGCTCCTTTGCATCAGTAACTTCCTCGTCCGATTTAAATTCCTGAAGCTTTGGGAACAGTGAGACGGTCCTAGACCTGGTCATAGGGTACTTAGAACACATCCTGGAATTGCAGTTAATCCAATTTTTATTGACCAGTGTGACTCGTGTGAGAAGGCGCACTATCGTGTCCAAAAGGGCAGTATAATATGGCCCGTTGTAAGGTTACCGATATGTAGTGTACCCTTAGTGGTCCAAATCGTGTCCATCACCCTCTCCGTCTCGCCTCTCGCCCAACGGAAACTACTTGGCTTTCTTTGCAGGAAAGCTGTTACGTTCTTTCCACTGTGGAGACTGCAATTTTGAGTCTGGAGTATAAAAATGGAATCGACTGGCTTTAAACTATCACTAGATATTCTTGCTTTTTCACGTTTTGGTCAGTATATTCGATATCGGCGGCATCAATCCTGCTGACAGCTTGAATATCCTTAATTCAAGATGGAAAATGTGACGTACACGTTCTGTTGAAATTTCTACCATCTTAGCTCTTTCTCAACGTTCAATTTTCGGCCGTTCAGAACGACATAATGCACTTGATCGATTGTCTTTGGCGTTGTAGTTTTTAAACTGGTGTGCGGTCAATTCGCCCCGGCACTTCGCCCTCGGACACTTCGCCCCGGACATTTCGCCCTCGGACATATCGCCCCCAAGACATTTCGCCCCCTGATATATCGCCCCCAAGATATTTCGCCTAAAAACATTTCGCCCCCGAAACATATCGCCCCCAAGACATTTCGCCTCCGAACATTTCGCCCCCGAAACATATCGCCCCCAAGACATTTCGCCTTTATATATTTCGCCCCCGAAACATCGCCCCAATATTCCATTATCCATTGTCTATTAGCTTATACAGTGGTCCAAATTTCGACGCTCACCATCGGTATCTCGGTTATTAGAGGAGGTAGAGCAGCGGTTAAATAGGGAATGTTTTTTTAGAATTCAATTCTCGCGATAAATCTCGTTTCTAATTCTCTTCAATGTTTTTAGACTTTCAAATAATTTTTAAAGAAACAAAATTTCCTTCAATAACTCCACAGCTTCTAATCTGACCTCTTCTAAATTTTTACAATGTTCGAAAACATTTTCAACACAAACTTTTTGATGTAACACCGTTCTATTTTTAATTTTTTAAGTAATGTGTGCCAGCAATGATTTTCATACGGCAGATGTTATAGAATTTTTATTAGTTAATTGCCTTTGAGAAGAGATTTTCAAAAACGTATAACATGCCTGAAAAATATTTATTTATGGGAGAGATATTAACAAAAACATGTGTTTATCTTTAATAGCACATGAGAAATGTAGGCTTAAAGGTATGCAAGTGCTAAGTAACACTGTGAAATACAAAAACCAGAACCGTGGTTTTGAAAATCTACGAAAATTGTGGAGAATTTGAATGTCACGGGTATTAAACCCTGAAAAACATTCCCTAAGTATTTAACCGCTGCTCCACTTCTTCTATAATAGTTCTACAAATGGTGAGCATCGAAATGTGGACACACTGTATATGTATAACGGATGAAGGCGATGTGAGGGCGATATGTTTTGGAGGCGAAATTGTCGGGGGCGATATGTCCTGGGAGGCGAAGTGTATGGGGGCGATATATCTTGGAGGCGAAGTGTCAAGTGGCGAAATGTCCGGGGGCGAACTGTCCGGGGGGCGAAATGTGCGGGGGCGAACGGGCCGTGGGGCGAAGTGACGGGGCGAAAAGTCCGGGGGCGATGTGTCATGGGGCGATTTGCCCTACAACCTTTTAAACTAAAGTCTAAAATCAACGAAACTACCCAGCAAACACATTTATATATAAAATACATATAAATTATATAAGAGCTTTTTAGATTTATATAGAACTGCAAGAAAAATAAGAGATATTTAATGTCAGGATGTCAGCAATTTTCAAAATAATAAATATGTCTATTAGATGTAAATTCTTTATATCTGTAGTACATGAATTTATATACGTTTTATGTATCTTTTATGTAATATTCACATAAAAAATATTAGCTGTAAAAGCGTTGCGACGACCAAATGGCAGCTACTCGAGTATAATGTAATTATTACCAATGTAAAAAATATTTAAGCAGTTTCATACAAAAAAATGGAAAAACTACATTTTTACGTGCAACTGTACTTTTAATTAACTTAATTCTTGCAAGAACCCGTTTTTACCTGAACTGAAAGCCGACAGTTTATTATGATATTATATACTTGTTTGAAAAGTTTCCCTTAACCGGATTCGAACCGTTGCGGGTGGGCGTGCCAAATTTCGAAATCCGACATGTGTTTTCTTTGTATCCGACATTGTACCACTGCGCTAATCTGAAACATTCTTTTTTTTTATTTCGTTCTTCCTAACTTTGCGCTATTTCGCGAGTTTAAATTATGTTTGATTATATCGTTGAGTGAAGTCTTATTCAATAATATTATACCTATCTTTAATTTTATGTTAAAAATGACCAGGATTTAATTTATTTTATATTATTTATTTTCTATATGAATTAGACGCATTTTAGTTGATATGGATCTAATATTAAAGGCACGTGAACTACAATTTTTGGCGTTATAGAAAACCCGCGCGTGCGATTAATTATGCGGCGCAAATAGAAACGGACCTTAATTTTCGACAATATAATATATGTAATGATAATTTATAATTATATTTACAGAAGGCATACATAAAAAATATGTAATACTTCTAACATATAAGATTTTACATATAACGTACATAAATCTAATCATATAAATGACAGCACATAAATTTCATGGGTAATATGTAATTATCTATATGTATATATTATATGAATTTCTGTATACAGAATATCCGTAAGTTTATATACTATTTTGTAAAATATATGTAATCTGTTACATACGGTTTATATAACTTTATTAAAGAACACTTACATACTTGATATATAAAAAAGCATATGTAGGGGTATTTACTTTAATCTTATATATGTTGTGTGTATATTTTATATGTGTGTTTGCTGGGATAGTACCTATAGCGAAATATGCTCAAGAAATACGTCAAATTGAGAACTACAATTTATAAGAATTAATTAGGTAATAAGAAATTCCAAATAATTCACAAGAAATCCATTTTTGTTCAATAACAACATTGTAACATAATAAAAAAAAACGTCAAAGTAGTTGGTTAATTCTCATACTTTTCGATGGATTCCAAAAAATGGTACAGAATGTGATAAATAAAAACTAAGAAAAGTACGATCACCGAGATTTATTAATTTAAACAGATTGTTAACGGCAGGAGGAAATTATATATATTGCAGAATGAAATGGCCGCAACAGTGTAGCTCGCGGGTTTGGAGAAATGGAATAAAAGGACATTGTGCTACAAGCCGTTACTCTTACAACGGGAAAAAAATGTAAAATATTGTGCCAGAAATTAACGTATTCATAGGTACCCTGCTTGGGAGCAAATGGTAAAGATCAAAAAACGCTTTTATTTGATTGTGCAAAAATTGTTGAACCAATGAGTATGAGGGTCGTTATTTATATTTTGAGCCTAACAATGAAAAAAACAGTGAAAATTGCTTTATTGTTTTTCGAAATATTTTCCTTTATGTTCAATATACTTTTGCATTCGTTCGAACCATTTCTCATAGCATTTTTTCCAATCTTTTGAGACACCTCCATAACATGGTTTTTGGACCCATCAACTTCTTCTTCTGCCGACGAAAATTGTTGTTCACGCAAATTATTCTTGACGTTGGGGAACAAGAAGAACCCATTTGGTTGCTAAATTTCTTGACCAATCGACGCGGTCACCTTTTTGAGATTCAGTCAAATTATGTGGGATCCAACGGGAACAAACCTTTTTCATGGCTAAATGATCATGTAATATTTTTTATGTCATACTACCTTATTATTTCACCATAACAACTGCTGAAACAAGAAACATTAGGTGTTTTCTTTTTGCACCCCCACAGGGTTAGGTAAAGTTACAATCATCGTGATTAAAGCGCGTTGCGTCATGTAGATATTTCTGCCTCAGGTTAATATAAAACTTAAATAAAGCTTTTAAAACGAATAGGGTTATTGAGAACTGAGTCAAATTATTTTATAAAACGAATGGTGTGTTACTGACAGAGCTGACTTAAGTGTCCCACAACTTGCAAAAAGAAAACACCTATTAATGACTAAATAACGCCTCTTTACATGACAACCCGGATTTTAGATAGCAACGCGCGTTATTTATTATAACGCCTGCTTATAACGCTTGCAAATGTAAAATTGTGCCTCATCACTATAAATACGGTCAAGGATGTTAAATGTGGGTCTATACTGATTTTATTGTTATCATCTGTTTTAATAGCCAGAGGCCCTCGGGCTATACACTGTCGACCTTAGGCGTTATTTAGTTCATAACCCCCTAGATACCTTAATTACTATTATGCACAGATACATCACAATGAGGTTATTATAACCTTGGTTACCTGAAAGTAAACAACTCTTTATAACCCGCGGGCCATAAAGAAACGTCCATTAAAATGACAATGGAAATAATACAGTTTTTGAACAAAATTACTTCTTTTACTATGGCAACGTATTTTAATATCTATAGCAACGTACTTCAAGCGGCGTGATAAATCTACTCAAGTTTAAGCGATATTTAAATTATTTGAGATAAATACTTAATCTGTGCATAAAATAGTGTATGCATCAAGGGCGTAAAGAAGCTTTTATGGCCCTACAGCCTTTTTCTAGCCCTCGCTACCGCTCGGGCTTGAAATAAGACTTCGGGCCATAAAAGCTTCTTTACGCCCTTGATGCATAAATCACTAATATATGCTGGTGGAACTAATGACTAAAGTTGCTTCAATATCACATGGCAATCTTGAATTATTAGTTTTTGCACAGCATCAATGTTCTTTTGATTTTGGACGACCTTCGCGAATTTCGTCAGTAAGCGAAAGGAGGCTACGATTAAAATCCTTATACCCAACGTTTCATAGTGGCAAAGAATGGACCTTCACCCTCCAAATGTGGAAGTAAGTTGATCGATGCACTTTTGGCTTGATAATCCACCTCGAAAATCGTCGCACGAAAATTTTCACGATTTCATTCCATTTCTTTGCTGACACGCAATCTTGAATAAGTAACCGCAAACAATACAAATAACGCTATTGACAAAAAATTTGAAGTATGTTATTGTCAACAATGTCAGACGTTTCCTAATGGTACCTAAGTGCAGTCAGTGTTGCCAAGGGTCAAAATATAAATAGTGGCCCTCGTACAGTCATTATCACTATTTCCTTTGAGATCCTCATAACCCTCAAAGTTGTTATAATCGTCATGATCATTATTCAAATTTATTAAGCATCCTCAGATCCTTTATAGTTTGGTACTGTTATGCGTCCTTCCGCCCGTGTACGCTACGGTTGGAAACCTTTTTTCCATATAAAATTAAGACGAGTACCTAGGCGTGGGTGGAGGTTGTGACCAGAGTGGAGGTGGTGACTAATTTTAAAAGAAGACTTTGTAACCGGAAAATGGGAAATTGGACGTTACGACCAACGTTGATGGACGATATAACCAGTGGGCATCGGTGTACGTTGTAACCACAGTGGAAGTGACCAACCTTAAAAGTGGATGTTGTCATCAGATTGGGAAGATGAGCGTTTTGACCAGTAGACGTTGTGTCCACCGACGAACAAATCTTTGACACACACTTTGTTACCGGTAACTTCCCATACCATCAGCAGCTATCCTGACAAGAAGTCTACTCTCACATATGGACACCGGAAACGAAATCACCGCAATCAGGTTACACCAGTAGACGGTGAATTCGTTGAAATTTCTTGGAGCAAGCGCTTGTCTCGGCCGTACCGACTCCTTTTTCCGCCCGGGTTGCTACAACATGAATTAAATTATAAAAAAATTCAAAAACGCTTAGATTATAGGCGATTTACATTAACTGAAGCGCCAGTCAGTGGCAGCATATGCAACTACTGTAAGTAGTATACCTTCGCTTCGCATTGCCTTCGACAGTTAAATATCACGCTAAAACGTTAATGTAAACGTTAGTTTGTGTTTCTTACATTGACATTTCTTTTATTTTGTACCTATTGTGAGTAGTAATAAGTCTAATGTGAATTTTTGGGTGTATGGATGTCATACAAACAAAGGAAGAGAGCGTCATTTAAACACGTTTAATATTAAATGATAGTAATGAACTTGTATTTAACATAAAGACAGACTGTAAAACTAACGACAAGTTCTACTCTTCATGTGTATAATTACATAAACATCTCATGGGTATACTACTCTGCGCCGCCACATTGTTGACCACAGTGGCGCCACCAACGGTAATGTAAATCGCCTATAGAAAGGTACAGATACGCCTTTCCATATACGAACGTTATTAAAACATGAAGCCAACACTAACAAGAGAGTGCGCAGGAAGAAAGTAGACAAGAAAAAACAACAAGACTACGTCATGTTGAGTGGCGTACTGTATTTAAGGGTCATATAAATTATAACAATATTGAATATTATTGTACACCATAAACATTGTACAAATACTGTATACGGGACATACAAGGTAGATATGTGTATCTTCAGATACACACTTCTCTCCTTAAAATAGAAAATAATCTAAGCTTCTCCCTTCAAAATTTAAGTAAATAATCACTTCCCTCATTAAAATTTCTTTCTACGTCTATGAACATTACAATCTATGTAAGGTAATATTTTCTATTTGCCCTTGAACGTCCGTGAAAGGCTTTTTTTCCACACAAAGCACCATTGCGGCATTATTGTCTTTTACGTTTTAATAATTAAATGTAGAACAAAATAATCTTTCTTGTATTTAAACAACCAATTTATAATAATTGAGAACACGTACAATTACCGCTGTGCTGTCAAATTGGATTCATTTTGTACCTATGGAAGAACGTAAATTAACAAAGGTTGTACAGATTTAACAGTCGCTTAATGTTTTAGTTTATCATTTTCAATAACACATTATAGATATTTATAGATTTTAATTACAATTTTAGTTGTGATGTTGATAATTGGACAACATTGCATTGCAAAGTACAATAAATAAGACTGAAGTAGGCTATATCCTTGTCCTGGCTTCACAAATCAATGTCAATAAACGTTTCTGTAGTTCATTTATATTCTTCGATATTAAACTTTTTGTATACTACTTCTTGGCTTTGCCTGCGACACTTAGTTCTTTCTTCCTCCTCTTTCGCTAATTCCCAAGCATTGCGCAGTACGCTTTGCACAATTCAGTCTACACCATTCTTTGTTTTTTCGTTTTAAAATACGTTCCTCAGATCTTTTCAAACTCGGCAGACATATTTTTTCTTCTTAAAAAACTGCTACACTACGTTCACGTAACCAAGATACCACCTTTGGTGATGGGCCATCTATCGGACAACACCATATACTTATAGGAAAAAGTGTGCTTACTGCAATTAGCGAAAAGTATCACATTTTTTCGACTAAACATTTAAAATTTACACATTATAACAATAATTCATGGATTATCACGTGATAATTTTTGTAAAATAAGCCTCTAAAGTCTGGTCTATCACTAACGCAACCGTTTTGTATCAAATAGTCGTGATTTAATTATCAACTGTTTCTACGTACGAGTACGTAATTTTAGTATGTTTGTTCAATTTTGGAAAATATTACAGCGAAACATGTACGTGTACGCGAAGCGCGCTTTCAATGAAATTCTACGAACACGCTTATTTACGAATTAACAGGCCCGGCCTCAGGAGTTTAGCCGCCCTAGGCGTAATCAGCCCCCCACCCCCAATTGAAATTTTACGTTCCTTATATACTCATTCACATTTGTTACATTATGGTACGTATATTTATATGGAACTATATATTATGACAATACCAATAAGACGAGCATTTTATATTTACACACTATAGAAAAATTACATTGATTGTTTTCGGTTATTTTTTAACGGACTTTGCCGTTTGAGTGAATAGCTAAGCACAAAAGTATTTGATAAATTTACATAATTTTGCCGCCCTCAGAAATCTGTCGCCCTAGGCGGCAGCACAGCTCGCCTGCCCCTGGGGCCGGCCCTGCGAATTAATTACAATAAAAGTATAAATATGATAATGTTTATGTATGTGAAATAATATGCCTTAAACAATATGTCGAAGCATTTTAATCTATTTTTGTACATTTACACAGGTGGTAGTGAAAAAGTGGCACACGCGCATATTATAAAAAATACTTGAAAAAAGTAAAATTAAAAACGATTTGAAAACGGACTATAAGCAATTAAAAAAATTGTTATGGCCTCCAGAAAGTGATATATTTTGAGGGAACGAGATAATTGAAACATCCGGAGCGGAGTTGGAGGGAGGGTCTTGCATCGTAAGGTTATACACGTTTTTATAAAGCGGCACATGAGTTAAATACACAGTTTATTGTATCATTAATTCTTTTGTCGCTTCTACTTTCTTGCCATGGTCAACACAATTATTCCAAATGCTTTTTTGGTACATCTTACAATATTGATTTGCAGAGTTCTAATGGGCTATCCTTTCCTGTCCAACATTTTTTACCACTTTCTCAAGCCAGTCACCTGATTGAGTATACCGAGACCCACGGTAACGAGACCTATAGATGCTATGGCGGGAACCAAAATTTTAATGCAGCTCTGGATTAGATATGAGCTTGAGCTTAAGAAAATATTATTAAGCTCAATCCATTTCTGTGATTTTGAAAATATCCATTCGAGAATAATATATGGGCTTGAAGGTAATGACACGGCCTTGGTCACGGCCATACATGATTGCATTGTAACATGACCGCAAAAAACACGTTTGCCGCACATCACACATTAAAACCGCAGCCTAGTTTGTATTTTTTTCTGGGAGTAGAATTTCCAAAAAAACAACAAATATCTAAAGGACATTTCCTATTTCGTTCATCTTATAAAAAATGGAATAAACTTGTTTCCATGAATAATTTTCAGTGTTTTTGCTTCTGTACTAGTTATTACGCCAAAATGGAACATGATAATTCCAAAATTTGTTTGTCCAAATTTCATTAAAATCGGCCGCACCGTTTTTGAGATTTCAACTTTTTAAGTGAGCGGACTGTACTTTTAACTCCTAACAAATGTTTCTAAATTTACGAAACTAATTGTAACACGAAATTTTTGTTTCAGGAATCGCCGTGGCTATAGCCGTAATATTTACGACAATTTCGATATTGTGCCTTTTATACGTTTTTATTAATCAAGAACCAGTTTTGAAGTTGGAATATGGAATGGATTCAATTATGATGGTTCTATTAATTACGGAAATGTTTTACGGCGCATTTGTTTTTATACCGTGTTGCAATAAACCAGTTGTTGATTAACAAAATTGTTGTTGTTTTTTTTTTTTGGTAATCGAAACAGTTTAAAGTACGACGCCACTGGTTCTATTCATTACTCTCACTGTTGTTGTCAGGAAACGTACATTTTCCGAAGTCATTCTGCTAGCTCTCAAGTTAAATTGAATTCGTGTTCGTCTTTGACGCTATTTTCTACAGTACATTCGTTGCGCTTTTCTCGTTCGCCCTTTCGAATTTTTATTTGAAACAGAAAAAAATATATTCTTGTAAAGTGAAAAGAATATAATCATGTTAAATTTGGTCCATAAGAAATGTATTGAGAAGTGTATTTACTCTCTGTTCCGTCAACCGATGTACATTCGGGACATATTTTATTTTTAATTAAATCATTTCAACTGGATTTTATAAATGTTCAACATGGTGTGAGAAGTAAACTGTCGTCGCCGTCTGAGAAAAGAAAAAAAATTATAATACTATCAATTTCGCCAGGTCTGTTAATCAAGAGATCACCGCGGCCACTATTGCCGTGTCTGGTCAAAGAAACAATAATAGTCGGTCTCTGCGTCATGTTCAATTCAGAATTTCCAAATTTGAATTTGTCGAAGAAAGTACCTAATTTCGGGTTTTTAGTGTGAAATAAAACATTTACAAAGTTTTGTAAACTTCGAGATGAATGATAATCCGACGGTGCAGGGTCGGGGCTGTATGGGGGATGCGACATCACTTCCCAACCAAGCTCCAATAGTTTCGTACGTGTTGCTAAAGATGTGTGAGGCCTCGCATTGTCGTGGTGGAACACGATTCCTTTGCTATTTGCCAATTCTGACCTTTTCTCTTTGATTGCTTCTTCCAATTTCACAAGTTGTTGGCAGTAAACATCTAAGTTGATCGTTCGGTTGTTTGGAAGCAGCTCAAAATACACAACACCTTTGTAATCTCACCAAATTGACAGCATGACCTTTTTTTTTTTGGTGCAACTCAGCTTTTGATATGATTTGTGCTGGTTCATCATGCTTGGACCATGATCTTTTGCGATTAACGTTATTGTACAAGATCCATTTTTCATCACCAGTAATAATTCGTGCGGAACTGGCGGAACCCAAATATCGAGCTTCTTAACAAGTCTAAGACGTCTTATATGATGATGAAAAAATTGGGTGCTCGGGATTTGACCAAGTTCACGAAGGCCAGTTTTTGCCTGGTCCTGATTGGCGAAGGATCTACCGGTGAGAAAGTTATCAAACTGCTTGAAAAGGTGGTAGTCGGTTGGCGCAATGGTGATTTGTGAAACGTGTGAGAGGGTGTTGTCGTGCAGAAGGATCGGAACTGTGCTGTTGAAGCAATTTTCGGTACATTTCATTAATTTTCTCACAGTAGGACTCGTTGTGATGGTTTGGCCTGGTTCCAAAAAGATGTAGTGGATCACACCAGCCGTCTACCACCATACGATAACCATGGGCTGTTTTTACAACAGCGTAGGCGACGTAACGGTGAGGGGCTGTCAGAGTGACGGAAGATTGATGAAAGGAACACTCCCTGTCCATAAACCCGAAAAAAAAACGGAGGTAGTTCTTTTTACAAGGAAAAGGATGATTGAGGGACTTCGAGCTCCTCTACTCTTCCAAAAACACCTCCAGTTTTCAGAGTCAGTGAAGTATCTAGGTATTACACTTGACAACAAACTGAACTGAAGTAAGCACATCCAGCTTAAAGCGGAAAAAGCAAATAGGGCTTTCTGGCAATGTCACCGCACAATTGGAAGAATTTAGGGTGCATTCCCAAAGGCTGTCCTGGGGTTGTACACCTCTGTGATCAGACTTATGCAATTATTCAGCGCCCTAGAACCCGACTCTCCATAACCAAAACACTTTTTAACCACGTGCAAAGACTTGCGTGCACGGGCGCAATGCGAACAATCCCCACAGCCGCCATGGAAGCCCTCCTGGGTCTGCCTGCACTGGATCTCCACGTGAGAGAGCAGGCCATTCAAGCAGCCTTGCGTCAGAAAAGTAAAGGGTTGTTGAACAGAAAAGGCACTGAGGTGGGCCATTGGGCGAGGCAGTCAAGCGACTACCTATACTAGAAGGACGATCTGACTCACTCATCCTTCGATTTATGCTTGGGAAAAACTACCACATCTTCTTTGATGCGGAAGTGGCATCCCAACCAGACATATCCATCTTCACGGATGGAACGAAAAGGCATCGGAATTTATTCCAAGGAATTGATCTTCCATATCAGCCAACCACTAGGCAAAATTTCAAGCAGAACTAGAAGGAATAACGCTTAGTGCAAAAACAATTCTTATGCACAGCATAAAGAATAAAATTATCAGAATTTCCAGTGACAGTAGAGCCGCTTTGCAGACACTAGGTCAATATAAAATCATCTCTAGACTGGTTTCCGAGCCTCACTAAGTACTAGGGCAAGTGACAAATAGCGATACCCTCGAGCTCGTATGGGTCAAAGGGCATGCTGGAACAACAGGTAATGAAAAAGCTGATAAGTTAGCCCGATTGGCCTCAAAACAACCGTTTTATGGTTCAGAGCTGGCTCTTTCACTTACTGTAAACAACTTAATAACTTAAGACACCCAACCCCACACAAGGCTAGGTGGAACTTGATGTCAGACTGCAGTCACGCGAGAGAGGCCTGCAGAGGATCATCTCGTAGCCTGGCGCGTCTTTCCACAGGGCTATCCAGAATTAAGAACCTGCGGCTACTTGTGGGCATACTTTCTGGGCACTGTAAACTTAACAAGTACACGAACCGCATGGGCTTGGTCGAATCACTATCCTGTTTCTTCCTGCGAATCTCTACTTGAAACCTGCAGAATGCCGCACATTTATTCTCTGGAAGATTTCGGTATCGTTTCTTCCTATGTATTTGTATCTTTCTTTTTTGGAACTTTAGATTGACACATTCTCTTCACGCAGGACTGTCTGTCAGTCGCTTCCGCGCACGCATTACCGTTACAGTTGGGCAAGGTTTAACCAAGCGTCTCCATCCGTCATATTGAACTTCCTGTGGAGAATCAAGTATGGCTACTGTGGACAACCAGATGAACAACAAAATGAGTCCAAAAATCTACAACAAATCGTTGCATTCCGACCGCTAACTCCGCAATGCGGAGGCATTTTCATTATAATAATTTTGCGCCATTTAAATGTTCAAAACTTCCCAGAACCAAATTTCATCGAGTACAGAATTTTTTTCCGCACCCCCAGCTCTCAAACGAAACGTTTCCGGCCCTTGGCTTATTTGGAAATTTTTTTTTACACACTTACCTACCTGTTACACCCTGTACTTACATTTATTTGCAATTGTTTCAATGTTCTTTACCCAGTAAGGCCGCTTATATTCAACTACCTATGTCGCTGTAGATATTATTTTGAGGTTTCAAAGTGAAATCATAGAGTTTAATATAAAAAGTAAAATTGATCTTGGACGTTTTTGGCGTATTTTATGTATAATTCAGCATTAATAGTTCGATAATCCTTCAGAACATAAACATGTATGTTTACTATTCTCGTATAAAAAATTACTTGTACAATATTCATATTTCTACCAAATTTTGACAACAAGATTATATGTAAGGAACCTATACGTTCACGTAAAAATACTAAATTATATGTTTGGCTCAGGGACTAACTTGAAAAACATTGTAAATATTACAATGAGCAGTTATGGTAAACACTTTTATTGATTTATCGATTGTTCGTATATAATACCTTCTTGTATTCATTCGACTGCCTGATGTACTAGAACGTTGGTAAGTTTATACAAGTGACTACATTTTCTCATACTTTTTCCTTTTTAGTGCAAACTGGTATCACTAATCAATCAAAATGAAAGATTTGATATTCGTAACGTGGCTCTATTTTCAAATATCGTTAGTTGAGTGCGATATTTTTGATAATAACTTGAAGGGATCGAACGCGCCAATAAAGACGTGCATTCAAAAAACAATAAACCACTTATTTTCAGAGAATGACACCTTGAACTTGATCTTAAATAGTGATTTATGTGAAGATGCGATTTTTGAAATGATTACCATGCGTCCGTATATGGTTTTAAATATGGACGTTATTAATGATGTTAAAAAATTACAGTATGATGGACAGTTTATAATATGCCCAAAGGATGAACATTCTCTATATCGCGCAATATATAGTGCAGAGGTTATTGCAGAAACGAATAATAGAACTATGGGAAGTTCTAAAATTCTGGTTATTACTAACACTACCTATACCTCATGGATGTTTGAGATGTTTTGGTTTTACGACATTAATAATGTGATTATTTTACTTTATGGACAAGGAACCTCGAAATTGTTGACGTGTAATCGCTTTGCTCCAGAAAATGCGTGTGCGAAAACTGCAAAAATAACGATTCATCACGATTGCGAAGAACAATTGTCTCTGTCATTTACAAATGTGATAAATCAAATGAATAAATGTCCAGTTACTTTCTGGTTTGTAGCAAATACTGTGTATGCATATGAGAGCATTCCAGTTACTCGTGCTCTACAGTACCTCATCGTAGAACTATCACACCGTCTCAACGCCACCTTTCAACGTACCGTCATTAATAACTCGTTTGAAGATTATTATTTGATAACCAGAGGAATGATTCTAATATCGGTGATCACAGACGACTTTATTAGTATCCGCGATGTAACACAACCATTGATTAGAACAGATATTTTATGGTTGGTACCCAAAGCCGGACAAATTTCTAACATGAATGTCTGCCTGAAAGTCTTCACTTACGAAGTTTGGATTGCAACAAGTGTCGTATTTATATGTGTGTGGTTAACGTGGTTTTTAATTATATCTTTTAATGAAGGATTTACATTCGATAAGTTATGTCTTTCCTTCTTAAATGTCTGGTCACTCACTATTTTTGGTAACGTAGCACGAGTTCCCAGATCACTCGCTTTACACATTTTATTATTGTTTTATTTATTTTACGCTATTAACATGCAGTTTGCTTTCACCTCCGATATGTCAACCGTTTTAACAGCACCACAGTATGACTTTCAAATACGGAACTTGGAAGAGTTGGCAGATTCTCAGTTACCTGTATGTGTATATAGTTTAAATGATTTTAAGGAATATTACTTCAGCAAGAAGAATACCGATCGGAAACTTTATACCAAGCTGCAAAACACAATACATCGTGTTACCGATTATCAATTTTTTAAGCATCTTCTGTGCAACTTACATCTTCACGGGAATTATGCGATTGTTGCCAGATTAGAAGAGATACGCAATCCAGAAATCAAAAGGAACAACAAAGTTGAAGGTTACGAAATAACGGATGATTCGATCGCTCCCGCTTATAAAACTTATCTTTCCTTACGCATCAATCATTATTTCACAACTACGTTCAATACATTTGTTAATAGAATGATAGAAAGTGGAATATATGATAAACGTAAAAATGATTTCTATCGTGAATATGATGCAGAGAAAGTTGATACGACACCAGCAGATGATTTACTAACCTTGAAACATCTCATTTTTATATTCGTATTTTTTGGATTTGGTTTGTGCACCGCATGTGTGGTGTTTTGCTTTGAACTTGTTTTGCATAAGTATCTGTAAATTATTCTACATGTCATATAATGTGTAGGTAATTATGTTTATCTACTATTCATATATAAAGTTCAACATTACGACACTCAAATGAGTATCGTAATGAACTATTTTACCGCACTCATTTATTAAGGTGACAGATGACAGATATGCCTACTAAATTATTTCTAATTTTTTACAAATTTCTTTCGATTAACAATATTTTATGAATAGTAGATAAAACGTTGTACGATATTCGTATCGTAAGATCATTTTACGTACGTAAAATGATACGTTACGACACTTGTATCGTAAATAACTAATTTGAAACAGTTATTATTCTCTGTACCTACTATGTTCTTGTGGTGTTGTTTGATTGTTTTTATGTATTTTTCTCTACATCTCTACATAAATTGTAATACCTAGGTACTTAAGTGGTATTTAATTGCACTAATTTTCTGTATCGCACAAAAACACTTTGGATAAATTTTCATTGTAGTTCATATACATAATTGTTTGAGTTGTTTACACTATAGGTATGTACAATATATGAAATTGTTATTTAAATAAATAAAGATTATTGTGTGCAATAGGTACCTTCTTTAAAATAGAATTGACTTTAATAGCCATAATTTTTTAGTAAGTTAGAAGACTTTCCAGCTGGGGCAGCTTCTCTGAAAAAATATTCGACGTTCGAATTCAACATCAACCAGTGGACAATCCAAATACTAGCAGACCCCACGCTCGATAAACTTGGACCCGTAGACGTACCATTGGGAACTGAGGATTACGCTTAACTAATATTAAATGGAGTAAGAAAAACAAACGACGTACTAGGTCAAAATTCAGAACTAGGATGGATTTTGTCAGGGCAGATACACGCCCCTAAAAAACAAGAGGTAACAATAGTTAGCATGATTACGCGAGAAGAAGAGCACGTACAGCTAGAAAAATTTTGGGAACTAGAAGAAATTCTTGGGGAAAGGAAAATGTCCCAACAAGATGAAGAATGTGAAGAACACTACAACAGAATCACGACGAGGAATTCCGATGGAAGATACACCGTAAAAGTTCCGTTCAAGGAGGATCCAGACAACATAGAGAAGTCCAGACCATTAACAGTCGCAAGATTACTACAAGTGGAATAGAAATCCATAAAAGACGCCAACCTGGAACAAGGTTACGAAAAGTACATGGAAGAAGATCTGCAACTCGAACACGTGAAGTTAGCCACCAACCCAAGTGAAAACAGGGTGTAGGTACATACCACATCAGGTAGTCATAAAGGAGTCGAGCACAACAACCAAGTTTAGAGTAGTATTCGACGCATCGTCGAAAGGATCAAATGGAAAGAGCCTAAACTACGTAGGACCAAGATTGCAACAAGATCTTTGCGACATTTTAATAAGATGGAGCATCGGTACGTCCTAATGGCCGACATAGAGAAGATTTACCGCCAGATCAAGTTGAACAAGGAAGACCACCGGTATCACATAACACTGTGGAGAGCCACGCCAAAGGAAGCAATCAAAGGATATCAACTCACAACCGTTACGTATGGTACAACCGCCGCACCTTATCAAGCGGTAAAAACATTACAGCAATTAGCTCGAGATGAAGAAAGTAACCACCCGCAAGAATCAGCGGTAACACTGAAAGATTACTACGTGGACGATCTAGAAGAAGCAAAGGCCTTGCAGAAAGACTTAATGACACTATTAAGCAAAGGAGGGTTCACGTTAAGAAAATGGGCCAGTAATCACAAAGGATTATGGAGAATTGGCAAAGAAAAGTCAGAGCGATTCCATTTTGAACTGGTTTACTTCTTATTTGTCAGATAGAAAACAATTTGTTCAAATATTGTCATTAATCCATAACAAAATTAATGTCTTTTAATCGAAATTGGAAACATTAAATATGTGTACCTCAAGGCACTGTTTTAGGACCGGTTTAGTTGTCTCTATCAATGATCTTATTGATTGTATAAGGGGTAGTTGAAGTGACTTATCTGTAATGTACGCTGACTAATAAAAATGACCTAAATATTATTATCAACAATTAATTAGGATATCAAATTTCTGGAGATTCAATTACAAAAAACTATGGCAAGGGAAAGACATTGTAAAAAACTGTCAAAAAAATTAACTATTATTTACTACCAAATCAGGAACCTGAAATGGGTAATTTCTGTCGGAGCATTGATTACATTCTATAATGCCAACGTTTATTTTAGGATTGCGTACGGTACGGTATCTGCTTTTGGGAGGGGGGGGGGGGGGGTACATCTCCTTCAATCAATAAGGAATTTTTAATTCAAAAAGGATTACTTAATAAAAATTAAAAAAAATTGTCGATTTAGATGTGACTAAATTCCCTTGTTTGTCATTTTTGTCTTATCGGTACATTATTATCAAATTTCATTATTTAATTGTCTATTATTTACAAAAGTAGACGATAAAGCCATCATTATCGTAATCGAAAATAATAATGATTAGGTCTCTGATATTACCAGATAATTAAATTTTATTATATCATTTACGTCGCGATTATGTACGATTTCAAAACGTGCCCTTGTTTCTGAGCAAGATCCCTGTGATTTGCGTCACATCCCAGCAAACATACTATTTATATAAAACTAATATATATGTCTATTAGATGTAAATTCTTCTATATCTATAGCACATGAATTTATATACGTTTTATGTATATTTCATGTAATATTTACATAAAAAATATTAGTTATAAAAGCGTTGCGATGACCAAATGGCAGCTACTCGAGCATAATGTAATTATTATCAATGTAAAAAATTAAAACAGTTCCATACAAAAAAATGGAAAAACTACATTTTTACGTGCAACTGTACATTTAATTATATTTAACTTAATTCTTGCACGAACCCGTTTTTACCTGAGCTGAAAGCCGACAGTTTATTATGATTATTGATATACTGGGTCTAGGACACAACGGCCACTGGACACAATGGCTACACAGAATTTAGTATGCCCATATCGGCCACACTGGATACATCGGCCAAACGTGATGTGTGGACACAACGGCTACCTTGGACGTAACGGCCACAGCTCTAGCTGGACACAACGGCCATCTTGGACACAACGGCCACTGGACACTAAGGTAATGTTTGCGATAAAGATTTCACAAATAATAGGAGTTTTATATTTATAGGAAAAAAAAATACTAAATCTGCAAATAACCTAGGCGCTTTAGTGTCAATCTACGTATCTGATATGTGGCCGTAGTGTCCAAGGTGGCCATCGTGTCCAGCTAAAGCTGTGGCCGTTACGTCCAAGGTGGCCGTTGTGTCCACACATCACGTTTGGCCGATGTGTCCAGTGTGGCCGATATGGGCATAGGTACTAAATTCTGTGTGGCCGTTGTGTCCAGACTCCGATATACTGGCTTTAAAAGTCTCCCTTAACCGGATTCGAACCTTTGTGGGTGGACGTTGCAAATTCCGAAATTCGGCATGTGTTTTCTTTGTATCCGACATTGTACCACTGCGCTAATCTGAAACATTCCTTTTTATTTCGTACTTCGTAACTTTGCGCTGTTTCGCGTTATTAGTTTAAATTTTGTTTGATTATATTGTTGAGTGAAGCCTTATTCAATGATTATACCTATCTTCATGTTAAAAATGACCAGTATTTAATTTATTTTATATTATTTATTTTCTATGTAAATTAGATGCATTTTAGTCGATACGGATCTAATATTAAAGGTACGTGAACTACAATTTTTGGCGTTATAGAAAACACGCGCGTGCGATTACTTATGCGGCGCAAATAGAAACGGACTTTATTTTCGACCATACAATATATGTGATGATAATTTCTAATTATATTTACAGAAGGCATACATAAAAAATATGTAATACTTCTTACATATAAGATTTTACATATAACGTACATAAATCTAATCATATAAATATGACAGCACATGAATTTCATGAGTAATATGTAATTATCTGTAAGTATGTATATATTATATGAATTTCTTTTTATAGAATATCCTTAAGTTTCTATACTATTACGTAAAATATACATAATGTGTGACATACGGTTTATATTATTAAAGAATACTTACATACTTGATACATAAAAAAGCATATGTAGGGGTAATTACTTCAATTTTATATAAGTTGTATGTATATTTTATATGTGTTTGCTGGGATCGCCAGAGGTCTTCAACTAGGTAGTATTAGCAGTCAAATTCTCCTCCCAAAATTTGTCGCCTACGAAGCTTTTGTTTTCAGCTGAGATTGTCTCCCACCTTGCTCATTTCCAATCCTCGTAAAAATTAAAAAGTATTGTAAACACTTATTTCCGATATTTCTATTTCTTTAGCAGCACTAACTGAAATCTTTACTCGATGGTCGGTCAGCTTTGCTGATGATTTCGTCAGTTTGTGTTTCCAGAGGTTTCACTGTTCTAGTTATTAAATGTTGCGCTTCTTCTCCAGGACAGATTTCCAGATGCTCGCTACTTAGCAAACACACATATAAAATATACATACAACATATATAAAATTAAAGTAAATACCCCTACATATGCTTTTTTATATATTAAGTATGTAAGTATTCTTTAATAAAGTTATATAAACCGTATGTCACACATTACGTATATTTTACATAATAGTATAGAAACTTAAGGATATTCTATATACAGAAATTCATATAATATATACATATAGATAATTACATATTACTCATGAAATTCATGTGCTGTCATATTTATATGATTAGATTTATGTACGTTATATGTAAAATCTTATATGTAAGAAGTATGACATATTTTTTACGTATACCTTCTGTAAATATAATTAGAAATTATCATTACATATATTGTATGGTCGAAAATAAAGTCCGTTTCTATTTGCGCCGCATAAGTAATCGCACGTGCGTGTTTCCTATAACGCAAAAAATTGTAGTTCATGTACCTTTAATATTAGATCCGTATCGACTAAAATGCGTTTAATTTATATATAAAATAAATAATAGGTATAAAATAAATTAAATCCTGGTCATTTTTAACATAAAGGTAGGTAGGTATAATCATTGAATAAGACTTCACTCAACGATATAATCAAACAAAATTTAAACTAATAACGCAAAACAGCACAAAGTTACGAAGTACGAAATAAAAAAAGGAATGTTTCAGATTCGCGCAGTGGTACAATGTCGGATACAAAGAAAACACATGTCGGATTTCGGAATTTACAACGCCCACTCGCAAAGGTTCGAATCCGATTAAGGGAAACTTTTCAAGCAAGTACATATATCATAATAAACTGTCGGCTTTCAGTTCAGGTAAAAACCGGTTCGTGCAAGAATTAAGTTAATTAAAAGTACAGTTGCACGTAAAAATGTAGTTTTCCCATTTGTATGGAACTGCTTAAATAATTTTTTACATTGATAATAATTACATTATACTCGAGTAGCTGCCATTTGGTCATCGCAATGCTTTTACAACTAATATTTTTTATGTAAATATTACATACAATATACATAAAACGTATATAAATTCATGTGCTACAGATATAGAAGAATTTACATTTAATAGACATATACAGGGTGAGTTTTTTCCGATGTTTAGCATGGGGATCTTGGAAACTAGCAGAGATAGAGAGACGATTAAATAGGGAAAGAATTGCAGTTTTACCAGCTCAATTCAACAAGCTTTTGGTTTTTTGAAAAAAATGCATGGCTAACTAGATATCTCAAAAAAATCATTTTTTCGTTTTTTTGATTAGTGCCTATAGCTCTGTTATTATTGATTTTAGAAAAAATGTGTAAAGGGAAAAGTTGTAGATAATTATGGGCTCAATAATACAGTTTAATCAAATTTTATATTTATGCTCTAATTTTTGAGTTATGACACAAACTTGTGTTTTTTCTAATGGAAACCATAGTTGGCCATGACTTTATAAAAAAGGTCCTTTTTCGACGATTCTAACAATATATCACTTGACATACTTATTTCCATAAATATATAAATTATAGTAATTTTTGTTTTTAATGTCGCATTGTTTGAGTAGTAGACTATAGAAACAATTGATGCATGCGCATCGCATTTAACACGTTGACTGCCGTGGCGTTTTTTTGTGTATTATACGTTTGGGCCAAGGGGCATATCAAAATTTTCATCTTTTGGGCCGTAATGCGCAGAGATAGATATCCATAAATAATGAAGTCCGACGAAAGAGATTTTCAAATATCTATCTCGAAAAAGGACCATTTTTATAGTCATGGCCAACTATGGTTTCCATTAGAAAAAACACAAGTTTGTGTCATAACTCAAAAATTAGAGGATAAATATAAAATTTGATTAAACTGTATTATTGAGCCCATAATTATCTACAACTTTTTCCTTTACACATTTTTTCTAAAATCAATAATAACAGAGCTATAGGCGCTAAACAAAAAAACGAAAAAATGATTTTTTTGAGATATCTAGTTAGCCATGTATTTTTTTCAAAAAACGAAACGCTCATTGAATTGAGTTGGTAAAACTGCAATTCTTTCCCCATTTAATCGTCTCTCTATCTCTGCTAGTTTCCAAGATCCCCATGCTAAACATCGGAAAAAACTCACCCTGTATATTATTTTGAAAATTGCTGACATCCTGACATTAAATATCTCTTATTTTTCTTCCAGTTTTATATAAATCTAAAACGCTCTTACATAATTTATATGTATTTTATACATATCTAAATGTGTTTGCTGAGTAACATTTGAGTATCACTTTTGGTGTCATGTTCAATGATCGTTTTGGTAGCTATCCAAATGATGCGATGTATTGTATTTTTTAGGTTTACTATCATCTTGGTATTTTCAAAATCTGTGGTACGGGCCACGTTTTTTACGTGTTGACTTCAAAATACGCTGGAGCTGGCGTGGAATTGGCATGTAAGAGAAAACATGACAACTATCAAGTTTTAAATCGGCAAACTTTTTTTTTTGGGCCTTGCATTTGAAAACCTTAGACCATATGGCATAAAGAATTGACCTCATTCATCGATACCATTGGAGCATCTTTAATCAAAGAATCAGGAGACCAACAGAGCAAAATACTACCTTTACCAAAGAATTTCAATTGCAATTCAAAGAGGAAATGCAGCTAGTATTCCAAATGGACGAAATTTATAATTTATAGTGCTTTTGCTATCAGAAAGTTAATTTCTTTTTTATTTCTTATCTATGCCACTGAATTTCATGTGAACAATAAATTATATTCTTTTTACATCCAAATTATTCGATCTACATTTTCTTTTATTAATTAATCGGGGGGATCTAATCGATCTTGTCCCGATTTTTCAGGTGTCGTTGATTGATAAACAGAAACGTCCATTTTTGGACCAAAATTAGATTCTGGCTATCGACATACAAACAAAAGAATTGACATGGAACTTTGCATGATATAACCGTACGATCAGGTATGCCTGGATCAGTTATATTAATTTCACTTTCATAATTGTTTTTTGCAATGTATTATCACTCCTATGGGAAGTAATAGTGGAATTTAATCCAAAAGAAATAATTAATTCGTGGCGTGCATGGTGTAGGGAATGTACTCGTTTGTATGCAAATAAACTACACCTGGCGGTCTCGGGTTCGAATCCCGACCGGGTGTTGATAAAATACCTCCTGACGTGGATTTTTGTAAGCGTATAGGGCTAATGATGCCCTTAACCCCCATCTTGGGGCAGAAATAAAATGAATTCATGAAATAATAATAATAATAATAATAATAGATTCGGTCCTGGTTGGCGAAATGGCTGTCGTGGTTAAATCGTATCGACGTTTTGGTCATTCGGCGAAATGTTTTTTAACACCATAGTGTTATCACATTTTATTTATAGTCCTACTATTTTGTATTTAGGATTTAAGAAGGATTAAGGTAGGTTACAAAGACTACAAAATAAGGCGATCCCCATAACACTTCCCTGTGATAAATTTACCAAAATTAGTTATACCTACAGGATGAGTTTTTTTTTCATTATTTGTATTGAAATCTCGGCAACTTCTCCAGAAGACTAATTGAAGATTTAAAATTTAAGAGCATGGCTTACAAGATATTTGTAAAAAAGTAAAATTCTCCAAAGTCGTTTCTCAGCGCCTTAAATACAATTTTCTACCGAATAACGTCACCGTAATAGTTTTTTTTTTAAATATTGCTTAGCATTTTGAAGTTATGAAGCAAAGTTGAATTTTTTTTTAATGCGGAAACTACAGTTGGCTATGACGTATTTTAATAGTGCTTTTCTTTTTGATAGTAATGCTGTAAGGGTTGTAAATAAATAAAAGCGCAATACACGTTTTTTCTATTATTGGGTTTAACAAAAATCATATCTTATGCCATGCCTAAAGCTCCATTTTTTTTAGAAGAATCCTTGAAGGATGTAATTCCTTACCGTAACCACTCCAATGACGGTATTAATTGAAAGAAAATAAGAATATTGAGAACATTATTAAGGTTGCATAATATTCCCTGCAGTTTATATACCTATATTTACACAAAGCTTTGATGGAAAAAAGGGGATTTTTTAATTAAGGTAGTTACATCGTTAGAATATGAAAATTAACGAAACATAACGAATTTTATGATAATAAAGGCGAAAAAGAGAAAAATGAACGATTTTCATTAAGGGACGTAAATAGATAGAGAGACTTATCTACCCCGATTGTACTGCTTGTTAATTTTACAGTTAATGGGGGTTGGGAGTGTACAAGCTGGCGTATGTACACGGCCTGGTGGGAAGTCTAACACGGTCGGCTTCGATCCTTGCTGCGGGTGCCGCACGTCGTCATGGAGACGCTTGGAAATGTTCGCACCCCAATATCGGGTCGGTCGTATGTACTTTCCACTTACCGCACCGAAGCTTTATGTACTAATGGATATTAAAACCCGAGATTATTTTCATCTTTGTCAGTGGTTATTATGCTTACACGAAATATCTGAAAGCGGGGATTATGACAGGATAGATTTTAATATACATTACAGCATCACTGGGAATACTTGAAATATTCACCACCCCACTCGGATCACCCACATAAGCATCCTTGTTAACGGCGTATCTAGAAATTTTTTGTATCCTGAAGGAATTGCACTTAATATTTCATATTACTTTCAACATATTGCTTTATGTATTCAGTTGAATTCAGTCAGACAAGATATTGTTTTCTTCATTGGTAGAATTTAGGGACGACTTCCACGAAGTGCCATCTTGTTAATGCGTATGAAATGGCGTTGACGCATTTTTTTGTACAGTTTTTACTCCAAAAGAAGCTATCGCGCCCTTATTTTTCATACTTTAAACGAACAAGCCGATTTTACAAAGTAACGTTGATCCCAAAAGATCCCAAAAAGAACAGGGAAATGTTTGCAGAATTTGCAATTCTCACTATCGGAACATTTTACTGTTAATTATGTCGATTAGTGCTGTAAGAAACTTTACAGAAAGTTCACTTCGCATATACGTGAAAATCAGATTTTTCAACAACCTTTTTACGTTTGAGCGTCTATTTTTCAAAAAAATGTCATATTTCTCTTATTTTCCCAGGTTTTTGAAAACGTATACTTAGGGGTTACTCTAAAAGCCCAAGAGATGTAAAATATTTTCACATGGCGGCTCTTTTGGAAATGCTTGAAGCAGCTAGCAACCTCGTTACTTTAAACGGCAACCCCTATTTTTATTGCATTTTTACATTCGACGTGAGATTTGACTATTTCGATACCTACCTACATGTTAATATCTACAATTTATGATATTTCTCTACACTTTTTTTTTAAAATGGCGGATGCAGACAGTAGTTTGAAACAGTTGTAGTTATAGAGCGAGAGCTGGCTGCAAAAAAGCTGGCGTATCGAGTAACAGCATGAAATGATTTTTAAAAGCTAGTACTTATACAGACCATCCATAAAATCTTTGGCTGCCTGGGCGGAACTTGTGCAGAAATTCGCCATGTCCTCTCTCCTTAATATTTTTTGGCACGTTACTGTACCCATCAAGTAACAGCATGAAATTACTCTTAAAACATAGCTTTTATACAGTTAAAAAAGAAAAAAATTGTCTGCCTTGTTAAATCTTGTGCAATGCCTAGGCAGAAAACTTTTTTTAATTTTTTTGGGCACGTTTCTGTACCTATCGAGTAACAGCTTCAAACTATAACCAAATTATAGTTTGAACATAACTCTATAAGAAAAATCATGGCTGCCTCGTTAAATTCTGTGCTAATGCCTAGGCAGAAAACATTCTCTTTCTCAAAGTCTTATGGCACCACTAATACAACTATCATAGAAGTACTTAGGGATAAACAAAGACTCGTCCAATGAACAATTATAATGATTTCGACAAAACAATTTTATAATATAAAATATTTAGTAATGGTATACAGGGTGTTTTTTGGGAGCTTTAGTTAGACATTTCTGGGAAAGCTTTATAGATAGGTTTTTGAAAATTTTAACTTATGGGTTATTCTGAAAACCGAATCGATGTAAAATATTTTCAAAATGGTAGCGCTTCCGGAAATGCCGGAAGTAGCTGGAAACTTCGTTTTTTAAATGGGAACTATTGCATTTTTGGATTCTACGTGAAATTTTAGTTCTTTTAATACCCACATGTCAATATCTACAAGTTATGGTTTTCAGTTAACCCTCGCATATCTCACTCTCTCATACAACAACCATTTCTCCTATGGCCCATACCTTATCCGTTATTTTCTTATCTCTCTCATACACTCATTTACCTCAATAATTTCCTCCCCTTTCTTGATTTCATCTCTGCTCTCTTTCCTGCCTGGATCCTTATTTTTTTCGCTTTCGTCTCCTCCCCCACCATATACCCTGGCGTCTCTCTATCCAACCCCAACATCCATCTCCAGTACTTTTCCTACATTTTTCTATTTTCTCCCACACCTTCCATCACCCCATCACACTCTTTACCAACTTGTCAAAAATCCATATCCTTCCCAAATACTCTTTGCCTCACTCCCCACACCTTCCCCAATAGTCTATTTGCCATTTCCCTGATGTGCGTCATATCCTCCGTAAAACATACCCTAGATATCACCTCTTCATCAGCACTTTCTATCACCTCTTCCCCCCATCACCACTTTTTCTTTGCACTCCTCCTTCTCTTTTGAAATACCATCACCTTTGCCTTTTTCACATTCACGCTCAAACCCTTCCTCTCTAAATATTTCTTCATCACTCCATTAATCCCCTCATCTCTTCCTCACTGTCCGCCATCACTACCACGTTGTCCGCATATGCCAACACCCACACTTTTATCCTCCCTATCACCACCCCTCCCCTTTGATATCTCCGCAACTCCTCCTTTAAATCCTCAATGTACAGCGAGAAAAGACTCGGGCTCAACGGGCATCTCTGTCTCAATCCTTTCTCCGTCCAAACCTTTCTCCTTTTTCTTCCCGCACCCTCGTCACGCACCTTGTCTCCTCGTACACCTCTTCTACCACCCTCACCAAATCTTCTTCTCATTATCTCCCACATTTTCTTCCTATTAACATTATCGAAGGCTGCCTTTATGTCCAAAAACAACCCATACACTTTTCCCCCTTTCCTTTCCATCACCTTGTTCACCACTTGTTTCAACATATAATCATATAAATGTTATCCAACGTCCGCCTTCCCTCCCGAACCCCGCCTTCCAGTCCTTCACTAAACCCCTTTCCTCTATTTCCTTCTTTAACCTCCCTCTCAACAACTCAGCATACACCTTGTATCACGCATTAGTAATACTAACTCCTCTATAGTTTCTCACATCATTTCTCTCCCCTCCCTTGTATATCGGCACTATCCTTGCATCCTTCTACTCCTCCGGAAATCCCTCCCCTTTCCATACTTTACTCAATATCCGTTGCATCCTTTCCCTCGTTTTCACCCCTGTGTATTTCCATTGTTCTCCTTGTATTCCGTCCGGCCCTTGCGCCTTCCTTATCTTCATCTTTTCCATCGCTTGCTCTACCTCTTCACGCTTTATCTCTCTTCCACCCCTACTTCTCCCCTAACGCTCCATTCCCTACTTCCATTTCCTACTTCTCCATACCTCCTCACATCACCTCCATACACTGCTGTCTCCATTCCTCCTCACTAAACTCAAGCTCCTTTTTTTCGTATTTCGCGTCTTCTCTTGTTTACAAATCTCCACATCCCTTTTTCATTCTTTAACCCCCTTATTTCCTTCTCCACCTCATATTTAAACTCTTCCTTTTTCCTTTTGCATTCGTCCTTATATTTACCCTTCAACCTCTTGTATTCCCCAATATCTATTTCCCCCCTCTTCCACTTCCTACGTCCCTTTCTCATTTCTTTCTTTGCCCATTCACACTTCCCATCCCACCACTCCGCTTTTCCCTCTTTCTCGTTTCCTCTTCTTATATCTCCTTGTTTCCGCACCCGCTTCCATTTTTTCCACTAACTCTTTCAATTGCACTACCACATCCGTCATCTTCTCCAATTCCCCCCTATACTTTTCAATACTTTCCATCGTCCGTACCTTCCTCTCCCCCATTCCTCTTCCCCATCCTCAGTTTCTCCCCACTCATCTAGGCCCTCCTTCAAAGTACCTCTAATCTCCTTCCCGTACACCGTTACTGTAACACATCTCTCTCCCCGTCTTGCTTTCATACATCTTTTCACTACCCCCCAGCACCCCTACCCTTCTTCTCCTTCCTCTTCACAATTCAATTCCTTTTCCACCCCCGTGATTATTCCTCCTTTTGCTCTGCCTTTTTTCTCCTCTGTCACCGCAAACTGCACTTTCCACTCATACCCCTTTGGCAACACTTCCTTCCACTTTTTCCAGCCTTTTTCCTCCGACCATGTCTCTACTAACCCTACCACTAATCCGTCACCTGTGTTGTTCAACAATTGAAAAACCGTTCGCGATGGTTTCACATAATTATTAAGATTTGTGGAATCTAATTGTTATTTATGGTGACAATGGACAGAATCGCAGCACGTGCTTGTGGTACGTTCATTGAGCGATATCCTATCCTGCTTTTTGTATTGGGCCTTGCTGCACATGTTTTGCTGCGTGTCATGGATTCATCAATGGTAGTGTTCGGATTGGAACATTACATGTTGTTGGTTGGTCGCTGCTATTATTATTGTTGACATTAATATTGTACTCATAAGTGAAGGTGTCGCATGGTTTTTATCTTGAGTTCCTTTGGAAAATCATGCAGTAAAGTCTCAGGTGTACGATACTCTAAATGAAAGTGAAGAACTGTCGTTGTCAGTATGGATACAGGATAGGTATGATAAAACGTACGTGTAAGCTTGAGTACACCATTGAGAACCTTCTACAAAACAGGAATCCACGTAATGGGTTGATAAGGGCTCTCGTATATCGAAATCCTCGCTGGCAAAACTTATGGTGACGATTTTTGGAATTTTTGTTGATGCAAAAGGACACAAGAATAAATGGAGAAATCTACGGAAACATTATTAAAAGTTTAAGGACGGTGGCGATGGAGAAAAGGAAAGCTTCGTGGAAGCAAAAAACCTTGTTGCTACGTGACAATTTCCGGGTGCATAAATCGCGTAGAGTGCACCAGATTGCGGCTTCTTAGAGTTTTGGAATCTACCTTATAGCCATAATTTGGCCCTCTGCGATTTCTTTTTGTTCGAAAAAATATCAGAGGACAAAGACATTCTTGCGGCCATAAAGTGAAAAAAGGCTGTTATTTTGCAGAGCCGACAAAAGAATTCTTATCTAAAGGAAGAAATCCCATATGAACTTGCTCTCGTAGTTGACGAGAGAAAGTACTTTCAAAATGTGTTTCAAAGGACCCAACCAAGCCATCCATAAGAAATTTCAATTGGCAACAAATATAGTATTTTTTCTCCGATGGTGATACTAGATAATATCAGAACGTGAGCACCTTGTTATTTTACATCAAAATTTTTCAACAAAAATGTTCACTATCAATGCGCGATAAAATTTATCTATTACGTCATTTTGTTGTTTGGCATAATATATGGTCAAATTCTTCTATTCGCCTGGAAAAACCTAGGTAATTTCGTTGCGAACCTTCAATCTTATTGTAGACATTTGTCGAGAACAACCAACAAGTATAATACTCACGCAAAGTTCAAGCATCCACGTGTAAAAAAAAATCGAATTAGATCCTTATCCAAAGTATCGTAGGTGCTTTATTTGTTCTAATTCAATTGATACGATAAAGAGATTTATTTTTACCGTAACGGTTGTGTAACTGAATGATAACGTGCACAGTTTCCTACACAAAGTATCATACATCAAGGTTTTAATGTTAGATTACACATAGGTACATACTTATATAACTAACAAATAATAGTACATAAATTGAAAAACAAGTTTCATAAGACCAATCGTAAAGTATGAATTCAAGTTTAAAAAATGAGTGGCGTAGCCACGAGTTATTTTAAAGGATGAGCACTTCAAGCTTGAAGGTCTTATGAAACGTGTCCTTTATACTATTTTTTGTAATTTACCGCTTTTAAACAATTTTTTTTACTTTAGTCGATTTAGGAATTTTTGTCGTGGTAATTTCTTGATTGTAAAATTGAAATTCTATAATAGACATATTAACGAACGCGACGTCATCATCATCATGGAACATTTTACGAAAATGTTTATGGTAGCATCATAAATGGCTCTATTGATAACTAGAAATAGTTCATAACTTCCAGTTTTATTGCACCCGTGCAATAAAACTACTATAGAAACAACGACGTTATCATTACTGCCTCTGACATAAATATATGGTATTTACACATGACGCATAGCAACGATCGTATCCAACGAAACGATATCGTCATCACATCCAACATTCATGCAATTAGTAGCATAAAAAAATAGCGTATACAACTCGTTATAATCTTGGTGTTAATTCCACTCGGAAAATTTTATAGCGTGACTCGCTCGCTGCGCTCGCTCGTACCAGAGGCGGATCCAGACTCGATTTTCAGTAAGGGCAATCAGTATTGTAACTAAGAAAAACATAGGTTTAAGCAAGTTTTATTGACAAATAAAATCGCAGTGACTGCTACATTTTTAAGAATAAGAAAAAAAAACTCAGCTGCAGCAGCGGTCAGCGGACGAATCCAAATCGGAATTTGCGTGAGCGTACTGAATAATATAATGGCTACCTTTTTTAAACTTTTTTAGAGGTAGCACCACAAAACAAATAATGATTTAATATTTATGTTGTATAAATTGATATATTTATATTATAATTATTTTGTAAATATTTTTAAAAATTTAAAAATGAAGTTATATTCTCAGTCCGGGCAATTGCCCCTCGCTGGATCCGTCACTGGCTCGTACGTTAAACATTCTCTCGTGCAATAAACACCAAGATTATAAACTTTTATAATATAGGTACTATTATTGAACTATTCAGAGCTAAATTGCTAAGCAACCAGATGCATTTTTATCATCGAAATCGTAGAAGGTTAATATTGAGAGAGACGCGAAGAAACTTTTCCATGTTACTGTGCGGTGCAACCTTTGAAATTGTGGCAAAAGTGGGAGTGGACTTTTTAAGAGGCTGAAACTACCGTAAATTGCTTATCAATTAAAGTGGATGATAGGGAACAGTATAAAAGGTGAGCATCACATAGATCAATTTATATTTGTTGAGTTACCTACCAAGCAAAAACAATGAAGGGTTTCATTCTATTCATCAGTGTATTTGCCTTAGCTGTCGCAGAAGCTCCAAGTAAGTACTTAACTAGATAGTAATATAAGGTTCATTTTCCAACTTTGCTTTCAGAGGAACTTACGCTGTGCAGACCAAGTGATCCCAATTTAGAACAATGTGTGGCAAAATTTATGGGAGACTTTATGCAAATTTTGAACGAAGGTAAATTTTAAACGTATAAGTATGGTCTCTCCTTTATTTTTCTTTTGTATATTTAGGCGTACCTGAGTACGACATTCCATCAGCAAATCCAATAAACGCGCCCGATTTTATACTAGAAGCCGATCCTCAGTACACCATAGTGAATTTTGAGCAACGATATAGTAATGTGAAAATATTTAATTTTCCGCTAAGCAGAGCGACGATCGAGAGGTAAGTTGAATATCGTTTGACAACTTTCGATACCTATACTCTGTTACCTCAACAGATATAGTAAAGCTCCTCCTCAACAATTACCGCTACATTTAAATGCAACTTTTTTATTGGTCGAATTTTCGAAACCCTCAACATAAGCAATCACTTGATTTCAATTGTTGTAGTTGGTGTAAATGAATTTGAGATCTGTAACGTATTTATAATTTGGCTGGTGTAAAATTGGTCGCTGCCTTCATTGGTCAAAATTTATTGGGAGGAGCTTTACTATATCTGTTGGGGGAACAGAGTATAGCTAATTTTTTCGATTTCAGCGCTTCTATTGAGGAAAACAGCTATTCCATCGTACTTCGATTTACCAATCCTCTATTGAAGACAACTGCCAATTTTGATATTCCCAGTATCTCTTTACAAGGACAAACTTTCAGCTTATCTGGAAACGCTACCATTGTTATCGGTAATAAACCTTCAATTGAAGTTTAAGTACAAAAGTTAATAGAAAGGTTATTTCAGATGCAAATTATTTAGCGACTCTAAGCGGAAGTAAATCCGAAAGTAACGGCTCAGGACAAGCACAAATAACGGATTTAGTATTGACTTCGGCCCATAACAGTATTTCAGTTGCTTTAGAGAGCGAGAATCAAGAAGGTGCCTCAACTTTAAGCAATTTTCTTGCGATGAATCAACAGACGATAATAGCAGAATCGAAATCAAGAATCAACGCATACTTTGGTCCTGTACTTAAGAATTTGGCCAATGATATATTCTCCAAAATCCCTTTAAAATATTAATACTCCCGTTGCCGTAACAGTAGTATTATAATAAGTTTAATTATGTATAGATATTGAATGGGTAAAGTAAATGTCTATCTTTCAAAAATATACGTGACTTACACTACAAGAATTGTGCAAATATTTGTCTTATTTCTCATTTATTTCTGAAGAATTATCAATAATATATCAATAATAATTATTATATAATTATCATTTAGTAACAACAATGCGTTATTGACATAGGATAGAGATCCCGGAAGAAGAGCGGCCATTGCGAAGATTTAATAAAGTGTGGAAAATGTGCTTCACATCACCTTCGAATCACTTTAGTCCTGGGTACCAGGACAGAGTCCTGTTGGAAAGTCCATTTCATGTCATTGAAGTGATATATTGGGACCATGGAAGAACCACGTATTCAAGAATATAGTGGCGGTCACTTCATGATTGACTTTGACCCCTTGATTCTCGAAAACGAAGGGTGTCTTTCCATTGACGCATCCATTACGTTTTGACGATTGTGCGCTTGTTCTACGGTGAACAATTTCTCGTCCGTGAGGAGCTGTACCTCTTGACGTTTGTAAGGTTTGAACCCAGCTGTTTTTTAGCAATTTGTCGCACTGATCAATCACTAATACCAATATCGTGAGTTACTTTTCTTATGGAGATCCACGGATTTCGCTACACACTCTTCTGACTACTGTTCCTGCTGTATTGACAGTGTGCTTTCTTTCTATCCTCAGACTCTATGGACCTGTCAATCGCTTTGTTATCAAGTTTTAGGATCAATTAGGGCTGGGCAGTATACAGGGTGAAACATTATTTCATGATCCAGTAACCCAGCAAACACATTTATGTATAAAATACATATAAATTATGTAAGAGCTTTTTAGATTTATATAAAACTGGAAGAAAAATAAGAGACATCTAATGTCAGGATGTTAGCAATTTTCAAAATAATATATATATCTATTAGATGTAAATTCTTCTACATGAATTTATATACGTTTTATGTACCTATATTTTATGTAATATTTACATAAAAAATATTCGTTGTAAATGCGTTGCGATGATCAAAATGGCAGCTACTCGAGCATAATGTAATTATTATCAATGTAAAAAATTATTTAAGCAGTTCCATACACAAAATGGAAAAACTACATTTTACGTGCAACTGTACTTAATTCTTGCACGAACGCGTTTTTACCTGAACTGAAAGCCGACAGTTTATTATGATATACTTGCTTGAAAAGTTTCCCTTAACCGGATTCGAACGTTTGCGGATGGGCGTTACAAATTCTGAAATCCGACATTGTACCAGCTGCGCTAATCTGTAACATCCCTTCTTTTTATTTCGTACTTTGTAACTTTGCGCTGTTTCGCGTAATTAGTTTAAATTTTGTTTGATTATACCGTTGAGTGAAGTCTTATTCAATAATTATTATACCTATCTTTAACTTTATGTTATAAATGACCAGGATATAATTTATTTTATATATTTATTTTCTATATAAATTAGACGTATTTTAGTCGATACGGATCTAATATTAAAAGTACGTGAACTACAATTTTTAGCGTTATAGAAAACACGCGCAACGATTACTTATGTGGCGCAAATAGAAACGGACTTTATTTTCGACCATACAATATAATGTAATGTAATGATAATTTCTAATTATATTTACAGAAGGCATACATAAAAAATGAGTAATATTACATACAGTGTGTCCACGGATTGACTTCACTATAGGTGTAAATGACCAAAAATTTTGGAATTTCAAAACAATTTTTTCAGATTCTGCCCTGCTTCATTGGAAATGAATTTTGATAACACACTGTATAATATTTTACATATAACGTACATAAATCTAATCATGTAAATATGACAGCACATGAATTTCATGAGTGATATGTAATTATCTATATGTATATATTATATGAATTTCTGTATACAGAATATCCGTAAGTTTCTATACTATTATGTAAAATATACGTAATTGTGTGACATACGGTTTATATAACTTTATTAAAGAATACTTACATACTTGATATATAAAAAAGGATATGTAGTGGGTATTTACTTCAATTTATATATGTTGTATGTATATTTTATATGTGTGTTTGCTGGGAAGGTCTATGGAATACATGGTTTCATTCAGCTTCAACTCTCTAATGTTACACTACCAGTAGAGATGGGTATCCTAAACACCTCAACAAAAGACCTCTTATAGATTCACTGTTCGCCTAATTCCTTACCTTGTACCTTGCAAAGCCTATGTAGCCTTACCTAGGCGAAGGTATTATGTTACTAGTCCCCTCCTATTGACTGACGGTATATATTAAGAACCAAAAACCAGAAGATCCGAGGCTTGGGTTGGGATCTTCTCCACCACCCACCATACTTTCCTAATATCGCTCCCTTTGATTATCATTTGTTTCAATGACCTCAGCGAGTCCACCAACTTGAGCGCTACATCGAGAGGAAGACTGTCACTCTGTAGACTCATCGACGTCTCGTTACACCTGTCTAAAATGTTGCTCCACATTTCGGTCAGTAAAACAGCGTACAACTTTGCATTTTCTTCAAAATGCCCCGAGCTTCGTTTCGCGTTTCCGGCAGTTCTTGTTGGCCAGAAACTGGAAGTAGTCTGTTGCCTCCATGATGCACCAAGCGGTCTCCCCAATGACATGGGTCAAACTGTCCGCCAGACATGGGACGATAAGAGTGCATGTACAGTGTTCCTTAAGTTTCGCTTGCAACCCATTGTACTCCTCTGCCATGTTTGGTGCGTTGTCGTACGTTTACCCACGGCAGTTATCTAAACTTATACCTTTTTCTGTGAGAAAAAACACAATGGTATCGGACAAGTACGCTGCTCCATGCCGTTCCATTGATATGAAGTCCAGGAAACGTTCTACTGGGGAACATTCCTTCATGTACCGCACGACGAAAGTGAGCAAGACTGTTACTTAGAAGACCAATGAGTTTGTGTTGTGACAAAATTTTGTTCAATCGCACAAACTTTTGGGAGCCCCCAGGACTTCGGGGGTCTGGAACCGGGGCCAGGTGGGCCGTGCCTAAAAACGGTACTGCTATGAAGACATGGCGGCCATAAAAATTGGACTGTCTGACTTTCTTTGCCTCAAAGGACACCACCTTTTATGAGAAGGGGATTAAAAATTTGGTCCAAAGATGGGAGACAGTAGTCCATAATGATGGCCAAACATAATTAATAATTATAATAAACAACTTATGCGTAAGGTGTAATTTAAATCGCCTTCCAAATGGGGTGTTTGATTTGTAAAAAATGACTTTTTGGTGTTTGAAGTTTTTTAACTTTTCAACTAATTTTGAACGCCCTGTATGTAATAGGTTTGCAAATGTATTTTGTGAACCCTTATGGTTTTACTTGGTGTTTGTAAAGTATGAATGTTTTGCATTCAAAGAAGAGCAAAATGTGGGCTATTAAACATTCCTCCACAAAATGCAAATTAAAAAAAAATCATAATATCTCAAAAACAGTTGAAGATAGGTATGGGATAACCTAATACAGTATAACGCAAAATCGATTGTATAATCCAAAAATGCAATAATATACAGGGTGTTCCATTTAAAATAACAAGATGAATAGCGATTTCCGGTCCTTTCGGAAGTTGTACAACATCGACAATATTTAGAACAAAAGAAGGCTATGGGTTATTCTCAACCTGAAAGTTTCAAATTCATAAGTAAAACAGCGAAACACAATTATTATTCCCGGATTTGTAAAAGTTTTGACATTTCAGCAATTAGCGTTTACTTCGGTGAGTCAGTATGGTACCAATCCAAAATCTTTCAAAATTCCTGTTTCATTTTCTTGTCAAGACAGGAAAATACCATTGCCAAGAAGATTTAGGCGAATGGAAAACTAGTTTTTCTAGATGGAGGCCGAAAATAGTTACTTACAGTCAGGAAAATCTCACATTATACTGAAGAGGAGCTAAATTGAAAGCTCCGAGACAAGTAAAAGATTTTACTGACGTGTCTTGTATTAAATTTTCCCGGAAATCGCAAAAAAGATGAAATTTATAAATTTTAGAAATTTTTTTACAAATCCCACAAAAATCAAGGTTTGTCAATTTTGTTGGTAACTATAGTTACAAACTATATTTTGCGTCTTGTAAAGTCTTTACAGTACTAGTCCGGAAAATTCAATTTTCCTGTGCGTAAATAAGTAGGAAAATGTTGTTTCCAAGACGATTTCCGGAAATAGTTATTTACATAAAAGTCAGGAAAATCTCACATTACTGAAGAGGAGCTAAATTGAAATACGAGGCACTTTGTGCCGAGTATTTTAAAGCTCCGAGTCAAGCAAGAGATTTTACTGACGTGTTTTGTATTAAATTTTTCCGGAAATCACAAAGGACGAAATTTACAAATTTTAAGAATTTTTTTTACAAATTCCATATACCTACCTAAATCAAGTTTGTCAATGTTGTTGGTAACTATAGTTACAAACTATATTTTGTGTCTTTACAGTACTAGTCCGGAAAATTTAATTTTCCTGCGCGTGAATAAGTAGGAAAATGTTGTTTCCAAGACGATTTCAGGAAATAGTTATTTACATAAAAATCAGGAAAATCTCATATTACTGAAGAGGAGCTAAAATTGAAAGACGAGGGACTTTGTGCCGAGTATTTTAATGCTCCGAGTCAAGTAAAAGAGATTACTGACGTGTTTTGTATTAAACTTTTCCGGAAATCGTTAAAAAGACGAAATTTACAAATTTTCGATTTTTTTTTTACAAATAAACAATAAATCAAGTTTGTCAATTTTGTTGGTAACTATAGTTACAAGCTATATTTTGTGTCTTGTAAAGTCTTTACAGTACCAGTCCGGAAAACTCAATTTTCCTGTGCGTAAATAAGTAGGAAACTGTTGTTTCCAAGACGATTTCGGGAAATAGTTATTTACATAAAAGTCAGGAAAATCTCATATTACTGAAGAGGAGCTAAAATTGAAAGACGAGAGACTTTGTGCCGAGTATTTTAATGCTCCGAGTCAAGTAAAAGAGATTACTGACGTGTTTTGTATTAAACTTTTCCGGAAATCGTTAAAAAGACGAAATTTACAAATTTTCGATTTTTTTTTTACAAATAAACAATAAATCAAGTTTGTCAATTTTGTTGGTAACTATAGTTACAAGCTATATTTTGTGTCTTGTAAAGTTTTTACAGTACTAGTCCGGAAAATTCAATTTTCCTGTGTGTGAATAAGTAGGAAAATGTTGTTTCCAAGACGATTTCCGGAAATAGTTATTTACATAAAAATCAGGAAAATCTCACATTACTAAGGGGGAGCTAAAGTGCCTTGTATTTTAAAGCTCCGAGTCAAGCAAGAGATTTTACTGACGTGTTTTGTATTAAACTTTTCCGGAAATCGTAAAAAAGACGAAATTTACAAATTTTAGGAAATTTTTTTTACAAAATCCATAAAAATCAAGTTTGTCAATTTTGTTGGTAACTACAGTTACAAACTATACTTTGCGTCTTGTAAAGTCTTTACAGTACTAGTCCGGAAAATTCAATTTTCCTGTGTGTGAATAAGTAGGAAAATGTTGTTTCCAAGACGATTTCCGGAAATAGTTATTTACATAAAAGTCAGGAAAATCTCATATTACTGACGAGGAGCTCAAATTGAAAAACGAGGGACTTTGTGCGGAGTATTTTAAAGCTCCGATTCAAGTAAAAGAGATTACTGACGTGTTTTGTATTAAACTTTTCCGGAAATCGTTAAAAAGACGAAATTTACAAATTTTCAATTTTTTTTGCAAATTCCACATAAATCAAGTTTGTCAATTTTGTTGGTAACTATAGTTACAAACTATACTTTGCGTCAACTTGTAAAGGCTTTACAGTACTAGTCCGGAAAATTCAATTTTCCTGCGCGTAAATAAGTAGGAAAATGTTTCCAAGACGATTTCCGGAAATAGTTATTTATACATATACAAGTCAGGAAAATCTCATATTACTGAAGAGGAGCTAAAATTGAAAGACGAGGGACTTTGTGCCGAGTATTTTAATGCTCCGAGTCAAGTAAAAGAGATTACTGACGTGTTTTGTATTAAACTTTTCCGGAAATCGTTAAAAAGACGAAATTTACAAATTTTCGACTTTTTTTTTACAAATTCCACATAAATCAAGTTTGTCAATTTTGTTGGTAACTATAGTTACAAACTATACTTTGCGTCTTGTAAAGTCTTTACAGTACTAGTCCGGAAAATTCAATTTTCCTGCGCGTAAATAAGCAGGAAAATGTTGTTTCCGGAGAAATACATTTCAGGATAATTGAAATCAGACAATTGGCAGCTTCTGCTTCGAGCTTGCTTATTGTTATGCAGGTTGATTCATAAATTTGTGGCTAATGGCAATTTTTTTTTTAAGACTTGTGCTTGCGGTAGTCAATACAGTTTTGGATAGAAAACATGGACGCGCAATTTAATTAATTCAGCTTTATGCAGATAAGATCTGTAACCAATTATAAAATTTGTTCGCCCCTTGCGTAAACGGGGGGTTTATTACGCGCCCTTCTTTATTATAATATAGCATCGATAACGCATAAAATAGTCCCGATGGGTTCTTGACAGCATTTGCGTTAAATCGCCGTTCTGTACCGATAGAAATCAAATTCAATTGTGTATTTTACACTAGACCGGATACGTCAGTTAATATTACGTCATATTTAATAATTCTATTGTACCGCATACCTGCCTTTTTTTCTACCATATATATCCTTCATAAAGTATAACAATATCAAAGACAAGGAACGATGAGGTAAAAAAAAGGGCGTAAGTATAATGTAAATAAATTGAATAGAAGAAATTAATTAAAGGAAGTTTATGAATTGCTTATTTTCTCGTTATCCACAGCATCGAACAATACCTACAAACCGTATAAATATCAAATACGAGACCGGCTATTTGATTATTACCGCAAGAGACTGTAAATGGCCGATTTCAAAGTACCGCCATCTTTGTGCCATATCCGGTACGGTAATTCGATCGGTTATTATCCAAATCGTATTAATGGTAGTTGAAGTGTTTAAATTGGCTTAATTTTCCCCTCTTTATTATACGACAATGTAAGCCTGATAGTAATCTGGCTGATTGCGAATTTTTAGACGGATGCGTACGGTTATGTACCCATTGTTAATTAGGTACAGAAAATGTGGATGATATCATTTTTTCACGTTAAACATTCATGAAACTTTCGATTCTTTCATTGGTTATTTTCAGTTCATTATATACAATCGCAAGCACAGACTATATGGCGAATGAGAAATGAGAGAAGAAGAAGTTGTGGAGAAGCATCACAATACATACTGATGAATTGCTTTCATTTTCTTGATCGAAACACATGTTACACACTCTGTCCTTTAAAAAATTTAGCTCTTCGAGGCTTAGGAAAAGTTCCATGCTTGATCTCTTCTCAAGTTTTTTACGTGTTCTCGCTCCTCGCACTTGATTAAATAAGTGTTTACACCAGGAAAAAAAACCCCGGAAAAAAAACCCCCGCAAAAAAAACCCCGGAAAAAAACCCGCGGAAAAAACCCCCAGGGAAAAAAAACCCCGGACCCCCCCCCCCCCCCCCAATGCAAATTCAATTGATTCAAAATGGCAACATGACACTAAACAAAGTTTGCCAGTACAAAAAATGCCAAACTTAAACGTAGATTGTCACTAAAGCGCCTAGGTTATTTGCAGGTTTAGTATTTTTTTTTCCAATTCATACAAAATGGCAACATGACACAAAACGAAGTTTGCAAGTAAAAAAAATGCCAAACTTAAACGTAGATTGTCACTAAAGGCCTAGTTTATTTGTAGGTTTAGTATATTTTTTTTCAATTGATACAAAATGGCAACATGACACTAAACAAAGTTTGGAAGTAAAAAAAATGCTAAACTTAAACGTAGATTGTCACTAAAGGCCTAGTTTATTTGTAGGTTTAGATATTTTTTTTCAATTGATACAAAATGGCAACATGACACTAAATAATGTTTGCCAGTAAAAAAATGTCAAACTTAAACGTAGATTGCCACTAAAGCGCCTAGGTTATTTGTAGGTTTAGTATTTTTTTTTCAATTGATACAAAATGGCAACATGACACTAAACAAAGTTTGGAAGTAAAAAAAATGCTAAACTTAAACGTAGATTGTCACTAAAGGCCTAGTTTATTTGTAGGTTTAGTATATTTTTTTTCAATTGATACAAAATGGCAACATGACACTAAACAAAGTTTGGAAGTAAAAAAAATGCTAAACTTAAACGTAGATTGTCACTAAAGGCCTAGTTTATTTGTAGGTTTAGATATTTTTTTTCAATTGATACAAAATGGCAACATGACACTAAATAATGTTTGCCAGTAAAAAAATGCCAAACTTAAACGTAGATTGCCACTAAAGCGCCTAGGTTATTTGCAGGTTTAGTATTTTTTTTTAAATTTTCGGGGGTTTTTTTTCCGGGTTTTTTTTCCGGCGGTTTTTTTTCCTGGGGGTTTTTTCCGGCGGTTTTTTTCCGGGTTTTTTTTTCCGGGTTTTTTTTTCCAGGGTTTTTTTTTTCCTAAACTCGTTTCGAAGTGGCAATCGTCATCGTTTTTTGTAATTGTCGACTATGGGATAATTGACGCCACTCACAACCTCCATTGGCTTTAACATAGGTACTGGCCCCCAAAATCGGCTACACAGTGCAATCATAGAAGTGTTATCCAGCGAGTACGGCAGCCATTCGAAAGATGTAATAATATCTTGAAAATGTACCTCGCACCACTTCCAAATTAATTTAGTGCTGTTGGTACACGTCATGGTTAATTTTGGCTCCTAGATCAACGAATGCGAGGGCGTCTTTCCACTGGCACAAATTTCGCCTTGTATCATAAAGAACTTACTTTTTAAGCGATATCCGATAGTAACTGGATCTGATCCTGCCATTTTGCAGATTGTGCGCTTGGTTAACGATGAACAAGTTCTCGTCCGTGGAAAGAATTCGTTACCATCGTTAACTTTCTGAAGTTGGTTGCATTTTTGATTTCGTACGTGTCCATGAGGAACTATCTTTTTGGTGTTTGTAAGGTTTGACTCCTTTTTAGAAATTTGTCGCACTGACCAATCACTAATATCAATCTCGTGAGACACTTTTCTCATGGAGATTTTTCTGCAAACGCTTCCCATGTTCTCCCTCTATAAACAGACGAACAATTTCACATTGACAAAAGAGCTCTAAAATAGCACCACGTTTGTTTGGTATGATTAACAAGACACAAAACACGAACACTCTCCGGATCAAAAAAGTGTGAACTAAAATTATTTGGTTGCGCACAAATACTTCTGCTCTAGAATACAGTAATAATACTATATGTAAGCTTGATTTAGGCCCATATCTTTTATGACTGTTCCGTTTTGTGCTGTTCTTCACCAATTCTGTACCCCTTTCTCTTCCAGTTGGTCCTAGGCCGCCTGTTTCTATCGTTTTCACGGTCTTCGCCTTTTCTTTGTACCCTCCGGCACTGTCCATCAGGCTATTCTTCTCACAGGTCTATGCTCTGGCACTGTCTCCAAATGTCCCACCCATTTCAGTCATCTGGTCTTGGTAAAATCGCTTTATCGTATATTTCGTTATTTGTTCTTCTTTTCTAACCCCAGTCTGTTAGCCTTCAACCCAGATATTCTTCTCAGCATTGTTCTTCCGCAAATTTTAAGCCTTAACTGACTCTTTCTATTCGCGATCTCCATATGTCACTCTACCTCTTCGAATTTAAACTCTCCTAGTTTTACTTCATACCCCTGCCCACCATTGTCTCGTGGTTCACTCTCAAGTATTCCGCTTTGTCTTGGTTTATGTTAAGCCCTCTTTCCCTAACTTCTTAAAAAATTTCTTGTAATTTCTCTGTTCATATCCTTTATTTTTTGCTAGTAGTGCTACGTCATCAGCGCTCTCATTCTCTCTTAATGAACCTTCCAAGAATCTTTCTTTAATTGTGCTACGTTGATTGTCCTACACCTTTGCCATTTTCGAGATCGGTTTGGAGTTGTTTGGGAGAAAACGACCTTGGACATCCTTGCGAGGGGCAGACTACCTTGAATTTATCTAGTATAACTGTGGCGTTCCCTTTATCTGACGATGACCAAATTGAAATAATCGCGAACAACATACTGATGTTGAAATAAGGAGCTTTAGACGAATTCAACACCTTGGCTGTTTCTAAACGAATGGGATCGCCAATCTTTTGTCGAAAAGTGTGGATGGACGGCTGAAGAACCTTTAGTAGGAGCGACAGCGAACTTTAAAACTTTGAAAAGAACGGAACGTCCTTCAGAAGTTAGAGTGTAGAAGGTTTCCTTGGGATGGGGTTTTGTGACAGAAGGTTTAAGGTTCTTGGACTAAAGGTTTAGAAAATTCTCCAGATGAGTTTAGGTGGTTAATTCCAAAGTGACCAGGGATTGCTTAGAAGAGATTCTGTCAAAATTAGGACCAGTGGGTCTAAAAAGAGGGTGTTTGAGAGTTTCAGATCAAGAAAGAGAAGTTCTTTGGACAAAGAATCTAGTTCGTTCCTAGTTTGTTGAATGCGTTCTCGGACAAGAGGTGAAGGATAGATTGCGAAGACCTGGTTTGTATGTGAAATTTGATTGTGAAAAACGAGGGAATTAACTTGTGATCACGAAGACGAGAAAGTAAGGGCGGAAACTTTGTGATCTCCTCGTAGAGGTTTTTCGTGCCAGACCCGAGGGTTCCACCGTCAGTCATTAAAATAAATTCGACTTGGGGGGGTTGAAAGTCTAACAGAAACGGCGGAGTTACTCATCTAGAATGTGATAGAGTGTCTTACCCCAATGTCTTTGTTATTCAGCAGCTCCTCTCCTTTCACTCGCATCGCTGTTCCTGTAGATGGAGATCAAGTGGAGAGAGGTTTAGAAGAGGGGGATCAAACTTTCTGCTAATTCTTTCGGTCTGTGTTTTTCGTGTTGCTCTTTTTCATTGTCATTTAACATTATGTGTTGTTATTTTGTTACCTTGTTGTTTGTTTGATCATGTTCGAGAGAGGTTTGAAGATGGCTAGGAACGTCGTAAAAGAGTTCGGGGGCTTCCAGAAGAACGACTGAACATCAAGATCGTCGCTTAAGAGAACTGGCATTTAGAGACCGATTTTCCTCTACTCGGCCATTGGTGACCAATGGTTTGGGGAAAAAGGTCGCCAAGTAACCCTTAGAGCAGTTTATCGTCGAATCGGAAGTTTTGGGTAAACATCATATCGTGCGCAACTTGTGCTTCCTTTGACTGCGGAACATTGTCAGCGACGGTTGTTACAATGTGGTGTTGTCTTTAGTGAAGAATCTAGATTTTGGTTAGCCATGTACGACGGTTGTATGAGAGTCAGAAGAAGATGGGTGTTCTTTCGAGGCAATATAACAGCAAGAGGTATATAGTGGTTGCAACACTTACAAGAGTTCGAGGGTCCATTATTCCAGTAAGAAAATCGACATCCTCATGCAGCAAGGTTTTGAACTGCATTGAAAGGGCCCAGTTTCATCTTTTGCCCAGGATTCCAACATCTCCAGAACTTAGATCTTCCATTGAACATGTATAGGACAAAATGGGCAGAAGGTTGCGAACCTGGCTACGAAACAACTCCTACTCCCGGCCAAGATTCAAAAAGAAGGTTGCATAAAAACTATTCGTAACCGAAACCGCTCTTGGTTTGGAAGACCACTAGGTCAGTTGAGTCGTACGCTTTTCTGTAATTAATAATCGAAACTTGTGCTCTAGAAAATCTCTCACTCTCACCAAAGATTACTTTCCATATTCTTCCTTTCTTATAATTGATTTGATTAAATCTGTTACTTTTGACCGCACAAAGTAACGTTCGCTGGTTGCCTTTCAGATTTACGGAATGTATAAGTTTTATTCCAATGTTGGTCGTTTGGCATCTCACCATGAGAGTGCGGTTCGCTTTCATTTTCATAAAATGAGGTTTATTTCATGTTTTCACTTTCCTCTCTTTTCCTTTTAGTAAAATTAAGTTCAAAGTATGTCAGAATGGCTAATTCTACTCCGAACGATGCATTTTTTCAGAAATTGATCGAACGAGTGAGACGATAAGTTTGATAAAATTTTAGGGGTTTTTCTATTAAATATTATTGTCACGTGAAGATCGATTCTACGATAGCACTTTTTTCAGCCGTTTTCCTCTTAAGAAAAGAAAGAGAGACAAGACTGCGCTATAAAAATATGAATAAGCCGTTGGATCGCCAACAACTTATTAGGAATCCGAGAGTTGAGTGCAGGGTAACTTTTAATTTGTAAAACGTCATTGAATAGCGTCGATGTCAAAAAAAAATAAAAATAGTCCAGATGTAGATATATAGTAACCGAGTCGTGATTTTTAAATTACAACTCATCGCATCCCTTCATTATGAGTTTGCAAAAAAAAAAATGTCATTTGAGCATCCCCTAGTTTATCCGCATATAAACACTTGACAGTTGGCCACAGACCAATCCGTGTGCCTGAAAGTGACGCAAGTGGTACGTCAGCCAAGATGGCGGCTAATGCAATGAACGTACCCTAGAGGGTGCATTGTAATCTACCCCACATCTCCCTAACGACACCACTCACCCTTGATGAATTCATTACATGACGAATTTGTATGGAGTAGCAGCAGCTAAAGGCGCGATTCGTTCAGATATGGATATGTAGAGGATATTTTCAATCTCCGGAGGGTCGAATATAAAGTATATATATATAGCACATATATATAAAGGGGGAGAAATGAAAAGGGTGCTGATCCGCCATTTATAATTTCTTTTTAACCCCTCAGGAGACGGCGTTTGTAATGCTAATTGAATGTCTCGTTATCGTTCGTCTTGTTAAGTGCGCTTTACTGTAAATATAATATTGTACACGCATGCAATGTTTGGATATTTGAGTTCCCATCCAATTTGCTTGGCCTTTGTTTTCAAGTACTTACTTCGGGGCGTTTATTTATTCCTCTTTCTTGTAACAAGAGTTATTCTAAACTTGACGGAATTGTTCCTTCAACAAGCACAAATCTAGCCGGGTTTTATAATTAACGTACACTTAACTCGATTTTCACTTCTATTAACGTCTACTTAAACCCTTGTATTTTAGTTCTTTGAGAAAAGAGCTTTACATGTTTTCAAAGTTTTCAATTATAAAAATAAAACGACCCTTTCGACTTCTAACACTTTGATGCTTCGAACCGAATTTCGAGTTTTCGAAAAAAAATCCCCAAGTGTCACCCACTCGTCCATTATAAATTTTCTTATAATTTTGAAATTTCTCAGTTCTTGAAATGAAATAATAGTCAAGTGTCAATAATTTCAAAAAGGTGACAATTAGTACCAATCACAAAAGCTCTATGGAATTTGCAAAATCACCCTTTTCCCGGAGAAAGAGCGATGGTGGTGTCTCCGTTGACAATAATTAGCCTCGTAATGAAATTACGAGCGTGTATTTAAATGACAGCTTTGATCTTTATGAGATATTAATTATTATTGAATAGTTAATATCCTACCAAACTATTAAATCTAATTGATTCAATGGAAACAATAATAATTATTATATTAAGATGAAAACCAAAAAGTGAACTGAAATGGGCCGTAAAAGTCAGAAAGGAAAAAAACAAAATATACTGAGTGACATAGACAGTTCAGGGCTGAATGAATCTGGCACTATTCAAAGAAGGTCAAGTTGCACCTCATATTTTTCAAAGCTTTCAAAGTCAAAAGGAGGACGCAACCTTCTATCCATTTTGTCCCATACATCTTCAATGGGAGAAAGATCTGGAGATCTTGGAGGCAAGACCAAATATGAATTTTGGCCTGTTCAAAGAAGTTCAAGGAAAACCAGCTTGCTACATGAGGACGTGTTTATCTTGCTGGAATAATGGATCTTAGAGCTTTTGTAAGTATTTCAACCACCTCCGTTGTGCTGCCATATTACCTCGAATGAACACCAAGGGAAACTCGCTGCCGTAAGAAATCGCAGCCCAAACCATAGGATCCATAGTGCGGTCTCATAATTAAAGATTCCGTCGTTCACCTAGTCTTCTTCTCACCCTCATAATTATGATCGTAGTCCATGCCTAAACCAAATCTAGATTCGTCACTAAAGACAACACGACGCCATTCAAGATTGCAATGAAATCTTTCACAGTCAAAGGTTGCGAACCATATGATGTTAACCCAAATCTTCGGATTCGGCGATAAACTGTTCAAGGATTACATGGCAACGATATTAACCCTCATTCGTTCTTCTCGAGGTCTCGGTTCCTCTTTTACGACGTTCCTGGCCATCTTCAAACTCCATCCCAAATGAAAAACCAATTTCGCACAAATCAATAATTTGACCTCTCTGGAATTCGCTTAACTAACATGATCAAGCAAACATTTTAACAAAAGAATAACAACCAAAATAATGTTAATTAACAATGAAAAACAACAATAAATGGTACGAAAAACACACACCGAAGAAAGAAGAAAGTTATAAGAACTGTCAAATGTGACTTTGTCACATTTACCACTTGACCTCAAAAGTTAGTCAATTTTTACTTAATGTAACCACAACAAATCCACGAAGCTTCAATAAAAAAATTCCAACCCCTTCTTGGTGTTGTCACTCAGTACGCGTAATCGTTTACGTTTAAATTGCAAACAAGGCGAGCGAACATTGTCAGAAGAGGATGGGAACGGAATCACTTAAGAACGAAAATAGAATAAGTCATACCAGAAATGATAAGAAGGGGCTGAATATGAAGAAAAGGAAGAAAAAACAGTGCAGTAAACAAGGTCCAATCGGTAAGACAGAAGGGCGTGTTTGAAAAGTGATTTCTGACCCGATTGCGTATCATAAGGAAGAAAATCTGTACGAAGCATAAAACTGAAGAATGGGGAAAGTCAGAGCGAAGGCAGAAGAAATATGAAGAAAAGCTTCAGACTTAAACGAGAAATAATTTATTTTATTCCTTTATGCATAAGTCTTACTAAAAATGATAAGAGATTTGAAGAAAGGGAAGAAAAAACAGTGTAGTAAACAAGGTGCAATCGGTAAGACAGAAGAACATGTTTGAAAAGTGATTTCTGACCCGATTGCGTATCATGAAGAAGATAATCTGTACGAGGCATAAACTGAAGAATGGAGAAAGTCAGAACGAAGGTAGAAGAAATATGAAGAAAAGCGTCAGACCTAAACGAGAAATAATTTATTTTATTCCTTTATGCATAAGTCATATCAAAAATGATAAGAAGCGGCTGAATATGACGAAAAGGAAGAAAAAAACAGTGCAGTAAACAAGGTGCAATCGGTAAGACAGTAGGACGTGTTTGAAAAGTGATTTCTGGCCCGATTGCGTATCATGAGGAAGAAAATCTGTACGAGGCATAAACTGAAGAATGGAGAAAGTCAGAGCGAAGGTGAAAGAAATAGAAGAAAAGCTTCAGACGTAAATGAGAAATAATTTATTTTATTCCTTTATGCATAAGTCTTACTAAAAATGATATGAAGTGGGTGGATTTGAAGAAAGGGAAGAAAAAACAGTGTAGTAAACAAGATGCAATCGGTAAGACAGAAGGACATGTTTGAAAAGTGATTTCTGGCCCGATTGCGGATCCTGAAGAAGAAAATCTGTGCGAGGCATAAACTGAAGAATAAGGAAAGTCAGAGCGAAGGTGGAAGAAATATAAAGAAAAGCGTCAGACTTAAACGTGAAACAATTTATTTTATACCTTTATGCATAAGTCATACCAAAAATGATAAGAAGCGGCTGAATATGACGAAAAGGAAGAAAAAACAGTGCAGTGAGCAAGGAGCAATCGGTAAGACAGAGGGACGTGTTTGAAAAGTGATTTCTGACCCGATTGCCTGTCATGAAGAAGAAAATCTGTACGAGGCATAAACTGAAGAATGGGGAAAGTCAGAGCGAAGGCGGAAGAAATAGAAGAAAAGCTTCAGACTTAAATGAGAAATAATTTATTTTATACCTTTATGCATAAGTCTTACTAAAATTGATAAGAAGTGGGTGGATTTGAAGAAAGGGAAGAAAAAACAGTGTAGTAAACAAATCGGTAAGACAGAAGGACATGTTTGAAAAGTGATTTCTGGCCCGATTGCGTATCATGAAGAAGATAATCTGTACGAGGCATAAACTGAAGAATGGAGAAAGTCAGAGCGAAGGTAGAAGAAATATGAAGAAAAGAGTCAGACTTAAACGAGAAATAATTTATTTTATTCCTTTATGCATAAGTCTTACTAAAAATGATAAGAAGTGGGTGGATTTGAAGAAAGGGAAGAAAAAACAGTGTAGTAAACAAGATGCAATCGGTAAGACAGAAGGACGTGTTTGAAAAGTGATTTCTGGCCCGATTGCGTATCATGAAGAAGATAATCTGTACGAGGCATAAACTGAAGAATGGAGAAAGTCAGAGCGAAGGTAGAAGAAATATGAAGAAAAGCGTCAGACTTAAACGAGAAATAATTTCTTTTAAGCCTTTATACATAAATCATATCAAAAATGATAAGAAGCGGCTGAATATGACGAAAAGGAAGAAAAAACAGTGCAGTAAACAAGGTGCAATCGGTAAGACAGAAGGACGTGTTTGGAAAGTGATCTCTGACCGGATTGCGTATCATGAAGAAGAAAATCTGAAGGTACCAGGCATCAGGGCTGGGCGAAATACATGCACTAACGTATTTCAAATACAAATTACAAAATATTCCTAGAAATGTCTTTGAAATACAAAATACGAGATACTGTTATATTATTTTAAAAAATACAAAATACAAATACAGTATTTGAAATACAAAAATACAAAAATACCTATACGCATACGGGTGTTTTTTTGGGAGATTTAGTTAAACGTCTCTAGGAAATTGTTGAAATTTCTAGGAAAGTTTTATAGGCAGGTTCTTGAAAATGTGTACTTAGAATTCACTCTGCATCTATCGTTAACATTGCGGTGGGCAAAATACATACATTAATTTATTTTAAATGCAAAATTCAAAATACTCATAAGAGAGTATTTGAAATACAAAATACAAAATACTTTAGCGAACAATCATCAAATACAAAATACAAAATACAAGAATGTATTTCAAATACTGTATTTTCAATACAAGTATTTTGTGACTGCCCACCCCTGCCAGGCATACACTGAAGAATGGGGAAAGTCAGAGCGAAGGTGGAAGAAATATGAAGAAAAGCTTCAGACTTAAACGACAAATAATTTATTTTAATTCCTTTATGCATAAGTCATACCATAAATGATAAGAAGCGGCTGAATATGAAGAAAAGGAGGAAAAAACAGTGCAGTAAACAAGGTGCAATTGGTAAGACAGAAGGACGTCTTTGAAAAGTGACTTCTGACCAGATTGCGTATCATGAAGAAGAAAATCTGTAGGTACGAGGCATAAACTGAAGAATGGGTAAAGTCAGAGCGAAGGTGGAAGAAATATGAAGAAAAGCATCAGAACGTGAAATAATTTATTTTATTCCTTTATGCATAAATCATACCAAAAATGACAAGAAGCGCCTGAATATGACGAAAAGGAAGAAAAAACAGTGCGGTAAACAAAGTGCAATCGGTAAGACAGAAGGACGTGTTTGGAAAGTGATTTCTGATCCGATTGCGTATCATGAAGAAGATAATCTGTACGAGGCATAAACTGAAGAATGGAGAAAGTCAGAGCGAAGGTAGAAGAAATATGAAGTAAAGCTTCAGACTTAAACGAGAAATAATTTATTTGATTCCTTTATGCATAATTTGTAGGTACGAGGCATAAACTGAAGAATGGGGAAAGTCAGAGCGAAGGTGGAAGAAAGAAGAAAAGCGTCAGACTTAAACGTGAAATAATTCATTTTATTCCTTTATGCATAAGTCATACCAGAAACGACGAAATCGTCAATTTACGCTGAGAGGCTCGTTTACGGTAGTGTGGGTGTGCGATTACTTATGGCAACATGGTCTCCCTTGGCGTTTATTCGAGGCAATTTCACAGCACAACGGTGGTTGGAACATATCTTCTGTCATACTTACAAGAGATCGAAGATCCATTATTCGAGTAAAATCATTTTTTCTTTGAACTTCTTTGAACAGACCCAGATTCAACTTTTGCCTTGGCCCTTCGACTTTATCTTGCATTTGTATGATCAATAGGAAGATCATTCTTCAATTCTCTACATCTTCATCTTCTTGGATCGTACTGTGTTCACTTTGGAAGTATAATTGCTTTTCAACAGTACGTGTGTCCACATCGTTGGAATTTTTTTTAAATTGTTAGTTGAAAGCTAGATTTAGCACCTAAAAATGTTCCACATAGGTAGTATCTTTTTTTTTAGTCACTGTAACAAAAAGTATTCCAAATCGGAAAAATGTTTGCTAATAATTTGCATCCAGTTTGCACCCTTAAAAATGCTGGTCTGGATTTTAGATTCTGGATTACGATAGGAGGGTGGACATAGTCCACGTGTACGTAGGCCTCACATTTGGGCCCTTTGTACTACCTACCTGACTAGAGTCGTCCGACTCCGCAACGTCAATCAAGCCAGGGGAAGAAGGGGGAGCAACTAGTCCGCTAAGCACTATTCCATACATTTTCTCGGGTTAAGTGTAAAATTCCAATGGATTATCTGGGTACTCCTCTGACTTAATCGATGCACTCTTTATTATTGTTCTGAAATTGTTTAAATTGATTCGAGTCCATGGTATATTAGACTAGACAACACGTCCGTCACTGAGCCAAAGAGGCCAACCCTAGCGACAACTCTCCTTAAAGTTTGAACAGTGAAGGTGAAACAGGCTGAGGCTGACGCTGACACAATGATTGCGCGTTGTGAAGTGGAAAAGAAGCATCTAACGAAAATCTAGCTGTCATAGGCGAACCTGTTGATTTGGTGGTCCTCCTTATGGCATTAGCTCCACCACACAGCAACACTATGTTTGTCAAACCAAAAGAGGGAAAGTGGAAACCAGAATGTTGGAGTTGCGAAAACTTGACTCCTCTATCTTCCGGAAAGGCAAGTCAATGATTATTCAGTAGAGACAGCAGCTTCAAAGCAATATACAAAGTGTTCTATAGTCCTACATCAAAACCAAGGGAGGTAACCGAAGCCGGTGAAAGAATATTTTTTTACATTGTAACATGCTCGTGAACAGACTTCTCGCAAATCAAGCACCAAAGTCAGGCCAGATCTACCGAGCCTCTGTCCAGCGTGTAGAGTTTTCATTACTGCTTCATATTCATAATAACTATACTTACGTCATTAAGTCATTCGCCTGAAGATGACTGTTTCAGTCGAAACTAGTCGATTTAATTAACAAGGAAATATGGGAGAGGTTTTGTGAATTGCTAACCATTTCGTTGTAATTTTCAGCCCATTTCAAGAGTATAATCATTGACGAATACAATCAACTCTAAAACTAACTTTAAGAAAAAATATTCTTACTAGGGCAGGTTTGTATACATTTCTAAAGATCTACGAAACACTAACAAAACACTAATCAAAGATGTAAATATGTATTAATTTTGCTGGCGCGATGATAGCTGAAACATACCATGGTGCACATGTATCATCGCTTATTATTTCTTTGCTGACACGAGGTAGATTTGAATATATTACATGAACCATTCCTTTGTTACTATCGATGTTAATTAAAACATTTTTAAGGCACTAATGAGCACTAACAAAAGACTAACTAAAAATGTAAGTTTATTTTATGTGCTGGCGTTAAGTTGGTAGGAATATACTGAGCGGAATATTTCTTCGTTATTTTTAAGGGCACTAAGGAAGCACTAAATTTCAATCCTTGTGAAATGTCAAATCAACGTGCAGCAGCAATATGTTAAAGTCCCACATGCTGTCTTCAAGCAGATTTTGATGTTAAACTGTTTGAAGCACTAAAGCGAATCAACGAATCACTAACCAAAGGTTGAACGTTAGTGCTTCCAATTTTTTGCCAATATCACGAACTTTTCCTTATCCATATTGATAGACTTCCGCGCTTTTCGTTAAAAGTAATCCTAACGTAGTAATGTGGCGCCATTACTTGCACCTACTATATTGGAGTAAAAAGTATAGTCCGTTGACTTTGGACGTTTATACTAAAAAAACTACCCTTTGTATCAAACAAAGCGTGATACCTTCATCAACTATTTCTACGTACGAGTACATTATTTCAGAATTTTTGTTCAATTTGGGAAATATGTATTTTCAATGAAATTTTATGCATTAATTACATAAAAAGTATGTATTCAAATGTGATGATGTTTATAGGTGTACGAGGGAGGATACAAAAGTAGCCGGAATCGTAATTCTGCGCATCGTGTGCTTTTTGTATCCAGGTTGCGCCACCAAAGGGCTCCTCTTCTGAGTCATTTCGCCAAGAGCCGACTTCCGACAGCGACAAGTGTTGTTTCCCTGGCAGTTCTGTTTGTGTGTGTACAGTGCAAATGTGACCCGAAAAAGGCTGATTCTTCCAAACAACGTGTGGCCGTTTTTTACTCGACAAGAATGCAGCAGAAACTGTTGTGATCATGCTCGTTGTAAAACTTAAGTGTGCGGATGGTTTTCTCGGTTTAAAAAAAGAGAAATGGCCATTAAAGATCAGCCCAGTTCCGGTCGGCCTTCAACTGCTCGAAGCGAGGACAACATCGGCAAAATCCGTAATCTAATTAACGAAGAACGACGCAGGGCAATCGACCAACTCGATTACTTATCCGGTTTGTTCTGGAGCTCAAATCGGCGCACTGTGGGCGTTGATTTGGTGATGCGAAGAGTTGCAGCAAAGTTCGTCCCGAGACTTCTCATCGGACATCAAAGGGATCATCGCGTTCAAGCTTGTCATGAAATGAAGGACGCGTTCAAAGACGATCCAAATTTTTTCATCAAAATCATTACAGGCGACGAATCATGGTGCTACTATGGGTACGATCCAGAAAATAAACAAGTCAGTGGAAGTAAATTGGATCCATCAGGGTGTTAATCAGAACACTAAATGGGGTGGAACGTAGAATGTAGGAAATAATTTCACAAAACCTTCTCCTAGAGGGGAAGGTTTTGTGAAGTTATTTCCTACATTCTCAGTAGAAGTCATCTGGCTCACCTCGTCAGGTGAAATCGAATGTGAAGACGATGTTCATCTGTTTTTCTTTGACATCGAACGGATCGTACACTGAGAATTTGTCCCTCAAAGGAGACAGTAAGCAAACAATTCTATTTGGAGGTTATGATAAGGCTGTGCAGAAATTTGGTGGGAAAACGCCCGGCTTTGTGGAATTTCGGCGGGTGGTCACGACAACGCTCCCGCGCACATGGCTCCCAGTGTTCGACAGTTTTTGGCCTCAACGAAGACGGCTACCTTGATCCACGCGTCCTATTCGCCAAATTTAGCCCCCTCAGACTTCTTTCTGTTCGCGAGGATGAAAAGGGAATTGAAAGGGAAGCGTTTTGCCGATGTCGAAGAGGTAAAATGTAATGTCACTGGAATGAGCGTTTGGACAACGGAGCAGGACGTTTGGGCGCCGGCGGTTGGGCGTCGGCGATTGGGCGAGGGCGTTTGGGCGCTGGGCGTTTGGGCGGTGGGCGTTTCGGCGCCGTAATTATGTTATGCAAGAAAATTTTACCAACGCACTTTTAAAACGCTACTTTACATCGGGACAGGACTTTTGAAACTAGAACGAATGCTAACCTAAGCGTAGATTGATGCGAGGTTAATGGTAGGTTTAGTACATTTTTTTTCAATTGAAACAAAAACGGGAATGTGAAACTAAAGAACGTTTAAAACTAGAACGACTGCTAACCTAAGCGTAGATTGATCGGAGGTTAAACCCAGCAAACACATTTATATATAAAATACATATAAATTATGTAACAGCTTTTTAGATTCCTATAAAACTGGAAGAAAAATAAGAGATATTTAATGTCAGGATGTCAGCAATTTTCAAAATAATATATATGTCTATTAGATGTAAATTCTTCTACATGAATTTATATACGATTTATGTATATTTTATGTAATATTTACATAAAAAATATTAGTTGTAAAAGCGTTGCGATGACCAAAATGGCAGCTACTCGAGCATAATGTAATTATTATCAATGTAAAAAATATAAAAATATAATATTTTACATATAACGTACATAAATCTAATCATGTAAATATGACAGCACATGAATTTCATGAGTGATATGTAATTATCTATATGTATATATTATATGAATTTCTGTATACAGAATATCCGTAAGTTTCTATAGGTACTATTATGTAAAATATACGTAATTGTGTGACATACGGTTTATATAACTTATTAAAGAATACTTATACTATATGTGTGTTTACTGGGAAGGTAGGTTTAGTATATTTTTTTTCAATTGAAACAAAAACGGGAATGTAAAACTAAAGATTTGGCGCCCAAACGTCCGGCGGTAAATAGTCTGGCCCCCAAACGCCCGGCGCCCAAACGCCCGCGCCGAAACGCCTGGGGCCCAAATGTCGCGTACCGTTTGGACAAGTGTATTAATGCTAATGGGGAGTAGATACTTTGAAAGAGATTAAGGTTGTATTGGAAAAATAAGAAAGTAAATGCTTACGATAAAGAAACTCCGGTTATTTTTGGGTACCCCCTCGTATGTGAAAGTATGGGCCTTTTACTATATTCCTCGATGGATCTCTTGTACATTTACGCAAGATAATTCCAAAATGGTTATGGGGCTGTAAAATTGTAAAGAAAAGTCGATACCTTAAAAAATCCTGACAGTAAAAATAAAAAAGTTTATGTATTACATCAACAAATTATTCAGTTGATAAGTAGTTCAAATTTGATTAAAATCCGCGGCATCGATTTTGTGGATTTCACCCCTTAAATTGGACGGATTATACTTTTTAATCCGATAGTAACATTTTTTTTAATAGATCGCCGAATTTTAATTAAAATTTTGTAAATTCGCATGAATATTGAAATGTAGGCATAACTTTATATATAACTTTAAATTTAGAAGAAACAACAAATTTTAGGGGTGTAAAAGTCAATTTTGGTTGTTACTGATCTATTTATGGTTCACTCTAGATTTTAGATTTATTCACCCAATAGCCGGCTAGTATAGTTACCAAGATGAAATTGCCGATGTCTATATTACGTAAATGAAACTTACGCAACGCCTAATGTTTGAGGGTACGCCGAAATTGACCTACTAATTACAAAAAAAATACAATCTACCCCCATAAGGAATTTTGAGCCTAAAAACGAAAAGAAAAGCGTTTTCCATTTCGGTCGCAAGACTACAAAGAGCCAAAAACTTCATCAACTTCAACGTGTAAATTTCGGAACGCAATCAAGGCGTCGCGTTGAAGGATTGAGGCGTCGTACTTAAAGCGTAATAATGTTGTAATACTTACCTTTGGTTAACGCAGATTTCAAAGCAAATCGAAGCTTCATTTTATTAAAAAAATACTCGTAAGTAACAACTCGCGAACTCTCAATGAAACTAAAGAATTTTCAAATGTATATTTCTTTATAAATTGAGATACCCCACTTAATATTACATAATGCACGTATATACGCGGCTTTCATAAAGAAGAATAAAGCAGATGGTTAGCCTGAAGATATGGTATTGTATTCAGCAGAAACAAGACTAGATATCGATGTTCAGCTGGTTAGAGGTTATTATTACCTTTGTTAGTTTTAAACATACAGAGAATTTCGGTAGCCTATTATTTATATTGTTTGTTTGAATGAAATGGATACGTTTTAAGTACAACTGTTAAAAATCCTTACAATTCACGGGTTTTGATTGAATCATTCCCAATACGTATCTATCTATAGGAAAAAAAAAGAACGCGAGGGTACGAAATGAAATATTTCAAATACTTGTAATCGAATTTGGAATTTAATATACGTTTCCTAAATATCAAATAAATTTACGCACAACTTTACCACATTTCAGTAGTAATTTATAATCTCTTCTCGTAACGTATTAGGTAAATCCTTTTCCATTGCACCTACGGGATAGAAATAAGTTTCGAGAACTAAATTCGAGAAGGGTTCAAATTTAAACAGGAATATTAGTCCCGACGCTGTTACATACATTATTATACGTAAGACTATCTAGAAGCTTTGTGATCCTTCTTATCGTTGTCATGTCGCAAAATAAAGCTCATATATGATGTGAACCCAAGTGAAATCTTGAGAAAACTTTCTGTAAAGTTTGGGGAAAACTTCGGAAAACATTCAGAGAATTCATGAACTTTGCATCGCAATTTTCTTATTTCTGTACGAGAAATGGCGAGCTTTCTTGAGATAAGTGTGAGATGTGTCGAACACATCGTTATGGTTCCTTAGAGCTTATAGTCCAGTCAATTAATCATAATTCATTGCAAAAGATCCGGTATTTATTATTTTTGGACATGTTGTACCTATGGACTAGTTCCACTAGTAAAAATCCAAATTTACAGAATCCAAGACCCTGTGGAAGCAGAGTTATAACTAAAAAACCTTGAAATTTTTGCACTTTTTTCATTTTTTTATCTATATCTCCTTTCCTGCGCATCTGAGACAAAAAATGATTATTACCAATTTTGTAGAGGAGAAAATTTACTAACATTTCATATCCATACCTTTTCTCTACGGGCTATAGTTTTTTAATTACCGAGCATCGAAGCCCGTGATCTGTGTGCATGTGCATCCAACCCCAGTCTAAAGGATTTATTTCAAAACCTAAACATGTGAACGAAGATAAAGAAGAAGTTTTCTTGAAGCGTACAGTGACGTGCGATAAACATGTTATTATTATTATTATTATTGAGGGAACGAGGAAATGCCTACGCATCCCCTGTCATTGTGTAATCTAATACAGAGCGAGTGTGGGACCTACCCCCACTAAAACCTTTCTACCTCTTCTGGCTTCTGGCTTCGATCTTCCTGGTTCTTATGACCTTCCGGATAGATCCTGTAATAATCGCCCAATTTTAACATTAGGGTTATAATAGCCTCCAATTTTATACCTTCCCCAACTCCCAGTGATGTTATGAGCCTTTTACACTCACATTCAAGTACTGCGTGGCTTTCACAGCCTCTATCTCCGCAATCTTGACAGTTCTCGTTAGGCTTCTTTTGAATTTTGTGGAGAAAAACTCCATTTTCCTCGTTCCCTGTGATGAATTCCGTCAGGTGATAGTCGACTTCACCGTGTCTTCTTTGGACCCACTCTCTTATCTGTCTTATTAATGTTTTGGCCCACGACTCTCTGTTATTCCATTCGTCTTGCCATTTGGCCATGGTTTCTTCTCTATTACCTGTTGTGTTTCTTTCCTCCACTAACAGTCGCAGCGGGATGGTGCTGGCGACCACCTACAGATCTTTTGTAGACGCGATTCTGTACGCTGAAGCAATTTTTCGCTGCAGCCTGTAAAGTCTGTGCCTGACCTTTTTGGACTTCTACGCCCCCCCCCCCCCCCCTTGTCTCGCAGCCGTACAATACTATATTATTAACGGCCGTAGCCAGGACCCTTCTCCTGTTTGATCGTGGCCCACCGCAGTTTCTCATTTCCCCTTGGGGGGCCTTTGCTGTTCTCGTCGCTTTCTCCATTACCTTCTCCGCATGCTTAACAAATTTTAGTTCCGTGTCAATCTTTACCCCTAGTATATATAACGTCTTCTCAAGTGGGACGGGGGTTCCGCCCACGTCAATATTCGCAGGAGGAAATTTCCTCCTTCTTGCGATTAGGGCCGCTTTCGTCTTGGGCCCTTTACTTCCATCCACCCCTGGCTGGTGGTCGCTGTTCCGTTCATCTTTTTAACGACCCTCCCCAGGTCTCTATCGGCCCCCACTATGGTTACGACGTTCGCGTACGCGAACAGCCCAACTCCTGGCGGCACTTTCACCCGCTGGACCTATTCCACAATATGGGTCCGCACCCGACGGCAATCGCACCTCTGAGACTTTATTTGTAAGGTTAGCTGTGTATGTGCGATGAAACCTGGGTTCGTTATATTGTTTGGGAAACCAATCATGACGTGGTGACGCACAATTACGCATAAGTCTCGAAAGGTAAGACAGTGCCCTTCGACAGGCAAAATTATGGCTACCGTGTTTTAGGACGCTCATTCTGGTTTATTCTTTTAGGGAGTTCTGGATTAGGATGGGAGATCCCATCCGTACATAGGTCTTTTATTCGAGCCCTTTGTGGTACTTCCCTGATTCCCTGATTAGAGCCATCCGACTCCGCAACGTCACCCCGGTCATTCCACACAAGACAAAAACCTGAAGATGCTGGAAGGGGATGCTGCTCTAATCGTAACTATGTCCGACCAGGATTCCCCCAACATGGATCGTCCCAGTTGGACAAGTACGGGACACTTTCAAAGTAGCTGGTGCGCCATATTGTTGTGTGTGTGTAATATCCTCTAGAACAGTGTTCCGTAAACTTTTATGTTCAAGGTACACCTACAAAATCAAGAAATGTTTGTTTATTACATATTTATTATAAAAATTATCCGCGGCACACGCAACTAATAACCACGGAACACCAGTGTGCCGCGGCACACACTTTGCGAAACACTGCTCTACAAGATGGTGATGCGACCAAGTCCATCCGGTGAATGTACTTGCTTAGTTTATGGAATGTATGCCCATAGGTAGTCGCAGGTTCGTTCTGCTAGCCCTGTACAAAAACGCCCGACATTGGAATTGCTCCAAAAATATCTTAGAATATCTTCCAATCCTAATCTCTCCACGACTGCATTGTGGCTCCCAATAATTCCAACCTTGGGATGGCCGGGACGAATTTCACTTCCACTTGTCCTCCAACTACACTTCTCAAAAAAAGGGGCGAGGCACATACGTCTTTGACAGCACAATATAGGACATCCTCTTCCTTATCCCATAACAAACCGAGTACTTGTGCATTTCCATGTTGAGTCGCAGGTCGAACTTGACAGTGGACATCAACTCAGTGGATTCCTTTGCAAAACAGTTCAATTATTCTTCTGAACCCATTGACGTTACACAATTGTCCACATAAATGGTTTTCGACAATTTTCATGAATGGTAGTGGGGCATTCTCCGAATGGTATTCAATTACAGCTGCGAAGAAGAATGGATTACAATTGATTCCAAACACGACAGGACGATGACGAAACATTTAATTGTCGATCGTCTCCTACCAAAGAAATGTTCGAAATTCATAATCTTCATTGTTCACCACAATTTGAAGAAAGGCCTTCCGAATATCAGAAATCACTCCACTCTTCTTTTCCCTCAACCTCAACAACGTGGATGGAATCAATTCAATTAAATTCGCTACCTTTTCCAAACAGTCGTTGAGTCTTTAACTGTGCCGATGCATCAAGCACTAGACGAACTTTTGATGTAGAACTGGATGATTTGAACCAGTTCCAGAATCTTCCGGTACCTCCCCAATAATTCCTTCACTAAGCTACTCTCTGAACACAGCACCATAATCCATAAATCGCCCAGTATCATTCAATTTCTTAGTATCATTTCAGCCATCCATTGATTTTCCTTCAATTCTGCACGACCTTCCATTCAAGACAGACATACTTCATAACGACCATCAGAATTCACACAAAAAGTTTGACGAAAATGTTTCTTGGTTACCGTTTCTAAATCCAATTTACTTTTTAGTTCAGCAAGATCCCGAATTCCAATTGTCTCCAAAGACCAAAGATGAGTTCTGGGTGAGGAGAAACTTAACCAACAAATGAACAACTCTTACATTGACCTTAAGGTACTTAACATTTGAGTGTCCATCCAAACTTTGTTTCGACCGCCACTCCTCAACTTCCTGTGACATCAACTCCAATCAAAAGTTCTGTTTTTGGATAGTTCGATCCGACATTTAAAACCCAAATCTTCTGACTCTTTAATTTCCCGATCCTTGCAAACACATGTAATGTTTCCACAGATCAAAATGTCCATTGTCACTTGCAACAGTGAGTTGATACTTCTCATGGCTGTGCTTTCCGTACTGAATTCCTCCAAATAACAAATGGATCATAGCATTACCACCGGAAATTTCAACTCCTCAGCTGACTTCTTCAAAATGTAGGAATTTCGGTTCCTGTGGAAATTGTGTACTCATGGTTGGTCGTTGACCTTGAGCAGCCATGACTCCTCGTAAATTCAGTGACACTGCCTGTAGGAGACCCAGGACAAGACGGAACTTACCCTTGGGATTTAAGTATTTTCAAAATTTTTCTTCACGCCCTACTCATTTTCTTCAAAAATTTATCTGCTCCTGTTGGTTCATCTTCAAAATTCTGATACGTCTCCATCATCAAGTTTGGAATTGAAATCAGTCAATTTCTCCTGATGACCATCTAAATATGTCATAAAACACTCCTCGTCGATAACTTCCTTGGCCTTGACCAAGCGCAATGACGGTCTTTGTGATCGCAGCCCGTTCATAGCCTTCCTCGCCTTTTCCAAATTTACCATCGTCAGCACAAAATCACGCCTGGGTCACCACCTTGACACAATCATTGGTTCAGGACACAGGTCAGGAGTTTACAAATGAAAACTTTTTATATTGACTCACATTTTAGGGGTTGTCTACTCCAATTATAGATGAGAAGAGAAAGTGAGGATAAGGAAGAAGATGACATTTACTGTTTTTGGACCAAGAACATTACACACGACCATGACGCAACTTGCCCACTGGATTCTGGATTACGATGGGAGGGTGGTCACAAGTCCACGCGCACCTAGGTCACCTATTCGGGCTCTTTGTGACCAATTTCTATGACTAGTTCCTACACTTACTACATGTAAAATTGTTATGTTTTTCTGCAGAGACGAAGTCTCTTCCTTCAAGTTCATGCTTGATAATGCATTGAAGCAGCTGTAGAATTTAATTGTTTTGGCCATCGCAATCGTCAATTATTTAGAAATTTTTCACCCTCAAAGAAAATTTCTACGTGAAATGTGTGCTTGCGCTTCATTAACTTAATAAATAGAGCTTTTACGAACAATTATCGGAAAATTGTGTTAAAGTCTAATAAAGCTCGTTTAATTAAAGTGTTGCGTTAATAGCGGTTGATTAATTGTTGATAAATTGATTTCAGTGCGGTTGATTTACACTGAAATATTTCAAACTATTGAGCTTCAAAAGCCAACCAAAGCAAAATGCCAGTTTACTTTACTAATGCTTTGTCGAATAAGTCGAAACGGTTACGCTACCAGACAATAGATGTCGCATTACGTCTTCAGGTTTCAATTTTCAGATTGCCATCTCCGAACCCTTATTTACTTATATATGTAGGTATATAAAAGCAGACGATGGTAACGACAGGTCCATTATATAAACGCACTCGTAGATTTGAAATTTTTTCTATGGTTGGCGGCCTAAAATAATGAGATGAAAGGAAATTTAATTGCTCGATTAAAAGATCGTATTTCTTGATGTAGAACAAAACGATTTTTTTTTGGCCTTCGTCATTTAAGTCCCTTACATTAGTGATGAAAAAAAAGGATCCTTTGTATGTTAATATACATGTAACCGTAACACATGACTAAATTAGCTAGTAAATAGATAAATAAATAAGCTAGTTAGCGAGGGCGCTCTATATTGTGATTTGTTGGACAACGGCACGATATCGGCTTCTTAGTTTTATGCTATGCGTGTAGATTTAATAACGTTACCTATAAATATGAAAACAACTTCTCGATAAAACGTATACCTATGCACTTATAGATGGGCCATAATTTATAAGACAGAAATTTAAAGAATTTATTATGTCGTTTTATTTAAAATCTTTTGAAATAAAGCCGCATTTCTGTCGTGCTCCCGAAGGGAATTATAAACTTTATTATATGTTGCATACTTTGCTATTAATTAAAACTTACTTTGTAGCCACAAAGTTACGTTTAAATTTGTTTAATGACGTAAATTTAACCAAATAATGACCAATTTATCACCTACTAAGATTCACATTTAGAAAGTTTCTTTTCAAACGCACGCGAGCCTACCGATTTCAAAATTTGCCCACATTATTACATGGAAGTCACTTCGTAATTTGTAACATTTTCTTTGTAATATACAAACCAAAGTTCCCACATTGGTCAACAATTAGAGACTGCGTAAATATGATTATTATACGTGGGCCATTCGTGAGTAAATAATGTCGAAAACGTCAATAAATTCATTTCAAAACTCTTGATTGATAAATCTACGATTGCATGTAGTTAACGCTAGTTAAATTATGACATTCCGAATTTTGTTAGCCACATTTTAAAATTTACCTATTAGCAATGTCGATACGGCATTACGTAAATGTGATTAGTACAAGTCCATCATTAAAAAGCAAATAATATCGTAAACGCCAATAAACTATTCATTTCAAATTAAACGCTATTGATTCGCGAAATTAATTGGCCGATGGCATTTAATTAACGCTTATTGCCGCATTTGCTACTAAATCACGATATTGTCACATATTCGCCCAATTTTAGACTTAACGATGTATTCTAACGCCTCTGAATGACATCATACAAATAATAAAAAGTGGCACTTCTTGTAAACTGGAATTACAGTGTGGGTCAACCGCGACCCTTATTGCGTTGATTGGAGAATTCCCCCACTAGTTGCTTCCGCTTTAATTTACCACTTTAAGAATATGTAAATATTGGATCTGCAAGGAACCAGTGACCTCGTGACGAATATTTCACGAAATAATGACGTAAATTTGAAATCGGACCATCCGTCCGTATGATTTGAAACGCTTGCATCTCTATTTGAAGTTATAGTAAAAAAAATTGGTTTTCCACCTTTCAATAGGTATAAAAAAACTCATTCATCTCACAAAATTTAGTTACAGAATCTTGCATCAAAATTTGAAGATGGGATGGGTAACCTGGGCAATTTTCTTGCTTTTTTTAAGGTATTGCGTTTCTGCATCGATAATCACGAGATAGTGACCAAAATAGTAGAGATTAACAACGACTTCTGTATTATTACGAATATAAATATAACTCACCTAACCCCTAAATTGGCATCTTGATTTCAGATTCATTTGCTATCGATTTGGGCTGTACTTGGAAAGTGCCGATCGTACGTGGACAACAAGTAACAGACGCAATCGAAACCGTAATGACGTATTTATGATGTGTAGGTACAAAATGAACCACTCTTGTTACGGTGATATTTAAAGAATCGGTTAGTACTCTACACTATTAGAACTTTTACAAACTGAATTACTTTTAACGTTGTGGAGATTGTAACAAGAAGACTGGAAAGTTGCGAGATGACGTATTTCTGACGAGAGTTTAAATGTTACTATGAGTAGCTACCCATCAAGTTTTGTGCCTATTTATAAAGATGTGACGGAAATTCAACCAAATAATGACCAATGACTACAGTTACTTAAAAGCACCATCAATGTTTTTTTACAGTTCCAGGGACGCGATTGAAGGTTAAATTTGTTCATGAAGGCCCTCACATACTTAGACTTTTTGCATTAACCGTAATGGCACCGTAATTTGGACTCCGAAAACTCATTGACATTAATGACGTATTTATGACGTGTCATCATACGGCAGGTTTCATGCCACTGTAACTGTAACGTAACTTATAATTAAAATAACTCGTGACGCTCGAATTGTTACAAAACTGATAATAAAACTCACACGTTACGTGAAATATACGTCAGTAATGTTACCTTCACGTATAGCTAAATTTTCATATAACAATTTCTGTACTTTCAGAAAACCTTGCTTTTTTTTAACTACTCATTACAAAATTGAGGGATTGCCAAATTTAATTTCAATCACAGTGATGGAATTACTTGTTATTGTTATAATATAACTGGTTCCTTAGAGAAAATTAATTGTATTTAATTTAATTTTTAAAATGAATAATAGACATTTTCATAACAATTCTATATTAATTTTGTTCTAATGGAGGCCAAAAATTATTTACTAAAATAAATTATAAATTCCCAACTTGATTGCTACGGATTATTAAACGAAATAAAAATCAATGTTCCATACAAATTACTTAGGACACATCTAATCTTTAATGTGTCCTTCCCATGGCCCCCACATCCCGAACCGGGCCCCGGGGTCACGATTTTTCGCGGGCCCCCAGATAATATCTTAACTACTTGGGGGGGGGGGGCTTCTAACAAGATGATTTTTGGAGGATTTTTTAATTCGGGCTATATTGTTGAGTTGTTAACGTAATTATTATTGACCAATTTTGACAATGATCGCGCACGATTTTTCCGCAGCAAAAGCAGCTGAAAAATATAGTCTCCGCTGCTGAAGGGCGAAAGGAGAAGTTTCACGAAAGGCCGAGAATTTTCCCGAGAGTCATCGATTTTGCGAGAAAAAGGAGGGGTTCAATTGTCCTAAGTAACCAAAATTTTATAATCACACTCCCATATAAACGCCATGTTAAAATTGGATTTTGGCATGCATTTCTGGACAACTTGCTCTGACCATAGTTTTGCTCCGATCATGGAGTTTTATGTCTCAAAATGACCCTAAGAACACGCTACGGCTCATATGCCTAGTTTTAGCAAAAAGTATAATGTTTAAAGCTGTCTAGGATGTGTCAAAGTGACAGATACTGTTTTCTTGCGATTCTTTCAAAATTACAATAGAAATAGCATACCCCAATGCGATATCGATAGGCATAACTGCCGTGAGGGTTCATTGGGGTGATTTTCAGATATAAAAGTCAAAAATCCAACCAATACAGTGGTCACAGCGAGTTGTCCAAAAAATGAAGTCCGAGTCTTTTCCAATGGCGAGTGAACTTTTGGCGTACTAGCAGGAAAAATTGTCGTTCCATCACAACTCTTTACTTCAGGCTAAATTTCCTCGTAAATTGCTCTCATTATTCGAAAATTTCGGAATTCATCAAACAAATTCGTAGCGATTTCTTCAGTGGAATAGGCCAACGTAAACCAGGATCGGTGCGTGCAGGTGAAAGAAAGGTGCCTAAGAAGAACACCAAACTGGGCAGACGTAAGAGAGCTTTGGAGGCCTTCAACGCGATAGAAATCAGGGTCAATATTGAATCGAAAAAAGTTCTTGAACCCCCCTTGAAAAACAACAGAGCATCACATCAAAACAATAGCAACATTTAAATTACTTAAGTTCTGTTGAATTATTCGGGGTTAATAATTAGCAAATTCTTTCATAAAAAATGCATTACTTAGTTATAAAAGTGAATAAAAAATTTCTTTTCTCGTTTCAACAACCAGTAATAAAAATCGTATCCTACTCTACGCCGGACCCCTTCCGATCACGGGCCCCGGGACAAATGACCCTGTCTGCCCCCCCCCCCCTTGTGGGGGCCATGGTCCTTCCATAGGACTAGTTACGGACAATATTCGCCCATTACGAGAATGTGTACCACGGCAAATATAATTTGTCGGAACTGCAACTTCTTCGGCATAACATTCGCCCAGTTTAGGACCGATCTACTTAAGAGGGGTCTCGATAGATAGTTAGGCAACACATCAAACCCCCATAAGAGCAATGTTAAAAACGTTCTTTTTATATTATTATGAAGTTACCTGAAACTTTAGAGAAACGCGTAAGACGTCAAATTAGTCCCGAAACCTTCCTAAATGCCTGAATAGAGGGGTTTTTTTAAATGTTAATTTCTATAATTTTTTATTGAATTTTTTTCCCAGTAGTGATTAAATTGGAATATTTTTATAACTAATAATATTTTTAACAAAAGCCGTATATTCAGGCATAGGTTTTTCGAAATACGAACTGTTGAAATTTTGAAAAAATTGTAGATTATAATTTACTATTTAAAACATTATAAAAACGATAAATATTCTGATGTCAATAAGGTTGAAATTTCATTACAAAATATAGCAGCATGGTCTGCTCATTAAATGACCCGGGGCACAATGATGTTCAGGTATTCCCAGGTACCTATTTCCATTGAAACACAAACGTAATCGCATTATCGTTCCAACTATTATTTAAATTAAAATAACGAAAGTGGTATGTACCTTATGTATGCACCTCATTAAATTGTAATCTATTCGTATCAGAAAAAATTAAAATAAAACAATTAATTATTCTATTTTTTTTATTTATTTATTTAGGTATTAAAGGTATTTTTAATTATTTTTTCTGTATCAAAGAAAAAAAACAAGGTTTCTAAAATATTGTAAACAATTTGTAGAGGTGAACAAACAAAACAATTTAAAATTTAGTCATATGTACAGTTCGATCGAATATTTAAATTACAACTGCGTGAATCCACTAATTCCGGTAATAAAAACTTACAGTAAAATTCTTCTCTAATTATTACTTTCCCGTGCATATACACACATTTATACAGGGTGGTTTGGCTTGCAATGTCCAGACGATATTTCCTAAACTAATAATATTAGGAAAAAACATTTAAATTGAAAGTTATTTTTAGTGAACAAACAAATTTTTTTTTAAATAGCGGCAACAATTTTTTTTATAATTTCAAAAAGAGAAAATTTTTCTAAATTCAACAATGTATAAATTTCAAATTTTGATATGGAATTTATTTACATAATAAATAATAAATACAATGATAATACTCAATAACTTTCAATTTAAATGTTTTCCCCTAATGTTTTTAATTTAGGAAATATCGTCTGGACATTGCAAGCCAAACCATCCTGTATACATAGGGAAAGTAATGTAATCGGAAAAAAATTGAACCCGAGGTTTTGATGAATCTCTACGTTTTGAGTCCTCCCGAGTCCAAAATAACCATGTTTGAAAAATGTTTGTCTGTGGAGCCTAAACTACTAGACCGATTTTGATGACATTTAAAACTAAGGCCTATAAAAAAACTTCATCAGTAAAACAAGCGTTTCATCAATATCAACCCAAAGGGGCCCAAACTAGCGGCGTTATTTTGGGAGCAAACATTCAAAGTTTAACCCAAACTAATTTCCCTTGGTGTAAAACGCCAGAACTTTTATTTATAATATAATTGATAAAGATCAAAAATTTAACGTGACCAATTTATTGGCGGCCAAAATTGGTCAAAAATTAAAAATCAATTATCTCAAAATCTGCTCCACGCATTTTTTTATTTTTTGAAATGTTATACATACTATAGTGTAGTTAACTATTGGCACTACATTTATTTCTTTATTTCCCATTGGGGAAGGGAGATGAATGTTTGAAGTTGAAAATTTTAAATATTAGAAATATTTATGACATACCCTGTATATTGTTTCAGGAGAAAATCGGAAATCGTTTTCTGATTACAACTATACTACACACTATACAATCTGTTTCAGAGTAAACGCCTTATTTTTTTTAGCCACACTATGGGTACTATGTACTTTCAATAGATCGAAGGATCTACCGCTACTTGATGTTTGGACAAAAATAACATCGGCTGTAAAACATTGATGCGCTACCAGATTCAAATGTTAGTTTACTTTTTGATAGGGAAAGAAATGAATATTTAAGAAAAACGAAATATTATCGTAAAAATAATGTTTTTAGGATCCCAATAATAAAAAAATATTCCGATTAAAAAAAAATTGAAAGTCGCCATTTTGAAATAAATCGTTCAATTAAAAATCTGATATGTATCACCATCGTGTAGAGAATGACCTGAAACATATTAGTGCCAAATATTTTGAAAGTAATACCCATAGTGTGGCTTAAAAAAAATAAGGCGCTTACTTTGAAACAGGTTGTATATTTCTTTTTTCTATGTCCGGAAATTAACAAAATATTGAAAGTATTTATGGGATACCTTGTACATTATTTACCCATTTTTTACACCTAATTATATTACCTATATCTCTTTAAATTTGGCTAATTAGTAATTAATAATTAGAAAATAATAGCAATTTGTTATACAATTTATTTGCTTTATGTTGATTACATGTAATTAAAGAAAAGGATTAGAGGTATCTATTTAGGTAATAGATTTGCGATAATAGTATAAAAGCGACAGTTATAAAAATTTTTATAAAAAATAAAAAAAATCAATTTTATTGCAAGTTACTTTAGTGTTCATATCTTCTGTAAATTAGTGAAATATGTAATAATAAAAGGCTTGCATAAATTCTATTGAATATTATATTAATTTAATCCCTCATCTTGCCTGTGGCAATGTATTCAGGTAAAAGTTTCAAAAAATTTCACTCAGCTTTTTGTTGTTAGAGATTTATTGTTGTTAGAGATTACCATGTAGGTTAGTTATAATGTTTGTTTTTGTTATAATGTAAATTGGGGTTTCCCGTAATTATATATAAATAAATAAATTTGGGATTAAAATTAGGCGGTTCATATTACAGACTCCCAGCTGAGTTGTAAATATGTTTTCTAATCGCATTGAAATTTTTGATCCGTGAAATTGTGTATTTTAATTTTTGTAAAATTATATTCATTATCATTACACAACACTGAAATCACGAAAAACCACAAAACAAATTTATGAAATCGAATGCGTTTCAACAGCGAGGCTGTTATCATCAGCGATCAACGAAAAATGAAATTACATAGCTCAGCCATTTATACTAGGTACTACTAAGTGAAAGTGACAAAAATGTTATAGAATTCTGACAAGCCTAAAGGACCTGAGTTTGTTTTTAAGCATTTCTAAACTTTCGTAACAGTCGAGTTTGTTCTTATTGTTTACTTGCTTAACTAAGGAAATATTATCTACTTTGTGATTATTTTCAAGCATATGTAGTACAAATGTAGAATTATCTCAACGGTTGTATTTGAGGTGAGTGAAGTGATCTCTTAGTTTACCCCCACATATCTACTGGGTTTTGGGGGTTACCTAGAAGCTTTTGTAAACTACCCTCTGAAGTTGTGACCGTTTGCAAATTTAATTTGAGAAAGATTTTTGACAGACTTCTTCTATATGAAGGATAATTCGGTAATTTAATATCTGTATTATCTAATCTACTCGAACATTCCCCTAACGTGGTTACGCGTTCGATTTAATAAATTTGTTTTGTGGTTTTTGGTGATTTCAGTGATTGTAGGTATGTAGTTCAACGGCCACAAGAGTTTCAGTTATTTCGATTAATTAACATAAACTAATTAACAAAAAATACGCACTTCCTTAAAGAATTTGGTTCATTTAATTTTATCTACTAAAAGATCATGTAATTGACTTGAAAAATTTCACCAACTTTGCACATTCTATAATACTAAATTTCGTTAAGGTAAGTCTAAGAGTATCGTTCTTTGGGAACGGTGGCGAAGGTCCGTGAGTTAATTATATTTGCAAATTTTATTAAAATACCTGTTAATTACATTGATGAGAAAATATACGACTACGTTTTAGAATCTCATTCTACTCTGAATACTTATTAAATTCGTGTGTTTTTACCTTTAGTCTTTGTGTGTTAATCAAAACGGCGAAGTTGGTCTTATTATGAATAGAGTGAGTGTTATTTTCTTTTCTTTTCTTTTCTTTTCTTTTCTTTTCTTTTCTTTTCTTTTCTTTTCTTTTCTTTTTTTTTCTTTTCTTTTCTTTTCTTTTCTTTTCTTTTCTTTTCTTTTATTTTCTTTCTTTTCTTTTCTTTCTTTTCTTTTCTTTTCTTTTCTTTTCTTTTCTTTTCTTTTCTTTTCTTTTCTTTTCTTTTCTTTTCTTTTCTTTTCTTTTCTTTTCTTTTCTTTTCTTTTCTTTTCTTTTCATTTCTTTTCATTTAACCCACAGCATTCATTTCGAATTTTTTCAGTTCTCGTACCTATTATGAAAAATATTCCCATCCTCTACCTAATTTTGCAATGGCTTCAAATAACTATGGAACAGGCGCTCCTCGAATCGCTTATTAGTTTTCTTGGAGAAGGAACTCAGCATCGAATGAACGAACCTGATGATGTAAAGTCATTTCTACCAAAGTACGATTTCATTATCGTAGGTGCCGGAACGGCTGGTTGTGTGATAGCAAATCGTCTTTCAGAAAATCCCGATTGGAATATTCTACTGTTGGAAGCAGGTATCTTTTCCGTTTGTTAATTCTATCATTAAAACTTTCGTTTCAGGAATTTCGGAAAATTATCTTATGGATTTGCCGGTACTTGTCAGTTATTTGCAATTTAGCGAGGCTAATTGGAAATATAAAACGATGCCGAGCGAAAAGTATTGTCTAGGGATGGACAATCATCAATGTAATTGGCCAAGAGGAAAGGTGGTTGGAGGATCCAGTGTGCTAAATTATATGATATACAGCCGAGGAAATTATCGCGATTACGATAATTGGGAGAAAATGGGTAATCCGGGTTGGTCGTACAAAGATGTATTGCCATACTTTAAAAAGACTGAGAACTTTTCCATACCCACCGACTACGATCAAGACTACCATGGAAGCGAAGGATATTTATCGGTGGGTTACGCCCCTTATCGCACTAAGTTATCTGAACATATTGTGAAGGCCGCTTTGGAAACAGGTATGAATTATGTCGATTATGATGGGAAGACGCAAGTTGGCGTTTCCTACTTACACCTTTCGATGAAGGATGGACTAAGGCACAGTTCGAGTATGGCATACCTTCACCCCGTAAAGCGTCGAAATAATTTGCACTTTCGTAAACGAGCGATGGTGAAACGCGTGATAATTCATCCGGTCAGCAAGCAAACTGTGGGAGTTGAAGTTGTCCTTGGTGGTACCACCTACACGTTGAGAGCGAAGAAAGAGGTGATACTGGCGGCAGGATCGATTAACTCCCCTCAACTGTTAATGTTATCGGGCGTTGGTCCCAAAAATCATCTAAAGCAGATGGACATTCCCGTCATACAGAATCTGAAAGTTGGTTACAATTTAATTGACCACGTGACCGTTGGCGGATTAACATTCTTAATTAATGAAAATATTTCCCTGGTGGTTGTGAGGTTGTGAGGTTGTAACTTTCACAGACTTCAAAAATTTGGACAAACCCAACAGATATCCCAATGTCGAGTTGCTTTTCCAAGGGGGATCGCTTACATCCGATCCGTTGCTACATCGTAATTACGGAGTAACAAGAGAGAACTATAAGGCAGTGTACGGAGATATTGAAGATAGACATTCTTATATGGTACTCCCCATATTATTACATCCCAGAAGTAGGGGGCGAGTGGCTTTGAAGGATAACAGTTACAAAAGCAAACCGCTAATTTACCCTAATTACTTCGCCCATCAGGAAGACCTGGACACACTTATTCAAGGTATCAAACAGGCCATCAATATTTCGCAACAACCTGCTTTGCAATCAATTGGAACACGCCTCCACAAGACTCCAATACCGGGTTGTCGAGATTTCGAATTTGGCTCAGATCGGTATTGGGAATGTCACATACGCCATTTTCCCTTCACGCTGTTTCATCCCAGTGGAACTTGCAAGATGGGGCCGAAAGTTGATGGGAAGTCCGTTGTGGACTCAAGGTTGCGTGTACACGGTGTGACTGGATTGCGAGTAATAGATGCTTCGATTATACCACAAATAAACTCAGGTCACACTGCCGCTCCGGTTTATATGATAGCGGAGAAGGGCAGCGATATGATTAAAGAAGACTGGGGAGTACTTTGAATTTTTGAGACGCACTGCTGGACTAGCCTTACGCATATTATTGTATTATTATTATTATTTTATTATTAATATTTATCTATTTACACTTACATCCCATCAGCATTTAAATTTATTGGGGACATGGGTGCCCATACAATAATTTCCATTGGATGCAATTTGGAGAAGATTGAACAATTAGTTTTATTTAAATTGAAAGTTTCGTTATTTAAGAAATTATTAATGCTTAGAGTTCAAGTCCAGGGGCGGGGTGCCCCCTCTTACCCCTCCTTATGGACGCCCATGATTGGGGGTAATATTCAGCCATCATAAATTAGAGGAATTCAGTCATTAATAAATTAGAGGAAATATCTAAGGTTATTTTTATTCCAATTGCACCCAGAACTACGATCTTGTTTGGCACTTATACGATATTAATGCGAACATGCTAATTGCATGAAAATTAGTCGCCCATAGATTGCTTAGAAATCAGTAGTACTTAAGAACGATTGAATTTTGTTTTATTACTGTGACATTATGATTCATAAATAATAAGCGTCTAATTAGTAACTGTTGCTAGAATCTGAACATTGCGCCTAATTATAACAAGTACCTAATTAATTACTTGTTACCACAGAGTAATTTTGGAGAAAATTAATATGATTTTTGTTTTCACTTAAAACTGAAACGACAGTTTATGCAAAGTAATTATATCAATTAAACAAAATATTTATTTTCAGCATGACTGAGCGCCTACACATAAAGTCCAGATAATTCGCACTTTTTTGTTAAATCAATTTTACCAAAAATGTAAAATATAAAATATAAGATGGAATTTGGCTTTGCCTAAAAATAAATACCTATATTTAAATAAATAAATTTGGTATATTAGCATTACGGTTCTCATTTAACATTTCTTATTACTAAACATGTTTTGAATCAGAGCTCCTATCAAAAAGAGGGCTGGGGCTGTAGCTCCCTTAATACGGAGCTGGGTGCAATACGGTATTTACTATAGGTTATACATGTTCGTTGGTGTAAACATAAACACCCAACATATAAAATTCAAATTACACGTTCTAGAAGGCTTTGAGATCTATGAATGTAGTCGCTTCCCATATAGCATCGTTTATTGGCGTTAGCTTGGTGGAATATTAATTGGCCTAATATAGAGCGATTGGGGCAATATTGTCGAACTGCGGCCAATATTGGATGAATATATTTTGTAATATGTGTTATAGAAATATTGGAAATACAATGTTTAGGGAATCTAAGAACAATAATTGCAATATTTAGTAAATATTGCTATTTAATGTAAATTAAAATATTGTACACACAATAATGTGTGTCTACAATATTACTAAATATTGAAAATCAATATTTAAACAATATAATATACATATTTGTAATATTTAGTAAATGTTGCTATTTAATGTAAATTCAAATATTGTACACACAATAATGTACCAATATTGCGTGTACAATATTACTAAATATTGAAAATCTATATTTAAGCAATATAACATAAATATTTATAATATTTAGTAAATATTACTATGCAATATAAAGTCAATATTTATTTATCAATAACATAATAATACTGTGTTTTCAATATTACTGCATATTTAAAATGATATATTTAGGCAACATGAAAAAAATATTCACAAATGATAACGTTATAATATTTTCTCAAAATCCGCCGAATGATAGTTTTCCCGATTTAGAGATATCAAAATACTCAAAATATAATATGCACGCCCTTCTCCATATATTATAGTGTTTAGCTCAATGGTAATAATGGCTGACCTTCTAACTGGGTTATCGATGGTTCGAGTCCTACTTGAAGGAAAAGCTTTTTTCAGTATCACCAATCTCCTCCGAGTCTGCACGAAGTGAATGGGGTATCTGGGGAAGGGTCACCGGACCAGATGGACCCCCCTGCAGGTGCTGCGCAATGGGAAATGGTCCCTCGGAGCAGGTAGGGCTCTGTAATGGACCGGATCCATCTACTTTCATACAATTTTGGAACACATTACGAAACAATAATGGGCCAATATTGTATAAATATTTTCTCCAATATTGAAAGAATATCGTTTGGTAATATTTAGCCAGAATGTAAAATTGTTCACATTTCAATGTTGGGACAATATTGTACTCCATCAATATATTTACAATGAAATATTACACCAATATTAAATGCTACATGGGTTGTACGGAATGTATTTAATGAATGAGCATATTTAAAGTTCTTTGGTGTGGTATGCCTAGGTTCTTAGCTATGCTTTCCTCTATCATGAAATAAATACATTTGCAATATTTTTCACAGCACTGCACTGATGTTTGCACAATTTATTCTTATTAACGTTGATAATTGAAAGAAAATTCATTGGATTTGGATTTTTGGTAAGAGTAAATACGCCAAAAATATGTCCCTTCCATTGGGTAATTGCACGTCCATTATACGGCGAAGGGGTGCCAGTTTAATTTCGTCAATTTCCATTTGTTCCCTAGGTTTTAGTCATCTAATGTCTTTATTTTCGCTTCTTCCTCTTATAATTGTTTGAGGGCGTTGCAATATTGCCATGGGAAAGTTTTTCACGCCAGTCTCCTTTCGCTTGATGCCTCTCCTCGCTGTTCCTTAAAACTCAAAATTTGGTTGTGTCAGGATTCCAAAACGATAATCAAGATTCAAAGTGTTGCTGTGGCTGTGTTATTTCAAAGTTTCAAGACTTTATGAGATATAGATCCTAGAAATAGGAACATGCTTTAAAATCTTGGAATGTGGAATCTTTCATATCGCCATTTATAAAAAATCTCCTCATTCGAAGTTTTAGGATTCCAAGATGGTAGTGAAGATTCCAGTATTCCGTGGTTCTATGATTCTAATCATGGAATACCTTCATATATTCTATATCGTACCCTTTAAAAGATGAAATTTTAAGAATCTCGAAATTTCGAGGTTTGAAATCTTAAGTATTTGTCATGGTACGAAAATTCCAAATTTTAAACTTTTCCAAATTGCAAGATCTGAAACTTTTCCAAGATATGTCGATATCGGATTTTAAGATTACCAGAATTCGACTCTCTACCGTCATATAAGCTTCTCGAAACAATGGATCAAAATTTTCCACAGAATCTAAAAGTGAAAATTGAAACCATGAAATTTGAAATTTTACATCACGCTTATCTTTGAACTTCTGAAAATCTTGGTGTCTTGCAATGTTAGAGTTTTGAATATTTGAATTTCTACAATTTTGAAATTGTGAAAGATTTCAGGTGGATGAAAAACTTGAAATATTGGAATCTCACAGTTGGGAGAAATTTAGAAAGCTCGTGATTTGTAGGTTCAAAAGTACTACAACTGGAATGTTGAATTTTTGCAATGGAGGGCGCTGGAAGCTTTGAATCTGCTCAAGAGATACAAAATCTTCTCATTCGAAATTTCAGGATCCTAAAACGAGTTTATTTTAAATGTTGCAGTTTGGAATTTGTATTATATCGAATTTGAACTACTAGATTTGAATGGTAGACGTTGTTTAATTTTAATTTACCAAAATCTATTAACTTTTTGATAATCATGTGTTGAATTGTATTTAAAATAATTATTATAATTGAATTTTCGACTTATTATTATAATATAACTTTCACAACGTAAGTTTAAGTCAAGTACAAACAAGTAATAATTGTTTTCCAATTAATAAAAAAGAAAGTAACGATTTGGTAAGTAACAAGATTCAGGGTAGAAGTTTGTCGTGATGTCGTGATCGATGGGAGACAAATAAACGGGAGTCGCAAACGTCCCTAGCAAGTGACCAACGTCCAAATACAGTAATTCCCCACATGATAGATGCCACACAATTCCAGTAAACCGAACAAATTTTCAAGATTCTTCTCCCACATACGACGGTTTTCGAAATTACGATTACTACAATGGTTTACTGTAAACGTTAGGCATTTGTTAGATGGACCGTAACTGTACGAATTGCAGAATTTCTAACATAAATCGAATTTTCACTAGAATGACTTCTGTTTTAGACACTTGTAACATTTTCGAATATAGAAATTTGTATAATTAATAACGTTCGGGTTGAAGTGAAAGTTTTGTTAGTCCGACCTTTTTGGTAGCATGTGTACGTTTGATTACTGTCAGGATTCGATATCGAAATTCGAAATTGAATTAGACGAATACGTCCTTTCGGAAATTGCGTGCGAACGGTGTTTGCAAACACGTTTTTAGGTGTTGTGTAGCACTTAAAGTTTTTTCTGCACCTGATCACTTGTAATAAATTTCTATGTCCGACGTTTCATCAGAAACGATCAATTATTAATCTCACAGCTCTCGAATTTTCTTCTAATTTTAATGATCTAGTAAGTGACGGAAATTACACCAAGAAGTGGTTGGAATTCCAATGAAGTTCCAATCAAAATCCCACCGTTTCCAAGATATCGCTCTTTAAAGATCCAAATAGAGGCTCCCATTGCAGACCCATTTCCTCCATAATCGTACAAATGAGACACTTATAGACGGACCTCGTACACTTTTTGTACTTTAAACTATCTTTTATGAAGTAAACTAACATATTTTCAACCCTTTTCCAATAAAAAATTTCTTCACTTTTTTTGCAAAAAAGCAAGATTAACCACTTGGTATTTTTTCTGGCTAAAAAACGAACTTTCGAAATTCGACCAAGTAAAGATTTCTTCTTTTAGATCATTAGACGACAATTAAATAATTCCAACTTGTTCCATTGTAAGTCGCACCGTTTCGGAGATATCGCTCTTTAAAGATCCAAATAGAGGCTCCCATTGCAGACCCATTTCCTCCATAATCGTACAAATGAGACACTTATAGACGGACCTCGTACACTTTTTGTACTTTAAACTATCTTTTATGAAGTAAACGAACATATTTTCAACCCTTTTCCAATAAAAAATTTCTTCACTTTTTTGCAAAAAAAGCAAGGTTAACCACTTGCTTTTTTCTGGCTAAAAAACCAACTCTCGAAAATCGACCAAGTAAAGATCTCTTCTTTTAGATCATTAGACGACAATTAAATAATTGCAACAAGTTCCATTCAAAGTTTCACCGTTTCCGAGATATCGCTCTTTAAAGATCAAAATAGAAGTTCTCCTCGCAGACCCCTTTCCTCAATTACCGTACAAATGGACCTCGTATATTTTTTGTACTTTAAACATTTTTTTATGATGTAACCTAACATATTCTGAACCCTTTACGAAAAAGCAACGTCATTCAAGTCATCCCACACGTGAGATCAACCTGAGGATGCTGGAAGGGGAAGAGGCTGTAATTGTAGCCATGTCCGACCAGGACCCCCCAAAATTGATCGTCTCAGTTGCACAAGTACGGGGCACTCACAAAGCATGTGGTGCATCGTCTCCTCTGTAACATCTTCTAGAAGGCGGTAATTCAACCAACCCCATACCGTGCATGTGCTTGTTTACTTTACAGTGGCCAGAAAGTATGCCTACAGGTTGTTCCATGACAGCCTTGTGCAAAATGCCTCAGGCTTTGAATGCCTCTTACACATGACGACAGTCTAACATTATGCTGGCCGCTGGGCTTGCGTGTCCTGAGTTACTAGGTTGCAGACAGTTGGTACTGTAATTGGAAGATTCGGCTCTAGGGGCACATTATCGTGTTGATAAATGGCGAACTTTTATAAAACGCTAAGCATAGTTTATGTCATTTGGGCACGTGACCAAAATAGTACCGTTCGTTTTTATTTTGCGCTCTAAACTATTGAAAAGGTCAGCCATTGAGTGCCAGTATTGAGGAGGTGTCGCGTCGGCCACCTTGGAACCTCCAACACTAATTCCAAGACGTTTGGCCTCAGGGTATCAGAACATAATTAAATAAATTAAACATGTCCGAAAATCTAGTTCCTCCTCCGTACAAACAGAGGAGAGACCTAACAAAGTGATAGGCACGATGATTGTCCTCTTGACCCCGGAGAAAATGAGGAATTGTTAGAAATAGATTTTGCTAGTATTTTCGTTAAACATAACTCCACTCAATTCACACTAGCCTCCCTCAACTTTGGGAGGGGGCTCTTATCGCTCTCAGACGAAGACCGTAAACGCCTCTGGTCATCGCTGCCGTTATCATCCCGATAACCACAGAGTAACTTTTAGATGCCATGTCAAAGACGTTCGACCTGTCCACTCCGCCGAACAAACAATAGGTCAAGAAAGAGTGCCACATATCTGGTTCCCATAGAAGAAATTGGTTTAACTGTGATGGTTCTAGTAAATGGAACTAAAATGTGTAAGAAACTCCAACCGTAGACACCTAATCCCCGTTGTGGAAGGAATGGAAAGGCCGTGGTAGAGGAAGTAACTCGCAAGATGAAGGAGATCTGTGGGAGTCCCGTAACATTTTCAGTGGGCTCTGATACAAACGTTTCTGAAGAATTTGAAGACATTACTCGGGATGATGCTATCAAAGATAAATAAATCCTCAGCTTCCCACACCCGACTCTCTCTGGGCTTGTGCTTGTCTAAAAGAAACAGGGGCCAATCATGTACACACACTGCGTAACACAAACTAATTGAAATTATTGAAGAATCTAGAAAATCCGGATTAAAGGTTGTAAAAAATCGCAGGAGGTGAGGTCGGTGGTTTAGGGAAGAACTCCCTTTTCTCTCAAAGAATTATAAATACGAAACAACCCTTATATTGATATGCGGGGTGCGAATAGAGATGAATATTTTGCAATGTACATGTATGGAACAAACAACAAATAACAATAACGCAATTGTTGTGCTCAACGACAATCTTTTACGAGCTTTAGCACAGGTTATTGGGAAAATGTGGAAACACGGCTTCGGAATCTGGAGGGTGGGAGAACCCACGCGCACCTAGGCCAACTATTCGGGCCCTTTGTGCTGCCTCCCTGATTAGAGTCGTCCGACCCCGCAACGTCACTCAAGCCATCCCACACGTGAGATGAACCTGAGGATGCTGGACGGGGAAGCGGCTCTAATCTTAGCCATGTCCGGCCAGGATTCTCCCAACATGGATCGTCTTAATTCGACAAGTACGGGACATTCACACAATATGTGTTGCGCCGTCTCATCTTCTGTGTAGCATCCCCTACAGGATGGTGAGTCTACCAGGCCCATGCGGTGCATGTGCTTGTTAAGTTTGCAGTGTCCAGAAAGTATACCCACAAGTAGCCACAGGTTACCTCTGGTTAGCCCTGTACAAAAGCGCGCCAGACTGCGAGATGGTCCTCTGAAGGCCTCTCTCGCGTGGCGGCAGTCTAACATCAAGTTCCACCTAGCCCTGTGTTGGGCTTGGGTGTCTTGAGTTATTAGGTTGTTTACAGTTGATACTGTAAGTGGAAGAGCCGGCTCTGGACCATAAAACGGTTGTTTTGAGGCCAGTCGGGCTAACTTGTCGGCTTTTACATTGCCTATTATTCCAGCATGCCCTTTAACCCATACAAGCTCAAGGGTATTGCTGTTAGTTACTTGCTCTAGTGCCTGGTGACACTCGGAAACCAGCCTAGAGGTGAGTTTGTATTGATCTAGTGCCTGCAGAGCCGCTCTGCTGTCACTGGAGATCCTAATGGTTTTATTCTTTATGCTGTGCATAAGAATTGTTTTTGCACTTAGCGTAATACCTGCTAGCTCTGCCTGAAAGACAGTCGAGATTTTGCCTAGTGGTTGGCTGATATGGAGGTTCAGTTCTTGTGAATACACACCTGTACCTGTGCCGTCCATTGTTTTGGATCCATCCGTGAAGATGGATATGTCTGGTTGGGATGCCACTTCCACATCAAGGAAGATGTGGTAGTTTTTCCCTAGTATAAATCGAGGTATGAGTGAGTCAGATCGTCCTTCTAGTATAGGTAGTCGCTTGACTGCCTCGCCAAGAATTCGAGAGTGACCAACCTCAGTGCCTTTTCTGTTCAACAACCCCCTATTTCTCAGACGCAAGGCTGCCAGAGTGGCCTGCTCTCTCACGTGGAGATCCAGTGGAGGCAGACCCAGAATGGCTTCCATGACGGCTGTGGGAGTTGTTCGTATTGCGCCTGTGCATGCAAGGCAAGCTAGTCTTTGCACATGATTGAACAGTGCTTTGGTTGTGGATAGTCTGGTTCTAGGCCACCAGACAATTGCTCCATAACAGAACATAGGTCTTATCACGGCGGTGTACAACCACAGGATAGCCTTTGGGAATGGGCCCCAAAGTCTACCGATAGCGCGGCGACATTGCCAGAAAGCCCTGTTTGCTTTCTCCGCTTTAAGGTGGATGTGCTTGCTCCAGTTCAGTTTATTGTCAAGTGTAATACCTAGGTACTTCACTGACCCTGAAAACTGGAGACGTTTTCGGAAGAGTAGAGGAGCTCGAAGGCCCTCTATCTTCCTTTTCCTTGTGAAGAGAACTACCTCCGTTTTTGTCGGGTTTATGGACAGGGAGTGTTCCTTGCACCATTCTTCGGTTACTCTGAGAGCTGATTGCATCAGACTGGACAGAGTACCCATAAATTTGCCGGTTATTAGGATGGATAGATCATCCGCATAACCTAAGGTGTAGTAGCCGTTGTCGTTAAGGCGACAGAGGAGGCTATTTACAGTTATGCTCCACAGAAGTGGTGACAGCACCCCACCTTGGGGGCATCCTCTCACTACTGTGCACCTGAGTGTTTTGTCGCCGACGCTGATGTGCACCGCTCTGAGTTTCAGCAGTTGCACAATCCAGCCGCGTGCGACCTCTATTATGCCATGGTGGCGTAAGGCAATTTCTATTGATTCGAAGGTTGTTTTGTCAAACGCCCCTTCTATGTCTATGAATGCTCCCAGTGTGGACTGTTTAGAGTCCAACGATCTTTCAACCAGCCCTACAACACAGTGCAGGGCTCATTCTGTAGATTTTCCTGGAGAGTATGCGTGTTGGTTAGGGTGCAGCGGAAATCGTGTTAGCGCCGTATCCCTTATGTGTCTGTCGCACAATCTTTCAAGTGTCTTTAGAAGAAAAGACATTAGACTGATTGGACGATAAGCTTTGGGTGTGGAGTAGTCACCTTTGCCAGGTTTGGGGATAAAAATAATTTTTACCTCCCTCCATTGTTTTGGTATGTATCTGAAAGCGATACAGCCCGTATAGACTCTCACTAGGTGAGCAACAATAACATCCAGTCCCCATTGCAGGAGAGCTGGTATTATGCCGTCCAGTCCTGGTGATTTGAATGATGAGAATGATTTCACTGCCCAGGTGACCCTCGTCACATCCACCATCTGTTCGGCGTCCGCCCAGTCAGTCCCCGTAGGGACAGAGGGGGCTGCCTCCGGCCAGATAGGGTATGGCGTAGTGGTAGCTCCGGGAAAGTGTGCGTCTTTCAGCACCTCAGCCGTCTCTAGCAGGTTGTTCGTATAGGAGCCATCCTCCCTTCTGAGGCTAGCTGGGTTGTAGTGCTGATCCTTGGTTAGGATTTTGTTTAGGCGGAATACAGATGAGGAGGATTCTATAGAGCCGCAAAAGCTCTTCCACGCCTCTCTCTGACGCCTCCTAATGTCCTTTTTGTATTGCCTTAGGTTTGCCTTATAGGCTTCCCAGCCGGCTTCGGAATCACGTTAGTGCTGTGTGCCGAAGCAGAGTATTTCTCCATGGAAGAACAACGAATTCAAGATTATCGCGTTTGTACACGTCATGGTTGGTTTTGGCGCTTTGATCCACGAATCCACGAATTCTTGACACTATCTAGATAAAAAAAGTGTGTAGAAATCAAGAAAAACAATTTTTTGTGTTTTCTCCAAGAATGTTCATGGTTTTTCCAAAAACCAAGGTTGATTATGACCACTTGATCCACGAAAACTCGAGGGGCTTTTTCCTAGAGCAAATTTCTATCCCTTTCTATGACCGACTTAGGTTTTTTTAGTGGAGAGGAAATCTGTTACTAGACCCTGGACGCTTGTTATCAATCACGTCCAGGAGTGTGGGGCCCCCTGATCTTTGGATCTAGATACACCCACTAAAACCCCTCTTCTTCTCCGCCTAAGCCTGTTCCGAAACCGCCCTCTGGCATTACTTCGGAGCAGGACCGTTATTGTCTTATGCTGTTTCTTTTTCATAATGCCCCGTATCATGCCCACAATAATGTGCCATTTCCCCTCTTCGTTCAGCATTTCTCTCAGCGTCTGCTCGGCCGTATCTTCAATCTCCCCATAATAAATTCGGGCGTCCTTCTTTTTCCCCTCAAATCATCTATGCCCACTAAAAGCCTGTGCCATCTGTCCGTACTTTCGCCCCACCCATTCTCTCACGCCTGATATAAGTCTTTTCGTTCACCTACCAGCCTTATCCACGGTCTCCCACTCTCTCTGCCACCTACTCAATGTTTCCGCTCTTTCGGCATTATGAGCTCGCTCGCTCTTTCTTCTGCCAACATTCCGGCAACGACTGCTGCCGCCTTCGTTGACACCGTGCGATAGCCGCATATTACCCTGGGGGTCTTTGCTCTTTTTGGAACATGTCTCTGTAGTACTGCGGAAAAATCACTTACCAATCAAATATTTATGGTATTTATAAAAATATACAAGGGTTCTTATTCCGGCTCCATAACTACAAACTAAACATAATAAGCCCACCATAAATGTGGCTGAACTTAAAATAAATAACAAATAAAAACAAAACTACCATACTAATTGTACCCCTCCTTTCCTTCTCCTACTTTTCAACAACTTTTCCATCCATTTTATCCAAATTGCACAGTTCCTGCCTATTCCACTTTTCCTCCCCAATAGTCTACCACCCTTTCCTTTTCCTACTTTCCATTACTTCTTCCATCCACTCTATCCCTTCTCTACCTTCATTTAACACTCCCCTCCACCCTTCTTCTTCTTCCCTTAGCTCATCACATTCCTCCACCATATGCCCTATCATCTTCCTTCCCTCCTCATACAGCCTGCAATAGTTTTTTTGGCACCGACACTTCCACGAACTCCCGTTTCTCCTCCAGCCCCTTGCTTCTTTCCTCCCACCTGAATACTCTCTCTTCGATTCATATCTTCCTGTAGCCTACTTTAACTCTTTTCCCTCTCTATCTATGTGATTTTGCAATATTTCTTAATTCCGCCTGGACATCGCTTTCTCCCTTCGTTAAATCATCGTCAATATAGATCGTCGTGCTCCTCAGTTTCCCCTTCTTTACCATTACTTCCCTTTTTACTTCCCAGCTTTTCAGCTCCGCAAGGCACTAGACTATTTTTCCTTTCCCCTTGCCGATCACCGTCAATATTTTTCCATTCAGGTCTCACATGAAGAGTTTTCTTCAACAGTCTCTCCAACTCTTTCTCTGGTTCCTCAGTGTTCAACCCCTTCTCCTGTTTTTTTCTTGACTTTCAATTGTATCCCTTAGTTTATTTATTTCTTTCCGCAGCTCCCTTTTTTTGTTCCTCCATTCACCTTCCTTCCTATTTAGCTCTTCCCTTACACTACGTACTTCCTCCGTAAGGTTCCTTATTGCTTCAGCAGGAGGTGAGGTCGGTGGTTTAGGGAAAAACTCATGAAAAAAAAATGGCTTGTCACTCAGAGATTATGTATGCGTACTACGTTGAGTACACGGAGAATCGGAATTGGTTCGAAAATGTGCACATTCAGCTTCCCAAGTATTTATCGTTACAAAGATTTGTAATATCAGCGGGCGTCTAAATGACGATTTAAGTCATTAACAATACATCTTAATTGAGGGAAGTATGAGGCACACAAAACTATATAACTCGATCGTGATTACTGTTAGACAAATCTGCCAAAAATTCTGAGAAAGCCAACGGGATGATATGATGAAGAGCATCTAATCCTTCTCGAATAAAACTTTGAGTTTCACGTCAATCCATTGTCACAAAATTAAGACGCTTATCCCTCAATGGTGCTCTGTCGTCTATGCAGCGCGAAACTATGGTTTGATAAGGTAGAGACATTAGATTCTAATCAACTTTCAAACTTGCTAAACAATTTAAATGACATCGGTGGGGTAAGTTCCACAATCATCGCTCTATTAAGCGTGTGAGTCTGTATAAAGAAACATTTTTCTAAATGTAAAAAGGACTAATAAAAATTCAAAAAACGTCTGTCCGAGGTTCGAGTAATGATAGATAAATGCTACTTGCTAACACACCCCAAAAATATAAAATGACCATGGGGTAGGTTCACCCTACTGTAATAAATTTTACTTAGAATATTATAAATGACAGTCGAGCGCTTAATCTATACACATACATCGGTCATAACAAATATTTCCAATTCATAAATCAATATTTGGCACTCGAGGCGAATTTTTCACGAAAGAAAGATGTAGGGAAAATGTAATTTTTTCGGAAAAGAATTCCTTGTTAGATATTCACTTAAAATTTTTATAGCCTGACAAAGTATAATGGTGGTGTGTGTGTTGGTGTGTCTCTTTTAGACACGCATCACTATTAGTTTTTGTTAAATATCGTCGTACCATCATTTTTCTATCTCTTGCTCTTTTTCGCTTTATAACCGTCAACGTAACGAGGAATGGAGCGAGTTTTGGCATGTATAAGACGGTTATAATATTTCAGAACAATTTATAAATCATGATTTGACAATCAGACGCCATTATAGGCCGCGATGTCACCCAATGGTCCGTGTTATCTGTATCTAATTTCAAATATATTTTAAATGTCAGCTTATTATTATACATTATACGTTTCCTACAGCTCAGCGGTTCCAAACTTTTTCCACTTATCTCAAACTAACTTATTTCGTATGTACTTTATCGGTTACTTACACTGACCAGTTTCACACGGTTTGTCTTTATTAGGTCACACTGGTTTTGCATACAAGGATACAAGGCAAAGTAAGGATAAGTTGTACAATAAGTTTAATGACGAAAGTTTAGTTTATTTAACCTTTAAATGTACACAAGCATTCTCGAAGTGATCATAGATGGCAAGGGCACAATTCATAATTTTGGAAAAGTGGTCAACAGGACTTATTCTCTCCTGGACCACAAATGTTTGGGCTACTGAACTCGCTGACCCTCCAAAAGATACACCGGATCTGGTAACAACGTATTCAGCTTCTTCAAAGCATCGCATTTCCAATTCAGCATTCACAAGAGTGAATAGAATTATTATGGTCAAGAGAGCTTTCGTATACAAGGAAGGGAAATTGAAGATTATAATCCGGTAATGGTGTCCTTGATCAAAGGTCTGTAACATAAACGATTAAGCATAGGGCTGAGGGCAATAAACGGTTCAATATAACAACGTGAACACTGGCTCACATGGTAATCAATCGTGACATAACAATTCTTGTAGGGAATGATAAACGTTAATAATGACTGAACGTTGGCAAAATATTAAAGGTAACAAGATAAACGAACTGTTTAACGTTACAAAACTAATACATTAAGAGTGATCTTTCGATCACAAGTTATGAATTAACGAATTTAAGTAAGTAATTCCTATAGAACAAAAATTAGGCGAGTAAATTATTAGCCAGTAAAACATGCCAAAGAGAAGTTAGAGTTAATGTCCACTTAGCGTTAGTAGTTAAATTGGTGTGAAATCAGGGCGTGTATCTTCAAACAAGATGGGGGATTTACCAAAAGGAACGCTCAATCGAATCCAAATAACGAGCTTCGACTAGAAACCTTCGCACAGCGATGTTTGATTTCGCTGAGGAGTTGTCTGTGGGGTTGGTGGCCCCAAAAAATCGGGAAGGAATGAACATAAGGGATTTTAAAAGGAATTGCTTACCTCTGTCGAGCGTTAGAAACCTAATGTCGGTGTAGTGCTTACAGTGACGTTAAATTGAAAGTCGGGGAGCAGGTGATCTCGATAATTTGAACATTATGCTTCAATAACCGCTTAAAATACGGTTTCCTCGAACTGAACACGACATGGCTGTTTTCAGAAATGGGACGAGACAACAAGAACAAGGAAAGGACAAAAGAAAATCTAGCATCGCACCAACTACGCAAGAAAACTAGTGAACTAGAAAAGAAACCTGTAGTAAAAGGAACTTTCTGTGAGCTTTATGCAAATTTCGCACGAGGGCGTTACAAAACTCAGTGGAATGAAGCAGAAATATGATGAATTGAGATTATGAACAGGATGTATCACTGCTACAGCGATGCGCAAACAGACCACGACTTGTTCGGGAGCTCCACTGATTCAGTGCCAGCGAAGGGAGCAAATAAACCATATAATTTTCACAAAAATATTTTATTAACACTGTACAGCAAGAATATTAATAAACAAGGAACCGCTTAAAGTAGAAATATTTAAAGAAAAGCAACCACCCATGTAGCATTTAATATTAATATTGGTGTAATATTGGTATTTCACTGTAAATATATTGGTAGAATATGAGTGTACAATATTGTCCCAACATTGAAATATGAACAATTTTACATATTGGTTAAAATAATATTACCAAACGTTATTTTTTCAATATTGGGGAAAATACTTATGCATTATTGTCCCAAAATAGTATGAAAAGGGATGAACTGGGCCACTACAGAACCCTAACTGCCGCGAGGGACCATTTCCCATTGCGCAGCACCTGCAGGGCTCCATGTGGTCCGGTGGCCCTTCCCCAGAAACCCCTTTCACTTCGTGTAGCCTCAGAGGTGATCGGTGATGCTGAAAAAAGCTCTTGCTTCAAGTAGGACTTGAACCATCGATTACCCGGTTAGAAGGTCAGCCATTGAGCTACGGAAAGTTATATAATTTTGGAATTTAAAGCTGAACACTATAACATATGGAGGGGGGCATGCATATTATATTTTGATTATTTTGATATCTCTAAATCGGTGAAAACTAACATTTGACGAATTTTGAGAACATATCATAACGTTATTATTTATGAATATTTTTTTCATCTTGCCTAAATATATCATTTTAAATATCCAGTAATATTGAAAACACAGTATTGTTATGTTATTGATAAATAAATATTGACTTTATATTGTACAGTAATATTTACTAAATATTGTAAATATTTATGTTATATTGCTTAAATATCATTTTCAATATTTAGTAATATTGTACACGCGATATTGGTACATTATTCTGTGTACAATATTTGAATTTACATTAAATAGCAATATTTACTAAACGTTACATATAGGTATGTGTGTTATATTTCTTAAATATAGATTTTCAATATTTAGTAATATTGTACACGCAATATTGGACATTATTGTGTGTACAATATTTCAATTTACATTAAATAGCAATATTTACTAAATATTGCTAATATTGTTCTTATATTGACTAAATATTGTATTTCCAATATTTGTATAATATTACAAAAATATATTCACCCAATGTTGGCTGCAGTCCGACAATATTGCCCCAATCTCTCTATATTAGGCCGATATTCCGCCAAGCTAACGCCAATAAACGGTGCTACATGGGCAGTAGAAGAAAGAAGAACGAGAGGCGAATGATGGATCAGAAGAGAATCTGTCAACGTAGACCTAAGTAAATAGTTGTTTCAAAAACAGGACTGTCTACAATTTTCTATAGAAAATGCCATTGTGACACTTGTGTAACTTCCATTACAAGTAACAGAACAATGTCATTAATGAACAGTAGAAATGAAATTGGCCCTAGGATGGATCCTTGCGGGACTCCAATAGTCTATGAAGAAAAGAAGACATTACGTTTATGACTACTGCTTTATCATGTTGTTTAACCGTGATTTGTTTGTATTCTTTGGCCTAGTTGGCACATTCTCTCTTTTCTAGGTGACAAATCACATCGTTAATGCATGAACTGATGGCAGGGATTGTAGAGTGGAAGACCATGTCATTTTTCCGGTATGATATTATTTTTTAACACATTTAAGATGGAATGAAATTGTTGATATCCACCGATTATTTAAATACCGTAAAAGAGATAGTTCTGAATCTAATTGTCCTTATGGAGCGCATAGGACCCCAGTTTTCACTAAAAAAATGTAATACTTAATAGTCAAAGTGCACGTTGAACATGAAGTTGAATCCAAAATTTATTTTTATGTCATACTACCTTATTATTTTTTATAACGCCCGCCTATAACGTCCGCTGCTATGTTTTCTTGTAAGTATGACATAAAGTACAGATAAGGCACCACGGGTGTTACGAACATAACGCCCTAGGTATCTTAATTACTATTACGTTTCACTACAGTTTTTTTTAAACCTGAATTAGTGGCATTTTCCTCTTATTATATTAACGAAATATAATAACAATAAAACTTTACAGTTATGCGATCGATAATTCAAGGTGTATAGAATTCGTCGAAAATACGTCATAGCCTAATAAATGAATGGTAATATCACGTATTGCTATAAGGTATGTACTAGATGCACACAAATTGTAATTTTTGACATAGTCGGCAAATTACTCGTCATAAATTGGTCATAAATTCGTTTTATTTTAATTTTCCATGCCTAACTGGAAATTTCTGTACCTAATATTCCATGAAAACGTGCTTATACGAAGACCAAGTCTGCAATAAATGGAGAAAAATATAGCAATTATCGTTATAGGAAAAAACCGAAGTTGCATATTATTGAAGTCGTAATAACCGATGACATTACATGCAACTGCAGTAATAAATATTGCAAGTATTGCCTGTTAAACTAACGTAAATAACTTTATTTGCAAGTAGAAGTAATAACAACACGTGACATCAAATCGTTTATTAATAGTTTTACGTATTATTGCCGTTCTTTAATAAATAGTTTTAATATATGACATCGAAAATATATTTATAGACGATAATCGAATAAATTAAATTTATGGGCGGTATTAAAAGGTAGTAGAAGCCATTGTCTTTTAGGATTAATAGAAAATATTGGAATAATCAAAACGCGTCCTATACTTTATGTAAATAAAATGATTCCCGATTAATGTAGACGATAAGAGCGATCCCCTATTTTAGCTATAGATATTAGGGGTATTAAAATGTTTAAGTTGGTACAACTTAGCACGCAATTGTCCCTTTCTTATATTATGATATGCAAACAATTGACGACAATTACAAAAGAATATCGTCACGGACGCAGCGGTTACAGTTGCATGTCTTTGGTACCGAATACGTCACATGCACTACCACTAGGTATAGTTACCCATTACAATTACATCATAAATTTCTATGTATAAATAAATAAGGATTGAAACAACTCGAAAGGAGAAATGCTCTCATTAATATACATATTGCATGATCAGTGATGGCAACGTAAAGACTAAAGTCAGACATTCATGCGACCAAATCAGGAATTAAATTACCCCTCATGTCTCATCTTTGACATTTAATCACATTTGAATGCAAAATGAAACGATACACGTATTATTATAGATATTTTATTATAAAATAATATAATTTTTTTCAAAAACTGACAACCCATTTATTTTGAACGTTGATCATCTGCAATTTTTCTCATTTTGCTATGTTCACGTCACATTTTCGTACGATTTCATCCCCCAATTTAAATTGTAGGTACCTCCATAACACAAATATTAATACGTGAATTTTGTAATGAGAGTGTGATTGAATTTGGAGATCACTCGCGATTATTATTATTAATGCACTCCACACACGGATTACTGCGATAATAGTTTGAAGAGGAGCTCTTGTGAGGGCTTAACTAAACGTCCATCAATTGACAATCTAGTATCATTATATTCTGGTGATTACAAGCAAATAACGATCATTTTGCATTATTCCGATGGCAGCAAGTGGAGCTTCATGTATAAATGATGCGATTGGTTAATATCAGTTAGTAGGTCACGATTCAATTCCAGATATGTCCTTACTAAAAAGTAGGTACCTATATTACACATAATAAAATTGTGTTACAACTACGTTTCGTCACAATTTGGTTATCCATCATTTCATTAAATAATACGTCATAAGCTCGCCGCGTGCACGAGTTTTCGTATTGTACGTTCGTTATAGTAGACGTCATAAACACGTCAAATTTTCGTGATTCTCAGTACGGTTGGTTACTTATACAAAATACATTATGACATAAAAACAAAATACATGTTGTAATAACAGGGGGTTACAAACTTACCACCCCTTCCCTTATTTTCGCAATTAAAAAGTTATTCACCCACCAATGGTATAAATAAAATAAAATAACTCAAATTCCCCCTTAACCTACTAACAAGGAAGGACAACGTTACCTTTTCCTTTATGCGGCTTCGTTCGTCTTAGAACACTTAAAAATTTGTTGTTGTTGTTTCTTCCAAATGTTAACAAACAATGATTATATAACCAATGTGGGATATAAATTGTACGCCATGATCCTGAAGGAACGGCTAGAGAGGGAGATGCAGGAGAAGGAGACAGTAGGGGAGTGGTAAGCAGGTTTTAGGAAGAGGAGGACAGTTATTAATAATGTATATATGGTTAGACAAATGGTGAATTAGGAATTGGAGAGGAAGGGGGAAAGGTGTACGCGCTCTTCCTAGATATAAAGAAGGCCTTTGATAAGGTGTGTAGGAAGAAATTATGGGATACAATAAAGGAATTAGTGAGGCAATAGTGGAAAGATCGTAAGAATTGTACAAGGTGTGAGGTATAAAGAAAAGATGGGGGAAAAGTGTGGGGGAGTTTTTGAGACGATGAAAGGATTAAGGCAGGCAAGGGAAACCGAGGGATACGCAATGCGGCGGACCGGTGATTGGGGGTGAGAAGGTGTGGGTTTTGGCGTACGCTGACGACATGGCTGTGTTGGCAAAAACGGAAAAGGACATGAAGGGTATGATGAGAACAGTGCAGGTGTTTCTGGACAGAAGGAAATTGGAGATCAGTGTAGATAAGACGAAGATTATGGTGTTTCAGAAGGGTAGGGAAAGAGGAAAGGGTGAGAGGTGAATGTAGGGTGAGGTGGAGATTGAAAGTGTGAGTGAGGTCAAGTTTCTGGGTTACCAGCTAAAGTACGACAATAAGGATGCCGCAAAGGTGAAGGAGCTAGAAAGGAAATGATGTAAAATACTGTGGGTGAGAATCTTTGGAAACCACATCAGGAAAAGGGGGTGGCTTTTTGAGAGACTGGGAATAAGTATAATGATGTATGGAGCGGAACTATGGGGTTGGAGCGAGTGGGAGATGCTGGACAAGGTGCAGGTGCGATACTGGACGTGGGTGCTGGGGCTGGGGAGGGAAACTCCTTGGTACGTGGTGATGGAGGAGGTGAAGGGAGAGAAACTGAGAATACAGTCGGGGAAGCTAGCGATGAGATACGAGGAAGACTTACAGAAAGGGAGACGTGTTACAAGGATGTTAGGAAGAAGTGAATGGAGAAAGAATAAAGGGTGGGCAGGAGGAAGTTTTATGCAAAGGTGGTTAGCGAGGGTAGAAGTACAGAGGAGAAGGGAGAATGGGGGGGGGGTATTACACGAGGGAAGTTATAATAAGAAGACACAGGGATGTCCAGATCCAGGAGAGAAAGGAGAAAATCGGAGAAGGGAAATATAATAGGAGGTATAAGGAAAGTATGGGGGAGGGTGTGCCGAGGTACTTGAGGGGTGGGTTGTGCCTGAGAAAAAAGGTAATGCTCGTGGCATACAACAGTTGACCCCAACGTGATCGTGCGAAAGACTTCTCTCTGCTAATGTTTTCACCCCTGGGCAGGGGCGCCGAAACAAAAGTTGTGAGGGGGGGGGACTAGAATACTTGAACATTTTTACCTATTTTTAAATAAGTAAATAAAATAGAACATTATATTCCAAAAGTGGCTGTGTATTGGTTTCATTCTGAGCTTCTAAAATGGATTTACGCGATTAAGGAAATTCTAAATTTGCCCTTTAGTACCGGCGTCCCTGTCCCTGGGTATAGTATCTGATGAAGAAAGGAAGGTTAACTTTATACCTTCAATCAGGTTTAATTATGCTACTTTCCTTTCTTTACAGGCTATGGAAGAATGAAATAGTAGCTACCGAACTATCTTGGTAACAACAGAACGTATACCTTTACAATTTTCAAATTTATTTAAATTTCGATGAGTTAATGACGAATTGCGAAAAATTCTATTTGAGTAGAGATTGCAGATGAAGTTCTTAAAATGTTAGGATAATACATTAATCCGCAATGCAAAAAAAAACGTTTCCGAAACGTTTTAAAAACGTATATCTGAAACGTCAAACAGCGACCAGAAACGTATCATACACATAACATAGCCGATGTTTAATGTCCTCCTTCAGAAACTTAAATTTGAAACAAATTAAAAACGTTAGGTACATCGAAACGTTTTATATAAAGTTTCTTGAAACGTATTAGAGAGTAATATATTGATATGTAGGAGAAATGTGTCCTTATAAATGTTTCATATGTCAATATTTCATAAAACGTTCATGTTTGTAATGTATATGTTTTATATCTTATGTAACGTATCAATTCAAACGTTTATTAAACATTGCCATTTATTTACATTCGAAAACAATGTACCAGTAATGTGTCTCAAATGTTTCTTAGGAATGTTTCATTTGTAACGTTTAGAAACGTTTCATGGATGTACTGTGTCCAGTGGGAATAAGGCAAACTTAAATATTATACATATATGTATAACAAATTTAATTTTTTATGATGTGGGTACACTTCAGTGTTATATTAATCAATGTAGGTGCAGATCCCTTGAAATGAGACGAGAAGCATTTGTTAGTCACGCTGTGTTTATGATTTTCAACCCCCCTAATAGTAACATACTGCAACTGAATATCCTAATTGAAATTACTTACGCACCATTTGACGTAATTTTCCCTTTTCTTTCTTTTGTCAAATAAAGGAGTGCGAGTGATATACAATGAAGTTTAAACATTGAGCGGTTTATAGTCGAATTTACGTCAATATTGGAGAAGCCTTCAAATTATTATTAATTTAATTTGTAGTGCAATCGGAAGTTTAAACAATTATAAACATGAATAACAAGAAAAAGAGGTAAAATTGACGTACTTAAAAGTTACTCGACAACGAAACCGTACTCTTTGTCTCCAATTTTTAACAATTTTGTATATCCTCTGTTTTGGAAGGTAACGGACATTTTTCTAAATTTGAATGTTATCCTCCTCGACAACAACCCAGGAAGAGTATGGTCTGCATGATAACGGCACCTACAGACAAATCCGTCAAATTTGGACATTTTGATATTATTTATTTATACGAATTTTTAAACAATTTAGTGATTTGCGCTCATTATGTTATAGCTTTTCATAGTTGTCTGGTAATACTCTCATATAGAGAAAAAGTTGAAACAACTTCGTGCATGCGACCGTACTAAACGCAATTACCCAGAATTGTTCGATTACCACAATTGACAATCTGCATAATTTAAGTGATTCGCCGGGTTCCACCACAAAAGGCACTGAGAGTAAATTCTTGAATGAATGAGGCCAAAAACTCCCCAAAGGAAGGGCCGAAGAGAGTCAGAAAGATTTTCATATTTGTCTTAGCATCAACGGTAAAAATACAAAAAGGCGAAGCTAGAAAGAAAATCTATGCCAATACGCGAAAGAGAGAAAAGAAGGGAAGGCAGATTAAAGAAGAATCAATTGAAAGAAGCATCAAAAGCAAAGCAAATTCAAAAAAAAGCATGCACCGAATGTTCACAAAAGGTCACAGTTGCGAAGAGCAGTAAGTAGATGATAAACATTCGGGGGTTTTTGTAAAACCCTGTCTTCAAAAGGTTTCCCAATAGAAAAAGAGAACAAGTAAAGTATGAATGCAACAAGAGGTAGGAAATGTAAAAAAAATGGCGTTGAATGCGCAAAGTTTGTTGCCTTAGATAGGTCAATTGGTAGAGACACCGGTGACACGGAATTCTGACATTCTTTGTATCGTGGATGGCAGAGTCACAGACGATACTGAAGATCTAGAGGATTTTATTCCTGAATCCTTTGATATGACTCAAGACTCAGCTGTTGAGACTCTTCCGGCAATAGAGGATGTCCCGAGTTTCCAAACAGCCCCCTCAGCTTCTTCTGTACCTCCTGCAAAAGTCTAGACATCTTTCGAAACCCACACTCGAAGTTTCTGTGACACATTTTCAAAAATATATTTGTATATATTTGTGTGTGCCTGAGGGGGGGGGAGGTGATTTTGTTATTCATTTGTTGACCAAAGGAAAGGACCAAAAAACATTTTTTTGGACAGTAAAAAAGTTATCAACAAAAAATTACCAAAACATGTATTAAACAACCCGGTATTTAATGTATGTAAATACTGCGTATAATTAATATAAATATTAATTATTAAAAATTAATATAAATTATATTTAATATTTTCTTTATGCAAAAAAAATAAAATACACTCGCTCTCCGAGATCTTAGAATGCCAGTGCAGTATACAGTCTGTCTCAAAGTAAACAGGACTTTTTTGAAAATGGTTCTTTCGGCAAAGTTGGTTTACTTTATTCAAAATAGTCCTTCCGCTTTCATATACTGATTTGCACCACTTAATAGCATTTCAAATGAGGATTTTAGGTCGTTGATATTACGGCTCTGAGAATGTATGGCTGGAACGTCAGCATAACGTATGCCCATCATTGGCAGATAAAAGTCGCACGGAGTCAGATCAGGGGAATATGGGAAATTATTGACCAATAAAATGCGATTTTTTGGTGATGAGTGTTGATCGATGAGATGGCGCATTGTCGTGCAACAAACGCCAACTCCCTTCCTCACGATATTCTGGCCGAATGCAACGAATCAATCGCCTCAAAACACCAAGATAAAATGGCGCGTTAACCTTTGTGTTCGGTGGAACAAACTCATGATGAACAATACCCTTTGAATTGTAAAAACAAATTGGCATTGCCCCCACTTTTGACTTCCCAAAACGAGATTTTTTGGTTGCCGGCTCGTTCCGACACTTTGACGCTTTGTTTCTGGCTCGTATTGGAAACACCACGTTTCGTCATAAGTAACAATATTGCAAAGGAAGTTCTCATCCTTTTTGGCCTCTTTAACGATGTCCTTGCAATGTTGGGTTCTAAGAGCAATTTTCGGTCGTCAGTGCGACACAAATTGAACGCCCACCTTCCGATAGTTCAAATGGTCGGTCCAAATTCGATGGATCGAATCTTTGGACATTCTCAATTCAATTTCCATAAAACGCAAAGACGATTTTGGCTGAATTTTGACAAGGATCACGCACTTTTCTGATGCTCTCTGGCGTAATTAGGAATTTCGGCTGGCCGATATGGGGGTCGTCATTAATGTCTTCAAGGGCATTTTTTACATCATTCCCATAAACATGGTGCATCAGCTGAACCGTTTCGGCGAGTTTCAAACAAAACTTAATATTGGCTCTTTGTTCGATGCTGTAGAGATAAAAAAACATACTGACATTTGAGACGAGAGTGTGACCAACTGTCATATAATTTTTCCTAAAAGTCGGTAAAGGATGTACCATTCGAACGCCTATAGCCACATATAGGTGGCGCTACCAGAAACGTCCCTATTGACCTGTTCACTGTTTACTGTGACTGTGTATTATTTTTCAATTATTAATTACTAATTCATTTACTTTTGATATAGATAGCAACCGTTACTCTTCAATCATAACGATTTTAAGTTATATTTACGTCGATTTTAGGTGAAAATACTAACGATAAGAAGAATCTTGTTTCCTCGAAGAAAGTTTTCAATTACTAGTTTAACTCATTTACTTACCTTTGATATAGATATCAATCGTTACTCTTCAATCATAATAATTTTAAGTTATATTTACGTCGATTTTAGGTGAAAATACTAACGATAAGAAGAATCTTGTTTCCTCGAAGAAAGTTTTCAATTACTAGTTTAACTCATTTACTTACCTTTGATATAAATATCAATCGTTACTCTTCAATCATAATAATTTTAAGTTAGGTATATTTACGTCGATTTTAGGTGAAAATAGTAACGATAAGAATCTTGTTTCCTTGAAGAAAGTTTTCAATTACTAGTTTAACTCATTTACTTACCTTTGATATAAATATCAATCGTTACTCTTCAATCATAATAATTTTAAGTTAGGTATATTTACGTCGATTTTAGGTGAAAATAGTAACGATAAGAATCTTGTTTCCTTGAAGAAAGTTTTCAATTACTAGTTTAACTCATTTACTTACCTTTGATATAGATATCAATCGTTACTCTTCAATCATAATAATTTTAAGTTATATTTACGTCGATTTTAGGTGAAAATACTAACGATAAGAAGAATCTTGTTTCCTCGAAGAAAGTTTTCAATTACTAGTTTTACTCATTTACTTACCTTTGATATAGATACCAATCGTTACTCTTCAATCATAATAATTTTAAGTTATATTTACGTCGATTTTAGGTGAAAATACTAACGATAAGAAGAATCTTGTTTCCTCGAAGAAAGTTTTCAATTACTAGTTTAACTCATTTATTTACCTATGATATAGATACCAATCGTTACTCTTCAATCATAATAATTTTAAGTTATATTTACGTCGATTTTAGGTGAAAATACTAACGATAAGAGGAATCTTGTTTCCTCGAAGAAAGTTTTCAATTACTAGTTTAACTCATTTACTTACATATGATATAGATACCAATCGTTACTCTTCAATCATAATAATTTTAAGTTATATTTACGTCGATTTTAGGTGAAAATACTAACGATAAGAAGAATCTTGTTTCCTCGAAGAAAGTTTTCAATTACTAGTTTAACTCATTTACTTACCTTTGATATAAATATCAATCGTTACTCTTCAATCATAATAATTTTAAGTTAGGTATATTTACGTCGATTTTAGGTGAAAATAGTAACGATAAGAATCTTGTTTCCTTGAAGAAAGTTTTCAATTACTAGTTTAACTCATTTACTTACCTTTGATATAAATATCAATCGTTACTCTTCAATCATAATAATTTTAAGTTAGGTATATTTACGTCGATTTTAGGTGAAAATAGTAACGATAAGAATCTTGTTTCCTTGAAGAAAGTTTTCAATTACTAGTTTAACTCATTTACTTACCTTTGATATTAGATATCAATCGTTACTCTTCAATCATAATTTTAAGTTATATTTACGTCGATTTTAGGTGAAAATACTAACGATAAGAAGAATCTTGTTTCCTCGAAGAAAGTTTTCAAGTAATGAATTTACTTACCTTTGATATAAATATCAATCGTTACTTTTTAATCATAACAATTTTAAGTTATATTTACGTCGATTTTAGGTGAAAATACTAACGATAAGAAGAATCTTGTTTCCTCGAAGAAAGTATTCAATTACTAGTTTAACTCATTTACTTACCTTTGATATTAGATATCATTCGTTACTCTTCAATCATAATTTTAAGTTATATTTACGTCGATTTTAGGTGAAATACTAACGATAAGAAGAATCTTGTTTCCTCGAAGAAAGTATTCAATTACTAGTTTAACTCATTTACTTACCTTTGATATTAGATATCAATCGTTACTCTTCAATCATAATTTTAAGTTATATTTACGTCGATTTTAGGTGAAAATACTAACGATAAGAAGAATCTTGTTTCCTCGAAGAAAGTATTCAATTACTAGTTTAACTCATTTACTTACCTTTGATATTAGATATCAATCGTTACTCTTCAATCATAATTTTAAGTTATATTTACGTCGATTTTAGGTGAAAATACTAACGATAAGAAGAATCTTGTTTCCTCGAAGAAAGTTTTCAATTACTAGTTTAACTCATTTACTTACCTTTGATATAAATATCAATCGTTACTCTTCAATCATAACAATTTTTAGTTACATTTACGTCGATTTTAGGTGAAAATACTAACGATAAGAAGAATCTTGTTTCCTCGAAGAAAGTATTCAATTACTAGTTTAACTCATTTACTTACCTTTGATATTAGATATCAATCGTTACTCTTCAATCATAATTTTAAGTTATATTTACGTCGATTTTAGGTGAAAATACTAACGATAAGAAGAATCTTGTTTCCTCGAAGAAAGTTTTCAATTACTAGTTTAACTCATTTACTTACCTTTGATATAAATATCAATCGTTACTCTTCAATCATAATAATTTTAAGTTAGGTATATTTACGTCGATTTTAGGTGAAAATAGTAACGATAAGAATCTTGTTTCCTTGAAGAAAGTTTTCAATTACTAGTTTAACTCATTTACTTACCTTTGATATAAATATCAATCGTTACTCTTCAATCATAATAATTTTAAGTTAGGTATATTTACGTCGATTTTAGGTGAAAATAGTAACGATAAGAATCTTGTTTCCTTGAAGAAAGTTTTCAATTACTAGTTTAACTCATTTACTTACCTTTGATATAGATATCAATCGTTACTCTTCAATCATAATAATTTTAAGTTATATTTACGTCGATTTTAGGTGAAAATACTAACGATAAGAAGAATCTTGTTTCCTCGAAGAAAGTTTTCAATTACTAATTTTACTCATTTACTTACCTTTGATATAGATACCAATCGTTACTCTTCAATCATAATAATTTTAAGTTATATTTACGTCGATTTTAGGTGAAAATACTAACGATAAGAAGAATCTTGTTTCCTCGAAGAAAGTTTTCAATTACTAGTTTAACTCATTTATTTACCTATGATATAGATACCAATCGTTACTCTTCAATCATAATAATTTTAAGTTATATTTACGTCGATTTTAGGTGAAAATACTAACGATAAGAGGAATCTTGTTTCCTCGAAGAAAGTTTTCAATTACTAGTTTAACTCATTTACTTACATATGATATAGATACCAATCGTTACTCTTCAATCATAATAATTTTAAGTTATATTTACGTCGATTTTAGGTGAAAATACTAACGATAAGAAGAATCTTGTTTCCTCGAAGAAAGTTTTCAATTACTAGTTTAACTCATTTACTTACCTTTGATATAAATATCAATCGTTACTCTTCAATCATAATAATTTTAAGTTAGGTATATTTACGTCGATTTTAGGTGAAAATAGTAACGATAAGAATCTTGTTTCCTTGAAGAAAGTTTTCAATTACTAGTTTAACTCATTTACTTACCTTTGATATAAATATCAATCGTTACTCTTCAATCATAATAATTTTAAGTTAGGTATATTTACGTCGATTTTAGGTGAAAATAGTAACGATAAGAATCTTGTTTCCTTGAAGAAAGTTTTCAATTACTAGTTTAACTCATTTACTTACCTTTGATATTAGATATCAATCGTTACTCTTCAATCATAATTTTAAGTTATATTTACGTCGATTTTAGGTGAAAATACTAACGATAAGAAGAATCTTGTTTCCTCGAAGAAAGTTTTCAAGTAATGAATTTACTTACCTTTGATATAAATATCAATCGTTACTTTTTAATCATAACAATTTTAAGTTATATTTACGTCGATTTTAGGTGAAAATACTAACGATAAGAAGAATCTTGTTTCCTCGAAGAAAGTATTCAATTACTAGTTTAACTCATTTACTTACCTTTGATATTAGATATCATTCGTTACTCTTCAATCATAATTTTAAGTTATATTTACGTCGATTTTAGGTGAAAATACTAACGATAAGAAGAATCTTGTTTCCTCGAAGAAAGTATTCAATTACTAGTTTAACTCATTTACTTACCTTTGATATTAGATATCAATCGTTACTCTTCAATCATAATTTTAAGTTATATTTACGTCGATTTTAGGTGAAAATACTAACGATAAGAAGAATCTTGTTTCCTCGAAGAAAGTATTCAATTACTAGTTTAACTCATTTACTTACCTTTGATATTAGATATCAATCGTTACTCTTCAATCATAATTTTAAGTTATATTTACGTCGATTTTAGGTGAAAATACTAACGATAAGAAGAATCTTGTTTCCTCGAAGAAAGTTTTCAATTACTAGTTTAACTCATTTACTTACCTTTGATATAAATATCAATCGTTACTCTTCAATCATAACAATTTTTAGTTACATTTACGTCGATTTTAGGTGAAAATACTAACGATAAGAAGAATCTTGTTTCCTCGAAGAAAGTATTCAATTACTAGTTTAACTCATTTACTTACCTTTGATATTAGATATCAATCGTTACTCTTCAATCATAATTTTAAGTTATATTTACGTCGATTTTAGGTGAAAATACTAACGATAAGAAGAATCTTGTTTCCTCGAAGAAAGTTTTCAATTACTAGTTTAGCTCATTTACTTACCTTTGATATAAATATCAATCGTTACTTTTTAATCATAACAATTTTAAGTTATATTTACGTCGATTTTAGGTGAAAATACTAACGATAAGAAGAATCTTGTTTCCTCGAAGAAAGTATTCAATTACTATATAGTTTAACTCATTTACTTACCTTTGATATTAGATATCAATCGTTACTCTTCAATCATAATTTTAAGTTATATTTACGTCGATTTTAGGTGAAAATACTAACGATAAGAAGAATCTTGTTTCCTCGAAGAAAGTATTCAATTACTATATAGTTTAACTCATTTACTTACCTTTGATATAGATACCAATCGTTACTTTTCAATCATAATAATTTTAAGTTACATTTACGTCGATTTTAGGTGAAAATACTACCTAACGATAAGAAGAATCTTGTGTCCTCGAAGAAAGTTTTCAATTACTAGTTTAACTCATTTACTTACCTTTGATATAGATACCAATCGTTACTCTTCAATCATAATAATTTTAAGTTATATTTACGTCGATTTTAGGTGAAAATACTAACGATAAGAAGAATCTTGTTTCCTCGAAGAAAGTATTCAATTACTAGTTTAACTCATTTACTTACCTTTGATATTAGATATCAATCGTTACTCTTCAATCATAATTTTAAGTTATATTTACGTCGATTTTAGGTGAAAATACTAACGATAAGAAGAATCTTGTTTCCTCGAAGAAAGTTTTCAATTACTAGTTTAACTCATTTACTAACCTATGATATAGATACCAATCGTTACTCTTCAATCATAATAATTTTAAGTTATATTTACGTCGATTTTAGGTGAAAATAGTAACGATAAGAAGAAATTTTGTTTGCACGAAGAAAGTTTTCAATTACTATAAGTTATAATAACGAAAATAGGACGCGGTGAAATAAAAAAAAAGAGTCGAATCAGCTTATAAATTTACAGCTAACGGTTTAGAAGTATTAGTTTTATTAAAACAAGCGAATGCTCTTCAGTCCGCTGAAGCAGAACATTATTTTATTGCACGTCCTTATTGATAAATACAATTTGATCCTTATATTTTGAGTACGTTAAGAATATAACCTCAACAAAGTTACAGGCAATTTAACATATGATAAACTGTATGTGACATAACATACAATAAATGTATAGGACCGCATTACATAGAGGACTTGGGGAGAGAATCGCTTGTTACGGCACTCCGCATTCTATCATCTATAAAGTAACGTTTTTAGGGGTTATATCGTGTTCGCCATCAAAATGACGAATTTTATGAGAAAGGATTATTTGTTTACTTAATACATTGATTTTATATCAAACCAAATCACTAAACGTAATGAATTTGTTTTGCTTTAATCTTCGGGTGGGGGGGGGGGGGGAGGGTGCACAACTTTTATCTTTCAAATTGTAGAGCTCTCAGTACACCACGTCTCTTTCTTCGCACATTTTGTTAGGCCAAATGTAATTGAATGTTAAATAAAAAAAAAAGAAAAAAATAATAATAATTATTGTATCTATAAGTAAATCATCTGTCGACAATCGCACAGTTGGGTTAGAAGGGCATGTCTGTAATGAATGGGCGGAACTAATGCGTTACGATACGGCTCGTTGCGGTAATATTAGAATACAATCATTCTGTCACACAGGTAATTTGTGTGTCAACGAGTACCCTCGCGCCTATTAACTTAACATTTTTTTTTTTATTATACTATGTCATGAATTTTCAATAATCACACATAAAACTGCTTTGTTCCTTACACAGTACATTAACTATCGAGTAATTTACAAGTAATTTAAATAAATTTTACCTTTTACTACGCGCGGAAACGATTCGAATATTAATGCCCTCAAAAATGAGCCTTGTGGCACGCCAACGGATTGGATTTTATTACACGGCCGTGATAATAAAGATTGCGTTTAATTGCGACGAACGTTTCTCGACAATTTGCCATTTAATTAATCTTTCTAAACGATTTTATTGGGGATGCATTTACACAGGGTAGCTATTTGGTTTACAATGTTTTACATTTTGTATAATTACGACGAAGGGTGTGGATGCAACGCAATTGAATATTGTAAAAATGTCATCGGATCTTGGCAATTTTTTCAATTTATTGAATAAGATTTGTAGTATTTATTTATTATTGAAAGAGTAAATATTTTCTTTAACGTTTAATTGGAATAAATCTCAAAATCTTCCCCATGGATAAATTTATTGCTGTTTAAATTAGCAAATTTTTATGAAGATAGCAACACGTTTCGATTAGGAATTATCATCATCAGGCTAAAGAGAATGCAACTCCATTACAAACCTGTCAAGTGAACGTTGTGAACGAGTGGCTTTTATAAAAGGATCGATTAGACAAACATAATTGAAACACAAAAAATGGGGAGGATAAACTTTAATAAAAACTTAAAACAAGGGTTGCCTTCTCAAACTAAGTAAAAGTAGAGAAAATAATGACCAATGCTGTATGTGTTCAAAGATTACATTACCCTAAACAAAATTTGAGATTAGCTCTGGGTCTTCGCTAATTATGAGGAGGGAAACAATTCAAATCTGACAGGTGTGTTACATCACAATATGCTTTTGGAATTTTTGTGGTTTCCTTAACACTTAATTTCATAACTCACGGTATTCACGAAATAAGCGTAAGAACTATCATTGCGTGCTTCACACCTAGCCTTTCTTTATTTTCTGCAACATCGGACCTAGTGGTTTCGGCAATATGGCTTGTACATTTTAATGAACTGTCGATACGTGCCCCTAGAAATTTAACACTGCCTTCTGGAGCAACTGTACCCATTTCTGTTACTATGTTAATGGTTGTTTGAGTTGATTTTGCTATAAATAGCAAATTTATGTTTTAAGTTAAAAACGGACTTATTTACAGTTGCATAAAGCACCACGATGAGCTGCGATTGAGTCATCTCTCTGTTGTTTTGAGCAAGAAATGAAATAAATAAATAAATATTGATGTAATATTGGCATTGGAAGAATATGAATGTACAATATTGTCCCAACATTGAAACGTGAACAATTTTACATATTGGCTAAATATTACTAACCAATATTGCTTCAATATTGGGGAAAATATTTATACAATAGTGTTTTGTAATATGCCCCAAAATATTAAGAAATGGGGTGGCCTGGGCTAGCCCAACAGCCGAACTGCTCCGAGGGGCCCCTTCCCAGTGAGCAGCACCTCCAGCCCATGTAGCATTTAATATTGGTTAAATATTGGTATTTCATTGTAAATATATTGGTAGAATATTAATGCACAATATTGTCCCAACATTGAAATGTGAACAATTTTACATATTGGCTAAATATTACCAAACGATATTCTTTTAATATTGGGGAAAATGTTTACATAATATTGGCCCATTATTGTTTTGGAATGTGTCCCAAAATAGTATGAAATCCCATTCACTTTGTGCAGACTCGGAGGAGATCGGTGATGCTGAAAACAGCTTTTGCTTCAAGTAGGACACCAACCATCGATCACCCGGTTAGAAGTTCAGCCATTACACCATTGAGCTACGGAACGTTATATAACTTTGGAATTTAAAGTTAAACACTATAATATATGGAGGAGGGCGTGCATATTACATTTTGATTATTTCGATATCTCTAAATCGGCGGAAACTAACATTCGGCGGATTTTGAGAAAATATCAAAACGTTATTATCTGTGAATATTTTTTTCATGTTGCCTAAATATATCATTTTAAATATCCAGTAATATTGAAAACACATGCATTGTTATGTTATTGATAAATAAATATTGACTTTATATTGTATAGTAAGATTTACTAAATACCTATTGTAAATATTTATGTTATATTGCTTAAATATAGATTTTCAATATTTAGTAATATTGTACACGCAATATTGGTACATTATTGTGTGTACAATATTTGAATTTACGTTGAATAGCAATATTTACTAAATATTGCAAATAGTGTTCTTATATTCACTAAATATTGTATTTCTAATATTTATATAATATTACGAAAATATATTCACCCAATATTGACTGCAGTGGGACAATATTGCGCCAATCTCTCTATATTAGGCCAATATTCCGCCAAGCTAACACCAATAAACGGTGGTATATGGGAGGGCGCCCATGTGCTCCGGTGGCTCCCTGCTCAGGTCCTTCATTCGCTTCGTGTAGAATCGGAGGAGATCGATGATGCTGGAAAAAGCTCTTGTTTCAAGTAGGACTCGAACCATCGGTAGCCCGGTTAGAAGACAGCCATCTTACCTACTGAACTAACGAGACTTTTATTAATAAGCAATTTACAGTTGAACATTATAAAAAATAATTAGGTACAGCGTCTTAATTAAATAATTTGAAATTTATTTATTGTTTGACGTAGACGTAGACAATATTTAAAACACAGTATTGTTATGTTATTGATAAATAAATATTGAGTTTATATTCTATTGTAATTGTTGCTAAATATTTCAAATATGTTTGTTGTATTGCTAAAATATGGATTATTAATATTTAGTAATATTGAACACACAATATTGGTACCCTATTGATTAAAGTTATTGCCTTTATATTGCATAGTAATATTTACTGAATATTATAAATATGTTTGCAATATCGATTATTATTAATATTTATTAATATTGAACACACAATATTAGTACCCTATTGATTAAAGTTATTGTCTTTGTATTGCATAGTCCCAAGGAGCAATGCAATGTTGAACCGATATTGGTTGAATATTGTCATTTATTGGCGCGATATAGTAGCCCAATAATGGACCAATCTTGGAAATGCAACAATGAATAATAATGGCGCAATATTGCAATACAATGTTGGTACTGTATTGAAAACGATCACAATGCAATATTTCTGAGACTTGGTAGGTACAATATTGTCCATAAATATAGGTACAATGTTGATATTAATATTGGTTTAATATTGATTTGCAATATAAATACCATATTTTTACGTCACTTTAAGACTTTTAGAACGTTAGTTACGACCGTTATAGGTCGTCACCCAAGTATATGCATAATGCAATTATCAATGCAAACAATTATTTAAGCATCCGTACAAAAAAAGGGAAAAACTACATTTTTACGTAGAACTGTAATTGTAATTATTTAACTTAATTTTTGAACCAACCCGTTTTTACCTGAACTGAAAGTTGACGATTTTAGTAGGGTAAGTACAGTGAACTCTGTATGTATAGAGTTCACTGGGTAAGTATTATACTTGCTTGAAAGTTTCCCTTAACCGGATTCGAACCTTTATCGGATGGGTTCCGGTTCCGACATTCTACCGCTACGCTGATGTGACACATACGTACTTCTCATTTCATTCTTCATAACTTGGCGCTGTTTCGCGTTATATTAATAGTTTAAATTATGTTTGAAAAAATACATAAAAGAAATGTTAGTCACCGGGAATTCATAAATGATAAGCCATCATCATCTATAAATTCTATAAGAGAGTACATCTACTATTGAATAATTAGGTACGACTAACGTAACTGATAGTTTTTACGCAAAAAGCTTTGGAAAAAACCGAAATTTAAGACATGACAATAACTGTGAAGTGAACTCAGTGAACTCCAGTAGAGTTCATTGAGTCAATTGCCAACTTGGTGAGAAAGAAAATTATCAATATCAATAAAATCTATTACTCACTCATATCAGACGTCATAATGACATCTCATAAGTGACGTGTATGTACATTCTTATGAAATTTTGCAATTATGTGGGAAAACAATATTAACCCAACACTGTGAACCGAGATTGGATTAATCTAGCCAATCTAGGAAATGTTAGACGGGTACAATATTGGTGCATTATATCGTTATACGTACATCCAATATTGGCACTATGTAACCAATGTTAAATTGCGCCAATATTGGCATAATATTGAATTCATTACACCACGTTTTTCTTATAAAATGTAGTAATTACGTGGAAAAACAATATTGGTCCTACACATTAAGAACTAAGATTGGATCAATCTAGAAAATGTTAGAGCGTGTAATATTGGTACATTATATACAAGCAATATGGGCACTATATAATAAATATTAAATTGCAACAATATTGGCTGAATATTGAATTTATTATACCATATGTTTTTCTTATAAAATTTATAGTAATTACGTGGAAAAACAATATTGGTCCCATATTGAGAACCGAGATTGTATCAATCTAGGAAAGATTAAAGCGGTACAATATTGGTGCGTTACATACAACCAATAGTGGCACTATATAATAAATGTTAAATTGCGCCAATATTGGCATAATATTGAATTCATTGCACCACGTTTTTCTTATAAAATGTAGTAATTACGTGGAAAAACAATATTGGTCCTACATTTAGAACTAAGATTGGACCAATCTAGAAAATATTAGAGCGTGTAATATTGGTACATTATATACAAACAATATTGGCACTCTATAATAAATATTTAATTGCGCCAATATTGGCTGAATATTGAATTCATTACATAATTTTTTTCTAATAAAATTTAGCAATTATGTGGAAAATCAATATTGGTCCCACATTGAGAACCGAGGTTGGGTCAATCTGGGAAATCTTAGAACGGTACAATATTGATGCGTTATATACAACCAATATTGGCACTATGCAATAAATGCCAACTTGCGCCAATATTGGCACAATATTGCTTATATTGTACCAGCATTTACTTGTGAAAAGTAGCAAGTACGTCGAAAAACAATATTGGTTCAATGTTATGAAGTGATATTGGGTCAATCTACAAAATGCTATAATGGGTCAATATTGGCTCAACATTTTGAATATTGAACCAATATTACCGTGTTTCAACTTTGGATTTGCAACATTGGGCCAATATTGGTGGAATATAAACAATGTTGGCCAATATTCCAATATTGGTGCAATGTGATACCAAGCATTTGCCAATATTCATTGCTACTTGGGGTAATATTTACTGAATATTAAAAAGATGTTTGTTATATTGCTTAAATATCGATTATTAATATTTAATAATATTGAACACACAATATTGGTACTCTATTGAATAAAGTTATTGCCTTTATATTACATAGTAATATTTATTGAATATTATAAATATGTATGTTATATTGCTCAAATATTGATTTTCAATATGACTCTATTAATATTTGTACATGTAATATTAGTAAGTACGTTATTGTATGTACAATATTTGAATTTACATAAAATAGCAACATTGACTGGGTAGGTATTGCAAATACTGTTCTTTAATTCCAATATTTGTATAATATTACAAAAATATATTCATCCAATATTGGCTGCAGTTCGACAATATTTCCACAATCTCTCTATATTGGGCCAATATTCGGCCAAGCTAACGCCAATAAACGGTGCCATATGAGATATGGTTTAAATTTTGTGCTCTTACATATGGAGAACTATTCATAGTATTTCCCGTCCTAAGATTACGTCATTATTTGGTCATATTCTGGTAATGCAGCTACAAAAACCTTCAAAATATATCGTATTTGGTGTTGTGTTTCTCTGTTAGTTATTGTGCTTCTCTAATTGTCACGTCAGTATGACCTTACAAATCTTTGTATTCAAGGACGATTAATACGATGTCAGTAGAACACCCCGTGTAATGGTATTTTGATTGGGTCGCCTACTGTTGTCGATATTTGGAAAATTGTCCGTAGGACGATAAATTAATTCAGTGAACGGCTTCCGTTCCATTCAAGGTCGCGTTTACGTTATTAAAACACTTAATTTTCCGTCTTTTGCTTTGAATAATTAAAATAAAAACAGCTGCTTCGAGAGGGTATTAAAAAGTGGCAGCGTCAACAAGATAAGAAAAACATTTCTCACTAAAAAGAATGATAAAAATTTTTCTAAAATTTTACATAATTTTAACATTAACTTATAGGGGAACATAAAATACAAGGCATTAAGTGAAATTTTATACATGAAATAATTCTAGCACTAATTTAAAATTTACTTAATTTATTTTACGTCCAATTTAGACCCAATAAGATAGAAAATTGATAGAATTTCAAACGGTAGCTGCATAGTTGTGTCTTCTGCGAAATCAAGATATCCTGATTGATTATGCAAGATTCTAAGATTTCTTCTAAAACCTGTCCACTTTGACTACTAAAAGCGGGACCACAACAAAGATGTTGATTTACAAATTTATGTTTGTCTTTAACATTCCTAATCATTTTGACCTTTTTTCTCTACATTCGCCCCCCGGTAGAACCGGGGGGGAATTTTCGATTTTTATCATAAACCCCGTACAGTGGCGCCCTCGCTTGTGTAATTGGACGTACATTAAAAACAGTTTAAGTAGAGGGAATACCTTAGGAGCTTAGCCACAATTAAATCGGTAAAAAATTATGGTTAAGCAAAGTTAATTATCCAATTATCAAAATATTTTGCTTAAAAGTTAATTAAAATTGAAAACAACGTCAATGCCTAAAAGTATAATTTTATTGCCGATAAGGAGCATGTGAATTATCATAGTATAACAAGTTTTGATATTTTAATTTAAAACCTGCCGCTTTATAAGAGGTAAGTAGTTAGCAGGAATGTCACCTTATTATTGGCATAAGTAAAGTACCCTTGCGCTCATGGGCGCCCATTAGGCGGGGCAAGAGGGGTCTCGGAAACTTTTAATGTAAATAAAACTAATTGTTCAATCTTCCGAAAAATGCCCCCCCCCCCCCCCCCCCCCCCCCGGGAAATTATTGTATGGGAGCCCATGCTTACGCGAATTTTTCGGTTGAGTTTAGTTTCATAAGTTGCCCTAATTTGTTAGTGTCTAAAATAGTAACCCTTAATTATGGCAACCCACCCAAAAATTTAAAATACAATTTGACTTTAATATCATCATTATTACATTATGTAATCTACGCATTTAGCAGCTTGACTCGTATAATGAAGATTAATCCGTATCCATTTATTAAATTGATTAGATCGTAAATTAGTCAAAATTTCGCTTTATTAGGTAAAGCCCACTTTTACCGTTCCATAAAAAACGGAGTGGACCGCCTAATCAATTATTATGGGCGATGTTTGCACAAGGTCCTTCTTCTTTGTGTGTGTGTGTGTGTGGGTGAAACCTACCTGAAATTAGTAATAAATAATCGGAAACGGATTTATGTGGGGTTGCTTTGGTAAGGTAATGTATTCAGTATCCGCTTCACACCTGCCATACACTGTCTCTATTCATATGTTAAATGAGCCCCAATTAAAGGTAATAAACAACTTCTACTAATGTTCATTTCCTGTTCCGCAACTTAACTCAAAACCTTTAAACAGTGCCGTCGATTATTATCTTTCTAATCAACTAAAATAATTGTGTAGTCTCATCCCGATTTATTCTAGTCACCAAATTATCACGAAATACGAGAGTTACCTCTTTTATATTATGTTACTACAAATGACCACTAGATGACTAGATATTAAAGTGCGTCATAACTACATACGTAAAATTTAGGTGCGTGAAAAGAGTCGGGTAGGTTAGCGCAAAATGTGATTTAAACGTTACTATAATTATGCGCCAATTACGCGTCGTCAGAATCAAATTTTGCGCCGGAATAAGAAATAAGGTATCGGAAAACTGCAATTGACGCAATTACGAAGCCTTGAATCTCTGTATAAGTCACTTTTTTATGTTCGAGAATTAGGCGCCAATTAGACACCGTTTGGGGCGTTCGAATAACATTTTGCGTTGTAGTAAGAAATACGTTGTTGGAAAACGCAGCTACTTCACGTTACCGTGGATTTATTCCTTAATCAATGTCTTATTATTTGAAAATTAGGTGCCAATTAGGCGCCGTTAGAATGAAATTTTGCGCTGTCATAAGAAGCAAATTATTGGAAAATTGCAGTTGACACAATTTCATTGAATATATGCAGCCGTGAATTTCTTCATAAGTCATTTTTTATTATTCGAGAATTAGGTCCCAATTAGACACTATTTGGGACGTTAGAATAACATTTTGCATTGTAGTAAGAAATAAGTTGTCGGTAAACGCAGCTACTTCACGTTACCGTGGATTTGTTCCTTAATCAATTTCTTATTATTTGAGAATTAGGTGCCAATTACGCGTCGTTTATCGGAAGATTGCAATTTAATCGACTTTACGAGGCCGTCAATCTCTGCATAAGTCATGTTTTATTGTTCGAGATTTAGGCGCCAATTAGACACCGTTTGGGACGTTAGAATAACATTTTGCATTGTAGTAGGAAATACGTTGTTGCAAAACGCAGCTACTTCATGTTACCGTGGATTTGATCCTTAATCAATTTCTTATTGTTTGAGAATTAGGCGCCAATTACGTGTCGTCAGAATAAAATTTTGCGCCGGAATAAGAAATAAGTTATCGAAAGATTGCAATTGCCGTAATTTAATCGACTTTACGAGGCCGTGAATCTCTGCATAAGTAATATTTTATGATTCGAGAATTAGGCGCCAATTAGACACCGACCGTTAGAATAACATTTTGCATTGTAGTAAGAAATACGTTGTTGGAAAACGCAGCTACTTAACGTTATCGTGGATTTGTTCCTTAACGAATTTCTTATTATTTGAGAATTAGGCGCCAATTAGGCGCGCGTTAGAATAAAATTTTGCGCCGTCATAAGGAGCAAGTTATTGGAAAATTGCAATTGACACAATTTCATTGGATATATGCAGCCACGAATTTCTTCATAAGTCATTTTTTATTATTCGAGAATTAGATCCCAATTAGACACTATTTGGGACCTTAGAATAACATTTTGCATAAGTAAGAAATACGTTGTCGGTAAACGCACCTACGTCATGTTGTCGTGGATTTGTTCATAAATCAATTTTTTATTATTTGAGAATTAGACGCCAATTAGGCGCCGATGGAATGAAATTTTCCGCCGTCATAAGAAACATGTTATTGGAAAATTGCAATTGACACAATTTCATTGACTATTATATGGATCCCTGAATTTCTTCATAAGTCATTTTTTATTATTCGAGGATTAGCTCCCAATTGGACACCTTTTGGGACGTTAGAATAACATTTTGCATTGTAGTAAGAAATACGTTGTTGGAAAACGCAGCTACTTAACGTTATCGTGGATTTGTTCCTTAACGAATTTCTTATTATTTGAGAATTAGGCGCCAATTAGGCTCCGTTAGAATAAAATTTTGCGCCGTCATAAGGAGCAAGTTATTGGAAAATTGAAATTGACACAATTTCATTGGATATATGCAGCCACGAATTTCTTCATAAGTCATTTTTTATTATTCAAGAATTAGATCCCAATTAGATACTATTTGGGACCTTAGAATAACATTTTGCATTGTAGTAAGAAATACGTTGTCGGTAAACGCACCTACGTCACGTTGTCGTGGATTTGTTCATAAATCAATTTTTTGTTATTTGAGAATTAGGCGCCAATTAGGCGCCGATAGAATGAAATTTTGCGCCGTCATAAGAAACATGTTATTGGAAAATTGCAATTGACACAATTTCATTGACTATTATATGGATCCCTGAATTTCTTCATAAGTCATTTTTTATTATTCGAGGATTAGCTCCCAATTGGACACTTTTTGGGACGTTAGAATAACATTTTGCATTGTAGTAAGAAATACGTTGTTGGAAAACGCAGCTACTTAACGTTATCGTGGATTTGTTCCTTAACGAATTTCTTATTATTTGAGAATTAGGCGCCAATTAGGCTCCGTTAGAATAAAATTTTGCGAGGTCATTAGGAGCAAGTTATTGGAAAATTGCAATTGACACAATTTCATTGGATATATGCAGCCACGAATTTCTTCATAAGTCATTTTTTATTATTCGAGAATTAGATCCCAATTAGACACTATTTGGGACCTTAGAATAACATTTTGCATTGTAGTAAGAAACACGTTGTTGGTAAACGCAGCTACTTCACGTTACCGTGGATTTGTTCCTTAATCAATTTCTTATTATTTGAGAATTAGGTGCAAATTACGCGTCGTCAGAATAAAATTTTGCGCCAGAATAAGAAATAAGTTATCGGAAGATTGCAATTGACGTAATTTAATTAACTTTACGAGGCCGTGAATCTCTGCATAAGTCATATTTTATGATTCGAGAATTAGGCGCCAATTAGACACCGACCATTAGAATAACATTTTGCATTGTTGTAAGAAATACGTTGTCAGAAAACGTGGCTACTTCACATTGCCGCAGATTTGTTCATAAATCGATTTTTTATTATTTGAAAATTAGGCGCCAATTAGGCGCCGTTAGAATAACATTTTGCGCCGTCATTAGGAGCAAGTTATTGGAAAATTGCAATTGACACAATTTCATTGGATATATGCAGCCACGAATTTCTTCATAAGTCATTTTTTATTATTCGAGAATTAGATCCCAATTAGACACTATTTGGGACCTTAGAAGAACATTTTGCATTGTAGTAAGAAACACGTTGTCGGTAAACGCAGCTACGTCACGTGGTCGTGGATTTGTTCATAAATCAATTTTTTATTATTTGAGAATTAGGCGCCAATTAGGTGATGATAGAATGAAATTTTGCGCCGTCACAAGAAACATGTTACTTATTGGAAAATTGCAATTGACACAATTTCATTGACTATTATATGGATCCCTGAATTTCTTAATAAGTCATTTTTTATTATTCGAGGATTAGGTCCCAATTGGACACCTTTTGGGACGTTAGAATAACATTTTGCATTGTCGTAGGAAATGCGTTGTTGCAAAACGCAGCTACTTCACGTTACCTTGGATTTGGTCCTTAATCAATTTCTTATTATTTGAAAATTAGGTGCCAATTACGCGTCGTCAGAATAAAATTTTGCGCCGGAATAAGAAATGTTATCGGAAGATTGCAATTGACGCAATTTAATCGACTTTCCGAGGCCGTGAATCTCTGCATAAGTCATATTTTATGATTCGAGAATTAGGCGCCAATTAGACACCGACCATTAGAATAACATTTTGCATTGTAGTAAGAAATACGTTGTCAGAAAACGTAGCTACTTCACATTGCCGCAGATTTGTACATAAATCGATTTTTTATTATTTGAAAATTAGGCGCCAATTATGCGCCGTTAGAATGAAATTTTGCGCCGTCACAAGAAACAAGTTATTGGAAAATTGCAATTGACACAATTTAATTGACTATTTATATGTATGCAGCCGTGAATTTCTTCATGAGCCATTTTTTATTATTCGAGAATTAGGCCCCAATTAGACACCGTTTGGGACGTTACAATAACATTTTGCCATTTTGCCAATTCGGCGCCGTTAGAATGAAATCTTGCGCCGTTATAAGAAACAAGAAACAAGAAAATTGCAATTGACACATTCAATTAGCTATATGGGACCCTGACTTCTTTATTATTTGAGAATTAGGCGCCCTTTAGGCGTCGTTTCGCGCCGTTAGAATAACATTTTGCTTTGTAGTAAGAAATAAGTTGTCGGAAAACGCGGCCGCTCACGCCGTGGATTTGTTCGATGATTCGAGAATTAGGCGCCAATTAGACACCGACCATTAGAATAACATTTTGCATTGTAGTAGGAAATACGTTGTCGGAAAACGTAGCTACTTCATGTTGCCACGGATTTGTTTAAAAATTAATTTTTTATTATTTGACAATCAGACGCCAATTATGCGCCGTTAGAATGAAATTTTGCGCCGTCATAAGAAAAAAGTTATTGGACAATTGCAATTGACACAATTTAATTGACTTTACGGAGTCGTGAATTTTTTGATTTTATTATTCAGGGATTAGCGGCCAATTATGTGCCGTTGAATAAAATTTTATATCGTAATAAGCAATAAGCTTCCAAAAAAATTTCAATTTTTTTCATCAGTTTCCTCTTATGATGCCTATTTTGCGCCATAATAGAAAAATGAACAGAAATCCGACTACCTTCACAGCCTCGAACTTACGCGCTGGTTATCTGCTGTTTTCCAACTATGAAATTTTATATTACACCGTTGCAGGAAATTAGTTATTGAAACACTAAGTAATAGAGCATGACTATTAGCGCAAAAGGTATTTTCTTTATCGAGGATTAGGGTGGAAAATTTTATTCTACCGGCGCATAATTGTCATCTAATGCAATTACAAATCGATAGAACGTTTCGTGTAGGTATTTCTTGTACTATTATTATAGCGCAAAAATCTCATTTCAACAACGCATAATTGCCGCCTAAGTGCCGTATAAGAAGAATACGATTCGTTTAGTAACCCGTCGTTCCGTGAAACTTTGCGATAACTTATTCCATATTTGGGCGCAAAAATTCGTTCCAACAGCGCAAAACGGCGCATAATTGCCGCCTAAGAAAAATTTCGATTTATGAAAAGTTTACGGCTCCGTGAAGTTATAGCCGAATCAATTGCGACAACTTATTTCTTAATAGGGAGCAAAATTTTATTTTAACGGCGCAAACAGCGCTTGATCACTGGATAAAAAAATTGATTTATGAAAAAGTTCACGGCTTCGTGAATTTGACCGAGTGAATTGTAATTTTACGATAACTTTTTATTACGAAGCAAAATTACATTCCAGTAGCGCATAACGGCACATAATTAGCGCCTAGTTTCTTTATAATTAAAAAATAAATATATGAAGAAGTTCACGGCTCCGTCAAGTTAACTGACTCAATTAAAATTTCGTGATAACCTTTCCTTGATTAGGATTGAAAATTTCATTCTAATGGCGCAAAATGGCGCCCGATTTTAGTAACGTTTAAATAACATTGCACCTTTGCCGTTTATATTATTACAAATCACTATTAGATGGTGCTATCCTCCCTCATATCTATTAATTATCAACATTTAACTACTGTGACTCGACCGGTTTCGACCTATAGGACATCTTCAGTCTTTATGGTGATGGATTAAAATTATAGTTCGAAACTAAAATGTGGGGGGGGGGGCGCATGGTTTTTTTCTTTAAAATTCTTCGTCGCATTTCGTAATTCAACCTAAAACCCACGCATTTCTCGATTACGATGGGAGCGTGGACAAAATCCACGCGCACATGAACCTCTTGGGTACAATTTGGAGAATTTTCTCGATTAAGTTGGCTATGCTGACGAAATGGTAAGTGGTGGTACGTGCTAGAGACCGTATCAGTTGTGATGCTTTAAAGGTTATACAGTATAGTGATTAAACCAATGGCAGAGGGGCCAAAACAAGGGTCGGAAACGTTTCGTGTGGGAACTACCCTCAATAAACTTCTTCAATTGTTTCTCAACAATGATCCGTTGAGATGATCTATTACGGGACGATTGTAGTGAGGGGGACCTACATCGTGCTGAAAGACGATATCCTACTATACCAACCCACAAATTTACTAAAAATCTATTAGTTTCTCGTGTGGATTTTCTTCAATCCATTGGTGGGTATTTTTGGTATGAAAATAGCCATCTTGGTGAAAGATTGCCTTTTCACGAGGACGCATCCTGATGAAATTGCAGAATTGAACTTTTGGATTCAAGTCCTCCTCGGTTCGATCCCGTATATTTTGAACATGATAATGGTGCCACATTTGTTCTTTTACCACGGACATTTGCCCGTTGCACCCTGTATATTGGCAAAGATTTCTGAAGCGAGTCTTGCGCTGGCTGCTGCAGTTAAAGTTCGGGCAAAGCAAAAAGCGTTGCACGTCACCAATATGATTTAACATGTCAACAGTGTTGTCATATGGATTATGTTATTTTAGGTTATGGTTATATGTTCTTTACAGTTCTTTTAGGATAAGAAATAACAAACGAAAATAAATGACAGATGTCTTGGTTGCAACATTGTAATTTTATTTATGATGCTACCAACTTTTAGAATTATTATACCCTAGAATATTACCTTTAATGACAATCCTAAAAATTAGTATTACATTGGTACTATTTTTACGTCATTTATGTCACGCAGGAATATAGTTTTCTATCTCAATGCAACTGGCGAGTATGGTCAGCGAAAGATTTTCGAGAGGACCCAGACTATAGACGAAATTCTTTGGAAATACGTTGTAAACTAAGCCACTTGAACACGTGTGAGAGAGTTAAAAACTTGAAATGCAAATTTCGATACGTGCTGACTTAATTAAACGTGTTCATTCTGTTTTATAATTTCATTCATCATTCGTGATTTTCGCTACAAACAAATTTAAGGTGTTTACGTACGCCACTGTCGTAATTATCTCAACAAACAATCTAGATTGGTAAAATGGCGTTTAAGCAGCGGCTTTTGTTTCCAACTACACATGTTACACTGTCATTGATATGATAGCGTTCAACATTTTTATATATTTATGAATGTAACATTCTTTTATGCTTGTTTTCTCAAGCGAAAAGCGTTCTTTTTATTAGAATAATTTTCTTGTCACTCGCACTATCGTGCGTGGGTATTTGAAATTGTGACCGTCTACATTTTATGAATCAACAACAATTATTCCCGTTCCCGAACAAATAATTGAGTTCACAGTTTGATAAAAGAGACAATTGGGATCAATTAAGTGTAACAGGACACGGGTTCACTGGGTATCAAGGGGGTGTTGATGTCTCCTGCAGACGAACTCAGTAGGCCGTGAAAATGTCACGATTGTTCCCGCATCGCATCACTTCTCAGTGTTAGTAACGACTCCTGTCTGACCCTCGGTCTTCCTTAAAATACTCGATCGGATCGATTGATTGTAAATTAAGGTTATGTTCGACACATTTTTTTACAGGGGTGGCCAGCACTTTAGGTGGCAGGTGTCATTTTCGTGTGTGTGGAAGTAGAGGCTTTTGTCGAATTTTAACGATTTTAATGCCACATGGCAAACATGAACTTTAACACCTTAACAGAGATCTGAAGGGACGCATATTATTAATTTTTAATGCAAAAACTGGTTAAAACCCATTTCCCTTTTCTCTCAAGAATTATAAATATGAAACAATCCTTATATTGATATGCAGGGTGCGAGTAAAGTTGAATATTTTGCAATGTATGGAACGAACAACGAACAACAATAACGCAATTGTTGTGCTCAACCCCGATCGTTTGCGAGCTTTAGCACAGATTATTCGGAAAATGTAATAAAATCTGGAAACACGGCTTCGGAATCACGTTAGTGCTGTGGGCCGAAGCAGAGTTCGTGTTATTGCTCCATAGAAGAACAACGGATTCAGGAATATCGCGTTGGTACACGTCATGGTTGGTTTTGGCCTCTTGATCCACGAATTCACGAATTCTTCACACTATCTATATAAAAAAAGTGTGTAGAAATCCAGAAAACATCAATTGATTGGTTGCATTCAAACACTTCTGCTCTCGGATGCGGTAAACTTAATCTCTGTTATTTCCTCGCACCCTGTAAAGTATCTCCTAACAACTTTTTGTGTTTTCTTCAAGAACGTTCATAGTTTTTCCTAAAATCAAGGTGGATGATGACCACTTGATCCACGAAAGCTCGGGGGGGGGGGGGGGTCTTTTTCCTAGAGCAAATTTGGATTCCTTTCTATGACCGACTTATGATTTTTTGGTGGGGAGGAAATCTGTTACCAGACCCTGGACGCTTGCTATCAATCACGTCCAGGAGTGTGGAGCTCCCTGATCCTTGGATCTAGGTACACCCACTAAAACCCCTCTTCTTCTCCGCCTAATCCTGTCCCGGAAACGCCCTCTGGCATTATTTCGGAACAGGAGCCCATCCCGTTATTGTCTTCTTGCTTCTTATGCCCTTTCTTTTTCATAATGGCCCGTATCATGCCCACATTAGTGTGCCACCGTGCGGTAGCCGCATATTACCCTGGGGGTGGCGCGTCTTTGCACTTTTTGGAGCATATCTCTGTAGTATTGCATCCCCATTACCGGCTCCCACACCGGGGCCCCATATAGTACTATGGAAGCACAGTACTTTTCTCTTCTCGTAGCTCGGACCTCCCGTATTTGGCATCAGCCTTGTAAGCGGGCTCACCCTTTTTTTCCGCTCTAGCGGCCGTCTTTTTTATGTGCGCCGTTAACCGGGTATCTTTGTCGAGCCAACCCCCAGATATATAATAAATCGCGATGCATTGATTATCGTCCCTCCCATTTGCAAATCTGTTTCCCTCATGCCCCTTCGTCCGACTACCATTACCGCACCGTTTTTTTTCCAGCGCTGCATTTTCTTAATCACCCTCCTGATCGCTTCATTTGCCCTACCACGCAACTATTCCCCGCAGCTGCCTCTGACTACCATGCCCAAATCGTTGGCGTATGCCACAAGCGTGGCCCCTTCCGGAATTCCAGTCCCGAGTATCCTGTCGTAGTATACATTCCAGAGTGTCGGTCCCAATGCCGAACCCTGCGGAACACCTGCCGTAATCCTCGTTTCGACTCCCTCCTCTACCTCCCGCTTCCGATTCGAGAGGTATCCATATATAATGTTCACCAGATATCCCGGGAACCTCCTCTTCTTTAGTTCCCCCACGATGTCATTCCACGGCGCCGTGTTGAAGGCATTCTTGAGATCTGCCGTAATCATTGCACAGATGGCATCTATGGCTGATTTTCCCGCTTTGAACCCGTACTGGTGCGCAAATTTCAAATGAAGAAACGGCAAGTACTACTGGGACAGTGTCGCAGGTATTTCCAAGAAGTGGTAGAGCAAAGATTAATGTCGTTGATTATCTGAAAGGTATTACAAGAAGGCAGACATTAAATTTTTATATGGAACAAACGTTTTCAACCACAGTCGAGCTCCATCAAAGACTGGCAGAGGAGTGGCCAGATTTCTACAAGTGTGTATTACCACGTTAAAAACGTAGGTAAAAGAAATGAATTTTGCCCATGGAAAATTATAGAACAGACACATCTAGGTGGATGTTAGGCTGCTAAAAGAGTAGAAACTCGATCAAAAGATATAGAGAAACAGGATGAAATATATTTTTTACTGACGAAACATGGCGCGGCGCAAACAATTCGAGAAAATGTACTTTGGCGGAAAAACTGTGTCAGTTTTCATCAGTACAGAGAACCAATTCAAGAAATGAACGGAATTATATTAGGGGAATCAAACGACTCTCTCGATCTGGACAAAGATAAAAATTCTTGCACGTTCAAATAAAATAAAAGCGTTTCTTGATTTTTATCATTTCGTCCCAATCATAACTTTTTGCATAAACGTTTATCTTGTCGAGTGTGATTCAATTCCTCCAACCCCGCGAACTGCACTGTTGCGGCCATTTCATTTTTCAAAACATATGCCGTTGCAATTTTCAAAGTGGTAAATCTCCATAATGTTCAGAATAGCACCTGTGCACAAACACCCTGTATGAAAACTGTCTATCGCGATGGATTCTACGTAGAAAAGTACTCTAAGAAAAAATTTTCCCATCACAAATGTGGCTGAACTTAAAATAAATAACAAATAAAAACAAAACTACCATACAAAATGTACCCCTCCCTTCCTTCTCCTACTTTTCAACAACTCTTCCATCCATTTGATCCAAATTACACAGTTCCTGCCTATTCCACTTTTCCTCCCCAATAGTCTACCACCCTTTCCTTTTCCTACTTTCCATTACTTCTTCCATCTACTCTATCCCTTCTCTACCTTCACTTAACAGCCCCCTTCTCCTTTCCTCCTGTTCCCTTAGCTCATATGCCCTATCGTCTCCCTTCCCTCCCCACACAGACTGCATTAGTTTATTGGCACCGACACTTCCACGCACTCCCCTTCGTCCACCAGCCCCTTGCTCCTTTCCTCCCACCTACTCTCTCTCCGATGCATATTTTCCTGTAGCCTACTTTAACTCTTTTCCCTCTCTCTCTCTCTATATGATTTTGCAATATTTCTTAATTCCGCCTGGATATCTCTTTCGTCCTTCGCTAAATCATCGTCAATATAGATCGTCGTGCTCCTCAGTTTCCCCTTCTGTGCCATTACTTCCCTTTTTACTTCCCAGCTTTTCTGCTCCGCAAGCACTAGCCTATTTCTTTTCCCCTTGCCGATCACCGTCACATTTTTCCATTCAGGTCTCACATGAAGAGTTTCCTTCAACAGTCTCTCCAACTCTTTCTCTGGTTCCTCAGTGTTCAACCCCTTCTCCTGTTCTTTTCTTGACTTTCAATTGCATCCCTTAGTTTATTTATTTCTTTCCGCAGCTCCCTTTTTTCGTTCCTCCATTCACCTTCCTTCCTATTTAGCTCTTCCCTTACACTACGTACTTCCTTCCTAAGGTTCCTTATTGCTTCATTATTGTCTCTTATCCCCTTTCTCGTACTCACCGCCTCCCTTCTTAATGCTGTTATTTTCAATGTAATAATATCCAGTTTACTTAGAGATTTTTTTCATAATTTCTTCCCCTTTTATTATCTGCCCCTAAGTTCATATGCCCTTCTCCGGTTGGCGACCTCGTTGTTTTCTTACTCCTTTTAAATTCCTCTCCCTCTTGCCTTCTTCGGCTTATTTCCTTTCCCTTTTTCTATTTAGCCAATCGTCCAGCGACTCCACGCTCCCCGTCCTCACCCTTCTGTCGCTCATCCACCCCCTTTCACTTTATCCGAACCCTTTTATATTCGTCTACCACCACGCGCTTTTGCCGTATGTCTTTTTGTCGTCCTATCACCTAATCACCTATCACCAGGGTACATTTTGAACATTTTCGGAAATTTAACGCCATCTGTATATAATAATTGCGAATGAACGGGTGTCTTGTCCGTCCGTAACAAATTTTCATTAAAGTAGATATACTTTAATCTCATGCATTAAAGTAGACATGAGATTAAAATGTATCACATGTATATCTACTTTAATGCATGCGCTTCGAAAATGATTAAAGTAGATATACATGCACGACATGTATATCTACTTTAATGCGTATACTATATGTTATATTTTAACAATCACACGAAACGCCGAAGAACTCCGAGGAAAGAGAAAAGAACCTCAAGTAAAGTGCCCTGGTGGCATGAGGGACTCTCTCGATTGCGGGCACAGACTAAGAAGCTCTTTAATAGAGCAAAAACACGGGGGAATGGGATTCATACCGAATTACACTCAACGAATGCAATGAGGCCATAAGAAAGGCAAAACGTGACTCGTGGAGGAAGCACTGCGAGGAAATTGAGCAAATTCCAGAAGGTGCCAGGCTGCAAAGAGCTTTACGAGGAGGAATAGAGGGTAGAATCGATTACTTGAAGAAAATGAAGAGATCGTGGAGATTCTGATTCAATCACACTTCCCGGGATCAAAGACCTTCTCAAAATCTGACGCAGGCGAACCAACAACTCTGGCAATCCTTTCGAAGGCGATGTTTGGGTTGTGGCTCGTCAGATAGTGAATATAACAAAAATTAGGTGGGCAGTGAAGAATTTCCATCTGTACAAATCGCCGGGAATGGATGGAATTCTCCCTGCTCTACTACAACAAGGCCACCACACTCTGTACGTTACTAAGGGCAAGTATTGCCCTAGGATACATACCTATAGCGTGGAGGGTCGTAAAAGTCGTGTTCATACCGAAACCCGCGCGACACATTAGGGAAAAGGTGTTGGGACTCGAGCCCATCACTAAATACCAATGTGCCTATCAACCAGGTAGATCCTGTGAACTCGCCATCTACAGAGTGGTGGACATAGCCGAAAGGGCGATCTCCTGTAAGGAGGTGGCTCTAGGGGTATTTTTAGACATAGAGGGGGCGTTTGATAATACCTCTCTAGAATTAATTAAAACTGCTATGGCAACCGAGGGAGTACACGCTACCCTGCGTAGGTGGATACACTGTGGTGCCTGGTAGTGGATGGACTGCTGAGGTGATTAAGTGAGGCCGATGACAAAGCAATTGTGGTACGTGGCAGATTTGAAGAGGCTGTATCAGATGTGATGCAGACAGGGGCGCACCCAGGTTTTTGTTTCAGGGGGGGGGGGTCAAAAATATTTCAGAAAAGTTAAGCGGAACATCTAACTTCATCATCGAAGAAACAAGGTGGTGCGTAGCTTTTTTGTATACTTATACTACCTACGGTACAGCAATATTGCTAAATTTTGAAGGCGAAGGTATTTGTCGGCAAAATAACTTCATTGTTCAAAATTTCGGGAGGTGTTTGAACCTCCACCCCCCCCCCCCCCCCCCCGGGTGCGCCACTGCACGGAGCTTTAAATCTAGTGGAAGCATGTTGCGAAGAAGAGGGCCTGTCTGTTAATCCAACAAAAACGAACCTCATTCTCTTCTCGCCAAGAAAATGAAGAACTAAACTAAACGACATAGCAATGTATGGCACCAAGCTACAGGCAGTGGGAGAAGGGAAATACTTGGGCATAACGCTAGACCAAGGGCTCTGATCTTCAAACCACACCTAGAGAAGACAGGGAACAAAGCCACAAAGTCATTGTCGCCCTGTAGGCAAGCATTCGGAAGCAAGTGGGGATTATCTCCAATGATGGCCCACAGAATGATCAGACCTATCATTTCGTATGCTTCACTGCTGTGGTGACATAAAACCTTCACCTATAAGAACATACAGAAACTTACCATGCTGGAGTGTAGGGACTGTCTTGGAATTACGGGGATAATGGTAACGACCCCTACTGCAGCTATGGAGACTCTCTTGAACCTGCCGTCACTAAACCTAGTAATTAGGTGAGAGGCGCTCAGAGTGGCACATCGGCTCAGAGTCAATGGCAAGGAGCGATCGTCAAGGGCGGGGCATTCGCTCATTTTTGACGAGATCTTCATAAAAGCCTTTTTGCCAAACTCAATTATCTTTAATAATAAGAAAGTTATGGAGCATTAAAGAAATCGACCAAATTCAAGAAATAAATATGTAGTAGGTTTTGGCTGGAAAAGTCGTGAAAATGGGTAAAATTTTGTCATTTTCTCAAATTTTCCCCATGTTCTGTAAGTTGTAGGAGTCGCGTTAGTTGATTTCGGATTCCGTACCTATCCAAAAATAACGAATTGGTGAGAAACACACTAGTGGGTTTTTGGATGGAAAAGTTCTAAAAATGTTGCAATTTTTCCAAATTTTTCCCATGTTCTGTCACTTGAAGAAGTGGTGGGGGTTGAAATTCGTATTCAGCACAGCCTTAAAAAACAGTGTTGATAAACCGAAATGGTTTCTTGTCAAAACTATTATTGATGACGATTAAAGCACAAGAATGACTTCTATACGAAAGTTGAAGTTCAAGTAGGTGATCAGTGTTGTTAATAAAATATGGAGACCACGTTTAAAAAACAAACTGTATAATAGCAATTTTAACACGTCTATGGCTCTTATATTATCTTGGAAGTTGTGTCGCGAGGCGAGCGTACAAACAAAAACTGGCTATTTTGATTAGATCAAGAACGAGCGCGTCCTTAATTTTTCTTCAAGTAAGAGATACTTTTTCTTATTATAAAACACACATATCTCATATGGGAAAGATTCCGATATATCTGGCTGACGTAGATTTGTTACAAAATGTAAATACGCGATGGTCAGATGTCTGAACGTTCATCAACTGTCTATCATGATCATGAGTGACTGGATTCCTTGATTTCTGATGTGGAATTTTTGGTTGCGAGACTGCATTTCAGCTCGTTTATGGTAGACCTGTATGATATCCTGCTTTTATGCAGGGATAAAAAATGCAAACATTAGATGATTATTGCAACTGACGTATTCGTAAAGACGAATGGTTACAATTCGATCAAGGGTGGTCTTTAACATAGGTAGGTACTTTTTAATTACATAAAAATCTTAATCCCAAAAAGAAACGTACCTAATCAATTTGAATTAGTCACCGGTTATAAAATTTAAATAATTTATAAACTTTTTCTCACCTCGCATGTTTATTTTCAGCCATTAAGCGACCTTTATCTTAATCTAAAATGAAGAAACGTTGAACTTTAATAAACATCTCGTTCGATGTAGTAGCCGTCGCCTTCTTTTTTCTCTTTGGAAGACCTACAAATTAACAATTTAAATTGTATATGAAAACGTTATTTATATGGCGGAAATGACTGTGGTATGTGAATAATTTTTCAAAAAACCATATTATTCCAAGTATAAATTCAGATTCCCTCAACTGGAATTCGAAAAATACCAACTCATTTAAATAGGAAAGGCACTGTGTGAGCAGCTTTGAAATTAATAGTTACCTAGATAATTTTGAAAATTTGTTGCGGGTGATGCGAAAATCGCAATTTATGTACAAAAACAGAGAACAAATAGCCTTTATAGCATCTTAAGTATTTCCACTCTAGCCTTTTCAGAAACTAACCTTATCGTCAAAACTTTTCCTAACTTTTAGTTAGATACTACGGGCATCTGCCTAGTGGTACTAATTTGTTCGAGATTCGAGAATTATTCGAATGCGTACTTAATAATACCACTATTCGAATTATTCTAATAAATTAATATATAATATATTAATTAAAAACGAACAAAACGAATAAAAAGGATAAAATGAATAAAACGAATATAAGACGAATAAAATGAATTTTTTTCTGACTGTTATTCGAGTTCGAGTAGTTCTATATTCGAATATTTTTTAAGGAATATTCGAATAATTAATATAATGATAAATAATAAGAAAGAAATTTAATTTGTCACCACTAAGCAAACGGTGCGATTTAAATGGAACTATTTGTAATTATTTAATTTTCGTCCAATGATCTATTCGAAAACTAATTTTTTGGGTAGAAGTAGAAGTTCGAGAGTTGGATTTTTATCGAGAATATATACCAAGTTTTGCAAAAAAAATGAAGCAATTTTTTGTCCAAAAAAAGATTTGAATATGTTAGTTTACTTGATAAAAGATAGTTTAAAGTAGAAACAGTGTACGAGGGCCACCTGTAAGTGTCCCATTTATACGATAATGGAGGATCGGGGTCTGCGAAGACCACCCTGTATGTGCTCTTTAAAGAGGGATATCTCCAAAACGGTTCGACTTAGAATGGAACGAGTTGGAATTATTTAATTGGCGTCTAATGATCTAAAAGAAACGATCTTTACATGTTCGAATTTCGAGAGTTCGTTTTTTAGCCCGAAAAAATACCAAGTGGTTAACCTTGCTTTTTTGGCAAAAAAGTGAAGACATTTTTTATTCGAAAAAAGTGCAGAATATGTTAGTTTACTTCATAAAAGATAGTTTAAAGTAGAAAAAGTGTACCAAGTTCACCTATAAGTGTCTCATTTGTGCGATAATGGAGGAAAGGGCTCTGCAAAGGGACCCTTCTATTTGGATTTTTAAAGAGCGATATCTCCGAAACCGTTCAACTTAGAATGGAACGGGGTGGAATTATTTAATTGGCGTCTAATGATCTCTAAAGGAAGGAATCTTTACTTGGGCGAATTTCGAGAGTTCGTTTTTTAGCCAGAAAAAACTCAAAGTGGCTAACCTTGCTTTTTTGCCAAAAAAGTGAAGAAATTTTGTATTGGAAAAAAGTGCAGAATATGTTTTTACTTCATAAAAGATAGTTTAAAGTAGATAAAGTGAACCAAGTTCACCTATAAGTGCCTCATTTGTACGATAATGGAGGAAAGGGCTCTGCGAATGGACCCTTCTATTTGGATCCTTAAAGAGCGATATCTCCGAAACGGTTCCACTTAGAATGGAATGGGTTGGAATTATTTAATTAGCGTCTAATGATCTAAAAGAAGGAATCTTTACTTGGTCGAATTTCGAGAGTTCGTTTTTTAACCCAAAAAATACCAAGTGGTTAACCTTGCTTTTTTGGCCAAAAAGTGAAGACATTTTTTATTCGAAAAAAGTGCAGAATATGTTAGTTTACTTCATTAAAGATAGTTTAAAGTAGAAAAAGTGTACCCAGTTCACCTATAAGTGTCTCATTTGTTATTGTACGATAATGGAGGAAAGGGCTCTGCGAAGGGACCCTTCTATTTGGATTTTTAAAGAGCGATATCTCCGAAACGGTTCGACTTAGAATGGAACGCGTTGGAATTATTTAATTGGCGTCTAATGATCTAAAAGAAGGATTCTTTACATGGTCGAATTTCGAGAGTTCGTTTTTTAGCCCGAAAAAATACCATGTGGTTAACCTTGCTTTTTTGGCAAAAAAGTGAAGAAATTTTTTATTGGAAAAAAGTGCAGAATATGTTAGTTTACTTCATTAAAGATAGTTTAAAGTAGAAAAAGTGTACCAAGTTCACCTATAAGTGTCTCATTTGTACGATAATGGAGGAAATGGCTCTGCGAAGGGACCCTTCTATTTGGATCTATAAAGAGCGATATCTCCGAAACGGTTCGACTTAGAATGGAAAGGGTTGCAATTATTTAATTGGCGTCTAATGATCTAAAAGACGGACTTTCTGCTTGGTCGAGTTTGGAGAGTTCGTTTTTTAGTCAGAAAAAACTCAAACCTTGCCTTTTTGGCAAAAAAGTGAAGAAATTTTGTATTGGAAAAAAGTGCAGAATATGTTTTTACTTCATAAAAGATAGTTTAAAGTAGATAAAGTGAACCCGGTTCACCTATAAGTGCCTCATTTGTACGATAATGGAGGAAAGGGCTCTGCGAATGGACCCTTCTATTTGGATCCTTAAAGAGCGATATCTCCGAAACGGTTCCACTTAGAATGGAATGGGTTGGAATTATTTAATTAGCGTCTAATGATCTAAAAGAAGGAATCTTTACTTGGTCGAATTTCGAGAGTTCGTTTTTTAACCCAAAAAAATACCAAGTGGTTAACCTTGCTTTTTTGGCCAAAAAGTGAAGACATTTTTTATTCGAAAAAAGTGCAGAATATGTTAGTTTTCTTCATTAAAGATAGTTTAAAGTAGAAAAAGTGTACCCAGTTCACCTATAAGTGTCTCATTTGTTATTGTACGATAATGGAGGAAAGGGCTCTGCGAAGGGACCCTTCTATTTGGATTTTTAAAGAGCGATATCTCCGAAACGGTTCGACTTAGAATGGAACGCGTTGGAATTATTTAATTGGCGTCTAATGATCTAAAAGAAGGATTCTTTACATGGTCGAATTTCGAGAGTTCGTTTTTTAGCCCGAAAAAATACCATGTGGTTAACCTTGCTTTTTTGGCAAAAAAGTGAAGAAATTTTTTATTGGAAAAAAGTGCAGAATATGTTAGTTTACTTCATTAAAGATAGTTTAAAGTAGAAAAAGTGTACCAAGTTCACCTATAAGTGTCTCATTTGTACGATAATGGAGGAAATGGCTCTGCGAAGGGACCCTTCTATTTGGATCTATAAAGAGCGATATCTCCGAAACGGTTCGACTTAGAATGGAAAGGGTTGCAATTATTTAATTGGCGTCTAATGATCTAAAAGACGGACTTTCTGCTTGGTCGAGTTTGGAGAGTTCGTTTTTTAGTCAGAAAAAACTCAAACCTTGCCTTTTTGGCAAAAAAATGAAGAAATTTTTTATTGGAAAAAAGTGCAGAATATGTTAGTTTAATTCATAAAAGATAGTTTAAAGAAGGAAAAGTGTACCAAGTTCACCTCTAAGTGTCTCATTTGTACGATAATGGAGGAAAGGGCTCTGCGAAGGGACCCTCTATTTGGATCTTTAAGGAGCGATATCTCCGAAATGGTTCGACTTAGAATGGAACGGGTTGGAATTATTTAATTGGCGTCAAATGATCTAAAAGACGGACTCTCTGCTTGGTCGAATTTGGAGAGTTCGTTTTTTAGCCAGAAAAAACTCAAAGGGGTTAACCTTGCCTTTTTGGCAAAAAAATGAAGAAATTTTTTATTGGAAAAAAGTGCAGAATATGTTAGTTTAATTCATAAAAGATAGTTTAAAGTAGAAAAAGTGTACCAAGTTCACCTCTAAGTGTCTCATTTGTACGATAATGGAGGAAAGGGCTCTGCGAAGGGACCCTCTATTTGGATCTTTAAAGGGCGATATCTCCGAAACGGTTCGACTTAGAATGAAACGGGTTGGAATTATTTAATTGGCGTCTAATGATCTAAAAGAAGGATTCTTTACATGGTCGAATTTCGAGAGTTCGTTTTTTAGCCCGAAAAAATACCATGTGGTTAACCTTGCTTTTTTGGCAAAAAAGTGAAGAAATTTTTTATTGGAAAAAAGTGCAGAATATGTTAGTTTACTTCATAAAAGGTAGTTATTTTTTTTTTTTTTTAATCGAGGTATCAGGAAACCTTTTATAGGCTGCCCCGCTCGGCTCTATAGCGGGGGTGTGTGGGACTCCCTTAGGTACATCTAGTAAGGTATACCTCACTAAAACCCTTTCCTCTCTTTAATAGACATAGACATATTATCACAGACGGGAATCGCCAAAAGCATGCTTCCGTCTGTGTGTGGTCCGTGGCAGATGATCGCCACCTGGATATCAGCCTAGTATCATATATCACTTGAATGTTATCATTTTTTATTTCCCTTCTTTTTCCCTGGATTGATAAATCGTGTTAATAAAATTCTCGGCACATTTCCAATTCGTTTCGCATATAGCCATCCATCTTACTACAGTGCCCGGCCTTAGGTCCCCTCTCATTGCAATACCAAGTGTTCTTCTTTCACCCTCCCATCTACCACACTCAAAGACAGCATGCCCCTTATTATCCGGAAGCCCGCAATCTGGACATTCATTAGTCTCCCACTTTCCTATGCGTAAAAGGTACTCAGTATTGAGACCGTGTCCAGTAAGGAATTGGGTAATGTAGTAACTTAGTTCTCCTTCCTTCCTCCCAACCCATTCTCTTATGTCCGGAATGAGCTGCTTCGTCCAAGATTGATGCATATCCCATTCTACTTGCCATTGATCGAAAATCATATCTTTGGACCATCGATCTGCTCTCGCCATCACCGCAATCCCCGCCGGCACCACTCCCGCAATAGTTAGGATGTCCTCAAGAGCAACTGTCCTATAGGCCGAAGCTATCCTTATGGCCATCAGTCTTTGAATTCTATTAATTCTTTTGGATACAGTCCCAAATTTCAAGGCCCGCGCCCAGATCTCAGCCCCAAATATCCATGTTGCTTGAACGGCTGCTGCAATAGCTCTCCTTTTTGAGGCACGTGCTCCTCCCTTGTTTGGCAGGATCCTCGCCAGTGCACCATATGTCTTAAGAGCCTTGTTGGTCGCATATTTAATGTGCTCGGTGAAAGTACAGTTTCTATCTAAGATAACTCCAAGTATTTTAATACTCTTTTCTATCTGTACTACGTGCCCTAGTAAGTCGATCGTTTTGCACTCAAATTTTCTTTTGCCCGATAAAATAGCCACTTTGGTTTTGTGTGGTACCAGTTGCAATCCCTTCTCGTTCATCCACCTGTTAATTTCCCTCACTGTGGCCCTCATCTCTTCGAGCACAGCATGCATGTCTCTCCCCCTTACCAGAATATTAAGATCATCAGCGAAACCGATTAATTTGACACCTTCAGGCATTTTCAGCGTGAGTACCTCATTATAGAGAACGTTCCAGAGGATTGGTCCCAGAACTGATCCCTGTGGAACACCGGCGCTGCTTCTGAAACTGTATGATTTCCCCTCTGCGTTGTAGGCCCAAATCCACCTGTCCCGTAAATAGTCATTTATACTCCTCAGGAGGTATTGTGGAATACCGAAATTTGTCAGTGCCGAGATAATTTCAATTCTTGGCGCTTCATTAAACGCATTTTTTACGTCCAGGGACGTTATTAGAACATGTTCCCTAGTTCGTCTTGTTTTGCTCATCCCCCTCTGTCTCTCATTTATTATTTCTTGTAAGGCATTGTAAACGGACCTTCCCTTACGAAAGCCGTATTGATTGTCGGCTAGCTTACTCTCAAGAATTGTATATAGTCTATCATTTAGGACTTTCTCCATAAGTTTCCCCGCATAACTTATGAGGCATATAGGTCTATAATTGCTGTCACCTTTGGGGATGAGAACAAGTCGGCTATTTTTCCATGATGTTGGGAATAGGCCCCTATGTAGACAGTTGTTGATAACCCCACTCCATAGATCAGGCCTATTTATGGCAAATCTCTTGACTGGTACGTTATCTGGACCGGTTGCTCGATTTATATGAAGTTTGTTAGCTGCCTGTACTATCTCCCAATTTTTGATCACAGGGAAATCCCACCAACTTCCGTCTCCCTGAGGGAGCTCTGGATGACTCGGAAAGAGTAGCATGGTGATCTCTTTTAATTTCTCTACAGACATGGAATCTATAGCGTTTGCCCTCCCCATCCTTTTCATTATGAGCCTGTAGGCATCACCCCATATATTGTTATCTAGGTCATCGCAAAGAGCTTTCCACTTTTCTCTCTTGCTTATTTGTATCTGTTTCTTTAGTTCATTCTTCTTATTTTTGTATTCATAGATGTATACTTGTGGGTCTCTTCCAGCTCTATTGGCTCTCAATACCTTCCTCCTTGTTATGACACATGCACTCCTCGCTCGCTCAATGTTTTCGTTCCGCCAATAAACATTTCTTGCCTTTCTAGTTTTCTTGATGGGCATGGTCTTCCGACACAGTTGCAGTAGCACATCATTCAGCTTTTCTGGTGTGTTTGCGTCCTCTTCTGTTATGGATCCCACTAGTTTATCAAATTTTTCTATGTTTAATTTCCGCGTATTCCAGCCTCTGTTTATCTTGTTCGTCACAACCACATCCCTGATACCACCTACACATACGACTTGCCACTCAATGTATCGATGGTCGCTGAGCGTTTCCACCGATAACACTTTCCAGTTTGTTACTCTATCCCTGAATTCAGTCGTAGCCATTGTAATGTCAATATATGTGTTTTGTAATCCCCTTACAAAAGTTGGTTCCGGTCTAGGACATTAGGGCGCCGCCTATAGGGCGCGACCGAAAGGGCGCGGCCGTTAGGGCGCGAGGACATAAGGGCGCGAGGACATAAGGGCGCGAGGACATAAGGGCGCGGGGACATAAGGGCGCGAGGACAGTAGGGCGCGGGAAAAATAAAACTTGTAAATTTTGTAAACTTTTCGTTGTTCAGACGCAAACTGTAAGTGCTGTAGTAAATGATCTTCAACATAACAATAAAAAAAGTAGGCACCTACTTAATAAAACCATCATCAGTAAAGTAAAAATAGTTTTATTCAAAAATATTATTAGTATTATATACAGGGTGTCCGCGAAAATGTGGGAAATCTCTCGGATTCAGACAGAGCATGGAAAAATAAGATGACAAGTTCCTATAAAATTTTTCCCTACAGCTACAGGCCTTCCCTGCGGAGATATGTGCTCATGAAGGACGCCGCTGGTAATCCTTTTTTCTTGAATAACTTTCAGAGAACTCAATATAATTTGATAAAAATTTAATATGATGGACACTAGTAAAGACCTCTTAAAATGGTGTCCATGAAACATTATTACCTTTTCTAGTTTATCAGGAGCGGGCTAAGCTTTACATGTTGATGCTCAAATTTTTAACACCCTGTATGATAAAGACTTTTAAGAAATGAATCTGCGTACCTTGAACCTTAAACTCAAAAAATGTACTCTTGTTTATTGTCGATAAAATAAACCGTTTTCGAGATCAAGTTCGACCTACGTTCGCAAACGTCAGGAGAAAGACGTAAGATCATTTACTACAGCACTTACAGTTTGCGTCTGAACAACGAAAAATTTACAAAATTTACAAATTTTATTTTTCCCGCGCCCTACTGTCCCCGCGCCCTTATGTACCCGCGCCCTTATGTCCTCGCGCCCTTATGTCCTCGCGCCCTTATGTCCTCGCGCCCTTATGTCCTCGCGCCCTAACGGCCGCGCCCTTTCGGTCGCGCCCTATCGGCGGCGCCCTAATGTCCGGCTTCGAAGTTGGTTCAATGCCATCATTTACCACAATAAGTTGGAGGGCAGTTAACCACTCAGTCAGTATCCTCCCGCGCCTGTTCTCAGCCCGCGAACCCCACATTGGTGATGCCGCGTTGAAATCTCCGGCAAGTATTACTTTTTGTCGGCCACACATTAATATTTCACGGCCTAATTGTTCAAGTTTTTCACTAAAATTCACAATATGTTCGTTAGGTGGCATGTAAATACTAAAGATATATCGTCTCTTTCACTTTAACCCAAGCGTAACCTTCTCCCGCCCCTTTTCCCTCGATAACTAAGTTTCTGTTAGTCATCACTATGGCCGCCTTCTTATCCTTATCTCTAATCATAACACTATTCCCCATTTTTCCGAATTCTGAAATGAGGAGTATATCTACCCTCCTTTGCCCCGCCATGGCGAGGGCGAGATCATAAGCCTCTTTGCTATTGTTCGTGTTTATTTGCATAACTTTAATATTGTTATCCATTTATTGGTCGGATGTAGCAATACCTTTCTCCGTTTCCAAGTAGACAATGCCATTCTCGATCGGTATATCGTTCTTAGGAGTATAACAGCGGGTTTCCGTATCTCTTGGCTTCGTACTATCCTGATTACTTGAAGTGATCCCCATGTTCGGGCATTTCCTCGTAATTGCTCTATGTCCCACACCAGACCCCTTTTTTCTGGCTTCGCATACGAAGCAGAATGGTTCCTCACTACATTCTCTGGCGTTATGACCTGTCTTCCCACAGTTGAAGCACCAATTACTTCGGTCGGTGCCTTTGCAGTTGGCTGCTTGGTGCCCCTCCTCCCAACACCTGATACACCTCACTATATCTTTTTTAATTTTTACTCTGCAAGATGTTAACCCTACTTTAAGATGGCCCTGTTCCGCAAGCATATCAGCCGTATCACCATCAACACTCAGATAGGCGATTTTAAGACCTCTATCGATATTAATCATACTCTTAAGTCTACATCTTGAATGTGGTGCCTCGTCCGCCATCGCTTGTAGTACTTCCCGGTCTGTGGTCAGCGAATCCATATCTCTGACCTCTAGGGTTTTGTTGGTCTGTAAGATGATCACCGGTCTATCCTTTATTATTTCCGCCACTTTTGCTCGAATTGGTTCTGCTTTGCCTATTCCCCGTTCAACTCTAAGTAGTAGGTCCCCCGCGTTAGTCCGGCTAATTCCTTCTATTCTGCTATCAATCCCATGAAAGTCCGAAGTTCTAATTTGCTTTAGATAATCAACGTACTTATTTTTGTCTTGCAGCTTTACAAGGACCGCCTCCGGTCTGCCACGGTTTTTCCATAGTGTCTTTTCCCCATCATTCTCTCTGTTGATATTATCACCCCTCTTTACATTTCTCCCTTTTCGGCTTTTATCAACCGTTTCCCAAGTTTCATTCTCTTCCGTGTCAACACTCGCCGAGTATCCCAATTGGTTCATTTCGATGTCAGTCATTGTCATCCTGTCTTTGATTATGCTCATCTTCTTATTCCGCCCCTCATTTATGGGAGAGGTCGCCATCTGGGCATACGTTTTAGGTGTAACTTGTACCCCCAATTCCTTTTGTCTAATATTGGGCAAGCCTGAGGTCAAATGTCTTGTCTGCGAATAATTATTTGTCATCCGTATTAGCCTTTGCGGAGTTTGTACCATCGTTGCTGCCTTAATCTCCCTTGTGTATTCATTCCACTTTTTATCCATGCCTTGACGTATACCTTCCAGCCTGTGAAATTTGCTCCTTAACTTTTTTGTATACTCTTTAATGCTTGTATAAACGGTACGATTCTCTTTTATGAATTCCATCATTGCCTCTATCACATTACTAACGTCAGACACTTGAATTTCGCTCTCCATTTGTAGGGCTCTGAGGTCTGCTATGGTAGTGGTTAACCTTCTAGGGGATACCAGTACTTCAACAGTTGCTTCCTTCTCCTGTTGTGCGCTGTTATCCTCCCGTTCGCTTGGCGGCCAGCTACAATCTTCATTAGAGAGCTTTCTCTGCATATATCTATTCTTTTTCCTATTTTTAAATTTATTACAGGTCCCTATAATTTCCTCTTCAGAGGTCTCCATGATGATATTCTCGTGTCCTTTTTGGTTGGTGTATATATTGAAGCCACATAACAAAAGTATAGGTATCACCGTATAATTAAATAATCAGTATAGATATGTCTCTGATAAAATATATCAGTCCATAAAATTGTAACAACTAATATTTAAAAATAAGCCTTTTATGAACCTTTCGCAATTTTCAAATTATTTACAAACTATTTCAAATGATAATAAAAGTCCTACCTTTAAATTCTACATCAGCTACAAATCCTATAAATGTCACTATATGTCAAAATGTTATTTTTTACATAATTCGGCAAAAAATGTTCCGATTTTAACAATATTTAGACAATAGCTTCCACTTACAACACTCAAAAACACTCAAAATTATAACTTTTATGTAATTTATTTCAAAACCGAGAGAATAAAAAAAAATAATAAAATAAATAATAAAAAATAAAAGAATAAAAGGTAGTTTAAAGTAGAAAAAGTGTACCAAGTTCACCTATAAGTGTCTCATTTGTACGATAATGGAGGAAATGGCTCTGCAAAGGGACCCTTCTATTTGGATCTTTAAAGAGCGATATCTCCGAAACGGTTCGACTTAGAATGGAACGCGTTGGAATTATTTAATTGGCGTCTAATGATCTAAAAGAAGGATTCTTTACATGGTTGAATTTCTAGAGTTCGTTTTTTAGCCCGAAAAAATACCATGTGGTTAACCTTGCTTTTTTGGCAAAAAAGTGAAAAAATTTTTTATTGGAAAAAAGTGCAGAATATGTTAGTTTACTTCATAAAAGATAGTTTAAAGTAGAAAAAGTGTACCCAGTTCACCTATAAGTGTTCTCATTTGTACGATAATGGAGGAAAGGGCTCTGCGAAGGGACCCTTCTATTTGGATCTTTAAAGAGCGATATCTCCGAAACGGTTCGACTTAGAATGGAACGGGTTGGAATTATTTAATTGGCGTCTAATGATCTAAAAGAAACGATTTTTACATGGTCGAATTTCGAGAGTTCGTTTTTTAGCCCGAAAAAATACCAAGTGGTCAACCTTGCTTTTTTGGCAAGAAAGTGAAGAAACTTTTTAATTGGAAAAAAGTGCAGAATATGTTAGTTTACTTCATAAAAGATAGTGTAAAGTACAAAATGTCTACAAAGTCAACCTCTAAGTGTCTTATTAGTATGGTAATAGAAGCAGAGAACCAACCCTGGCAGATTGTTTAGAAGTTTTTTCACTAGATGAAGATGAAGAGGAAGAGAAGATATGCCATTGTTTTTACGAAAGAGAGAACGATTACGCGTGTTTTTACACCATTGCCTACTTTATAAATACGGTAAATCTTTCCTAGAGTAATTTTGAAATTATGTCGGTACACTTTCTAGGCTTTAAAGTTTAATCGAACAAAGTTGCACTTAAAGGTTTTCATTCATTAGTAGCGCAATTCAAGTACAGTGTAATATTTTTATTGGCTTACTCTACACAAAACAATGGCATTCGTCAGATTTAGGTCATTCCCACATTTTTACATCTATGAGTTCACCTGTGGCTTGAAATCGAAGATTTCAAAATAATTACAGGTAGTACCATACAATATGACCATCATCCAAATGAAGACGTTTTATTTACGTCATAATGTGTCATAGTTTCACACAAATTCTTCCAGAAATTTATCGTTTGATATTTTCTGTTACTCGCGACATAATTTAATTGTTTAACCCAACGTGGCTAAGTAAAAATCTTGATAAGAAAAAATTGATTGATCTAACGTGCGTCGGTGACAAGTAAAGAATAGAATCGTGCTGTTAAGGGACGGTAGGAGGTCCACTTCAAGTTGTGTTTACTTTTGGTCAACGATCCGGAATCCTCTCTCTTTCTCTATTTTACAATGTTTAACATTTTTTTTTAGTCGTCGACCTACCGCGATTATCTTTCCCTCTTTTTTTTAATAAAGTAAATTTTAAAAATCTAAAAATGTGGGGAATTAAATCAAAGAGATACAAATTTAGAACGCCACATAAATTTCAAACCATAAAAGTTATGTAATGATAAGGCGGCATGTTCAAAGGATTCTTTGTCTCTCTATGTGTATATAAAAGTATTATCGACTAGTAAAGTCAATTAATAAGTTATTAGTTACGTTGAGCTTAAGTATTTATTTATAAAGCTATAAAAAATTCCTGTTGATTTCTATTTTATAACTGTGTTATTAATAATTATAGGCTTTCAACAATATTCACCAACTAATTATTTCTATTAGGTACCAAAACTTTTCAGTGGCGTCCTTAACTAGTGGAGGTGATTAACTTGTGGTAGCAATGACGTCCCATTCTTATTTTATATTCAGTGCGTATAACGCGTTTACTTCATATAAACTACGTGTAATTGCTAAAAGAAGCCGAAGAAGTTTGTATTTAGTAGAAAAACTCGTTTCTTATTGGTTCTAAAATTCTTTACACTTCGAGAGACTGAACGGTAAAACACTTTCGGCGTGTGGATTTTTTTAAGGAAACCGAATTAACATATTCGCTAACGCTAATTATCTTTTGGTTCATCACCAACAATTATCGAGCAATTCGGATATTTAACTAAATTCATCGTACCTACATTGTTATTTTACCAATTTATGACGTAAATATGACGAGTGCCAATTTTCCATTGAGCTTTAATGCGCAGTTTATAAAGTGAAAAAGTGGATAATTCTATCATTATTAAACGTCACTTGCACTCCCTTGTATTGCTTGGAAGTTGTCGAGTTCCGTTTAAGCAAATTCCAGCCAAATGAAATTATACACCATCAGGTACGTTTCCGTATTTGCATTATAGAGTAGCACGGAAAACGATGACCATTGTAGCGAATACCGTAACAGTCATGTAACTTGCTTTATTGTGTTACCTTGAGGAAACTTGTCTTGGTACTGGATGTAGGAACCAACTGTGAATGTTGGTTGGCAGAAAATCGATTTTCAAGAGAATCCGCTGTAGAAATTGTTGTTTTGCTGACTATAACAGAGAATTTCCCTTTTGAGGAGTTTCACTTAAACGAAATTTTATTTTAGGAGCTTCATTTAAATGAAATGTGACCTTGGGAGCTTCATTCTATTGAAATATTGCACCTAGAAGTTTCACTTAAATGAAATTCTGCTCGAGGAGTTTCATTTTAGTGAAATTTGGCTCTAGAAGTTTCATTTAAATGAAATTCTGCTCGAAGAGATTCATTTAAATGAAGTTTTACTTTAGGAGCTTCATTTAAATGAAATGTGACCTTAGGAGCTTCATTCTATTGAAATATTGCAGCTAGAAGTTTCACTTAAATGAAATTCTACTCGAGGAGTTTCATTTTATAAAAATTTTGCGCTAGAAGTTTCATTAAAATGAAATTTTACTTTAGGAGGTTCATTTAAATGAAATGTGACCTTGGGAGCTTCATTCTATTGAAATATTGCACCTAGAAGTTTCACTTAAATGAAATTCTGCTCGAGGAGTTTCATTTTATAAAAATTTTGCTCTAGAAGTTTCATTTAAATGAAATTCTGCTCGAAGAGATTCATTTAAATGAAGTTTTACTTTAGGAGCTTCATTTAAATGAAATGTGACCTTAGGAGCTTCATTCTATTGAAATATTGCAGCTAGAAGTTTCACTTAAATGAAATTCTACTCGAGGAGTTTCTTTTTATAAAAATTTTGCGCTAGAAGTTTCATTGAAATGAAATTTTACTTTAGGAGTTTCATTTTATCGACACATTGCTCTATTAGTTTCATTCAAATGAAATGTTACTTAGGTGTTTAATTTATTGAGATGTTACGCTAGGAGTCTCATTTAAATGAAACTTTATCTTAGGGGCTTCTTTTTATTGAAATATTGCGCTAGGAGATTCATTTAAATGACATTCTGCTCGAGGAGTTTCATTTTGTGAAATATTGTGCTAGGAGTTTAATTTATGAAATATTACGCTAGAAGTTTCATCAAATGAAATTCTGCTTAACGAGTTTCTTTTTAGTGAAATATTGCGCTTGGAGTTTCATTGCTAGGAGTTTCATTTAAATGCATTTCTACTTTAGGAAATTCATTTAAATTACCTTAGCAGCTTTGTTTTATTGATGTATTGCGCTAGGAGTTTCATTCAAATAAAATTCTGCTCGAGGAGTTTTATTTAAATGAAATTTTACCTTAGGAGCTTCATTCTATTAAAATATTACACTAGAAGTTTCTATTAAAAGAAATTCTGCTCGAGGTGTTTCATTTTTAAATGAAATTTAACTTTTGGAGCTTCATTTAAATCAAATTTTACCTTAGGAGCTTCATTCTATTGAAATATTGCAGGTAGAAGTTTCACTTAAATGAAATTCTGCTCGAGGAGTTTCATTTTATTAAAATTATACTCTAGAGAAGTTTCATTGAAATGAAATTTTACATTAGGAGTTTCATTTTATTGACACTTTGCGCATGAGTTTCATTCAAATGAAATTTTGCTGGAGGGGTTTCACTCAAATGAAATTTTACCTTAGGAGTTTAATTTATTGAAATTTTGCGCTAGGAGTCTCATTTAAATGAAATGTTACCTTAGGTGCTTGATTGTATTGAAATATTGCGCTAGAAGTTTCATTTAAATGAAACTCTGCACGAGGAATTTCATTAAAATGAAGTTTTGCTATAGGAGCTCCATTTAAATGAAATGTTACCTTAGGAGCTTCATTCCATTGAAATATTGCAGCTAGAAGTTTCACTTAAATGAAATTCTGATCGAGGAGTTTCATTTTATTAAAATTATACTGTAGAAGTTTCATTGAAATGAAATTTTACATTAGGAGTTTCATTTTATTGACACTTTGCGCTATGAGTTACATTCAAATGAAATTTTGCTGGAGGGGTTTCACTCAAATGAAATGTTACGTTAGGAGTTTAGTTTATTGAAATTTTGCGCCAGGAGTCTCATTTAAATGAAATGTTACCTTAGGAGCTTGATTGTATTGAAATATTGCGCTAGAAGTTTCATTTCAATGAAACTCTGCTCGAGGAATTTCATTAAAATAAAGTTTTACTATAGGAGCTCCATTTAAATGAAATGTTACCTTAGGAGCTTCATTCCATTGAAATATTGCAGCTAGAAGTTTCACTTAAATGAAATTCTGCTCGAGGAGTTTCATTTTAATAAAATTTTGCGCTAGAAGCTTCATTGAAATGAAATTTTACATTAGGAGTTTCATTTTATTGACACTTTGCGCTATGAGTTTCATTCAAATGAAATTTTGCTGGAGGGGTTTCACTCAAATGAAATGTTACGTTAGGAGTTTAGTTTATTGAAATTTTGCGCTAGGAGTCTCATTTAAATGAAATGTTACCTTAGGTGCTTGATTGTATTGAAATAATGGGCTAGAAGTTTCATTTAAATGAAACTCTGGTGGAGAAATTTCATTAAAATGAAGTTTTACAATAGGAGCTCCATTTAAATGAAATGTTACCTTAGGAGCTTCATTCCATTGAAATATTGCAGCTAGAAGTTTCACTTAAAATGAAATTCTGCTCGAGGAGTTTCATTTTATTAAAATTTTGCGCTAGAAGCTTCATTGAAATGAAATTTTACTTTAGGAGTTTCACTCATATGACATTTTACCTTAGGAGCTTATTTTATTCAAACTTTGCGCTAGGAGTCTCATTTAAATGAAATAAAGTTTTACGTTAGGAGTTGCGTTTTATTGAAATATTGTGCTAGAAGTCTCGTTCAAATGAAATATTACCTTAGGGGCTTCTTTTAATTGAAATTTTCCGCTAGGAGTGTCATTTAAATGAACTTCTGCTCGAGAAGTTTTATTTATATGAAATTTTACCCTAGGAGTTTCGTTTTATTAAAATATTGCGCTAGGAGTTTCATTTAAATGAAATTCTGCTCAAGGAGTTTCATTTTAATGAAATATTGCGCTTGGAGTGTCAGTTCAATGAAATTCTTCTCTAGGAGTTTCATTTAAATGCAGTTTTACTTTAGGGGTTTCATTTAAATGAAATGTTACCTTAGGTGCTTGATTGTATTGAAATAATGGGCTAGAAGTTTCATTTAAATGAAACTCTGGTGGAGAAATTTCATTAAAATGAAGTTTTACAATAGGAGCTCCATTTAAATGAAATGTTACCTTAGGAGCTTCATTCCATTGAAATATTGCAGCTAGAAGTTTCACTTAAAATGAAATTCTGATCGAGGAGTTTCATTTTATTAAAATTTTGCGCTAGAAGCTTCATTGAAATGAAATTTTACTTTAGGAGTTTCACTCATATGACATTTTACCTTAGGAGCTTATTTTATTCAAACTTTGCGCTAGGAGTCTCATTTAAATGAAATAAAGTTTTACCTTAGGAGTTGCGTTTTATTGAAATATTGTGCTAGAAGTCTCGTTCAAATGAAATATTACCTTAGGGGCTTCTTTTAATTGAAATTTTCCGCTAGGAGTGTCATTTAAATGAACTTCTGCTCGAGAAGTTTTATTTATATGAAATTTTACCCTAGGAGTTTCGTTTTATTAAAATATTGCGCTAGGAGTTTCATTTAAATGAAATTCTGCTCAAGGAGTTTCATTTTAATGAAATATTGCGCTTGGAGTGTCAGTTCAATGAAATTCTTCTCTAGGAGTTTCATTTAAATGCAGTTTTACTTTAGGGGTTTCATTTAAATGAAATGTTACCTTAGCAGCTTCATTTAAATGATATGTTGCCTTAGGAGCTTCATTTTATTGAAATTCTACCTTAGGGGTTTTGTTTTACTGAAATATTGCGCTAGGAGCTTTAGTTATGAAATATTGCGCTAGGAGTTTCATAAAAAGACATTCTGCTCGAGGAGTTTCATTTATGAAATATTGCGGTAGGAGTTTCATTTAAATGAAATTCTGCTCAAGGAGTTTCATTTTAGTGAAATATTGCGCCAGGAGTTGCATTGCAATAAAATTCTTCTCTAAAAGTTTCATTTAAATGCAGTTTTACTTTAGGAGTTTCATTTAAATGAAATGTTACCTTAGCAGCTTCATTTAAAATAAATGATATGTTGCCTTAGGAGCTTCATTTTATTGAAATTTTACCTTAGGGGTTTTGTTTTACTGAAATATTGCGCTAGGAGCTTCAGTTATGAAATATTGCGCTAGGAGTTTCATCAAATGTCATTCTGTTCGAGGAGTTTCATTTATGAAATATTGCGGTAGGAGTTTCATTTAAATGAAATTCTGCTCAAGGAGTTTCATTTTAGTGAAATTTTGCTCTAGGGGTTTCATTTAAATGCAGTTGTACTTTAGGAGTTTCATTTAAATGAAATGTTACCTTAGGAGTTTCATTTAAATGAAATATTTCGCTTGGAGTGTCAGTTCAATGAAATTCTTCTCTAGGAGTTTCATTTAAATGCAGTTTTACTTTAGGAGTTTCATTTAAATGAAATGTTACCTTAGCAGCTTCATTTAAATGATATGTTGCCTTAGGAGCTTCATTTTATTGAAATTCTACCTTAGGGGTTTTGTTTTACTGAAATATTGCGCTAGGAGCTTTAGTTATGAAATATTGCTCTAGGAGTTTCATAAAAAGACATTCTGCTCGAGGAGTTTCATTTATGAAATATTGCGGTAGGAGTTTCATTTAAATGAAATTCTGCTCAAGGAGTTTCATTTTAGTGAAATATTGCGCCAGGAGTTGCATTGCAATAAAATTCTTCTCTAAAAGTTTCATTTAAATGCAGTTTTACTTTAGGAGTTTCATTTAAATGAAATGTTACCTTAGCAGCTTCATTTAAAATAAATGATATGTTGCCTTAGGAGCTTCATTTTATTGAAATTTTACCTTAGGGGTTTTGTTTTACTGAAATATTGCGCTAGGAGCTTCAGTTATGAAATATTGCGCTAGGAGTTTCATCAAATGTCATTCTGTTCGAGGAGTTTCATTTATGAAATATTGCGGTAGGAGTTTCATTTAAATGAAATTCTGCTCAAGGAGTTTCATTTTAGTGAAATTTTGCTCTAGGGGTTTCATTTAAATGCAGTTGTACTTTAGGAGTTTCATTTAAATGAAATGTTACCTTAGGAGTTTCATTTAAATGAAATATTTCGCTTGGAGTGTCAGTTCAATGAAATTCTTCTCTAGGAGTTTCATTTAAATGCAGTTTTACTTTAGGAGTTTCATTTAAATGAAATGTTACCTTAGCAGCTTCATTTAAATGATATGTTGCCTTAGGAGCTTCATTTTATTGAAATTTTACCTTAGGGGTTTTGTTTTACTGAAATATTGCGCTAGGAGCTTCAGTTATGAAATATTGCGCTAGGAGTTTCATCAAATGTCATTCTGTTCGAGGAGTTTCATTTATGAAATATTGCGGTAGGAGTTTCATTTAAATGAAATTCTGCTCAAGGAGTTTCATTTTAGTGAAATTTGGCTCTAGGAGTTTCATTTAAATGCAGTTGTACTTTAGGAGTTTCATTTAAATGAAATGTTACCTTAGGAGTTTCGTTTTACTGAAATATTGCGCTAGAAGTTTCAGTTATTAAATATTACGCTAGGAGTTTCATAAAATGACATTCCGTTCGAGGAGTTTCATTTATGAAATATTGCGGGCGGTAGGAGTTTCATTTAAATGAAATTCTGCTCAAGGAGTCTCATTTTAGTGAAATATTGAGCTAGGAGTGGCATTTAAATGAAATTCTACTCTAAGAGTTTCATTTAAATGAAGTTTTACTTTTAGTTCTTGTCTTCAGGATGAATGTATCCATCTCCGCATGGTAGGATGTCCTTCAAGATTTATACGGTTGGAAAATGTTTACTTCCCTCCTATGTTAGTTTAACTAACTGGCGACCTTTCAGTTTCCTGTTGAAAGAGTTTCCAAGTTATTGGTTCTCTTTCATCAGTCTTTGATTTCGGAAAACGTGTCGTTCACGGTTCACTCCTCGAAGTTTTTTTTTTTGAAAATGATTTTTCTCTCTAATAGTCCCGTTCTCTCTTTTTAAATAGCCTTATTATAATCGATGGGTGTAGTTCGGTATAAAACCCATCGTTTCGTGCTTTTTGCATTATTAAAAACCTTTCTAGTATGTACCCGTAATCGGGAGAGACTCTCCTGGCAGAAGGAAACCGTTTTTGAGGTTTCTCTCTTTCGTGGAGCATCTTTGCCTCAAAAGCGCTTTTGGTGATCTCTGACCTCTAGAACATTTCTCGGATTTGTCTTCTTGCTTTTCCCTATTGAGAACCAAGGGCGCCGCCATAAAATTTTCCCGGGGGGGGGGGGGCAAGTAGTATTGGTGGTTCGTGGCTCTAGCGTTTTTTCAAAGATTTCGTAAACAATTATTTTTATTGCTAATAACTTTTACCTCCTTTCTTTTTTCCATGAGGGGGCGATTGCCCCCCCCCTCCCCCGCCCCCCTGTGGCGTCCTCGTTGAGAACTTAGTTGGTTCTATGGCCAGAGAGTATAATGGGTCTTCCGACACATGCTATCTCCGTACCATGGTTCAGGAAGTCAATTATCTCCCTTTGTGTGGCTCCTGCCTATGTTAGCTATCTCCAGGTCATTATTAATAATATAATAGAGGAGCAATCCATCTCGTCTGTTCATGTCAGTGCTACTACTCCCCCTATCATGACTGTTTACCACTATGTTTGGCGTACCAGTACAATAACCTCCTCACTTCATCGTATAGATAACGTCTTTATGACGAGTTTAACATCCTTACTGGTATTACATGTTCATTTCCACAATGGAGAAGTTTCCCATTTTTTGCTATAAATTAATTATGAAAATATAAGTAAAATGAAACAAAAATGTGAAAGAATCATTAAAATATCTCTACAAATGAAAAAGTTACGAGCCTTTAAAGTGAAGAATAATTTTGTATCTTGATCCAGCGTGTGACGTCACTTTACCTGTTCGTGTTCGCTTAGTACATACGTGTACGGTTATTGGGGTGCACTCAGTTGCGCCTATCATACGTGTTTTGTTTATTACAAGATGACAGATGCTAAAAAATCCTCCTACAATACAAATAATGTATTCCCTCTAATTAACTCGATTAGGTAAAATGACGTCACACTACTGTCGTTCCGCGCTAAGTACTTAAACTTTAATAACTTATTTCTCAGTCATTTATTGGCGGATTTTAAAAATTTTTGTACTGGTATATTAGTTTTGATCTATATTTTAATGTTAATTGGTTAAATATAGTATTATTAACATCATGAAACTTCTCCATTACTACGAGATTTGGTGCAAAATCCTTCTGTAATAAGTAAAATAAGATGACGCAAGGTAGATTAAGGCGCATTTCGTCTTATTAAAGGAGATTTAGGTCTTTAAGGAATTCTTGTGACTTTCCATTCATCTTTTTTTTTTAAATACCTAATTAGATGAAAATGTTCGCTTAATTGCGGCTTAGTAAATCCAATTTCGGCAAATCGGTGTCATTGAAACTTAATTAAATGCAAAACGCGTCAAACGAGAGGATTCGCGCTATCAATTTATTAGAAAAAGGTGTAAAAATTTCACGCCTAAAACGACCGTAGGTACAAAAAAATATAAATAAACTTAACAATAATCCTTTACGTTGCCGACAACGCTCTCATTACCACACAAGTGTCGGGCCATTTATTATCATTTTTACTACACTTAAAATATTCTTATCCTCCTTTAACGTGTACAACTTACAAAAGAACTACTTTAGGTTTCAGGGTGATTATTCGGGATCGTTGACGGGTGCAGACGAATTATCGTTCCGACACCAGACGTGTAAACTTGGTTAGTTATTTTCTCGCCAGCAGTTGGCAATTTCGATTGTTTTCGATTGACAACTAAAGAATTATGTTACAAAGGAGAATCGTATTTTAACGTCACCTTGTAAATTCCGCGTACCTACTCAATATTAAAATCGCCCATTCAGATAATACCGTAGAAAAATGACAAGGTTGCGTCGTAGACGTGTGAAATAATGCGAAAACAGTACGATTTACGTATAAGTACTAGACACTTGGAAAAAACGATTTGGTTATAATCAGGCGGCATCTTTGATGAAATTTTACAAGTCCACACCTTGGCCGTTAGTGTCTCACACTGTCACACCTATTTTTTGCTACCGGTTTTTATTTTATTTGAAAATGTTAAATTTAGTCCTACTTAAATACGGTATTAATTGTCTCACACACTTAAAAGTCGTTAATTAAAATCACTATCTATCAAATAGGAAAAAAAAATCGTTCACAGCCGCCTTGTCAATTTTAAATTTAGATTAACCAAAATTTACCGTTAAAATGCGATTAGTTTCGTATAAAAATTATATTAATCTTTTAATTTCGAAATTATACACGACTTTAAAATGTGTTCATCGTTTGCTACTGAAAAATGATTGATGGTGTTAATTGGTGATATTAACATTAACGTGTGGGCGATCGTGACACGCTCGTATAAATGAAAAATGGTTCAGAGTCGCATAAAATACTACAACCTCCAAATAATTTAAGAATTATGTTACCATATACATGAACTAACAAATGTACGAGACATGAGCTTCGAAAATGAAATTTCTACCCGAGTTTGATATCTGATCTATAGTTACCAGAAGATCAAAATGTTAGCTCGACAACCCCCATCTAGCATTTAATATTGGTTAAATATTGGCATTTCATTGTAAATATATTGGCAGAATATGAATGTACAATATTGTTCCAACATTGGAATTTGAACAATTTTACATATTGGCTAAATATTACTAAGTAACCGATATTATTTAAATATTGGGGAAAATATTTATACAATATTAGCCGATTATTGTCTGGGTCACCCCAGAGCCTTAACTGCTCCGAGGGACTCTTTCCCATTGCGCAGCGTCTCCAAGGCTCCATTTGCTATTCACTTCGTCTAGACTCAGAGGAGATGGGTGATGCTGAAAAGACCTTTAGTAGGATTCGAACCATTGACCGCCCAGTTAGAACTCAGCCATGATAACACTTAGCTTCGGAAATTTATATAATTTAGGAATGTAAAGTTGAACAATATAAAATAACGAGAAGGACATGCATATTATATTTTGATTATTTTGATATCTCTGATATCAGATTTTGACAAAATATCATAACGTTATTATATGTGAATATTTTTTCATGGTTTGCCTAAATATATAACTTTAAATATACAGTAATATTGAAAACACAATATTGTTATGTTATTAATAAGTAAATATTGACTTTATATGTATGTTATATGTGAATATTTTTTCATAGTTTGTCTAAATATATAACTTTAAATATTCAGTAATATTGAAAACACAATATTGTTATGTTATTGATAAGTAAAATATATTGACTTTATTGTATAGCAATATTGACTAAATATGTATGTTATATGTGAATATTTTTTCATGGTTTGCCTAAATATATAACTTTAAATATTCAGTAATATTGAAAACACAATATTGTTATGTTATTAATAAGTAAATATTGACTTTATTGTATAGCAATATTGACTAAATATGTATGTTATATGTGAATATTTTTTCATGGTTTGCCTAAATATATAACTTTAAATATTCAGTAATATTGAAAACACAATATTGTTATGTTATTAATAAGTAAATATTGACTTTATTGTATAGCAATATTGACTAAATATGTATGTTATATGTGAATATTTTTTCATAGTTTGTCTAAATATATAACTTTAAATAGTCAGCAATATTGAAAACACAATATTGTTATGTTATTGATAAGTAAATATTGACTTTATTGTATAGCAATATTGATTAAATATGTATGTTATATGTGAATATTTTTTCATGGTTTGCCTAAATATATAACTTTAAATATTCAGTAATATTGAAAACACAATATTGTTATGTTATTGATAAGTAAATATTGTATTGTATAGCAATATTGACTAAATATGTATGTTATATTGCTTAAATATCGATTTTTAATATTCAGTAATATTTTACACGCAATATTGGCACAGCATTGTGTGTACAATATTTGAACTTACATTAAACATCAATTTTACTAAATATTGTTCATATATTCACTAAAAATATTGTATTTCCAATAATTGTATAATATTACAAAATATATTCACTCAATATTGATTGCTGTTCGACAATATTGTGCTAATTCCACCAAGCTAACGTCAATAAACGGTGCTACATAGGAAGAATGGAAAATCTTTTCCAACAGCTTCTAGCGAAGTCATCGAAGTATTACATTACAAGTTGTGAAGTGTGAAGTAGAAGTCCGTGTCAAAATACTAGAGAAAGGAGATAGATGCAAAGAGATGGACCGTACGTAGGGGACAATAACTCTTAGTGCTGTTTGCGCGTTTGGCCGCTACTTATATTTAATTTTTTTTTTTAAAGAATGATTAAAATTTACCTTCATTTTTAGGCCTCTTATAAATTTCGTCCTCCTGGGGATGAAAATCGTTCCATAATATTCTCCTGGACGTCAGTTGCGGACTCCTATTTTAACCCTTACGTAGTTGTATTTCTAGTGGAGCGACTGATTTTGGAGGGTACTGTGCTGGGCACCTTTACTCCTTTGGTTTCAGCAATTGGTGCCCTCCGCGTAAGTCTGCACTATCAGCCTTCCAAAGGAAGTTGAGCTGTGATTCGATTTCGTCTTTTTTCTTTAAGAGACAACGACGCCTTTTGGTACATATTTCTTGCCTAATGGAACAGTTTAACATTTCTACTCATTTACATCTTACTTGAGCAAGTCTGCGGGGTTTCCATCTACGTTAACAGCCTTACCATTTTTTGTACCTCCTACCCATGTAGCATTTAATATTGGTGTAATATTGGCATTTCATTGTAAATATATTGGTAGAATATGAATGTAAAATATTGTCCCAACATTGAAATGTGAACAATTTTAAATATTGCCTAAATATTACCAAACGATATTCTTTCAATATTGGGGAAAATATTTATACAATTATTGTTTTGGAATGTGTCCCAAAATAGTATGAAGGGGGGGGGGGGTGACCTGGACCACTACAGAGCCCTAACTGCTGCGAGCGACTATTTGCCATTGCACAGCACCTGCCGGACTCCATGTGGTGGCTCTTCCCCAGGAACCCCATTTACTTCGTGCAGACTCGGAGGAGATTGGTAATGCTGAAAAAGCATAAAGTAGGACTCGAACCATCGATCACTCGGTTAGAAGGTCAGCCATTATACTATTGAGCTACGGAAAGTTATATCATTTTCGAATTTAAAGTTGAACACTATAATATATGGAGGAGGGTGTGCATATTATATTTTGGTTATTTTGATATTTCTAAATCGGCGAAAATTATTTGTGAATATTTTTTATGTTACCTAAATATCCAATAATATTAAAAACACAGTATTGTTATGTTGTTGACAAATAAATATTTACTAAATATTGTAAATATCAATGTTATATCTCTTAAATATCGATTTTTAATATTTAGTAATATTGTACACGCAATATTGGCACATAATTGTGTGTACAATATTTGAATTTACATTAAATAGCAATATTTACTAAATATTACAAATATGTACGTTATATTTATTAAATATAGAATTTCAATATTTAGTAATATTGTACACGAAATATTGGTACATTATTGTGTGTGTAATATTTGAATATACATTAAATATTGTTCTTATATTTACTAAATATTGTATTTCCAATATTTGTATAATATTACAAAAATTTATTCACCCAATATTGGCTGCAGTCCGACAATATTGCCCCAATCTCTCTATATTAGACCAATATTCCACCAAGCTAACGCCAATAAACGGTGCTACATGGGTATTATTTGTATTTTCTAGTTCATTCGTGCATTTTTTCAACCTAACACTCTTCTAATGTTATTTAACACCATCGCACGCCCATTCTTCTTTCATACACAGATTTACTCCCCTCCCTCGTCAATCGATAAAGCTTGTTATGCACGGGGGTATCTAACGTTTCGTATTGTATAAGTTCTAGACTCCGGATAGAGACAGGAAGGTGGAGATAGTCAACACGTACTTTGTGTCTCCCTAAAGATTGATTGAAAATCTTGTGAACATTTTCCCGAAGTTTTGTATAAAAAAGAAAAATTAAGTGTGAGTAAGTTTCTCATCGAGTGTAAATCTGGAAAATTTTTAAGATCTCGTTAATCAAATGAACCACCTGCTTGTGAAGGATGATGGGGGTACTCGCGCAGAGGCTCCTACCTCCATGTCAGACATTGATGAAAACACTGTACCATATCAGAGGGAACAGGGTGGTTGGTTTCCTAAACACATACGCTCTGATGGCATTTGTAATTGCTTCAGAACATTAATAACAAGGTAAAGTGTTTACCCCTTTATCATGATTCGAAAACCAAATATGCTAAGTACATTTTAAAACAAATGGAACATTCAATGACTAATCAATGGTTATACAAGTACATAACGCAACAAAATATATTATGCGCCCACAAAACAAAATCGCATGACGTAAATAGCGTCAAGCGTGCAACAATGTAATCAAAATGTAATGAATTATAAAAACGTTATAACTAGAAATGCTACGTTTGCTGAAAAATGCCATCCCAACTAAACTATCGACGCCAACTTACGCTGGCCCTAAATTTTTCTGAAAACCTTTTATCAGCCCTCAATATACACCTAAAAAATAATAGGAAAGCTAAACAAAAATGTGAGAATTAATTACTTAAATTAAGTAATCCAATATTGCGCAAAATCAATCACAAATTTTGTAACATTAAGCACCTACTAAATAAAACAATAAAACGTACAATGTTAATAATATTAAAATATTACCTGTCTATTAATTACATAATTATCATAAATAATACTTATCTAAATAAGCAGATTAATGCCCAAACTCCAGTCGCTTCTATAAGATATAGAAATCGGATAAATTTACGACGGGAAACATTTAAATTCAAAAAAGCTGCCAGGTGCGTTACATCACAGTGTTGGTGCCTTAATTCGCTAAAAAACAAGTCGTCTTCGGAATTGTCATTCTTCTTGAGAAATTGTGGTTCCGCGGCCCTCTTCTTCCGCGTTGTTGTAGCGCTGATGCCGCTGCGGACTTTTTTGCTTTTCCTCCGACGGAGATGGTGCACGATGGAGGTAGCACTTGTTAAGAAATAGTGAACGAATTATTCTGATAAGCTCTGCAGGAAATTGTTTAATTATCAACTAAGGATTAGAAAACATTCTTTTATATTTTTGGGTGACCTGGATACTTATATAGGGATTATCTTCGTTCGCCCTTTGATGGTACAGACGAAAAAGCCTACATTTTCGGAAAGATTTAGTATCGAACGCCAAGTGTCGCCGGCAATAAAATTAAGCAACTGTAAATTATTAAATAATTACCAATTAAAATTTTACGGTTCCCCTTATTCGTAACTGAATAAATTTAACGTTTTTAGGACCAATTAGGTCTATAAACATTGAAGTTTATGCCAAAAAAAAGTGGTATCATTCGTGTTGAATGTACTTTAATACAGAAGCCGCCCGCTATAAAACTAATGACGAATTGTACCGGGGCGTAATTAGCATTTTTCCCGGAATTGGTAGCAGCGATTTTTTTGAGTAGAAAATACACTTTACTAAATACAGGTAGTGAATCGATACGAAAGGTTGTAACGGAATTTAGTTCCTAAAAGTCGGTAGATTTGTTATAAGACTTGTATTTTGTCACCTGCTGCTTTCTCGCCCAAAAAACTTGATTTCTGACTTCGATTAAGTACACTGTTAAATCATTTAAATAAATTAAAAGAAGGGAGTTTCGGTTTTTGGTTCGTCCGTTCAATCGTAACGGCAAAAAGTAAATGAAGAACCTTTTTCATTAAATTAAGTGACATTTATCTAGAGCTGACATTGAAATATGCTCGCTTGTTAAGATGGTGTCGATTCGTAAATACAAACCTTGTTTTACTCACGAGACAATCAAGTCCTTTCCAAAAACTAATTATGGCCTGTCATACTACTGCTGTTTAATTCCTTTATCTAACTGGATTTTTCTCTATGTTTCTGTGATATCGACGCAGTAATAGATGTAGCTGTCCAAAGAACAGTGTAGAAGTAATGATACAATTTAGAGATAACCGCTACCAACTTTAAGAGAGGAATGTACCGGGTAGTGTTATCACGCGCATTCTTAACATTTCTTAATGTACCATTCAAGCTTAAGCTCGCACGATAAAATTGTAAACTTATACCTACAATTTTACATTGCTTCTCGCTGACGACTGAAATTGCGTCAATTTCAGCCCTAAAAATATGCAAAGACATGTTAAGTTAAAGAAGAACATTTTCATTAATTACCTACATTAACTGTCTAGCGAGGGCCGGAAACAGCCCTTAACATTTTGAAAAAGGAGAGGTTTTGTGCGCGCCAAAATACTAAAGGAAGAAGGTGGGTGCAATGAAATTGATCGTATGTAGGAGACAATTACTCCTAGTGCCACCTGCGCGTTTGGCCGGTAATTAAATTTAAGTTTTTATTAAGTCAAAATTTAAGGGGAAGTGTGCTGGGCGCTTTCATTCCTTACGGTTGAGGAGTTGGCGCCCCCAGTACATGTCATTCATTGTTCCTTCCCCCAATTTCTAATTAGCAGGGGCTGGAAATAAATTCGTTATAGTTTTCCAGAATTTCCATCAACTGTGACATGGAAAACCAAAAAAAAGTAATAATAAGCAAGTGGTGCCTCGTCACAACTACGGACTTATTGAGCTAGAACAGTACTACACCACTGTGAACCTTTTGAGAATAAATTACCCACGCCCATTCCAATGAGTAGTCGGGGACACCCCTTTTTCTCCCTTGGCCTTGAGTTACGCCACCTTTCCCAAAGAGAATTTGTTATGTAACAAACTCCATGATTTCCTCTACTTATAGCTTTCCCAACTATTGCCATTGAGTTAGATATCGGTAAGAATTGGGTTTAACGGGTACTGTTTTCTGACACACACTATATATAATAAGAAAGACGAGGAGGAGCTGAGTCGATTGACACCGTGCTATCCTGCGAAGATGAGGGCTTTTCTCACAATTAATTTGTGACAATCATATGTATTTGTAATATTTGTATCAAATGAAAGAAAAATATACTATATAAATCTGCAAATGACCTACGATGATGTTCAGTGACATTATAGTTTTTGTATCAAATGAAAAAAAATATACTAAATTTGCAAATAATCTAGGCGCTTTAGTGTCAATTTACGCTTAGGCTAGCAGTTTTTCTTAGTTCCAAATGATGTTCAGTGACGTTCTCGTTTTTATATCAAATGAAAAAAAAAGATACTTAATCTGCAAATAACCTAGGCGCTTTAGTGTCAATGTACGCTTACGCTAGCAGTTTTTCTTAGTTCCAAATGAAGTTCAGTGACATTCTCGTTTTTATATCAAATGAAAAAAAAATATACTAAATCTGCAAATAACCTAGGCGCTCTTGAGTGAATCTACGCTTAGGCTAGCATTTCTTCTTAGTTTGATATGATGTTCAGTGACATTCTCATTTTTGTATCAAATGAAAAAAAAATATACTAAATCCGCAAATAACCTTGTGTCAATCTACGGTTAGGCTAGCATTTTTTCGTAGTTCGAAATGATGTTCAGTGACATTCTCATTTTTGTATCAAATGAAAATAATTATACTAAATCTGCAAATAACCTAGGCGCTTTAGTGTCAATCTACGCTTAGGCTAGCAGTTTTTCTTAGTTTCAAATGATGTTAAGTGACATTCTCGTTTATGTATCAAATAAAAAAAATATACTAAATCTGCAAATAACCTTGCGTTAATCTACGGTTAGACTAGCATTTTTTCGTAGTTCAAAATGATGTTCAGTGACATTCTCATTTTTGTATCAAATGAAAATAATTATACTAAATCTGCAAATAACCTAGGCGTTTTAGTGTCAATCTACGCTTAGGCTAACAGTTTTTTTTAGTTCCAAATGATGTTCAGTGACATTCTCGTTTTTGTATCAAATAAAAAAATATATGCTAAATCTCCAAATAACCTTGTGTCAATCTACGGTTAGGCTAGCATTTTTTCGTAGTTCCAAATGATGTTCAATGACGTTCACATTTTTGGGTCAAATGAAAATAATTATACTAAATCTGCAAATAACCTAGGCGCTTTAGTGTCAATCTACGCTTAGGCTATCAATTTTTCTTAGTTTCAAATGATGTTCAGTGACATTCTCGTTTTTGTATCAAATGAAAATAATTATACTAAATCTGTAAATAACCTAGGCGCTTTAGTGTCAATCTGCGCTTAGGCTAGCAGTTTTTCTTAGTTTCAAATGATGTTAAGTGACATTCTCGTTTATGTATCAAATAAAAAAAATATACTAAATCTGCAAATAACCTTGCGTTAATCTACGGTTAGACTAGCATTTTTTCGTAGTTCAAAATGATGTTCAGTGACATTATCATTTTTGTATCAAATGAAAATAATTATACTAAATCTGTAAATAACCTAGGCGCTTTAGTGTCAATCTGCGCTTAGGCTAGCAGTTTTTCTTAGTTCCAAATGATGTTCAGTGACATTCTCGTTTTTGCATCAAATAAAAAAATATATGCTAAATCTCCAAATAACCTTGTGTCAATCTACGGTTAGGCTAGCATTTTTTCGTAGTTCCAAATGATGTTCAATGACGTTCACATTTTTGGGTCAAATGAAAATAATTATAGGTACTAAATCTGCAAATAACTTAGGCGCTTTAGTGTCAATCTACGCTTAGGCTATCAATTTTTCTTAGTTTCAAATGATGTTCAGTGACATTCTCGTTTTTATATCAAATGAAAATAATTATACTAAATCTGCAAATAACATAGGCGCTTTAGTGTCAATCTATGCTTAGGCTAGCAGTTATTCTTAGTTCCAAATGATGTTCAGTGACATTCTCATTTTTGTATCAAATGAAAGAAAAATATACTAAATCTGCAAATAACCTAGGCGCTTTAGTGTCAACATAATGAAACATTTCAGCCCTAAAAATATTCAAAAACATATTAAGTTTAAGAAGAATATTTGGTAGGCTGGAATGAAAGAAAAATATACTAAATCTGCAAATGACTTAGGATGATGTTCAGTGACATTATAGCTTTTATATCAAATGAAAAAAAAAACTAAATCTGCAAATAACCTAGACGCTCTTGTAGCAACCTACGCCTAGGCCAGCAGTGTTACTTAGCTCCACATAATGTTCAGTGACATTCTCGCTTTTGTATCAAACGTAAAAAATACTAAATCTGCAAATGACTTAGGATGATTTTCAGTGACATTTTAGCTTTTATATCAAATGAAAAAAAAAATTAATCTGCAAATAGACTAGACGCTCTTGTAGCAATCTACGCCTAGGCCAGCATTTTTTCTTCGTTCGAAATGATGTTCAGCGACACCCCCTTTTTTTGTATCAAATGAAAAATAATAATACGATAAAACAACAGGTTTAAATTTATTGCAATGGTTCCCATAGGAAATATATGGAATTTTCAAAATTTAATTATGAGACAACTTATCTTGGTTTTCGATTAATTACATCAAGCGTCTAGCGATAGGGCCGGAAACAGCCCTTAAAATTTAGAAAAGATGAGGGTTTGAGTGATACCTCACATCTTCTCCGGCTAGTTTCAGGATCAGTTGCTGGTTCTTCCGAGGCCCTTTCAGTATCATCACCTCTGTCTTCTCCTTCGCCACTTCCAGGCCCTTGGCCGTCATCCATCTTATTACTTGGTCGAAAGCATACTCGGCGTGTCTTCTCAGCTCCTCCTCGTTCTGTGCTTCCACCACTAGGGCAAGGTACTCCGCGTAGGCTATTGGGGTAACGCCCTCCGGATAAGCGAGTCTTAGTACCCAGTCGTACACAACATTCCACAGGGTTGGTCCCAGAACCGAACCCTGCGGAACCCCCACCGTACACTCGTGTCTCAGCCGCCCGACCTTCACGCATCTCTTCGAAAGGTACGATGTTGTGCACTGTATCAAATACTTGCTGATTCCTGAAATCGTCCAGCGATACCTATCAAAGATGCAAGATTCACAATTTTTGGTAGAAGCAACACCAACCTGTACCGACCTCATCTCCTGGATCAGAAAGCACTCCCCTCGATTGCTGCTCATAATTGAACGCCATAGTTTTCCGTAAAACGTAATTGTCCAGAGTATTTATAGCTTATTTAGCTTTCATTATTATGAATTAATGTATGTTATTGTAATGTAAATTAGTGTACATCATGCAAATGAGCTGTTCATTTAAATACATTGATTATTCATTATAGCCATGGGCGCCCATGCAGTAATTTCCAGGGGGGGGGCAATTTGGGGAAGATTGAACAATTAGATTTATTTAAATTAAAAGTTTCGTTATTTAAGAAATCATTACTGCTTACAGTGCGACTACAGGGGGGGGGGGGGGTGACTGCCCCCTCTTGCCCCTCCTTATGAGCGCATAGGCAGAGGTAAAAGTCAAATTAAGACTGATGGAGTCTAGGTTCAAGATTCAAGAGACCTCTTTTGTGCCATTTCCTTAATATTGACATCGTCTGACCCGTGTCCACTCAGATAAGAGGATTCCGGCAGGTGTACAAGGAGCTCCAAACATTCATGATACATCGGCGTGCTCCATAAGATGGTAATGTAATCAAGATCCATGCGATGCTCGTGGTTTTTTAGTTTATAAAGCCCAGAAAGTATGCCCAAGAGCAAGTCCAAATTCTCCCTTTTGTACTTTTGGAGCGCGCGATGCACCACAAGAAATGACGCTGCAATGGTTAGAGAAAGAATCGGCGGGACTAGATAAACGTCTTTGAACAGAGCGTTTTCTTAGGTTTTCTCCAAGGAGATATTTGTAGAGGGGAATATCCGTACATTTGGAGGATGGGAGAACGCAACCATTTTAGATTTGTGATTAAGTACCTAAATAATATCGTTCAATCAGTCTAATTCCTTAAGACGCTTGAAAGTTTGTGCGACAGACACCACATAAGGGAAACGACGCTTATAAGATTTCCTAACCGACAAGCGTACTCTCCAGGAAGATCCACAGGACAAAAATCGCCAAATGAAGTAATTAATAAATCGAATTGTATAGGTACCACAAATTACAAAAAAAAAATGCATGTCTTTGTGAAAATCAAAACTTGAATTTATATTGATGAGCGGTGCACCTAAAACTGCCTACATCAAATTGCAAACAATAGTGGTCACAGAATACTACCATGAGGTACTCCTCGATAATGGTTTTGGTGACTGTTCTGTTAGATACACCCGTAATGGATATTGTTATTCTGTCATTTAGTATTTATTAGTATTAGAAATTCAAAATATTTTAAGAGTCAGTCAGTCCACTACACCTATAAGACCCCCATCACCTATTCTTCCAAAAACTCCTTTGTATGCAAATGAAGAAACTATTTTTGTAAATTTATGGGTTTCTCGACAAGCATCAGACCGAAGAATAGTTCCAAACGAAATGGATAAGGTTTTACACGACTCAGACGTTATCATCACAGGTTCGTTAAAATTTGTTGACACAAACTTTAATAGCCATACGTTAGGTGTCGCCGGATGCTTTCCAAAATCACGCAACGTATCCGAGTTTCTCGACAATTTGTTTAATGGACGTGATTTGACTTCTGACGTACCGCACAATTGGAAAGTGGCTCTACCAAATCTTCCACCAAAAATCGGCAAAGTGAACGGATTGGAGAAGTTCGATTCTGGTTACTTCGGTGAGACGAGTTTGGGAGATAAATTGCTCATGGGTGTATCGTTGTAGGTATTCACCATCAGCAGGCCACGGATATGGATCCGGCTTGTCGGAAACTGCTCGAAATGTCAGTCGAAGTATTACTGGATGCGGGAATAAACCCGATCGAAATGAGAGGTTCCCGTACAGGAGTTTATATATGTACCATGTACACAGAAACAGAAAATTTGTTCTATGGCCCAAAGTTAGGTTCGCCAACTCTTGGAATGACTGGGTTAAGGACGCTTATTAAATATATTGGACACAGTGTGAGTTGTGCGATTTTAGGTGCACTAGGTCATCGTACGCTCAACGGATCAGCTACCATTTGGGCTTAGAAGGGCCTTCGGTATGCTTAGACGCTGCTTGCAGCGGTTCCATCTATGCAATGGAAATGGCTATAAGAGCAATTCGAGCAGGAGAGTGTAATAATGCCCTTGTCGGTGGTGCAAATTTACTTTTGAATCGCAACGTGCTAATGCAAAGTTCTTTGTAAGTTCTCTCGTCAAGTTAAAATATTTAACATGAAACGCAGGCTCGGGTTACTATCACCAAGTGCCAAATCGAAGGTATTTGATCAATCTGAAGATGGATACGTTCGATCTGAAGCCGTATCTTTAATTTTTCTTCAAAAGTTTAAAGATGCCAAAAGGATATACGCACAAATAGTCCAAGTTAGGACAAACTGCGATGGATTTAAAGAGGAAGGTATATCTCACCCTTCTTCTGAAATGTTAGTCGAACTAATAGAAGGCTTGTATGGTAAGGTTGGAATCGACCCAGCCACTGTTAGTTTTGTTGAGTGTCACGCCACAGGTCTCTAAGGTAATTACCTCTTTAAGCCAAACTGGAATGTTCTACGTTCCAGGCACCAGGCAGTCGGATTTTGAAGAACTATCAGCCATCAATGACACTTTCTGTAAAGGGAGGGTGCTGCCTCTAGTTGTGGGGTCTGTGAAGGCCAACATGGGACATAGTGAAGCTGCATCTGGATTGTGCTCGTTGATAAAGATACTTGGCAGTATGGAAATTGGTTGTATCCCACCTCAAATTCACTGTGACAATCTACGAGACGATATTGAAGCGTTTCGAAGTGGAAAATGTACAATAGCGAGGCAATGTCTCCCTCTGGGGGACTTGGACGGAGAGTATTGGGGTATGTCATCCTAACATCCCAGATTCTTTTCACATACAATTCCAGCAATGAACAACTCTGGATTTGGAGGAACTAATGCCCATGTTCTACTGAGGAATTGTATGGGTTTCAATCCCAATTTATTAAACACCTCTCCTGAAAAATACCAACCCATTAGAGCACCCCAAATTTCACCACTAATTCAATGGAATCATGCTGAGGATTGGCCAGTTTACGAATATAACACAGCGATACCTCTTGGTTATGAATTGCACAACATTACCTTTCAGCAAGTGTCTAAAGAACTGAATTTCCTTCTGGAACACCAGATAGATGGTAGGTAATAGAAAGTAGTGGTGGCAATTTTTTTCGAATATTCGAATATTCGAATGTATAATCGGGAATTATTCGAATACTTAATAATACCACTATTCCAATTCGAATAAAAACGAATAAAACGAAAGAAACGAATAAAACGAATAAAACGAATGAAACGAATAAAACGAATAACACGAATACAACGAATAAAACGAATACAACGAATAAAACGTTTTTTTTTTTACTGTTATTCGAATTCGAATAATATTCGAATATTTTTTTAACGAATATTCGAATACGAAAAAAATTAAATTTGCCACCACTAATAGAAAGCGAATCTCCACTGTAGTCGATAGCATATTTCTAGGACGATCAATTCTTCCATCCACGGGTTATTTGTATTTGGCCTGGAAAACTTTTTGTCAGATGATGGGTTTGATTATGGAAGAAACCGCCGTTGCCTTCCAAGAGTTAAGATTCTATCAAGCTTGCGTTCTTACGAAAGACACAGACTTGAACCTGGTGGTCCACATTTCTAGAATGGGCAAAAAATTTGAGGTATCACCCCCCCCAAACTTTTTACATGGCATACGCATAATTTTTTCATCTAGATTACCCAGTCGGATAACCTTCTAGCCAGCGGCACTATTAAAATAAAGAGGCACGAAACCGTAACGCATACTGTTAACCCTCCATTCCTTGCAGAAGATGCAATTTTTACGGAAGATATATACACCAAGCTAGACCTGCACGGCTATGAACATAAGTAAGTGGCACAAACTTGTACCAAATCTTCAAATTTAGTTTCAGAGGTGTTTTTCGTGCACTACAGGGTATAAACCATAAAAGTACCCAGGCACTAAGTAAGTGGACTGGGAACTGGATTGCATTTTTGGACACAGCTCTACAGGTTACCACTTTCCAGCTAGAGTCGCTTACGCTTTCGCTTCCAACCGCAATTAGCTACTTTAGCGTTGATCCTAGCGTACGGCCTACGCTAGAAACATCAATATTTTTCCAAAGAGAAACTCGAAAAGTTTGGTAAGTCAAAAAATCGTGTACATGACGACTAATTATTGTTATAGGTCTGATGGCGTCGAAATACGAAACGTTACACTGACCCCTACCCCGAAAAAGACCCACAAACCCATTTTGGAGAGTTATCAATTTGTGCCTTTTGTGGCACTGTTACCGAGCGCTATTGCTCTCAAAGTTAATATTCAATTAATCATGGAAAACCTTCAAACGAAAACGTTAAGCATTATGGAGATGCAGGATCAGTTTTCCACCGGTGAAGTACCACTGACCCCAATTCTTGAAAAAATCATTGAGGACATCCCGCATGTGATCTTGACACATTCTTCTCCTGCACAGTTGGTGATTATGTCGAGTGCCTCACAACGACCGCAGGTAAGCCAAAGAATCATTTGCACCATTATTTTTACGTATGGAGCCTAGGTTGCCCAAAAAGAAATGGAAAAATCCCAGTTCTTGCTGTCACGCGAGATTTCTTCGAGCGGTGGCTTACCCCAAATGGAAATTGTAACGGAGTATCAAACCGAAGAAGAATTTCTAGTATTACTTAAGGCAGTGAGGGATTTTAAGGAACCCACTGTGATCAATTTGAGAACCCATGGGTGGCTAAAATCTTTGCAGTCTACTTTAAATGCCAACCAAGACGTATTGCTCACTGATAACAATTCGAAAAGTGGCATTTTGGGTTTGCTCAACAGCCTGTCGCTGGAAGTGAGACCTGCGAGGGTCTCATGCGCCTTTAAGATGGACGAGGGTCGCGACGCTCTTTTGGAAGATCAAATGCAGAAACGTTTGCGCTTCAATGTTTTGAAGGCTGGACAATGGGGAACTTACCGTCATCTACCTTTGGATGGAGTACAAGAGTTTCCATACGAGTATATAACCACTAAGTCTGAGGTAATATTCGAAAGTGTGCAAATGGGTCGTGACCTTTTCCGTTACAGGTTCTTTACGCAGGTCTACACTTGCGATATGTTAACGAGGAGCTTAGGGGGATCGTAGGATTGGAGTATTCCTGTGTGAATTCCTCTGGCAAGAGGGTTATGGGCTTAAAAGATTTAAGCTGGGATATTCCAAAGGAGTGGTCTTTAGAGGATGCGACAACAGTCCCTTTGACTTACGCAACGATATTGTATGCCTTGATTGAGGTATTCTCCCACGAGTTCGGTTTTACTGAAATTTCTCAGTGTCTCTCTTGCAGGTTGCCAAATTGAGGTTTGGACAAAGTGTTTTGATAGTGGGAGGTGATAGCATTATGGGAATCGCGGCCACCTCTGTGGTACACCACTACAAATGTAACGTCTTTAATATGGATACAAGCCAAAAGGGTAACTACCACCACTACTCCCGAACGGTTTCAGAAATTGGCGTGATGAAAAAGACAAAAGGTAGGGGTGTGGATATCATACTAAACTGTCTAAAAGAAAGTAAACTACGGACGTTTGTACACTACCTGGCAACTGGTGGCAAATTAATCGAATTCGGCCACTCAGATGTGCCACTACAAGTGGCAAATTTGCAATACAACCGCGGCTTCTACTGGATTGATCAAAATTCGGTTGCCGAAATGGTTCGGTTATCTTCACTGGTATCGAAAGGAATTGACCTTGGATATGTCAGACCTTTGCCGAGGGTTACGTACGATTCCAACGAGGTCGAAAACGCTTGTCGTTATCTAGTGTCCAACGCGACCACAAAAAGGGTTATAATTCGAATGAGTTCACCACATCTTCAAATAAGGACGAATAGGTTCCGATGTGATCCTCGGAAGGTTTACGTTCTAGTTGGAGGCCTCGGCGGTTTAGGATTAGAGATGACGGATTGGTTAATCGCTCGTAATTGTCGGAAGATGGTGATGGCAACAAGATCGAATCCAAAAGGGTACCAAAAGTATAAAATTAGGTCTGCATTTTTGATACGATGTATGAGAAATAATTGAAAGAATGTAGGCGGTGGACGGAGAGTGGTGTTCAGGTGGTGGTTGAGTGTCGAGACCTTAGTGAAGAAAAGGGGTGTGACGCCTTGCTTCGTATAGCGAGCGCCCTAGGAGAGGTGGATGCAATTTTTAACTTGGCGGCCAGTTTGAGAGACGGCCTACTTGAGAAGCAAACGGAATCCACGTTCGCGGTGCCGTTCCGCTCAAAGGTAACCATCACGGAACATCTCGATAGGACCAGTCGAACGATGTCCCCAACCCTCAGGTACATCTCGGCACTCTCTCACAAGCTAACATTGATCTTTTCCAGATATTTCGTCGTGTTCTCCTCAATGAGTGCAGGAAGAGGTTTTGTGGGTGTTACAAATTATGCGATGGCGAATTCGGCGATGGAACGAATTTGTGAGGAACGGAAACGTGACGGTTTTCCGGCTTTGGCGATTCAGTGGGGATCCATCGGAAGCGTGAGTGATAGTTTCGTCAACTGTGATTCACTGTATTAATTTAGGTGGGACTTATGCGTGATAGTCCAGATACGTCAAGAATAAGTGGATCTCTAAGTCAAAGAGTTTCATCATTCCTAAGGCAGTTGGGAAAACTGCTCGTGCGACAGGAACCTGTAGTCTCGTGTATAGTTTTGGCATCAAAGGACAAGCTTGAACCAAACTCAAACGATATCATGAGTCACATCTACAAAATTTTAGGTTGTTACTCTTTTGGTTGAATGTGCTTATCATGTTGTACTTGAAGGTGTACGAAATTCGCAACACGTCAGCCTGCACGTGCCACTGGCGCAAATGGGCCTGGATTCCTTATCAATGGTAGAATTAAGGTCGTTCTTGGAAAACAGCTTTGGAATCAGTTTCCGCGCGAGGGAGCTAACAAGTGCTACCCTTCACATGTAAGACTTTGAACAAAACTTGAATTCTCGTAGATCATTTTGTATGTTGAAGGTTGAAAGGTGTAGTCGAAGAGAAAATTTCTTCTCATAAGGATTAGAAGACCATTAAATTACTTGAATTTAGGGGTGGGGGGTCAGTTTACAATTAATATTTAATACTGTCAACGATGGGTCAAGGTTGTTGTTTTAACATAGACAGATTGAAAGGTAAATGTTTTATCCAAAATTACACTTTATTTTTGAAAAGCTAAATGTTAAAATACAAAATTTTGAAAAAAGTCATCTGTTTCACTGTTAATGATTGACTTTTTTATATATTGTATACATATTATATTAACGAAAAAGTAAAAATACAAGCAAATAATATTGTAAATAAATGAAACGTTCAAGGTCAAAATGTACAGGTGTGAGACCATCGTATTCCGACAGGTCTGATTCTGGCATTTCCTCAATAAGTTTATCGCTTCCATTCTCTTCTAATGGTCTAAGTTTCTTCTTCTTCTTGCCCGTCTTCATTTTAACAGTTTTAGGTTAGAAGTAATAGTCGGTATTAGTTCCCATGTAGCACCGTTTATAGGCGTTAGCTTGGTAGAATATAGAGAGAATAATTGTTGAACTGCAACCAATATTGGGTGAATATATTTTTATAATATTATACAAAATAATATTGGAAATACAATATAAGAACAATATTTGCAATATTTAGTAAATATTGCTATTTAATGTAAATTCAAATATTTTACACACAATAATGCACCAATATTGAGTGTACAATATTACTAAATATTGAAAATCGATATTTAACCAATATAACGTACATATTTGTATTGTTTAGTAAATATTGCTATTTAATGTAAATTGAAATATTGTACACACAATAATGCACCAATATTGCGTGTACAATATTACTAAATATTGAAAATCGATATTTAACTAATATAACGTACATATTTGTATTGTTTAGTAAATATTGCTATTTAATGTAAATTGAAATATTGTACACACAATAATGCACCAATATTGCGTGTACAATATTACTAAATACGAGTTGTTTAGCTGTTTGGTGTATATTAGGTGGGTTGTTGAAGAATTAAATAAACAGCTACTTTTATAAGTTTCAAAGGCAATTATATAATTGCCATTATTGATAATTTTATTATGACGTTTCGCTTATTGGTTAAGCTTATTCATATAGTAATCATGATTTATCCAACGAGGGGTCAACATTTTTATTAAATAGGGGTTAAGTTGTTTTGGAGGGAATTTGGCACCACCTTTGTAATCACACTCATTTTTTTTTATTACGAAAAATTTTTGGAATTAATTGAATATTTATAATTAATTGTACAAACTTTTACTTTTAAGAAGATGGTTGACAAAAGTGATAATAAAAGTAAAAGTTTGTACAATTAATTATAAATATTCAATTAATTCCAAAAATTTTTCGTAATAAAAAAAAATGAGTGTGATTACAAAGGTGGTGCCAAATTCCCTCCAAAACAACTTAACCCCAATTTAATAAAAATTTTGATCCCTCGTTGGATAAATCATGATTATTATATGAATAAGCTTAACCAATAAGCGAAACGTCATAATAAAATTATCAATAATGGAAATTATATAATTGCCTTTGAAACTTATAAAAGTAGCTGTTTATTTAATTCTTAAACAACCCACCTAATATTACTAAATATTGAAAATCAATATTTAACCAATATAACGTACATATTTGTATTGTTTAGTAAATATCGTTATTTAATGTAAATTCAAATATTGTACACACAATAATGCACCAATATTGCGTGCACAATATTACTAAATATTGAAAATCGATATTTAACCAATATAACGTACATATTTGTACTGTTTAGTAGTGTTTAGTAAATATTGCTATTTAATGTAAATTCAAATATTTTGCACACAATAATGCACCAATATTGCGTGTACAATATTACTTACTAAATATTGAAAATCGATATTTAACCAATATAACGTACATATTTGTATTGTTTAGTAAATATTGCTATTTAATGTAAATTCAAATATTGTACACACAATAATGCACTGCGTGTACAATATTACTTACTAAATATTGAAAATCGATATTTAACCAATATAACGTACATATTTGTATTGTTTAGTAAATATTGCTATTTAATGTAAATTCAAATATTGTACATACAATAATGCACTGCGTGTACAATATTACTTACTAAATATTGAAAATCGATATTTAACCAATATAACGTACATATTTGTATTGTTCAGTAAATATTTCTATTTAATGTAAATTCAAATATTGCACACACAATAATATACTAATATTGTGTGTACCATATTACTTAATAATGAAAATCGATTTTTAAGCTATATAACATAATAACAAAAGATATAATTACAATATTTAGTAAATATTACTATACAATATAAAGTCAATATACATATATTCATCAATAACATAACAATACTGTGTTTTCAATATTGATGGATATTTAAAATAATATATTTAGGCAACATGGAAAAAATATTCAGAAATTATAAATTTCCGTAGCTCAGTGGTATCATGGCTGACTTTTAACCGGGCGATCGATGGTTCGAGTCCTACTTGAAGCAAAAGGTTTTTCAGCATCACCGAATTCCTCTTAGTCTACACAAAGGAGCCACCGGAGCACATGGAGCTCTGAAGGCGCTGCGGAGAAAATGGGATGTGAAGATGACCCAGGTCCTTTCTTACTATTCTGGGACATATTACAAAAATAATAATGGGCCAATATTGTATAAATATTTTCCCAATATATTTACAATGAAATTCCAATAAATGTTACATGGCTTACTCTACTTGAATATGAGTTATTCAACCAAAAAATTTGCAGGAACTGTATATTTCGTTTATGTTTAGAAAACACACTGGTTACTATAGTAATTTTAATGAAACTCATCTGAAAAATACACTTTTCCTTGCACACGATGAAACACGTTATAGTCAGCTATTTGATATTTCGTCCCACTCTTCCCTATCCATCAAGTACGTTTTATATTGAGAGATGTTAGTTAACAGGAAGCATTTCGACGAAATTTTCGGTATATTAAACGTAATTGATCATAAAAAATATGGCACGGTGGGTGTCCGAATATCGTCATAAATGGTGCAGAAGCGACGACGTCGCCGTTTAAATTCCTTTAAAATCGCATCATTTAACCCTACCCCTTAGAAATTTCATAATAGACCCTAACCACCTCTTTATTACAGTATAAAATAAGGTTCGCACGTTACGACAATGTAAGTTAAAGAGTGCTTTTGTGTTCGAGTTGTAATTTTGTTATACGCGATGACTAAATTATAGGGCGCAAAATTTTAAAGCTCGATGCGTTTTGTGGTCGCCTTTTAAGTGCCATCTGTCATATTTATTATTTATATTATTGCTCACTTTCGTCAATGGACCAGTTCGTTTCAATTGTAACATGAAAACTATTTCTGAAATGTGGAAAAGTACAACAATTACAATACTTTCTGAGGAAACCTGCGGCTACTTGTAGGTATACTTTCTGGACACTGCAAACTTAACAAGCACATGCACCGCATGGGCCTGGTAGAATCACCATCCTGCAGGGGATGCTACACAGAAGACGAGACGGCGCAACACATATTGTGTGAATGTCCCGTACTTGTCGAATTAAGACGATCCATGTTGAGAGAATCCTGGCCGGACATGGCTAAGATTAGAGCCGCTTCCCCGTCCAGCATCCTCAGGTTCATCTCACGTGTGGGATGGCTTGAGTGACGTTGCGGGGTCGGACGACTCTAATCAGGGAGGCAGCACAAAGGGCCCGAAAAGATGGCCTAGGTGCGCGTGGGTTCTCCCACCCTCCCATCGAAATACAGAATCCAGAATACTTTCTGTTTTACGTCGGCCATATCGGACACCCTGGCGGCTTTTAGAGAACTTTCGGTTTGTCTCGATCATTCTGAAACGCTCGCGTAACCATACTGTACATGGAAATGGTGCACCACGTTCAATTGCAGTACAGTCGACCTTTCTATCCTCAATGGGTGGGTTGCCTGTTAACTGCAATTCAAGGTTTTTCAGTAGGAGTACATTTTTACAGTGAGTAAGTATGTACAGAAGAAGAAGGAGCTCTGTGTGCCATTTGCTCAACAAATTTTGGAGAAAGTGACATGAAATCTAATAAACTGTGACGCCGCACAAGGTGATGCTGTCTGTGTGTGGTTGTACTGGAAGGTCACCGTCCACCATGAGCTACTTCCACTCTATTATGGACGACTACAGAGATTACACCGGGCAATCGGAAGAAAACTTGGGTCATTTTCATTTAAATGAGGTTTTACGTTAGGAGCTTCATTTTATCGAAATATTGCGTTAAGATGTTCATTTAAATGAAATTTAGCTCGAGGCGTTTCATTTAAATGAAGTTTTACTTTAGGAGTTTCACTTAAATGAAACTCTGCTCGAGGAGTTTCATTTAAATGGAATTTTACCTTAGGAGTTTCATTTTATTAAAATTTTGCGCTAGAAGTCATTTAAATGAAACTTTATTTTACGACTTTCATTTTATTTAAATATTGCGCTAGGAGTTTCATTTACCTAAATGAAACTTTATTTTAAGGAGTTGTTTTACGTTAGGAGTTTCAGTTAATTCGAGGAGTTTCATTTAAATGAAATTTTACCTTAGGAGTTTCATTTCATTAAAATTTTGCGCTAGAAGTCATTTAAATGACACTTTATTTTAAAGAATTTCATTTTATTGAAATATTGCGCTAGGAGTTTCATTTAAATGAAACTTTACTTTAAGGATTTCCATTTAAATGAAGTTTTACTTTATGAGTTTCAGTAAAATGAAATTCTGTTCGATAAGTTTCAGTTAAACGAAATTTTACCTTAGGAGCTTCATATTATTAATTCTTTGCGGTAGAAGTTACTTAAATGAAACTTTATTTTACGAGTTTCATTTTATTGAAATATTGCGCTAGGAGTTTCATTTACATGAAATTCTGCCCAGGAGTTTCATTTAAATAAGGTATTACGTTTGAAGCTTCATTTTATTGTAATATAATATTGCGCTAGAAGTTACATTTAAATGAAATTTAGGTGGGGGAATTTCCTTTAAATGAAGTTTTACTTTAGGAGTTTCATTTAATTGAAACTCTGTTGGAGGAGTTTCATTTAAATGAAATTTAGCTCGAGGCGTTCATTTAAATGAAATTTTACCCTAGGAGTTTCATTTTATTAAAATTTTACGCTAGAAGTCATTTAAATGAAACTTTATTTTAAGGAGTTTCATTTACATCAAGTTTTACTTTAGGAGTTTCAGTAAAATGAAATTCTGTTCGATAAGTTTCATTTAAATGAAATTTTGCCTTAGGAGCTTCATATTAGTAATACTTTGCGCTAGAAGTAATTTAAATGAAACTTTATTTTTCCATTTAAATGAGGTATTACGTTTGGAGCTTCATTTCATTGAAATAGTGCGCTAGGAGTTACATTTAAATGAAATTTAGGTAGGGGAGTTTCCTTTAAATGAAGTTTCTCTTAAGGAGTTTCAGTTAAATGAATTTCTGTTCGAGATGCTTCATTTAAATGAAATTTTAATCTAGAAGTTTCAGTAAAATGAAATTCTACTTGAGGAGTTTCATTTAAATAAGGTTTCACGCTAGGAGCTTCATTTTATTGAAATATTGTGCTAGGAGTTACATTTAAAATGAAATTTAGCTCGAGGAGCTTCATTTAAATGAATTTTTACTTTAGGAGGCTCATTTTATTGAAATTCTGCACTAGAAGTTTCACTGAAATGAGGTTTTATGTTAGGTGCTTCATTTTATTGAAATATTGCGCTAGGAGTTTCATTTTATTAAAATTTTGCGAGAAGTTTCATTTAAATGAAATTTTGCTCTGTGAGTTTCATTTAAATCAAATTTTACCTTAGGAGCTTCATTTTAACTTTACCCTAGAAGTCATTTAAATGAAACTTTATTTTACGAGTTTCATGTTATTGAAATATTGCGCTAGGAGTTTCATTTACATGAAATTCTGCTCCAGGAGTTTCATTTAAATGGGGTATTACGTTTGGAGCTTCATATTATTGAATTATTGCGCTAGGAGTTTCATTTAAATGAAATTTAGGTGGTAGAGCTTCCTTTAAATGAAGTTTCTCTTTAGGAGTTTCAATTAAATGAAATTCTGTTCGAGAAGGTTCATTTAAATGAAATTTTAATCTATAGGAGCTTCATTTATATAAGGTTTCACTTTAGGAGCTTCATTTTATTGAAATATTATTGTGCTAGGAGTTTCCTTTTATTAAAATTTTGCGCTGGAAGTTTCATTTAAATGAGATTTTGCTCTGTGGGTTTCATTTAAATGAAGTATTACTTTAGGAGTTTCATTTAAACGAAATTTTACCTTAGGAGTATAATTTTACATTAGGTGCTTCATGAAATATTGCGCTAGGAGTTTCATTTTCATTTTATTCAAATATGACGCAGAGTTTCATGTAAATGAAATTCAACCTAACCAATGTAGCATTTAATATTGGTGTAATATTGGCATTTCATTGCAAATATATTGGGTAGAATATTAATGTATAATATTGTCCCCCCAACATTGAAATGTGAATAATTTTACATATTGGCTAAATATTACTAATCGATATTATTTCAATAATGAGGAAAATATTTATACAATATTGGCTTATTATTGTTTTGTAATGTGTCCCAAAATAGTAAGAAAGGGGGGTGACCTGCACCACTCCAGAGCCCTAACTGCTCCGAGGGACTATTTCCCAGTGCGCAACGCCTGCAGGGCTCCAAGTGCACCGGTGGCTAGGAACCCTATTTACTTCATTTTGAGAAAGTATCCTAACGTTATTATTTCTGAATATTTTTTCATGTAGCCTAAATATAACATTTTAAATATACAGTAATATTGAAACACAGTATTGTTATGTTATTGATAAATAAATATTGACTTTAAATTGTATAGTAATATTTTCTAAATATTGTAAATATTGCTAAAATATCGATTTTCAATATTTAGTAATATTGTACACGCAATATTGGTACATTATTGTATGTACAACGTTTGAATTTACATTGAATATCAATATTTACTTAATATTATAAATATTGTATGTTATATTGCATAACATCGATTTTCAATATTTAGTAACTTTGCACACGTAATATCGGTGCAATATTGTGTGTACAATAATTGAATTTACATTAAATAGCAATATTTACTAAATATTGCAAATATTGTTCTTATATTTACTAAATATTGTCTTTCCAATATTTGTATATTACAAAAATATATTCACCCAATATACGTCCGTCCTTGGATATCCATTTACATCTTTGGCAGTTTTGATTCAAATCGGTCAAGCGGTTTAACCGTACGTTTTTCTTAACTTCTAACCGAAAGTACAAATACCAATTTTTATGGATTTAACTTAAAAAAATGACGGATTTCCATACAAAGTTTCATCCCCTGTTTTACCCCCTTAGGGGTTGATTTTCGGAATATCCTGAAATACGTCTGTCTTAATTTCTAACCGGTATATCAATTTTTATGGTTTTAGTTAAAAAAATGACGGATTTCCATATAACCTTTCAATCCCTATTTTACCTCCTTAGGGGTCGAATTTCGAAAAATCCGTCTACATGTCTACATCATAAAGGGAAGCTCTGCGTAAAATTTCAGCTATCTAGGTCCAAGGGTATGGATTGGGCGTTGACGAGTCAGTGAGTCAAGACTTTTCATTTTATATACAGGGTAGCTCATTAGTATGAGGAAGTCCAATATTATTTCATTCAATATCATACGGATTAAGTATGTTTCAAATAAAAGTTGGGGGATACGAACCATTGCATATTTGTCAAATATTTATAAACATACAGGGTGCTTCGAATAATCGTGGCTCCGTGCTGACATGTATTTTTAAATGGAACACCCTATATTTGATGTTATATTCCGATTGTTAATTTTTGGTACACAAATTAATAAAGATCGTTCCATAGTGAATATACAAATATTTATCGGTTTACTTGTACAGGGTGTTTGCAATAATACGTAATGATTTGTAAATTTCGAATAGGAAAAGCAGTGTTATTTTAAATGGAACACCAGTAAAAACTACTAGTGTTAGAAGACACGGTACAGACATGAATTGGAGAGATTGAAAAGCTTTATCGATCTACATAATAATATACAGGGTCTTCCATTTAAAATAACAAAGCTTTTCCTATTCGAATTTTACAAAACTTTACGAATTATTGCAAAACACCCTGTACAAGTAAATCGATACATATCAGTATATTCACTAAGGAACGACCTTTACTAATTTGTGTACCAAAAATTGACCCACAATATTATAAATCCGAACGAGCCGCAGCATTTTTTAAACAGATCATATTTTTTCAAAAAAATCATGAAAAAAATTCATAATTTGGGAATGCCGCATTTAAAACAAAAAAGAAAAATATATGGATAATAATTTAAGACAGCAATCGGAATATGACATCAAATATAGGGTGTTCAATTTAAAAAAACATTTTTTAATCCGTATGATATTGAATGAAATAATATTGGACGTCCTCGCACCAATAATGTGCTACCCTGTATACATTCTGTTCAGTGTTCAAGGAGTTTCATTTCAATGAAGTTTCACTATTTGGTTTAAGTTAATTTTTTTTTCACACGAAGAAACCAGTTGAATTTTACTTAAAAAACGCTTATTTTCCCCGACTACAAATATTTATGAAAGAATTTAGATTGAAATGTAACTTATTATCATTGTTAAAAAATTAGTTTATAAAATACTAAATAAAGTATTTAAAACTAAACTAAACCTGTGGGGAATCAAAACGGAAACTAATTTGTGTGTGCTAATTATAAGTGTAACTAAATAAATTAATTATAATGAAAATGAGCATTGTTTCCAAAAAAGAGTTTTCCTACAGAAAATAGCCGAAAATTTAAGAATATTATTCAAAAGAACATTTCAAAAAGCCACAGAGCAAATTGCATAAGTAAGAGGGATTTGGTGTAATCCCAGATTTGATAGCAAAGTATGATATGTTACGGTCTAAGTGGCTCCCTCGAGCACTTTACCGCATTACGTATATATCAAATAAATAACGAGAACTGAAAATCCTCCCTTTCTCGCTTTTTCTTGCATTACCTTTTGTTTTGCGTTCATCTTCTATTAATAACCCTTAACGATTCTTCAATAATAATACGCGAATTATTATCTGGATATATGAAACCCAACAAAAATTAAAGACCGATAAGGTTTCAATGGTAGATAAAATGTCAATTACAGACGGAAGTCCCCACAGACAAATTGTTATTGAGTAAATCCGGGATTACGGAAACGCTTCGGGGTCGAGGAGATATTTATAACAAAAGAGGGAAGATTCAATACTTCAGATAAACAGTTTCATTGGACACTATAAATACACTATGATTTCTATGTTTTAACCGTAAGTAAGTATTCGTTTTTTACATTTTTGTAGTTTCACACTAATTATTGCTTCAATTATTCGAATTTCTTTCTCATTTTTATTTTTATACGTGGTCGATGTCCCACCCTTCTTTTGTTAAATCGTGACATTTTATTAATTACAGGGCACGAGCCAAACAATTTTTGTTTTATCGAATTCCCCACAACTTTTGATCTGGATATAGCGTCTGTCATTTACAGTTTAGTATTGTTTGTTTGTTTTTTTGTTTTTGATTATGTTAAACTTGTTGCTATTCTAGAGCCCTGAAATTGTTCGTCTGGTTAATGTGCCTCAAAGGCTGTATCCAAAACAGGTTCAAGGAGCTTGACTAAGAAGGCGATCGTCTGGGCCGCGGAAGAAAGTGTACTGTCAACACAGTCAGGAGAAGAAATCCGAAGATACTGTTTCCTCCTCTTTTATTTTCTTAGAAAAGGTAAAATTTCGTGAAGTTCTCGGGAATCAAGAGAAGAGACTTACCCAGAGAAAAATCTGCAGTAAGACATCTTTAAGCGCAATCGGTCAGGTTGTACTGAACCCGTGTAATTGAGCCTTTAAGTTAAACTCATCTGGGGAACTATTGATCTTTTTATAAAAGTTTGTGTGTACTTAGAATGTGATTGGCAAGCTATAATTAGAAGCCTCCTCACTGTAGCCGTCCATCATACGAAAAGCTCTCTTTGTGGCGAGGAAAACTTTTATATAATGGACCAAGGTTCTCAGGATCTCAATACTGGACAACACTTGATTCGAATGTTTCCAGTCTTCTTCACTATTAAATGGAAGGGAGGGAGGAGAGGGGGGCGAATGATTGAAAAAAAGGGATAAGTAGTTTCATTTTCAGCTACAAAAATACACTGGTTCACCTTTCGATTAATCATATATTTTATAAGTTGTTCATACAACCAAGGACCATTATAAAGTTGGACACTTTCAATAAGAGACGTTGCTTATACAGTCATCCCCATTTGTTCCTCCTTTAACCTACGAAAAGCGAAGAGTTTTATACCTATCATTGCCAAAGAGGTTTGCTTACTGAGACAGTGTGGTGTTCATTAGTTCACGGACACTTTTAAACATTTCAAATTGTTGTTCCAAGAATTGCTTAATTTCAACACTTGTAATTGAATCCATTCCTATCTGAGATAAAGAAGAATGCAAGCTGATGTGCTTCAGGTTAAGACCTGTAAATGTTGACAATAATAATATTCCATAAGCGGTAAAGTAAGGAAGATAATGGGGAACGTACCCAATAAATTAGCGATTCCTCCAAGAAAATCGAGCTCCTTTGATTGGTTATCACGGGTCTTCGCCGGTACGCTACTGGCAACAATCACTTCATCACTATCTAAAAGGACGTCTAAAACCTGAAGGCAAGATGCAATTTTTTGTTTAACTACTCCACCTAGTGTCTCAAGAGTACTCAGTTTATTGTCATAGTCTTCTAGTAGTCCAACCTAATAACACCGTCCTATACATTATAGAAGTTTGGCGAGTCTCTGTACTTACATCCCCAATCATACCCCACTGAATGGCAAGCGCTGGGTAACCTTCATTCTTACGCATCACGCATATTTCTTCCATGGCCGAGTTAGCCATTCCATAGTTCGACTGCCCAATATTTCCCCTGCCACTAACTATCGATGAAAATACGACAAAGCATCTGTAAAATTAGCTAAGATAATGTTCCTGCTCTCAGACAAGGAACGCACCTCAAATTTGGACAATGAAGTCGACTGGCCAGATCTAAATTTTTAGTTACGACCAATTTTGGTACAAGGGACGACGTAAATGTCGCCCTGTTCTGATTTTCAAAAAGTCCGTCGCTCAGTACTGCCGCCAGATTGAATATTCCGTCTACGGAACCCAATTCATGAGCTTTTCTAAAAAGTGTGCAACATCCCTCAACGGTTTCGAGGTTATCTTGAGAAACAACAACGTGTGTACCATCTTCTTCCCAAAATCTAAAAACAGTTTAAGTTACGAAGAAGGTAACAGGTTTTCCACTTACTTTATTTGGAAGTTTTGGTAATCGGTGGTCACACCATTTCTGGACACTAATACCAATTTTCGCGCTCCACGTGTCACCAACCAATCAGCTATCTGTAGTCCGAAGCCCCCCAAACCTCCAACCAAGACATAGACTTTGTCGGAGTTGCAGTAAAATCTAAAAAAATTGTTTATCCTATAAACAGGTAGGTCTTTAAAAACAGTACTTGGGCCTTGCGGACAGGGTCAGTCGATCGAACGTGTTCAGTTTTTCATCCCTCATCTTTACTATGACTTTTACGCTGTGTTTGTGGGTTATCATGTACGTAAGAGCATCTTTAACCATATCACTTTCATATACCCTTCTCGGAAGCGGCGTGATGTACTTCATGCGAATACCTTCACATAGAGCGTGCTGAAGCTGTTTCTTCCGCCAGGACGTCGCCCCATATATTTCATATAAATTTACAAAAGAAAACGATCGATTTCCCAAGATAGATCCCATATCCAAAATACTCTCTTTGGCAACATCGTGTTGTCCAAGTTCGAAAAACTTTCCCCCTCGAGAAAGGCAACGCAATCCGGCGTACAGTTGCTCGTCGGGAAACGAGTTCACGATCACATCGACTCCTTTCCCCTTAGTTTCTTTCATTATCCTTTGCTCGAAGGACCAATCTAGAGACATTCCAATAAATTTATCTAAAATTGATGGAATTGTGACGACGTTTCGCGATATTCTACTCAATTACCTTGAAGCGAGGGATAAAGCCGTTTCAGAATGTTTCTTCTCCTCATCGAGTTGACTGTTACATAAATGGTGCAGTTGTAATACGCGGCAACATTTATTGCGGCCTGCTCTACTTCTGCGCCACCAGCGTGAATCAAAACAGTTTGACCTGCTTTAATTTTGCCAATCTAAGGGAAGAGAGCGGTGCATTTTATTGAAATAATTTGGGAATAGATCTCGCAATAGCCGAACTTACAAAGAGAAAAGAGGAGAAAGTGGCAAAGTGCTCTAGATCAAAGGAGGATAAATGCAACTAATTATCTAGCATACAAGCAACAACGTATCATGGTAAAGGAAATGGTATTAGGAGCAACAAAGCAACCTTGCGAGGAATTCGAGAAGGAGAGTCGAGGGAACCAAAATTTCTTCCACAGAGCTTTGACCCCACTAAGAAAAGGCAAACAGAGCAAGATAAGAAAAACAGTTGGAGAAAATGGTCCAAACCCAAAAAGAACACCAGAACAAGCAATCAAGGGAATAAAAATGGGGAGGCTGCTGGGTATGATAAAACAACTTCCGAGATGATAAGGAACCTAGGAACCCAAGTTATAGGTATACTAACGAAGATTTCAACATCGCCTGTATTACCAAAGGAACCACGATGAAATCTACAAAACCAAAATTACTATACGGCAGTAAGAGTTGGTTTCAAAAATCAAAAGTCCAGCAATTGACATGAATCAACTGAGAGAGCAAGAGTCAAAAATGGTAAGTTCAGGGGGAGGCCGAGGAAAACCAGAACCACGAAATGGGAGTAATCATACGGAGAAGAGAAGCTACATGGACAGGGGCAACAGACATAGCAAAAGATAAGAAGCTGTGGAGAAAATTTGTATTATACCTATGTAAAGGTATAATTGTATTGTAAAGTGAACTTTCGGGTAATTAGGTTTTGATTATGCCTTCCAACTTACGATAATGAGCGCATATACAACGGTGCAGTATGCAGCAGGTACGGTGGCTCCATCTTCCAAACTCCACTCGTCTGGAATCTTCCAACTGAGATGATTATCTGATGTTACCAAACTGGCCAAAGCTGCTTCTTTAACTATGGCCATCACTCGCTCACCGCTACGATTGAACTATATAGCCGAAAATTAATCAAACACTTTTTACCTTGGTGTTTTTCCGGAGAACTCGAAACCCAAATTTAAAGGTTTTTTTGGAGATGATAGCAAAGTATCATTGAAATTTAATCCAGTGTAGTACACCTGAAACGGAAGGTCGTACAGGAAAGCGATAACTATTATATTTACGTATGCCAAAGTGTGGTCAGGAGGAATTTGGCCATCTTTGATGGGTGGTCCTTGCTTCCAGTAGAAATTACTCCCATCTGTGGTCCCGACTACCTCTTCAAATTCCTTTACATTTTTAGGCTCCTTGTGGAAATACGCGTACGTTCCCCATGCACCGTCTCGAAGGATGTTCACGAGCAAAGACTTTTCGAGTTGTTCTCTGAAAAACCTTTGGTCAAAATCAAATTTAGTATCACGGTCCATTAGAATAACGCATGAAACTGGGCATTTAGTGTACTCCAGCTTTAGGCAGTTAATTAATCCGAGAATTCCGTTTACAGGATGTCCAGCTGAGAGCAAAATGATCCTTTCGTTATCACTAATGGAAGTTTGCAATTCCGAAATCCAATTCAGGTCGTCCGATACAGAAACAACGCGCGGTTTTGCGTACGCAACCCTTTTCCTCAAGAGGAATACGAAACCACTCTCGCTCCTGTGGGTTAAAATAACATCCACTTGCTCGATCGCTTCCATGCAGTAATCGGGTGGCTGCCTTACCAAGATGAAGGCACCTTCTTGTAGCCGTTCCGGGAGTTGATTTAGTATCTGAAATTAGCAAGGATTAGTGGGAGGTTTATAGAATAAACTCAACTTTCTTAGAAACATCTGTCAGGACAACCAAACTCGTATTCTTCTCTATAAAATCGATTTTCTTATTCTCCACAACAATGTTAGGTAAGTCTAACTGCAGTGAGGAGTACACTACGATCTTGTATTGCAACGCAATCTCCGAGAATAGATTGGAAATAGTGAGCGACAGCACGTTATCTTTGTTTTCGACAAACTCAACGATTCGTACCGCGCTTGCCCTAATGTTATCTGTCACAACTCGAAGACACGTTCGAACTGAGTCACTCTCGGAGAAAATACCACTGTATGGAACGAACTTGTAGTCTTGCAAAAGAGGCGTATCTACGGGAGCTCGTTTGGAAATTGGTCTAAATCGTAGTCCTCTAATTTCGACGCCCGATGACCTGAAACAGTGTAAATGAGGAGTGATAAGTGCACAGGTAAACAACAAACTTAATTATGTTGCAATGGGTTGGTGAGTGAACCATTTCAGATGTTCCTAAATGTCTTTGAGCATCAATGACCAAGCGGTTTATGGAGGTCGGCAGTACAAAATCTCTGCAGGTTTTCTTAAAGAGAATCATTGACATCATGTTGTCAATGAACGTGATCCAATTATTATTCCACTTGATTAGGGCTTGAGTTGCTCTCGTGTCAATTTCCAGAAGACCCCGAAACTGATCTCTGTAATTCATAGATAACGAAATTTATCCGGATTAGTTTTGGGCTACCTGTAATGGTACTGCCGTAAATTTAGCTGCCTATAAATGGAATTGAGGGTAAGGGGTTGTTCGATTGAAGTTGCCATTGGAGTACACTCGATTGCGTGGTCACAAGCATGGCGAAGTGACTTTAAATAACCGCTGATTAACAATTCATTCTCATGCGATATCTAAAAATCTCATTGAAATTATAGTGTTTACTGCAAGAACTTATCAGGTAACCTCAAAGCGGTTGGATAGCCTAAAAATCTGTACTGTAAGTTCAATGTTACCGCTTTTTGACAGAATGAGGATCTGATGAAGTTTTATTCTTTCAAGTAACACCTTCGCCTCTGAAATTAGGAGACCTTCGCGTTTTAGGAACGTTTCCAAAGCGAAATAAATGAGAGCGGTAGCCGGTAGCAAATTTCGACCGTCGATCACGTGACCCAACAAAAATTTCCAGTATTCATCCATGGTTTCGAGTGATACCCAAACTATCTCCGTTCCGTGTTTGGCATCGCATATTGGTTTCGGAATAAACCAATCCTCTTCGTGGTCCCATCTTAACAACGGTGATATTGTGGGAGCCTTAACTGGTAAATCGCTGACGGAGAAAAGTTTGGATATGTTTGGGTTAAAACCAACTTGATAAAGCCTAAAATAGGGCGTAAATAATGTCAAAAATGAAATAATTCGTACCGTCCCAACGACATCAGCAATGAATGGGTGTCTGTCACGTCCATCACATTACAAGTACCGCCCTTAAGAATGAAAGACGCCAGTGCAATGTTAGTGGTTTGGTTCTCCTCTATTATGCGTTTTAGAAGGCATTCGGTTTTGCTCTTAGCAGGCGATTGTGGTGTGTTACCATTGGATCCATTCTGCGAGGTATTTAATGAGATTTATACTATAACATAGATATTTACCAAGAATTCCAAATATTGGCGTGCTATGTTCAGTGCTTGTTCCAGTGTAATAAGTTTTTCCGCGTAAGCACCCGCTATAACACCCGTTGATGAACTATGGACGAATTCGATTGGCAATTCAAGAAAATCTAAGAATTCGACCAAAGCAATTTGTACCACAATTGATTGCATGTATGTGGATTTTTCGTACCAACCCTTCAAATCCCAACAGCTCGCCACCCTACAAGAAAGCCGGTATTAATATGGGGACGAATGATTTCTAGTAAAGTAATACCTTGTTAACATTTGGGAAAAGATTGGAATTCCAACAAAACTTTCCATACAGCTTTCCATTGCTCCTCCAAAGCTTAAGCCTAGACGAGGTTGTAAACCTGGTCGTTTTCCACACGATTTGTGGATAACCTTGTCGTTCGAAACTATGGCGAAACCGCGATAATGGAACACGTCTATGTCTTTCCTAAAAATTTTCAAGATCATTTCCGTGAACTTAAACATGGGCATACCTGAAAATGTTTTGTAGCAATGCAATGTATCGTTTATCGTGAGACTTTAACACGATGCTCTCCAACAATTGCACCAAACCATCCTTAGTTCTTGCATTGACACAGACCAAGTTAATTTGCGATGGTAATGCTATACCACCTTGTTTCACCCGTTTCACCAAGATATGCGAATTTGCACCACCATACCCGAAATTATTGACACCTACAAGATGTTTTTTTAAACTATCTTCAAATCGTCCCGCTATCCTTACCGATGATCTCTTCATTTTCGATATCGAAAGGTTCTTTCGCTACACGTACCTTTCCATCCCGAAAACCGAAAACGTCCTTCCTTATATTGGTACAATTAATATGTGGAGGCATCCAGCCTGTTTCCATTGCCATGGCGACCTATTAACCCTGAGTACATTATTCAATAGTAATGAAACGATAATACCTTTATTAGGGAACATAACCCCGAGGTCGGTTCCGGATGTCCCATATTAGATTTGACCGATCCCACAGTTAATGGGACCATGCGATTTTGACAGAAGACATCGTTAAGCGCCCCAATTTCTTGAGGATCTCCAGCTATTGTACCTGTATGAGAACCCTAATTAGTAGTGGCCAATGGTGACACGTCAAAGGTCGCGCGACAAAAGATGGCAGTCAAAATGTCGCACGACAAAATGATCGCATACGTCAAATTTTGCATACAAAAATGAATTTATCTCAATGCATGAGTGCATTGAGATAAACAACTGTCAGTGTGAAAAGATGTCATTAAAGTTTGTTAAAAGTCAAAAAGGTTAAGATATGTTGGTGTTCAATGGTTATACACATAATAAAGAACGAACAATTTGTCGCATGCAATCATTTGTCGTATGCGATCATTTATCGCAAACGATCATTTGTCGCAAGCGATCATCTGTCGCATGCGATCATTTGTGGTTCGTCATTTTGACCGCGATCTTTTGTCGTATATTCGTGACCAATTTAGAGATAAAATTACCGGTCGAATGCGCTTCTATGTAATTAATTTCTGATGCATTTACTCCCGCTTCTTGGTATACCTCGCGTAGTAACGCAGCTTGCGATTTTCGCGATGGATGTATTATTCCATCTGCTTTATACCCATCCACGTTAGTTTTTGTGTGAAGTATCTAGTAATGAAATATTGCATAGTGAGACTTACTGTTTCGCTTACCTGGGCGTAGATTCGTTTGGATTTTTTGTATTTTTGTAGGAAAACTACAGAAACTGCATCGGATCGAACGTATCCACGGGTACTTTCATCAAATATATTATTTGCACCTTGTGGGTCCAAAATTCCAATCCTGCATCAATGGATTATTCAAAAACATTTGACAAATTGATGGTGCTTACCTCGTCTCCAGGTTCATGATGTGATGGGTAAGAATCAAGTTGGCACCACCTACGATTGCGTTATCGCATTTACCACTTCTAATTGCTCTAAATGCGTGCTCGAGTGCGTACCCGCTACTACTGCATGCCGAGTCAACACAAACGGTCGGACCTTCCAAGCCGAAGTGGTGAGCAATTAATTGCGGAAGGGTACATCTAAAGGATCTAAAGGGAGCTGGTGTTGAAATCTAGTCGTATTTCTCAAACATATTTACCCTGTCATTCCAAAATTGGGATCCCGAAGGTTGTAGTATAACCACGGAATCTCAAAGTCTATAAAAAGTAGTCCCAAATAGACGCCCGTTTTTGTTCCTTTCAGATCTGAAGGATGCAGTCCGGCATCAACGATTGCCTCTACAGTACTTTCCAACAAAATTCGATGTGTCGGATTCAAAACTTCGGCTTGATAATAGTTGAGGCCTATTTGAAACGACCTTAAATTACCTACACTGCGAACAAATTTACTTTACCGAAATATCCCGCATCAAATTTTGTCTTTTCGTTCAACGTGCCTATTCTTCGAGGTACGCTAGGGCAGAGGATGTCCCATTCCTTTGGTATTTTTGATAGTAAATCCTTTTTGTCTATAATCTTGGAAAAAAAGTCATCCACATTGTTACATTGAGGAAATCGGCCCGCGATACCTAAAAAAATTATATGATAAACAATAGTCGAGAGAAAACAGCACTAACCTGTAATGACCACCTCATCCCCTGGGAATGGATTTGAGAGCGTTTCATCTGATGGGTCAAAATTGTGCGCCATATTTCCGTTCTTCACACAACGTAAGTATTCTCGCTATTTAATCAATTGATTGAGGTTCTTTATGGATCAATGTCTGTTTTTATCGAGCTTTATATGCAATTTTTAAATAAATATTCATTGAACTGCAAGTTTTTTTACATTAATAGTCACCATTGTATTTTAACAATATTTGCATTTGATAATGAACAAACAAACAAACTAATACGGCAATAAACTCACAGTTATTTTATTATCGAGACAAGGGCAACTTTCAGATGATCCATACTACAAAAAGAGCCCTTTCAGTATATGTTCAATTCTATTTCGAGAAAGATATACAGGGTGGATATACTGATGATGTTCAACTCCATACGTTTCTTCGATATATCTTTGGTTTGTTTTTCAAGAAAATACCATTGATTTACTGTGGATTTACTGTGCATGTGTATGCGTAATAACAAAATAGCGACCTTATTACATAATATTGCAAAAATGGGCACCTCTTTATTCTATTAATACAAGCATTATGAGCACATCTTCTTTCAAACAGTTTTTCATGATTTGGCAATACTTTTTGGATTATTTGCTTCTCGTTATACACGAACAATTCAAGGAAAACACTGAAAAAAAACGTTATCCGGTCAGGAATCGTAGAAATTTTTTTTCCAATTTTCAAAAAATTATTTTGAACAGAACTTATGGTTGTTGTGGGAAAAGTTACAAGGAATCGAAACTCTACTGAGGGTAGCTGCCGAGCCTCTGTTTATTGGGCAAAAATTGTTTTTTTTTTTGGTCTCCTCTATCACTCTATTTTTTTAACATACCTACCTGTTAGTCATCATACTTGTTAGAGCTATACCTCCACCTGCAAGCTACCTTCATAATTCCAGATCCAAAAGGACTGCGATAAACCGGAGAAATGTAGGTCTATTTCATTAACGTCGTATCTGTCAAAAATCTTAGAATCCATAGTGAAATATAGATTAGTCGCTATTTGACAAAATGGAAGTAAATTTAACGGGACGGGATTCTGGGTTGCTCATACAATGAAAGTAAATCGTGCAATTATTTGGCAAGTATCTGAGAAACAACTTCTTCCTCCATCCCAATTTGGTTTATTCAAGTTTGTGTGGAACATAACTTTGCAAAATGTCTTTCATTTGCTGACGAGTGCATTTTGCAAGAGAAGGATTTTTACGTTCGTGGAATGGTTCTTTGTTGGCTAAGGAAAATCCCTATATCATGTTGACCAGAAGTACCAAGAGAGCTTTCCAATCAACATGTGAGGTGGCATCGTTGGAAGAAGGTTGACTGTTAAAGAGACTTATATCCTATTTTTAAATGAGACGTTTATCTGATGTACGATTGGGCGTAGGGGTTCCACCGCCTGGCTCTCATGGTTCCTAGATCACATTCCATTTTTATTTGTCGATGCGCACTAAAAGGGTGTGGTGCATGGAATTCCAGTAAAGTCCGAGGAAGATCTGGTGGCCAGAACTGCCGTCTTTGACAAGAGGATCTGTCCGCGTTTGTAGGAGTGGATCTCTAAGTTGCATTATCGGTTATGAGTTTATTGACAAATATGAGGTCATATGTGTTCCCTTATCTAGGACGAGCTTTTGGCCCAATCACTATGTCATGTTAAAGTCTTCTCGTCTAACTTGATTGTTTTGCTTCGCGTTATTCATTCGCTCTTGTGTTCTCAAAAGAATATTAGATATTAATTACCTACGACAATTCAGGACAACGTGCAATGTCTTTATTAATTATTTCAAAATAATCGCAAATAGTAATAAACAGGAACAGTCCAAGAATTGTTACAATACTTTGTTGTCTGTTATATTTAAATTTTCCATTGTTTCACATATATTCGCAATGTTTATTGTATTTAAATAGCATTGCCTATTTGCATTAGAAAAATAATAAAGGATAACACCCGCGAAATAATGAATGTGATGAATAACAATAGCAAAATACGAATGAGAGATAGATGCCTCTTTTCCATATAATTTCGTTAACCATCAATGGGCCTAAAATCTATCATGGACTCGCATGACTTTGGTATTTATTCAACGCGTCTTTTCATTTTGGCATCGGTCTAGTCTCGAATGCCTTGGGCTGAACATGAAACTGGGAGAAACGATAAAAAAAGGGTACGTCGAAATAGTAAAGAGTGATTAATTAATGGCATAATTCGAAGAATACCCCGGTTGTACCGAGTTTAGGAAAAAAAACCCCGGAAAAAAACCCCGGAAAAAAACCCGGAAAAAACCCCCGAAATTAAAAAAAAAATACTAAACCTGCAAATAACCTAGGCGCTTTAGTGGCAATCTACGTTTAAGTTTAGCATTTTTTCACTGCCAAACTTTGTTTAGTGTCATGTTGCCATTTTGTATCAATTGAAAAAAAATATACTAAACCTGCAAATAACCTAGGCGCTTCAGTGGAAATCTACGTTTAAGTTTGGCATTTTTTTTATTTCAGTCTCGATAAACAATAGGCAAAGTGAATTCTAACATGGTTGCATTGCGGGTTTTTTTTCCGTTTTTTTTTCCTGGTTTTTTTTTTCGGGTTTTTTCCAGGGTTTTTTTTCCGAACCCCGGTTGTACCAGATACCTACTCAAGGCCTTGACATTGACAACCAAGATCAAATATTCAAAAAATATCTCCTAGCGACGACTATGACACAATCTGCAGTGCAAGCATCTTCGGTACCATGAGAGCTCTCCTACTGCCACACCTGTGTGGCCGTGATATCACGGCTATACAGTTAAGCTGCGACATTCAAGGTAGAGCTGAACTAGTTGTTGCTTCTATATATCTCCCAGGAGATTCCGTCAATCTACCTCCCAGTAATGAGATGGTAGAGTTGATAGAACACTGTGAGAAAAACAATAAACACCTCATAATAGGGTGTGACTCTAATGCTCACCATACTACATGGGGGAGCACTCTGATGTCAACCCTAGGGGTAAATCGTTACTTGAATACCTGACAAGTACTAACCTAGAGATACTCAATCGGGGCAGTGAACCCACGTTCGTAACTACCCGAAGCCAGACTGTGGTTGACATAAGTCTGGCCTCAGCGAGCATCTCTGACCACATAATGAACTGGCAGGTCACTTCTGAAGCGACTATGTCAGATCACAGAATGATTTCTTTTGAAATTAACTGCCAAGGGGCCGTACAAAAGGGTTATCGCAACCCCAGAGTAACGGATATTCCCCTCTACAAACATCTCCTTGCAGAAAAACTTAGGGAGCACCCTTATGGGGGACGTCTCTCGAGCCCTGCCAACATACAGGACGAAGTAGATCTCCTTTCCGACTCCATTGTGGAGTCATTTGAACAGGCTTGTCCCCTGAGAACTGCTAAGGCACCCTATAACCATCCTTGGTGGTGCAGGGCGCTAGAAACGCAGAAAACTCGGCTGGGAAAACTGTTCAATAAGGCAAAGAAGACCAAAGCCAGAGCCGATTGGGAGGCCTACAAGGCAAACCTAAGCCTATATAAGAAGGACATTAGGAGGCGGCAGAGAGAGGCATGGAAGAGTTTTTGCGGCTCTATAGAATCCACCTCCTCTGCATCCCGCCTAAGCAAAATCCTAACAAAAGACATATATTACAACCCAGCTAGCCTCAGAAGAGAGGATGGTTCCTACACGAACAACCTCTCCGAGACAGCTAAAGTGCTAAGAGACGTTCACTTTCCTGGGGCTGCCATTATGCCGCACCCTATCTGGCCAGAGGCGGTCCCTATCACCCCCACGGGGGATGACTGGGCGACTGCTGATCAGATAGCGGACGTGACAAGGGTTACCTGGGCGGTGAAGACGTTCTCAGCATACAAATCACCAGGATTGGACGGCATAATACCAGCTCTTCTGCAGTGGGGACTGGATGTTATTGCTGTACACCTGGTGAGAATTTATACGGGCTGTATCGCTTTCAGGTACATACCAAAACAATGGAGGGAGATAAAAATTGTTTTTATCCCCAAACCTGGTAAAGGTGATTATTCCACACCTAAATCATACCATCCAATCAGTCTAATGTCTTTTCTCCTTAAGACACTTGAAAGATTGTGCGACAGACATATAAGGGAAACAGCGCTGGCACGAATCCCGCTGCACCCTAACCAACATGCATACTCTCCAGGAAGATCCACAGAATCAGCCCTACACTCTATCGTGGGGAGGAATGAGAGATCGCTGGACTATAAACAGTCCACCCTGGGAGTATTCATAGACATAGAAGGGGCGTTTGACAAAACAACCTTTGAGACAATCGAAGCTGCATTACGCCATCATGGTGTAACTGACATCGTTCGAAGATGGATTGTGCAGCTACTGAAATCCAGGGCAGTGCACATCAGCGTAGGCGATATAACGATGAGGTGCACAGTAGTGAGAGGGTGCCCCCAAGGTGGGGTGCTGTCACCACTTCTGTGGAACTTAACCGTAAACAGCCTGCTCTGTCGTCTTAACGACAGCGGCTATTACACGCTGGGCTATGCGGATGATCTATCCATCCTAATAACCGGCAAGTTTGAGGCCACTCTGTGCAGTCTGATGCAATCAGCTCTCAGAGTGACCGAAGAATGGTGTAAGGAACACTCCCTGTCAATAAACCCGACAAAAACGGAGGTAGTTCTATTCACAAGGAAAAGGAAGATTGTGGGCCTTCGAGCTCCTATACTCTTCCAAAAACACCTCCAGTTTTCAGAGTCAGTGAAGTATCTAGGTATTACACTTGACAACAAACTGAACTGGAGCAAGCACATCCAGCTTAAAGCGGAAAAGGTAAATAGGGCTTTCTGGCAATGTCGCCGCGCAATGGGAAGACTTTGGGGTCCATCCCCAAAGGCTGTCCTGTGGCTGTACACTGCTGTGATCAGACCTATGTTCTGTTACGGAGCAATTGTCTGGTGGCCTAGAACCAGACTATCCACAACCAAAGCACTGTTCAATCATGTGCAAAGACTAGCGTGCCTTGCGTGCACGGGCGCAATGCGAACAACCCCCACAGCCGTCATGGAAGCCCTCCTGGGACTGCCTCCACTGGATCTCCACGTGAGAGAGCAGGCCATGTTGGCAGCCTTGCGCCTGGAAAATAAAGGGTTGTTGAACAGTAGAGGTATTGAGGTGGGACACTCGCGAATTCTGGGCGAAGCAGTCAAGCGACTGCCTATACTAGAAGCACGATCTGACTCACTCACCCCTCGATACATACTAGGGAAAAACTACCGCATCTTCTTTGATGCGGAAGTGGCATCCCAACCGGACATATCCATCTTCACGGACGGATCCAAAACAATGGAAGGTACAGGCACCGGAATTTATTCCGAAGAACTGAACTTCCATATTAGCCAAGCACTAGGCAAAATTTCGACTGTCTTTCAGGCAGAACTAGCAGGAATAACGCTTAGTGCGAAAACAATTCTTATGCGCGGCATAAAGAATAAAACAATAAGAATTTCCAGTGACAGCAGAGCCGCTCTGCAGGCACTAGGTCAATACAAAATCACCTCTAGGCTGGTTTCAGAGTGTCACCAAGCACTAGAGCAAGTGACAAACAGCAATACCCTTCAGCTCGAATGGGTCAAAGGGCATGCTGGAACAATAGGCAACGAAAAGGCCGATAAGTTAGCCCGACTGGCCTCAAAACAACTGTTTTATGGTCCAGAGCCGGCTCTCCCACTTACAGTATCAACTGTAAACAACTTGATTACTCAAGATACCCAAGTCCAACACAAGACTAGGTGGAACTTGATGTCAGACAGCCGTCACGCGAGAGAGGCCTTTAGAGGACCATCCCGTAGCCTGGCGCGCTTTTGCACAGGGCTATCCAGAAGAAACCTGCGACTACTTGTGGGCATACTATCTGGGCAATGTAAACTCAACAAACACATGCACCGCATGGGCTTGGTCGAATCACCATCCTGTAGAGGATGCTACACAGACGATGAGACGGCGCAACACATACTCTGTGGGTGTCCCGTACTCGTCGAAACAAGACGATCCATGTTGGGGGAATCCTGGCCGGACATGGCTATGATCAGAGCCGCCCCCCCGTCCAGCATCCTCAGGTTCATCTCACGCGTGGGGTGGCTTGAGTGATGTTGCGGGGCGGAGTGACTCTAGTCAGGGAGGCAGCACAAAGGGCCCGAATAGGAGGCCTACGTGCGCGTGGACTTTTGACCACCCTCCCATCGTAATCCAGAATCCAATCCAGGTACCATGAGACTAGACTAGACTATTTTGACAGTTACTGACCTTGACTCTCCAATCCACAACCTTCTTGTCAGTATTTCCAACAATTCCACAATAAACTGTGGAAATTAAGGTGAGCCTTCACAAGGAGCGATCGGTGACCTGGTCTTCGTCCCTGATCCTTTCCATTTTCTCCACGTCGCCGGCTGAAATACCTACTGATTTTTTTACTTTCTTTACTTCAGTTCACTTCCATTTTTCTTTTCTTTTCTGTGGAGCATTCTAAGAATCTCAGTGCTTTCAGTTCTAGTAGAAGCTTGAGAGTGAGAGCGTAATAGTGATGACACCAGAGCATGAGAGTGCGAAGGTATGAGAGTATGAGTGCACCAGAATATAGAACTATCAGAGTGTGACACTATGAATGCAAACAGATAAAAGCTCTGACAACGTTTACAACCCTTTGAAATTTTAAGAATGAATTATCATTTTGTTTAGAGAAACAACTCCTTCCAAATCGCTTTAATATTTCGTCGGAACCCAGCAAACAATGCTACGTCTTTTTGACGTATTAAACTGGTCTAATTGGTCGTTAACGTCACTCGACCTATTACTGACGATATAATGACATCTTATGGTTGTCGAAGGAAAAGTTACAATGTTACCAAGTTACCATGGAAGTTAATCGTTCAAGTATTTGGCATTAGGCCCAGCTTTTGCCGTTAGTTTCTTCAAGTTTGTTTGGAAAATCTAATTAAACTTTGAAGGGTGCTTCTTGTAAAATTTTTTTGAAATTTTATCTTAAATGGAACAATTTAAGGTTGACATCGAGTGTAAACCTGGGCAAAATCGTTGGCTAAATGGTGTGTTAACCAATCGAGTAGAATGGGATGGCACCTGATCTACATTTTATAACCTAGTTTCGACCTGACTTGGTTCAGGTAGTGATCAGAATAATAGAAAAGGAACGAGAGCTGGCATGGCAGACCTTCATCGCTACCGCCCAACTGGACCTGTAGCCAAAAAACATTATTGGAGGTCAGGAGCAATTCTTCACCGATTTTATAACATTGTATTTAGGAGGTCGATAAGCTCTACTTGGTTTCGTTTCGAGATACTCTATGGTTCAGTGTGTCACTAAAGATATCAACTTTGTTACCAAAGATAATATCTGGAAGGCTTTACAAGATTTGAAAAGGCAACAAAGTTAGAAGGCTAGCAGTACCGAAGCGGGGATTGGAATGGGAGTAAGTAGGTTCATTGTCAGGTGCGAAAATACAAGTCAGCAAAGGTTTATCTTTCTATTAATCATTATATTTTAAAAGTTGTCGACACAACTAAACACCACTATAAAATTGGGCACTTTCAATAAGATATGCTGCTTATACCTTATTCCTCATTTGTTCCTCCGTTAATCTACAAAAAGTGAAGAATCTTACACCTATAATTGCCAAAGAGGTTTGCTTACTGAGAGAGTGTTGTGTTCATTAGTTCACGAACGTTTTTAGATATTTCAAATTTCTGCTCCAAGTATTTCTTAATTTCGACACTTGTAATGGAGTCCATGCCTATCTGAGATAAAGAAGAATGCAAGCTGATGTGTTTCAGGTTAAGACCTGTCAATGTTAAGACATAATATTACCTAAGCGGTAAAGTAAGTAAGATAATGGAGAACGTACCCAATAAATTAGCGATTCCTCCAAGAAGATCCACCTCCTTTGATTGGTTATCACTGGAGTTCGCCGGTACCCTACTGGCAACAATCGCTTCATCACTATATAAAAGTACGTCTAAAACCTGAAGGCACGATGCAATTTTTTGTTTAACTACCCCTCCCACTGTCTCAAGAGTGTTCAGTTTATTGTCGTAGTCTTCTAATAGTCCAACCTAATAATAATTAAACATTATAGATGTTTGGCGAGTCTCTGCACTTACATCCCCAATCATACCCCATTGAATAGCAAGCGCTGGGTAACCTTCATTCTTACGCAACACGCATATTTCTTCCATGGCCGAGTTAGCCATTCCATAGTTTGACTGTCCAATATTGCCCCTTCCACTAACTATCGATGAAAATACGACAAAGCATCTGTAAAATAAGGTAGAGATAATGTTACTGCTCTCTTGTAAGAAACGCACCTCAAATTTGGACAATGAAGTCGACTGGCCAGATCTAAATTTTTAGTTACGACCAATTTTGGTACACGGGCCGACGTAAATGTCGCCTTGGTCTGATTTTCAAAAAGTCCGTCTTTCAGTACTGCCGCCAGATTGAATATTCCGTCTACGGAACCCAATTCATGAGCTTTTCTAAAAAGTGTGCAACATCCCTCAACGGTTTCGAGGTTATCTTGAGAAACAACAACATGGATACCATCTTCTTCCCAATATCTAAATCCAGTTTAGGTTACGAAGAAGGTAACAGTCCACTTACTTTATTTGGAAGCTTTGGTAATCGGTGGTCACACCATTTCTTGACACTAATACCAATTTTCGCGCTCCACGTGTCACCAACCAATCAGCTATCTGTAGTCCGAAGCCCCCCAAACCTCCAACCAAGACATAGACTTTGTCGGAGTTGCAATAAAATCTAAAAAAAAAGTGTTTATCCTATAAACAGGTAGGTCTTTAAAAACTGTACTTTGGCCTTGCAGACAGGGTCAGTGGATCGAACATGTGCAGCTTTTCATCCCTTATCCTTACAATGACCTTTACGCTGTGTTTGTTGGTTGTCATGTACGTAAGAGCATCTTTAACCATATCACTTTCATATACCCTTCTCGGAAGCGGCTTGATGTACTTCATGCGAATACCTTCATATAGAGCGTGTTGAAGCTGTTTCTTCCGCCAGGCCGTCGCCCCATATATTTCATATAAATTTACAACAAAAAACGATCGATTTCCCAAGATAGATCCCATACCCAAAATACTCTCTTTGGCAACGACGTGTTGTCCAAGTTCGAAAAACTTTCCCCCTCGAGAAAGGCAACGTAATCCGGCGTACAGCTGCTCGTCGGGAAATGAGTTGACGATCACATCGACTCCTTTTCCCTTAGTTTCTTTCATTATCCTTTGCTCGAAGGACCAATCTAGAGACATTCCAATAAATCTGTCTAAAATTCATGGAATTGTTACGACCTTTCGCGATATTCTACTCAATTACCTTGAAGCGAGGGATAAAGCCGTTTAAGTATGTTTCTTCTTCTCATCGAGTTGACTGTTACATAAATGGTGCAGTTGTAATACGCGGCAACGTTTATTGCGGCCTGCTCTACTTCTCCACCACTAGCGTGAATCAAAACAGTTTGACCTGCTTTAATTTTACCAATCTAAGGGAAGAGTGCATTTAAGCAGAGAACGGCGTATTTCATTGAAATAATTTGCGAATAGATCAAGCAAAACCAAACTTACAAAGAGAAAAGAGGAGAGAGTGGCAAAGTGGGCCAGGTCAAAGAAGGTTAAATGCAAAAAAAGCAAACTAACTATCTAGTATACAAGCAACAACGTATCAAGGTAAAGGAATGGTATTAGAAGTAATCATGGGAAGAATTCGGGAAGGAGATGGAACAGTACAGTCATGGGAACACAAAGTTCTTCTACAGAGCTTTGACAACACTAAGAGAGCTTTGACAACACTAAGAAAAGGCAGACAGAGCAATATAAGGAAAATAATAGGAGAAGATGGTAGAGTGGTAACAGACAAGAAAGAGTTCATGGAGAAATTACTTCAGCCCGCTTCTGGGCAAAAACACTACAATAGACCAAACCCGAAAAGAGCACCAGAACAAGCAATCAAGGGAATAAAAATGGGGAAGGCTGTTGGGTATGATAAAACAACTTACGAGATGATAAGGAACCTAGGAACCCAAGCTGTAACGAAGATTTTCAACATCGCCTGTATTACCAGAGGAACCACGATGGCAATCTACAACACTCACGGCAGTGAGAGTTGGTCTCTATCAAATCCAATGAAAAGCAAAATGCAAGCAATTGACATGAAGCAACTCAGAAAAGCAGGGGCAGAATAAGGAATTAGATGGCAAGAGAGGTGGAATCAATTCTAAACACAAAAGTCAAATGGTTTGGGTATCCAATTGGAATGAAACACGTCAGACCAGTGAAAACGACATGGAAAGCAAGAGTAAAAAATGTCAAGTTCAGAGAGAGGCCGAAGAAAATCCCAACGACGAATTGGGAGTAATCATATGGAAAAGACAAGAAATTGTGGAGAAAATTTGTGTATACCTACGTAAAGGTACAATTTATTGTAAAGTGATCTTTAGGGTAATTAGGTTTCCCAGACAGGGAAATAGTGGGGTTGGGTAACCAGGTAACCATGGAGATTAGAGATCTGGATTCGGTATCAACCGTCAACGAGGTGCTCGAAGCAGTGGCGGCATCAGGCAGAGGCTGCAGGCTGAAGACCATTAGGCGAGTCGAGAGGGGAACACAAATAGGGTATGTGAACATCGAGAAGCACACGGCGGTGAGGATGCCGGAGGCAGGATACCTGAGGGTTGGCCTCACATCATGCCGAACAAGAGTATTACCTGGGAGATCGGCCATCTAGCTGCCTCGTGTAGAGGGACGGACAGAAGGTGCTGGTGCTTCAATTGCTGTAAGTAGGGCCACAAGGCGCGGGACTGCAGAGATGCGGCATTTTGCTTAGTGTGCGAGGCCAGTTCTGTTGGATCAAAGACTGGTGAGAGAGCGTACACAAACGGTTGCCCACGCACAAGGTGCACCCACGGGGGAATAGAAACCAGGAGCAATTAGTGTAAAGTGTCTAGGTCGCGAGCAGCTACGGAAGAGGTAAAGGGAGTGGCGGGACTAGCCGCCACGAAGGCTAGTCCCGCCACTCAAGCCAGGCAATTAACGAACTTTGGCGAACATCTAGGTGCGAAAACCGACCCCCGGGCTAGCACGGACGTGAAGAATACCTATCGGTGAAACCCGACCGTGCCTCTTGCTTAGAGAGAAGAAATGGTTTTGGTGGGTAAACCTTACTTTAATGGAAGGGATTCCCACACAACCCCCGCTATAGAGCCAAGCGGGGGAGCCTAGAAAAGGTTTCCCATAGCTCGATAAAAAAAAGGTTTTGATTATGTATGTAAGGCTCATAGGTATTCTACCGCCTTCCAACTTACGATAATGAGCGCATATACAACGGTGCAGTATGCAGCAGGTACTGTGGCTCCATCCTCCAAACTCCATTCGTCTGGAATCTTCCAACTGAGATAATTATCCGATGTTACCAAACTGGCTAAAGCTGCTTCTTTAACTATGGCCATCACTCGCTCACCGCTACGATTGAACTTTAGCCGAAAATTAATCAAATATTTTTTACCTCGGCGTTTTTCCGGAGAACTCGAAACCCAAATTTAGAGGTTTTTTTGTAGATGAAGGCAAAGTATCATTGAAATTTAGTCCAGTGTAGTACACCTGAAACGGAAGGTCGTACAGGAAAGCGACAACTATAATATATTTACGTATGCTAAATTTTGGTCAGGACGAATTTGTTCTTCTTTGATTGGCGGTCCTTGTTTCCAGTAGAAATTACCTACATCTGTGGTCCCGACTACCTCTTCACATTCCTTTACGTTTTTGGGCTCCTTGTGGAAATACACGTACGTCCCCCATGCACCGTCTCGAAGGATGTTCACGAGCAAAGACTTTTCGAGTTGTTCTCTGAAAAACTTTTCTTCCAAATCGAATTTAGTATCACGGTCCATTAGAATAACGCAAGAAACTTGACATTTAGTGTACTCCAGCTTTAGGGAGTTAATTAATCCGAGAATTCCGTTTACAGGATGTCCAGCTGAGAACAAAAGGATCCTTTCGTTATTACCGATGCAAGTTTGCAATTTCGAAATCCAATTTAGGTCGTCCGATACAGAAACAATGCGCGGTTTTGCGTACGTAACCCTTTTCCGCAAGAGAAATACGACACCATTCTCGCTCCTGTGGGTTAAAATTACATCCACTTGCTTAATCGCTTCCATGCAGTAATCGGGTGGCTGCCTTACCAAGATGAAGGCACCTTCTTGTAACCGTTCCGGAAGTTGATTTAGCATCTGAAATTAGCCTGGATTAGTGGGAGGTTTATAGAATAAACTCAACTTTCTTAGAAACATCTGTCAGGACAACCAAATTCGTATTCTTCTCGATAAAATCGATTTTCTTATTCTCCACAACAATGTTAGGTAACTCTAACTGCAGTGAGGAGTACACTACGATCTTGTATTGCAACGCAATCTCCGAGAATATATTGGAAATAGTGGGCGACAGCAGGTTATCTTTATTTTCGACAAACTCAACAACTCGTACCGCGATTGCCCTTATATTATCCGTCACAACTCGAAGACACGTTCGAACTGAGTCACTCTCCGAGAAAAAACCACTGTATGGAACAAACTTGTAGTCTTGCAAAAGAGGCGTATCTATGGGCGCTCGTTTGGAAATTGGTGTAAATCGTAGTCCTCTAATCTCCACGCCCGATGACCTGAAACAGTGTAAATGAGGAGTGATAAGCGCACAGGTAAACATCAAACTTAATTATGTTGCATTGCGTTGGTGAGTGAACCATTTCAGATGTTCCTGAATGTCTTTGAGTATCAATGACCAAGCGATCTATGGAGGTCGGCAGTGCAAGGTGTCTGCAGTTTTTCTTTAAGAGAATCATTGAGATCATGTGGTCAATGAACGTGATCCAATTATTATTCCACTTAATTAGGGCTTGAGTTGCTCTCATGTCAACTTGCAGAAGACCTCGAAACTGATCTCTGTAATGGTACTGCTGTAAATTTAGCTGCTTATAAATGGAATTGAGGGTAAGGGGTTGTTCGATTGAAGTTGCCATTGGGGCACACTCGATGGCATGGTCACAAGCACGGCGAAGTGACTTTAAATAACCGTTGATTAACAATTGATTCTCATGGGATATCTAAAAATCTCATTTAAAATTATCTGTTCACTACAAGAAGTTATCAGGTAACCTCAAAACGGTTGGATTGCTTAAAAATCTGTACTGTAAGTACAACGTTACCGCTCTTTGATAGAATGAGGATCTGATGTAGTTTTATTCTTTCAAATAACACCTTCGCCTCTGAAATTAGGAGACCTTCGCGTTTTAGGAACGTTTCCAAGGTGATATAAATGAGCGCGGCAACCGGTAACAAATTTCGACCGTCGATCACGTGTCCCAACAAAAATTTCCAGTTTTCATCCATGCTGTCGAGTGATATGCAAACTATCTCCGTTCCGTGTTTGGCATCCCATATTGGTTTCGGAATAAACCAATCCTCTTCGTGGTCCCATCTTAACAACGGTGATATTGTGGGAGCCTTAACTGGTAAATCGTTGACGGAGAAAACTTTGGATATGTTTGGGTTAAAACCAACTTGATAAAGCCTAAAATAGGGCGTAAATAATGTCAAAAATGAAATAATTTGTACCGTCCCAACGACATCAGCAATGAATGGGTATCTGTCACGTTCATCACATTACAAGTACCGCCATTAAGAATGAAAGACGCCAGTGCAATGTTAGTGGTTTCGTTGTCCTCTACTATGCGCTTTAGAAGGGATTCGGTTTTGCTCTCAGCAGGCGAGTGTGGTGTGTATTCATTACCATTGGATCCATTCTGCAAGGTATTTAATGAGATTTATACTATAACATAGATATTTACCAAGAACTCCAAATAATGGCATGCTATGGTCAGTGCTTGTTCCAGTGTAATAAGTTTCTCCGCGTAAGCACCTGCTATAACACCCGTTGATGAACTATGGACGAATTCGATTGGTAATTCAAGAAAGCCCAAGAATTCGACCAAAGCTATTTGCACCGCAATTGATTGCATGTATGTGGATTTTTCGTACCAACCCTTCAAATCCAAACAACTCGCCACCCTACAAGAATGCCGCCATTAAGATGTTATCGAATGACTTGTTGTAAAGCAATACCGTTTCAACATCTGGGAAAAGATTGGAATTCCAACAAAACTTTCTGTACAGCTTTCCATTGCTCCTCCAAAGCTTAAGCCTAGACGAGGTTGTAAACGTGGTCGTTTTCCACAAGATTTGTGGACAACCTTGTCGTTCGATACTACGGCGAAACCGCGATACTGGAACACGTCTATGTCTTTCCTAAAAATTTTCAAGGTCATTTCCGTGAACTTAATCATGGGCATACCTGAAAATGTTCTGTATCAATGCAATGTAACGTCTATCGTGAGACTTTAACACGATGCTCTCCAATAATTGCACCAAACCTTCCTTAGTTCTTGCATTGGCACAGACCAAGTTAACCCGCGATGGCAATGCTGTACCACCTTGTTTCATCCGTTTCACCAAGACATGCGAGTTTGCACCACCATACCCGAAATTATTTGCACCTACAAGAAGTTTTTTTAAACTTTGTTCCAATCTTCCTGCGACCTTACCGATGATCTCTTCATTTTCGATATGGAAAGGTTCTTTCGCTACACGAATTTTTCCATCCCGAAAACCGGAAACGTCCTTTCTTATGTTGGTACAATTCATATTTGGAGGCATCCAGCCTGTTTCCATTGCCATGACGACCTATTAAGCGTGAGTATATTATTCAATAGTAATGAAACGATAATACCTTTATTAGGGAACATAACCCCGAAGCCGGTTCCGGATGTCCCATATTAGATTTGACCGATCCAACAGTTAATGGGACCATGCGATTTTGACAGATGACATCGTTAAGCGCCCCAATTTCTGCTGGATCTCCAGCTATTGTACCTGTATGGGATCGCTAATTAGTAGTGGCCAACGTGGAGGTAAAATTACCGGTCGCATGCGATTCTATGTAGTTAATTTCTGATACATTTACTCCCGCTTCTTGGTATACATCGCGTAGTAACGCAGAATGCGATTTTCGCGATGGGTGCATAATTCCTTCTGCTTTATACCCATCCACATTAGTTTTTGAGTGAAGTATCTAGTAATTAAATATGGCGTAGTGAGATTTACTGTTTTGCTTACCTGAGCGTAGATTCGTTTGGATTTTTTATATTTTTGAAGGAATACTACAGAAACGGCATCGGATCGGACGTATCCACGGGCACTTTCATCAAATATGTTATTTTCGCCTTGTAGATCCAAAATTCCCATCCTGCATCAATTGATTGTCCAAAAACATTTGATAAATTGATGGTGCTTACCTCTCCTCCAGATTTAAGATGTGATGGGTAAGAATCAAGTTGGCACCACCTACGATTGCGTTATCGCATTTACCACTTCTAATTGCTCTAAATGCGTGCTCGAGTGCGTACCCGCTGCTACTGCATGCCGTGTCAATGCAAACGGTCGGACCTTCCAAGCCGAAGTGGTGAGCAATTAATTGCGGAAGTGTGCTTCTCAAGGATCTAGAGGAGGTGATCAAATCTAGTCGCACTTCCCAAACATATTTACCCTGTCATTCCAAAATTGGGATCCCGAAGGTTGTAGAACAACCACGGAATCTCAAAGTCTATAAAGAGTAGTCCCAAATAGACGCCCGTTTTTGTTCCTTTCAGATCGGAAGGATGCAGTCCGGCATCAACGATTGCCTCTACAGTACTCTCCAGCAAAATTCGATGTGTCGGATTTAAAACTTCGGCTTGATAATAGTTGAGGCCTATTTGGAACGACCTTAAATTACCTACACTGCGAACAAATTTACTTTACCGAAATATCCCGCATCGAATTTTCTCTTTTCGTTCAACGTGCCTATTCTTCGAGGTAGGCTAGGGCAGAGGATGTCCCATTCCTTTGGTATTTTTGATAGTAAATCCTTTTTGTCCATAATTTTGGAAAAAAAATCATCCACATTGTTACATTGGGGAAATCGGCCCGCGATACCTAACAAAATTGTATGATGAACAATGTCGAGAGAAAACAGCACCAACCTGTAATGACCACCTCATCCCCTGGGAGTGGATTTGAGAGCATTTTAACTGATGGGTCATAATTGTGCGCCATATTTCGATTCTACATACAGCCTAAATATCTTTGCTATTTAAACAATCGATTGAGTTCCTTTATGGACGAATATGGGTTTTTATCTGGCGGCGGCGTATGGAAGTTTTAAATATTTTCAAGGGTATGCCGACTTGTTGCATATTAATAATTTTGAAGATTGCATTAATAGTCACCATTGTATTTTAGCAATATTTGCATTTAATTGTTTGTGGATTAAAAAAAATGATTTAATTATCTGCACATTTCCAAAATGCGTAATAATAGTGACCTTATTACATAATATTTCAAAAAACATGGCTGCATGAATTTTGAAAAATATCTCTTCATTCTATTATTTAAAGAATTATGAGCAAATTTTATGTCAAAAAGTTTTTCATGATTTGGCCTTGTATAAGACTTTTTGGATTATTCACCCGACGTTATGATATGAACAATGCCAGCAACACACTATGTGTATAAGTACTGCAAATGTTGTGCAATTCTGACAATTTTCGTTTCGCAGAATTTTTCTTTCGAATTTTGAAAAAATCATTTTTTCCAGAATTTTTTTCGCATCCCCGTTTATGGGAGAAGAAATTTTTTTTACATTTTTGAAAATTCTAAAAGGGCATAACCAAAAGCGTATCGCCGGCCTTTGCGTGTGTTATGGTTGTCGAGGGGAAAGTTACAAGGGATCGAAATGTTAGCACTTTATTGAGGGTATTTCCCAAACGAAACGTTTCCAAGCCTCGGTTTATTTGGAAAAAAATGTTTTTTCTTGGTCCCCTCTGCCATTCTATTTTTTTTGACACTGTACATGTATTTCTTGTATAGGTAATAGGCAATATTGGTACCTACATTATTGTGTGTACAATATTTGAATTTACATTAAATAGCAATATTTACTAAATATTTTATTTTCAATATTTGTATAATATTACAAAAATATATTCACCCAATATTGGCTGCAGTAAGACAATATTGGCCCAATTGCTCTATATTGGGCCAATATTCCACCAAGCTAACGCCAATGGGAGGCTTCTTATCTATTGGTGAACGTAAAGGTAACGGTAGAGTTGCTCATCGCCTGTAAAGAGAACGTTTTCCTGTCGGATGTATTTCAACTCACAATGTTAACATGAATGATCCTGCACGATAACAGTGAATCCTCGGAATCCGCATTTTGTGGAGGACGTTCTTCAACGATTCGAAAACGAACCATCATTAACTGTTCCACAGGTTACTCATACCATGGAAGTAAATCGTGCAAGCATTTGGCAAGTACCTAAGGAACAACTTCTTCCTCCATCCCAACTTGAAGAATTATAAGCATTAGACACAGATTTTGTCGTTTCTTCAAGTTTGTGTGGAACATGACTTTGCAAAATATCTTTCATTTGCTGACGAGTGCATTTTGCAAGAGAAGGAGTTTTACGTTTGCGGAATGGTAATTTGTTGGCTAAGGAAAATACCTATATCATGTTGACTAGAAGTACCAAGAGAGCTTTCCAATCAACATGTGAGATGGCATCGTTGGAAGAAGGTTGACTGTTTAAGAGACTTATATCTTATTTTTAAATGAGACGTTTATCTGATGTAGGATTGGTCGCAGTGGTTCCGCCGCCTGGCTTTCATGGTTCCTAGACCGTAATCCATTTTTATTTGTCGAGGCGCACTAAGGGTGTGGTGCATTGAATTCCAGTAAAGTCCGAGGAAGATCTGGTGTCCAGAATTGCCGTCTTTGACAAGAGGATCTGTTCGCGTTTGTAGGAGTGGATCTCTAAACTGCATCATCGACTATGAGTTTATTGGCAAATATGAGGCCATATGTGTTCCCTTATCTAGCCTAAAACGTTGCAACGTAGTCACCCTGCGAATTGACTCGCGTAGAATTATGTCGACTTTGATCAGAGCCGTTAGGGCAAGCTTTTGATCGAATCACCATGTCATGTTAAAGTCTCCTCTTCTAGCTTGATTGTTTTGCATCCCGTTGTGCAATTGCAAAGGTTCATAGAATACAGTGCAATGCCTTATAAATCTGATCGAATTTATGAAACCGTACCAGGAGTAACTGCACTACATTCTTGGATCGAGTGTTAGCTACCATTGTAAGTGTCCTTTCCAATTTAAGGAGCTGAACTAAAAACTATAAGAGTACACGTCTACTGAGATGAAGGAGGTTATGGTAGAATTACATTGGAGAAGGGGTGGACTTCGTTATCCATCAATAAAATTGGGGCTTCCCTTGTGCTCCCAAAAGAATATTGGATATTAATTACGACAGATCAGGAAAACGTGCAATGTCTTTATTAATTATTCCAAAATAATCCCAAATAGTCCAAGATTTGTTACAATACTTTGTTGTCTGTTAAATTTAAATTTTCCATTGTTTCACATTCGCAATGTTTATTGTATTTAAATAGCATTGCCTATTTTTGCATTAGAAATAATAAAAGACAACACGTGCGAAATAAAGAATGTGATGAATAACAATGGCATGTAACTTTGGTATTGTACGCATGTTATTCATTTTGGCCTAGTCTCAAATGCCTTGGGCTGAACATGAAACTGGGAGAAACCATAAAAAAGGATACGTTGAAATAGTAAAGAGTGGCATAATCCGAAGGATACCCCTGTTGTACCAGATACTGAAGTCCTTGATAACCAAGATCAAATATTCAAAAAATATCTCCTAGCGACGACTATGACACAATCTGCAGTGGAAGCATCTTCGGTACCATGAGAGAAAATGTAGATACACCTCTGGACTATATTGACAGTTACTGACCTTGACTCTCCTACTTCTCAGTATTTCCAACAGTTCCACAGCACATTAAGGTGAGCCTTCCCAAGGAGCGATCGGTGACCTGGTCTTCCTCCGTGATCCTTTCCATTTTCTCCACGTCGCGTCGCCGGCTGAAATCCCTACTGATTTTTTTAGTTTCTTTACTTCAGAGAAGCTCGAATTCCATTTTTTTTTCTTCTCTATGTGGAGCATTCTAAGCATCTCAGTGCTTTCAGTTCTAGTAGAAGCTAGAGAGTGAGAGCGTAATGGAGATGGTACCAGAGCATGAGAGTGCGAAGGTATGACAGTATGAGTGCACCAGAATATAAAACTATCAGAGTGTGAGACTATGAATGCAAACACGTAAGGTAAAAGCTTTGACAAGGGCTACATACCTTTGAACTTTTAAGAATGAATGTATCATTTTGTTTAGAGAAACAACTCTCTTTTTGACATCTTTTACTGGTCTAATTGGTCGTTACCGTCACTTGACCTATTACTGGCGATATAATGACGTCTTAAAGCTGACCATTTTTTAACGTCACTTATAAGATGTCCTTATGACGTCTGATATGAGTGAGCAAAGCTAATAAAATCGTCGGCTTTCAGTTCAAGTATAAACGGGTTGGTGCAAGAATTAAGCTATATAATAATTAAAGGTACAGTTACACGTAAAAATGTTTTTCCCTTTTTTTGTATCGAACTGCTTAAATAATTTTTTGCATTGATAATTACATTATGCATATTCTTCGGTGACGACCTATAACGGTCGCAACTGACGTCCTAAAGGTGTTTAAAGTGACGTAAAAATGATGTCATGTGTATGACGTCTCTATCATGTTACATAATGCCCACAAAAGGGCGTCATACCTGACGTCCTACGGGTCATTTGAGTCACATGAAATTAACGTCAAAATAACGTGACTCTGTTGGGAAATCAACGAAGAGAAAAACACCTCCAAGGCAATCGACGAATGACATCTTTCGTAGAAGCTCATTCTTATTCCAAATTATTCATCTTGTTACCTTAGCCCGGTGTTGTGGATCACATTGTTGAGTGCGACCCAGTCATGCGTTGGTATACTTACGAGAAATGGAAAGATGTCGACCATCCTCTAGTGTCATAAGTGCTCATTTTTTTATCATAATTTTTTTGTGCTGCGATAGATCACAGGAAAGACGCTTACCAATTAACTGTGGATTATCAAAATCGTCAATGTAGCTCCAACATAATTTACTAACGCGTCCGCCCTCCCGCTGGGAGAAGTGGCGGCCAATATCTCAACATACCAATCTCTTTCAATAATCACTTTTATTATACTTGCAGTGCCTTGGTTTCCAGCTATTCAGTAAACTTTTTGCTCGTATTTATTTTCCTCCTGAAGGAAGAAAGAGCAGAGGGTTAGAAGTAAATGAGATGGAAGAACGCCAAGTATAGCCAACCTGACGGACAGCAAAAGCACAAGGAGAGAGCACTTGCTTTGGCTATCTATTGACAAAGAGTGTAGGTACGTTTCAGTAATGGTGTTAATACCACCTCATTTTAGCCTAAAACCCAAAACGCTTAGGCAATGACGCCTCTTTTTCTAGGCTGATTCTTTCATAACGATCACTTTTGACAAATTTTGTCTCATTTCGTTATCTAAATCTGTTAACCAATCGAGTAGGATGGGATGGCACCTGATGTACATTTTATAACCTAGGCTCCACCTCACCTAGGACAGATGGTGATCTACTAGTAGCCTCAGTTACTTACGCACTTAAAAAAAATTTTGAAAAATCGAAAAGGGGATAATCGAAAACCTATCCTAAAGGTCTTTGCATGTCTTATGGTTGTCGAGGGAAAAGTTACAATGTTACCAAGTTACCATGGAAGTTAATCGTTCAAGTATTTGGCATTAGGCCCAGCTTTTGCCGTTGGTTTCTTCAAGTTTGTTTGGAAGATCTAATAAAACTTTGGAGGGTACTTGTAAAAAATTTTTTGAAATTTTATCTAAAATGGAACAATTTAAGGTTGACATCGAGTGTACACTTGGCAAATTCGTTGGCTAAATGGTTTGTTAACCAATCGAGTAGGTTGGGATAGCACCTAATCTACATTTTATTACCTAGGTTCGACCTGACCTGGTTGAGGTAGTGATCAGAATAATAGAAACGGAACCAGAGCTGGTATGGCAGACCATCATCGCTACTGCCCAACTGGACCTGTAGCCAAAAAACATTATTGAAGGTCAGAAGATATTCTTCACCGATTTTATAGCATTTTATTTAGGAGGTCGATAAGCTCAACTTGGTTTCGTTTCGAGATACTCTATGGTTCAGTGTGTCACTAAAGATATCAACTTTGTTATACCAAAGATAATCCCACTTACGGAAACGTCTGGAAGGCTTTACAAGATTTGAAAAGGCAACAGGGTTAGAAAGCCAGCAGTACCCAAGGGTTTGAACCAGTTAGACATGTTTCCTCCTCTACAGGTAATAATTGCTTTATTTACTTAGAAAAGGTACAATTTGGTGAAGTTCTCGATAATCAAAAGAAAGGAATTACTTACCCAGAGAAAATTCTGCACTAAGACATCCCTAAATACAATCAATTACGTTATACTGAACCAGTTCAATTGAACCTTTAGTTAACAGTGATCTAGGGAACTGTTTATCTTTTTATAAAAGTTTGTGTGTACAAAGAATGTGATTGTCAAGCTATAATTAGAAGAGCTGTCCATCATACGAAAAGCTCTCTTGGTGGTGAGGAAAGCTTTGATATAATGGACCAAAGGCTCTAAATACTGCAACTGGAAAACATTTGATTCGAATGTTTCCAGTCCGGATATACTCTTCACATATAAATCGCAGAGGGGAGCGGGGATTGGAAAGGGGGTGAGTAGGTTCATTTTCAGCTACAAAAATACAAGTCAGCAAAGGTTCACCTTTCTATTAATCATTATATTTTAAAAGTTGTCGACACAACCAAACACCACTATAAAATTGGACACTTTCAATAAGAGATTCGGCTTATACCTTATTCCTCATTTGTTCCTCCTTTAACCTACGAAAAGCAAAGAATCTTATACCTATCATTGCCAAAGAGGGTTGCTTACTGAGAGAGTGTTGTGTTCATTAGTTCACGAACATTTTTAAATATTTCAAATTTCTGCTCCAAGTATTGCTTAATTTCAACACTTGTAATGGAGTCCATGCCTATCTGAGATAAAGAAGAATGCAAGCTGATGTGTTTCAGGTTAAGACCTGTAAATGTTAAGACATAATATTACCTAAGCGGTAAAGTAAGTAAGATAATGGAGAACGTACCCAATAAATTAGCGATTCCTCCAAGAAAATCTACCTCCTTTGATTGGTTATCACGGGTCTTGGCCGGTACGCTACTGGCAACAATCGCTTCATCACTTTCTAAAAGTACGTCTAAAACCTGAAGGCACGACGCAATTTCTTGTTTAACTACTCCCCCTACTGTTTCAAGAGTATTCAGATTATTGTCGTAGTCTTCTAGTAGTCCAACCTAATAATAATAATACATTATAGAAGTTTGGCGAGTCTCTGCACTTACATCCCCAATCATACCCCACTGAATAGCAAGCGCTGGGTAACCTTCTTTCTTACGCATCACGCATATTTCTTCCATGGCCGAGTTAGCCATTCCATAGTTCGACTGTCCAATAATGCCCCTTCCACTAACTATCGATGAAAATACGACAAAGCATCTGTAAAATAAGCTAGATAATGTTTCTGCTCTCTTGTAAGAAGCGCACCTCAAATTTGGACAATGAAGTCGACTGGCCAGATCTAAATTTTTAGTTACAACCAATTTTGGTACAAGGACCGACGTAAATGTCGCCTTGGTCTGATTTTCAAAAAGTCCGTCGCTCAGTACTGCCGCCAGATTGAATATTCCGTCTACGGAACCCAATTCATGAGATTTTCTAAAAAGTGTGCAACATCCCTCAACGGTTTCGAGGTTATCTTGAGAAACAACAACGTGTGTACCATCTTCTTCCCAATATCTAACAACAGTGTAGGTTACAAAGAAGGTAACAGGTTTTCCACTTACTTTATTTGGAAGTTTTGGTAATCGGTGGTCACACCATTTCTGGACACTAATACCAATTTTCGCGCTCCACGTGTCACCAACCAATCAGCTATCTGTAGTCCAAAGCCCCCCAAACCTCCAACCAAGACATAGACTTTGTCGGAGTTGCAATAAAATCTAAAAAAAGTGTTTTTCCTATAAACAGGTAGGTCTTTAAAAACTGTACTTTGGCCTTGCAGACAGAGTCAATCGATCGAACATGTTCAGCTTTTCATCCCTCATCTTTACAATAACCTTTACGCTGTGTTTGTCGGTTGTCATGTACGTAAGAGCATCTTTAACCATATCACTTTCATATACCCTTCTCGGAAGCGGCTTGATGTACTTCATGCGAATACCTTCACATAGAGCGTGCTGAAGCTGTTTCTTCCGCGAGGTCGTCGCCCCAAATATTTCATATAAATTTACAAAAGAAAACGATCCATTTCCCAAGATAGATCCCATATCCAAAATACCCTCTTTGGCAACGACGTGTTGTCCAAGTTCGAAAAACTTTCCCCCTCGAGAAAGGCAACGTAATCCGGCGTACAGTTGCTCGTTGGGAAATGAGTTCACGATCACATCGACTCCTTTTCCCTTAGTTTCTTTCATTATCCTTTGCTCGAAGGACCAATCTAGATACACTCCAATAAATCTGTCTAAAATTCACGGCATTGCTACAACGTTTCGCGACATTCTACTCAAATTACCTTGAAGCGAAGGATAAAGTCGTTTTAGAACGTTTCTTCTTCTCATCGACTTGACTGTTAGATAAATGGTGCAGTTGTAATACGCGGCAACGTTTATTGCGGCCTGTTCTACTCCTCCACCATCAGCGTGAACCAAAATAGTTTGACATGCTTTAATTTTGCCAATCTAGGGGAAGAGTGCATTTAACCGGAGAACGGTGCATTTCATTGAAATAATTTGGGAGTAGATCAAGTAAAACCATACTTACAAAGAGAAAGCATCTAATTATCTAGAATATAAGCAGCAACGTATCAAGGAAATGGTATTAGAAGCAAGAAGGCAATCTTGGGAAGACTTCCAGAAGAAAATGGAACAGGACAGTCGAGGGAACCCAAAGTTCTTCTACAGAGCTTTGACAACACTAAGAAAAGGCAAACAGGCAATATAAGAAAAACAATTGGAGTAGATGATAGAATGGCAACAGACAAGAAAGAGGTCGTGGGGAAATTACTTCAGTTCACTTCTGAGCAAAGACACCACAATAGACCAAACCCAAAATACCACTAGAACAAGGAATCAAGGGAATAAAAATGGGGAAGGCTCTTGGGTATGATAAAACAACTTCCGAGATGATAAGGAACCTAGGAAACCAAGCCGTAACGAAGAGTTTCAGAATCGCCTGTATTCCCAGAAAAATCACGTTGACAATATCTACGGCAGTGAGAGTTGGTCCCAATCAAATCAAATGAAAAGCAAGAGAGGAACTAGGCCTTCCAACTTACGATAATGAGCGCATATACAACGGTGCAGTATGCAGCAGGTACGGTGGCTCCATCTTCCAAACTCCACTCGTCTGGAATCTTCCAACTGAGATGATTATCCGATGTTACCAAACTGGCCAAAGCTGCTTCTTTAACTATGGCCATCATTCGCTCACCGCTACGATTGAATTTTATAGCCTAAAATTAATCAAACGCTTTTTACCTTGGCGTCTTCCCGGAGAACTCGAAACCCAAATTTAGACGTTGTTTTGTAGGTGACGGCAAAGTATCTTTAAAATTTAATCCAGTGTAGTAGACCTGAAACGGAAGGTCGTACAAGAAAATGATAACTATATATTTACGTATGCCAAAGTGTGGTCAGGAGGAATTTGTACATCTTTGATGGGTGGTGCTTGCTCCCAGTAGAAATTGGATGTATTACCCACATCTGTGGTCCCGACTACCTCTTCACAATCGATTACGTTTTTGGACTCTTTGTGGAAATACACGTACGTTCCCCATGCACCGTCTCGAAGGATGTTCACGAGCAAAGATTTTTCGAGTTGTTCTCTGAAAAACTGTTGTTCCAAATCAAATTTAGTATTACGGTCCATTAGAATAACGCATGAAACTTGACACTTAGTGTACTCCAGTTTTAGGGAGTTAATTAATCCGAGAATTCCGTTTACAGGATGTCCAACTGAGAGCAAAATGATATTTTCGTAATTACTGATGGAAGTTTGAAATTCCGAAATCCAATTCAGGTCGTCCGATACAGGAACAACGCGCGGTTTTGCGTACGCAACCCTTTTCCTCAAGAGAAATACGAAACCCTTCTCGCTCCTGTGAGTTAAAATTACATCCACTTGTGTGATCGCTTCCATGCAGTAATCGGGTGGTTGCCTTACCAAGATGAAGGCACCTTCTTGTAGCCGTTCCAGGAGTTGATTTAACGTCTGGAATTAGCCAGGATTAGTGGGAGGTTTATAGAATAAACTCAACTTTCTTAGAAACATCTGTCAGGACAACCAAATTCGTATTCTTGTCGATAAAATCGATCTTCTTATTCTCAACAACAATGTTAGGTAACTCTAACTGCAGTGAGGAGTACACTACGATCTTGTATTGCAACTCAATCTCCGAGAATAGATTGGAAATAGTGAGCGACAGCACGTTGTCTTTATTTTCGACAAACTCAACGATTCGTACTGCGCTTGCTCTAATATTATCCGTTACAACTCGAAGACACGTTCGAACTGAGTCACTCTCGGAGAAAAAACCACTGTATGGAACGAACTTGTAGTCTTGCAAAAGAGGCGTATCTACGGGAGCTCGTTTGGAAATTGGTTTAAATCGTAGTCCTCTAATCTCCACGCCCGATGACCTGAAACAGTGTAAATGAGGAGTGATAAGAGTACAGGTAAACATCAAACTTAATTATGTTGCAATGGGTTGGTGAGTGAACCATTTCAGATGTTCCTGAATGTCTTTGACTATCAATGACCAAGCGATCTATGGAGGTCGGCAGTGCAAGGTCCTTGCAGTTTTTCTTTAACAGAATGATTGAGATCATGTTGTCAATGAACGTAATCCAATTATTATTCCACTTGATTAGGGCTTGAGTTGCTCTCATGTCAACTTGTAGAAGACCCCGAAACTGATCTCTGTAATTCATACCTAACGAAATTTATCCAGATTACTTTTGGGCTACCTGTAATGGTACTGCTGTAAATTTAGCTGCTTATAAATGGAATTGAGGGTGAGGGGTTGTTCAATTGAAGTTGCCATTGGGGCACACTCGATGACATGGTCACATGCACGACGAAGTGACTTTAAATAACCGCTGATTAACAATTCATTCTCATGCGATATCTAAAAATCTCATTTAAAAAGATCTGTTCACTGTAAGACGTTATCATGTAACCTCAAAGCGGTTGGATAGCTTAAAAATCTGTACTGTAAGTTCAATATTACCGCTCTTTGATAGAATGAGGATCTGATGTAGTTTAATTCTTTCAAATAACACCTTTGCCTCCGAAATTAGGAGACCTTCGCGTTTTAGGAACGTTTCCAAAGCGAAATAAATGAGAGCGGTAGCCGGTAGCAAATTTCGACCGTCGATCACGTGTCCCATCAAAAAGTTCCAGTATTCATCCGTGCTGTCGAGAGATATGGAAACTATCTCCGTTCCATGTTTGGCATCCCATATTGGTTTCGGAATGAACCAATCCTCTTCGTGGTCCCATCTCAACAACGGTGATATTGTGGGAGCTTTGACTGGTAGATCGCAGACAGAGTAAAGTTTGGATATGTTTGGGTTAAAACCAACTTGGTACAGCCTAAAATAGGGCGTAAATAATGTCAAAAATGAAATAATTCGTACCGTCCCAACGACATCAGCAATGAATGGGTATCTGTCACGTTCATCACATTACAAGTACCGCCATTAAGAATGAAAGACGCCAGCGCAATGTTAGTGGTTTCGTTGTCCTTTACTATGCGCTTTAGAAGGGATTCGGTTTTGCTCTCAACAAGCGAGTGTGGTGTGTATTCATTACCATTGGATCCATTCTGCGATGTATTTAATGAGATTTATACTATAACATAGATATTTACCAAGAATTCCAAATATTGGCATGCTATGGTCAGTGCTTGTTCTAGTGTAATAAGTTTCTCCGCGTAAGCACCTGCTATAACACCCGTTGATGAACTATGGACGAATTCGATTGGTAATTCAATAAAGCCCAAGAATTTGACCAAAGCAATTTGCACCGCAATTGATTGCATGTATGTGGATTTTTCGTACCAACCCTTCAAATCCAAACAACTCGCCACCCTACAGGAATGCCGCTATTAAGATGTTATCGAATGACTTGTTGTAAAGCAATACCGTTTCAACATCTGGGAAAAGATTGGAATTCCAACAAAACTTTCCGTACATCTTTCCATTGCTCCTCCAAAGCTTAAGCCTAGACGAGGTTGTAAACGTGGTCGTTTTCCACAAGATTTGTGGACAACCTTGTCGTTCGATACTACGGCGAAACCGCGATAGTGGAACACGTCTATATCTTTCCTAAAAATTTTCAAGATCATTTCCGTGAACTTAATCATGGGCATACCTGAAAATGTTCTGTAGCAATGCAATGTAACCTTTATCGTGAGACTTTAACACGATGCTCTCCAACAATTGCACCAAACCATCCTTAGTTCTTGCATTGGCACAGACCAAGTTAACCCGCGATGGCAATGCTGTACCACCTTGTTTCATCCGTTTCACCAAGACATGCGAGTTTGCACCTCCATACCCGAAATTATTTACACCTACAAGAAGTTTTTTTTAAACTTTCTTCAAATCTTCCTGCGACCCTACCGATGATCTCTTCATTTTCGATATCGAAAGGTTCTTTCGCTACACGAATTTTTCCATCCCGAAAACCGGAAACGTCCTTTCTTATATTGGTACAATTAATATTTGGAGGCATCCAGCCTGTTTCCATTGCCATGACGACCTACTAAGTGTGAGTACATTATTCAATAGTAATCAAACGATAATACCTTTATTAGGGAACATAACCCCGAGACCGGTTCCGGATGACCCATATTAGATTTGACCGATCCCACAGTTAATGGGACCATGCGATTTTGACAGAAGACATCGTTAAGCGCCCCAATTTCTTGAGGATCTCCAGCTATTGTACCTATACGAGAACCCTAATTAGTAGTGGCCAATGGTGAGTGGTGACACGTCAAAGGTCGCGCGACAAAGGATGGCTGTCAAAATGTCGCATGAAAAAATGATCGCATACGACAAATGTTGCATACAAAAATGATAATATATCTACTCATGCATTGAGATGAACAACTGTCAGTGTGAAAATGTCATTAAAGTTTGTTAAAAGTCAAAAAGGTTAAGATATGTTGGTGTTCAATGGTTATACACATAATAAAGAACGAACAATTTGTCGCATGCAATCATTTGTCGCAGGCGATCATTTGTCGCATGCGATCATTTGTTGTGCGTCATTTTGACAGCGACATTTTGTCGCTGCGATTTTTTGACGTATATTCATGGCCAATTTAGAGGTAAAATTACCGGTCGAATGCGCTTCTATGTAGTTAATTTCTGATACATTTACTCCCGCTTCTTGATACACCTCGCGTAGTAACACAGCTTGCGATTTTCGCGATGGGTGTATTAATCCATCTTCTTTATACCCATCCACGTTAGTTTTTGAGTGAAGTATCTAGTAATTAAATATTGCGTAGAGAGAATTACTGTTTCGCTTACCTGAGCGTAGATTCGTTTGGATTTTTTGTATTTTTGTAGGAATACTACAGAAACTGCATCGGATCGAACGTATCCACGGGTACTTTCATCAAATATATTATTTTCACCTTGTGGGTCCAAAATTCCAATCCTGCAGCAATGGATTGCCCAAAAACATTTGACAAATTGATGGTGCTTACCTCGTTTCCAGATTCATGATGTGATGGGTAAGAATCAAGTTGGCACCACCTACGATTGCGTTATCGCATTTACCACTTCTAATTGCTCTAAATGCGTGCTCGAGTGCGTACCCGCTGCTACTGCATGCCGTGTCAATGCAAACGGTCGGACCTTCCAAACCGAAGTGGTGAGCAATTAATTGCGGAAGTGTACTTCTGAAGGATCTAGAAGGAGGAGATGTTCAAATCTAGTCGCATTTCTCAAACATATTTACCCTGTCATTCCAAAATTGGGATCCCGAAGGTTGTAGTAGAACCACGGAATCTCAAAGTCTATAAAGAGTAGTCCCAAATAGACGCCCGTTTTTGTTCCTTTCAGATCGGAAGGATGCAGTCCGGCATCAAAGATTGCCTCTACAGTGCTCTCTAGCAAAATTCGATGTGTCGGATTTAAAACTTCGGCTTGATAATAGTTGAGGCCTATTTGAAACGACTTTAAATAACACTTCTAACAGTGTTACTTTACCGAAATATCCCGCATCGAATTTTCTCTTTTCCTTCAACGTGCCTATTCTTCGAGGTATGCTAGGGCAGAGGACCTTCCACTCCTTTGGTATTCTTGATAGTAAATCCTTTTTGTCCATAATCTTGGCAAAAAGGTCATCTACATTGTTACATTGGGGAAATCGGCCCGCGATACCTAACAAAATTGTATGATGAACAATGTCGAGAAAAAACAGCACTAACCTGTAATGACCACCTCCTCACCTGGGAGTGGATTTGAGAGCGCTTTACCTGATGGGTCATAATTTTGCGCCATATTTCGATCCTACATACGGCCTAAATATCTTTGGTATTTAAACAATCGATTGAGTTCCTTTATGGACGAATATGGGTTTTTATCTGGTGGCGGCGTATGGAAGTTTTCAATATTTTCAAGGGTATGCCGACTTGTTGCATATTGATGATTTTGCAGATTGCATTAATAGTCTCTATTGTATTATAGCAATATTTGCATCTAATAGTTTGTGAATTAAAGAACAATGATATAATTAGCTGCACATTTCCGAAATGCGCAATAACAGTGACCTTATTACATAGTATTTCATAAAACATGGCTGCATGGATTTTGAAAAATGTCTCTTCATTCTATTATTTAAAGTATTATGAGCAAGTTTTTCATGATTTGGCCATGTCTAAGACTTTTTGGATTATTCACTCGACGTTATGATATGAACGATCCAAGGAACACACTGTCTGTATAAGTACTGCAAATTTTGTGCAGTTCTGCCAATTTTCGTTGCCCGGTCAAAAATCGCAGAATGTTTCTTTCGAATTTTCAAAAATTAATTTTTTCCTGAATTTTTTTCGCATCCCTCGTTTATGGGAGTAGGAATTTTTTTTACATTTTTGAAAATTCGAAAAGGGCATAATCGAAAAGCTTACCGCCGACCTTTGCGTCTTTTATGGTTGTTGAGGGAAAATTTACAAAGGATCGAAATGCTAGCACTTTATTCAGGGTGTCCCAAACGAAACGTTCCCAAGCCTCGGTTTATTTGGAAAAAAATGTTTTTTTTGGTCCCCTCTGCCATTTTATTTTTTTGACACCGTACATAATATTTCTTATATATTTCGATAAAATGTTGTATTTTATTTGAAGTATGTGACCTCAATTGAGATCGAATATAGTCATATTTGAATAATGGTCGTGTTACTGTTAACGACGTAAGTTGTCCCAGTAGTGTGTTACGGCAACAAATTATTGGTATCGCAATCAAAAATGCAATGGCTCGGTAAGCTCAGTTATAAGGGGCAATCTAATGGGCGTGGGGGATATGAGTATAGACTTTAAATTCAGCAAGTAAAGGGGGTAGTCAAAGCTAAAGTTAATTTGTATTAGGTTAGCAAATATAGTTAAGTAAATTTTAGGGTGCCACGATAGTTCTTTAGGAAGTTAAAGCTGGTAATCAGAACTACGAAGAGCTTAGCAGCTTGTAGTAACAGAGATATGATTTCTGAAAGAGAATGTGGGTATTCGGTTAAGAAATACACTGGAGTAATGGTAGTGGTGGTTATAATGAACCAAAATATAACGATTAACACAGAACAAAATAATTATAATACAACAAATCTTCACAGGATTGAAACAATAAAGGGGGTTTAACTTTTACCTTGGAAGGATTGAAGTTTACATATGACAATAATGTACAATAAATAACACAAAAATACAAGTATATATATCAGCAACCGACTTGGTAACTGTGCAAAAGTCAGTAAATGTAATTTAAACAACGCTTACCTCCATACGTTTCAGCAGTAATGTATGTTGCGCAACCTCAATACTGTCGGATTATCTAAATAAAAAGGTTAATTAACATGAAAATTATTAAGGCTGCGACAAGCAGACCGACTCAAATATAACAGTTACAAACTTTAGTCAGTACTTAGTTTCGAATGTTGACATTTATCAAAATAGCAATTAGCTTTTGAGCTTTATCTTTAGGCAAATTTAAACTTCAAGATAATAACCAAATAACAAAGTAATTTTAAAAGGTAATGCACAAAGTTAATGCAAAAATTAATCAGAAAGTAACAAAATAAGTGATTTTAAATTGAAGCAATATATGAGATATGGTTAAGTAATTTAGTATAAGCAAATTTTATAGTAAACAGTAACAAAATTCAAATAATATGAAGCAAAAAGTAAGGTTAGTGACTTATCGATCTTGTTTCCAAAGTTGACACAAGATGGTAGCACATTAATTCTCGAAGTAAGTAATTTCTTCGTACAGGAATGCGGAAATGAGTAGAGATGATTTCAAGAACAGCAATCATGTAGTTTATTAGGAAAATAACCATCGATGTTCGACAGCAACGGAACAGTAATAACTTCAGGTAATTTTCAAGACAAATTCTTAACAAAATCGCGGTAAACCAATACGTAAGATGTAATCCAAAAGTAAAACCAGGTAGTAAAACAATAAGTATTTGAAGAGAAGGCTATGGATCGACCAATCAGAGACTAAATGACGTACACTGACAGCCAATAGAATAATGTAGATTAATTATTTTCTCCGCCGAATAGAAAATCTGTAATGGAACGAACGAACACGCTGCGATTTGAAGTGACGCAAGAAAAGATGGAAAAGTAGTACCAAAAGTATTGAGAGCGAACTCTATTAACAAAGTATAGAATTAGGAAATTCGTAACCTGTAATTCTTACTAAAATCAATATGATTGACTTTTGCGAATTAGGCAAATAATCGAGGAACGTAACAAGTGTCCCAACATTGAATTGTGAACAATTTTACATATTGGGTAAATAGTACTAACCGATATTATTTCAATCTTGGGGAAAATATTTATGCAATATTGACCCATTATCATTGCTTTTTTTATTTTATTTTATTGCACATAATCTAAATATATATACATATATACATAATTAAAAAAAAACCTAGATCACAAAAAGAAAATCTCGTCTAGTGTCCCAAAATAGAGCCCTAACCTGCTCCGTGGGGACTTTTTCCTAATGCACAGCGCCTTCAGGGCTCCCTGTGCTCGGCTGGCTTCTTCCCCAGGGATAACATTCACTTCGTCTACACTCGAAGGAGACAGGTGATGCTGAAACAACCCTTTTTCAACACCTCTTTAGAAAATTCGATTTTCGTTCCTAATTTTCGTGACGAAAGTACTGCTTTTCCTCCCTAGGGAGACAAAATTCTCTCATGAAATTTATTAAATCGTTGTAATTATACCCTTAACTTTCCTTTCTCTCAGTGTTCCTTTCCATATCTGGATTCTGGATTCTGGATTTCGATGGGAGGGTGGGAAATCCCACACGCACCTAGGCCACTTATTCGGGCCCTTTGTGCTGCCTCCCTGATTAGAGTCGTTCGACCCCGCAGCGTCACTCAAGCCATCCCACACGTGAGATAAACCTGAGGATGCCGGACGGGGAAGCGGCTCTAATCTTAGCCATGTCCGGCCAGGATTCTCCCAACATGGATCGTCTTAATTTGACAAGTACGGCACATTCACACAGTATGTGTTGCGCCGTCTCGTCGTCTGTGTGGCATCCTCTACAGAATGGTGAGTCTACCAAGCCCATGCGGTGCATGTGCTTGTTAAGTTTACAGTGTCCAGAAAGTATGCCTACAAGTAACCGCAGGTTTCCTCTGGATAGCCCTGTACAGAAGCGCGCCAGACTACGAGATGGGCCTCTGAAGGCCTCCCTCGCGTGGCGGCAGTCTACCATCAAGTTCCACCTAGCCCTGTGTTGGGCTTGGGTGTCTTGGGTTATTAAGTTGTTTGCAGTTGATGCTGTAAGTGGAAGAGCCGGTTCTGGACCATAAAACGGTAGTTTTGAGGCCAGTCTGGCTAACTTATCGGCTTTTTCATTGCCTATTATTCCAGCATGCCCTTTAACCCATACAAGCTCAAGGGTATTGCTGTTTGTTACTTCCTCTAGTACCTGGCGACACTCGGAAACCAGCCTAGAGGTGACTTTGTATTGATCAAGTGCCTGCAGAGCAGCTCTGCTGTCACTGGAGATTCTGATGATTTTATTCTTTATGCTGCGCATAAGAATAGTTTTTGCACTTATCGTTATGCCTGCTAGTTCTGCCTGAAAGACAGTTGATATTTTGCCTAGTGGTTGGCTGATATGGAAGTTCAGTTCTTGGGAATAGATACCTGTGCCTGTTCCTTCCATTGTTTTAGATCCATCCGTGAAGATGGATATGTCTGGTTGGGATGCCACTTCCACATCAAGAAAGATGTGGTAGTTTTTCCCTAGTATAAGTCGAGGGATGAGTGAGTCAGTTCGTCCTTCTAGAATAGGTAGTCGCTTGACTGCCTCGCCCAGAATTCGAGAGTGACCCACCTCAGCGCCTTTCCTGTTCAAAAACCCTTTATTTCTCAGACGCAAGGCTGCCAGTGTGGCCTGCTCTCTCCTTTCCATATCGCAATCGTGATTTTTCTGGTAACAAACAAATAAAAAGAGAAGGGAATTTAGCGGGACGGGATTCAGGGAAGGTCAATGTACAATGAACCGCATTATACATCTTCCACGTTTGATGAATATACCGATATGTTTCTTATCTATTGGGGTAGAGCTTGTAATCGTCTGTAAAGAGAACGTTTTCCTGACATTTCAAGTCACAATGTTAACATGAATATAGCAACTATGGTAATCCTGTACGATAACGGAGCCCAAAGGAATCTCCTGAAACCGCATTTTGTGGAGGATGTTCTTCAACGATTCGAAAACGAAATATCATTAACTGCTCGACAGCTTGATCATACCATGGAAGTAAATAGTGCACGTATTTGGCATTAGGCCCAGCTTTTGCTGTTGGTTTCTTCAAGTTTTTTTAGAAAATCTAATAAAGCTTTGTAAACATTTTCTTGAAGTTTTGTCTAAAAGGGAACAATTTAAACTTGACATCAAGTGTAAACCTGGCATATTTTTGGCTACAAATCTCAGGTTCGTAGCACATGAAAAATATAAGCAAACATAATATATTTTATATTTCTTTGATAAAAGTTCACAGTAATATACTGCTAAGGACATTTTTGGGTAATCCGGGTCATACTTTCTTCGCCGCTAGCTCTTCCTTTAACCTGTAACAGAGAGAAATCTTATATCTTCCATTACTGAACAGCTGCCCTTACTGATGTAGCGTTGTGTTCCTTAGTTCACGAACGCTTTTAAAAATTTCAAACTCTTGCTCTAGGAACTGCTTAATTTCGACACTAGTAATGGAGTCCATGCCCATCTGAGATAAAGGAGAATGCAAGCTTATGTGTTTCAAATTAAGACCTTTAAATATAAAATTATTACTGCAATATAAAGCAACCAAGAAGGTACCCATAAATTTCGCGATTCCCTCAAGAAGATCAACCTTCCCTGATTCATAGTTGCTTGTGTTTACCATTACACTGCTGCTAACAATTGTTTCATCACTATTTAGGAATACATCTAAAACCTGAAGACATGATGCAATTTTTTGTTTAATTACACCTCTAACTATCTCAAGTGTATCTAAATTGTTGTCGTAATCCTCTAACAGTCCAACCTACAAAAATACTTCGGGTAATGTATGGGAGCGGCAACTCTGCATAGTGTGCATACATCCCCAATCATACCCCACTGAATAGCAAGCGCTGGGTACCCTTCTTTTCTGCGAATTTCGCAAATTCTTTCCATAGCTGAGTTACTCATTGCGTAGTTCGACTGTCCAATGTTGCCTTTTCCACTAACCACCGAAGAGAATACGACAAAGCAACTGTAAAATAAGCTTATAAATAACGATGCTCTCGTGCAAGAAACGTACCTCAAATTAGGGCAAAGAGTCCTGCTGGTCACATCCAAATTTCCGGTTATGAGAAATTTTGGAATATGAACCGATGCAAACCTGTCCTTATGCTGATTATCAAAAAGTCCATCATCCAGTACGGCAGCCAGATTGAATATTCCGTCTATGGACCCTAAGGTATGAGCCTCCTCAATAAGTTTGTGACAACCCTCTACAGTTTGAAGATTCTGTCGCGAAACAACTATATCGACACCGTCTTCTTCCCAAGACCTAGAAACTGTTGATGTTAGAAAGAAGAAATGATTTATTTGTACTTACTCTATTTTGAAGTTTTGGTAATCAGTGCTGACACCACTTCTTGAAACCAACACTAATTTTCGCGCTCCACGTTTAACCAACCAATCAGTCAGCTCTAGACCAAAACCACCTAAACCTCCAACCAATACGTAAACCTTATCAGATTTGCAGTAGAATCTAAAAATTTCTTGTAGTTCAGGTGACGCTATAATCTTTGAGTCATTTACTTTGGTTTTGTGGACAGGGTCAGTGGTTCGAATATGTCCATTTGTGGGTCTCTCATCTTTACAAGGATCTTTCCCGTATGTTTACCTGTTGCCATATACGAAAGAGCGGCTTTCACCTCATCACTCTTATATACAACTCTTGGAAGTGGCTTGACGTACCCCAAACGAATACCCTCATAAACGGCACATTGAAGTGGTTTTTTCCGCCAAGAGACCGCATCACACGACTCGTCTAAACTGATACCGAAAAATGATCGATTACCTAAGACACACCTAACATCCAAGTTGCCGTCTTTCAAAATGTCGTAATGTCCAATTTCGAAGAACTTGCCTCCACGCGAAAGACAACGTAATCCGGCGTACAGGTTTTCCTCCGATAAAGAGTTCAATACAATATCGACACCTTTCCCTTTAGTTTGCTTCATTATCATTTGTTCAAACGACGGATCTCGGGAATTTCCAATATGGCTATCTAAAAATTCATTACGTTGGTAATGCAAAGAATCGCAGTTGGTTACCTGGAAGTGAGGGATACAGTCGTTTAATAATTTTTCTCTTTCTCATTGAGCTGACAGTGGTAAAAATCGTACAATTGTAATAGGTGGCAAGATTTAGTGCTGCTTGTCCCACTCCTCCAGCACCGGAATGAATCAGAATACTTTGACGATCTTTAAGTTTACCAACCTGAAGAAAAACATACACTTGGTCTGAACATTTTGAATACTTGGCAAGAATAGGTCAGAAGCTTGGATTGTCTTTATGTTGCAAAGATAAAAGGATAAAAATGTCAGGTGTGGATGGATGAAATTAAGAAAATAGCTGGAAATGTGAGGAAGGTGATAAACAGTCAAGGTCAGATTGGGCGATTGCTTAATGAAAATCTTACAATAATCAAAGCGAGTATAACAGTGCAATACGCCACAGGTACGGTAGCTCCCTCTTCTAAACTCCATTTATCTGGTATTTTCCAACTGTACTCATTATCCGAGGCCATCAAACTAGCCAAAGCCGACCCTCTTATCGCGCCCATCACTCGTTCACCACTAAATTTGAAAGTAGTAAAAAAATTATTCAAGCACTTTTTACCTTTGGTTTCTTCCAGAAAATTCCACACCTAGGTTGTAGCTATTGGAGTCGCAGCTTTCATCAAACGGTCTCAAACGTAATTTACCAGATGCGACCATCATATCTTTGAAATTTAAACCGGTGTAGTACACCTGAAACGAGTTTTGGCAAAAGAAAACAGTAATGATACACTTACGTATGCTAAGCTGTGTTCAGGGCGCATACGTCCGTCTGTGATGGGCGGTCCTTGATTCCAGGAAAAGCTCGACATGTTACCCTGCTCCGTTGTTCCAACCAAGTGATCGCACACCTCTACGTTCTTCAAATTTTTAGGAAAATAAACATAAGTGCCCCATTCGCCATTTCTCAAGACGTTCATAAGCAAAGACTTTTTTAGTTGGTTTCTGAAAAAGTCGTCATCCAGATCCAATTTGGATTTACCGTCCATAAGGAACACGCATTGGATGTGTGATTTGGTGTACTCCAACTTTAAGCAGTTCATCAATCCAAGAACTCCATCATTTCCCTCGGAGAGCAAAACGATTCGTTTATTATCAATAAGTGAGGCTTGTAACACGGAAATCCAATTTGGATCATCCGTGACGGAAATTAATTGTGATTTTACATACGTAACGCTCTTTCGTAAAAGAAACACAACACCAGTCTCGCTACAATGACTTAAAATAACATCCATTTGCTTGATGAGATCAATAGGGTAGTTGAGTGGTTGCCTTACTAAAATAAAAGCACCGTCTTGTAGTCGTTCCGAAATTTGATTTAACACCTAAAATGATCATAATTATCAAAAAGTTTTTGAAAGTACGTCAACCTTCTCAGAAACATCTGTGACGACAACCAAACTCGTTTTCCTTTCGATGCCATCGATTTCTTTATGCTCTACCGCAATGTTCGCCAAGTCGAGCTCCAATGAGGAGAACACGACGATCTCATGTCGCGTCGCTAACTCCGAAAACAAATTGGACATCGTGGGCGACAGCACGTTGTTTTTGTTACCGACAATTTCTACAACTTGTACGGCGCTTTCCCTCACATTGTCCACCACAACCCTAATGCAAGCTCGAACTGAGTTCATCTCAGACATAGTCCCAGTATATGGAACGAACTTATAATCTTCCAAAAGGGGCATGTTTAAGGGGGCTCGTTTGGAAACCGTTGTGATACCTAAACCTCTCACTTCCACACCCGATGATCTGAAACGTTACAAGTGTTTACAAATAGGCGCAATGTGGACATCTAACTTTATTATGTTGCAATGAGGGTTTGAGTAAACCATTTCGGATGTTCCCAAATGTTTTTGGGCGTCAATCACCAAACGGTCGATAGAGGTTGGTAAAACAAGATCTTTGCAGTTTTTCTTTAAGAGATTAATTGACATCATATTGTCAATAAACGTAACCCAATTATCATTCCACTTGACTACACCTTGTGTCGCTTTTGTGTCTATCTCCAAAAGACCTCGGAACTGATCCCTGTAATTTAGCGCTGAAGTAGCCCAGTTAAGTTGATATCTGACTCGTACCTGTAATGGTACTGCTGTAAATTTAGCTGCTTATAAATGGAGTTTGCGGTAAGAGGCCTTTCGATTGAAGTTGCCGATTCGGAACGTACAATGGCGTGGTCGTATACAAATTTGGGCAAAGTTAAACGTCCACTTACCAATAATTCATTGTGGTGGGTTACCTGAAAATATCACTTGAAGTTATTGGTTACAGTAGTTATTAGGCAACCTCAAAACGGTCGGATTGCTTAAAAATTTGAACTGTAAGGTCAATCTTGCTACCCTTTGGAAGAATGAGGGATCGATGTAGTTTTATTCTCTCAAACGCCACTTCGGCTTCGGATATTACCAACCGTTTACGCTTTAAAAACATTTCCAAGGCGATGTAAAGGATCGCGGTACCCGGTAGTAGATTTCGACCATCAATCACGTGGCCCACCAAAAATTGCCAATTCTCGTCGGATCCATCAAGCGATATGCGAACAAATTCCGTTCCACTGTCTGCGTGACATATTGATTTTGCAACGAACCAATCATTTTTGTGGTCCCATTGCAGTACTGGCGATATTGTGGAAGCCTTGACAGGTAAGTCGCCGGAGGGATACAATTTAAATAGGGTGGGGTTGAAACCCATTTCATATAACCTGGAATAAAAGTGAATTATTTAGGTAACAATGGGAATAATTCCTACCATCCTAATGACGTTAGAAGTGACTGAGTGTCTGTCACCATCACGGTATTTGTACGATTTCTAAGCATCAGTGTAGCAATTGCTACGTTATTGTGCCCATTCTCTTGGCCTTTCAAACATTTTAAAAGAGTTTGCCTTTTATCCTCTGGCAAGAATTTAAATGCAGACTCAACCGATCCATTCTGAAACATACTTAATAAGCTTTATACCATAATACTATATTTAGGTACCGAAAATTCCAAATATTGGCATGCTATGGTCAGTGCTTGTTCCAGTGTAATAAGTTTCTCCGCATAAGCACCTGCTATAACACCCGTTGATGAACTGTGAACGAAATCGATTGGTAACCCAAGAAAGCCCAAGAACTCAACCAAAGCTATTTGCACGACGATTGATTGCATGTGAATTGATTTCTCATACCAACCCCTTAAATTACAACAGCTCTCTACTCTATAAAAAAGACGATATTAGTATGGGGACGAATGACTTGTAGTAAAGGAATACTTTGTCAACATTTGGGAAAAGATTGGAATTCCAATAAAACGTTCCTTACAGCCTTCTATTGCTCCTCCAAAGCTTAAGCCTAAACGAGGTTGTAAATGTGATCGTTTTCTACAAGATTTGTGGACAACCTTGTCGTTTAAAACTATCGCGAAACCACGATGGTGGAACGAGTCTATGTCTTTCCTTAAAATTCAAAAAATTATTGTGGCGGACTTAAAACAAAGTATTACCTGAAGATGTTCTGTAGTAACGCAATGTAACCTTTGTCGTGACATTTTGAAACGATACTCGCCAAAAGTTTTGTCAAACTTTCCTCGGTTCTTCCACTAACACACACTAAGTGCATTTCTGGCAGAAGTGGTTCAATACATTGCTTTACCTTTTTAAGGATGATGTGCGAGTTTGTGCCTCCAAATCCCGAATTATTTACACCTAAGTGTATTTAAAGTTTTGTTGTACGTATTTCTGCATTTAACGTTTCATTACCTATGATCTCCGTATTTTTAACATCGAAAGCGTCTGTTGCAACGTTTATTCTCCCTTCCCGGAAACCGGGAACGTCTCCTCTCATATTGGCGCAATTGATATTGGGCGGCATCCAGTTTATTTCCAGACCCATGACAGCCTACCAAACACGGTTAAATCATTTAAAAATATTAATACGATCTTACTTTCACTAGGGAACATAACCCTGAAACCGCTTCAGTGTGTCCCATGTTAGACTTAACTGACCCGACAATTAAGGGTAGCGAACGATCTTGACAGAAGACTTCGTCGATTGCGCCAATTTCCTCGGGGTCACCCGCTTTTGTGCCTATCCAAAATTATTATTTAGTAGGAGATAACGTAAGAGTAATAAGAGTACCGGTGGAATGCGCCTCCATGTATTTAATCTCCGATGGATTTATTCCGGCTTCTTCGTATAACTCACGAAACAGTCTTCCCTGAGATTCGCCCGATGGGTGCAGTAGGCCGTCTTCCTTATATCCGTCGGCGTTTGTCTTCGTATGAAGAATCTATGGGTTAAACATTAGGTCTGCATTGAAATAGTATATACGATTTGTAACCTGTGCGTAAATGCGCTTTGAATTTTTCAATTTTTGAAGGAAAACCACAGAAACTGCCTCGGATCGTACATATCCACTTGCATTTTCGTTAAATACGTTATTTTGGGCTAACGGGTCTACTATACCTGCTCTGCATTAATGAAATTAGACTTTTTGAAAGATACCGAAATGGCTCATAATTACCTACCTACATAACATACCTAAGATGTTATACGTGAGAATCAAATTGGCGCTACCAACAATCGCGTTATCGCATTCACCGTTCCTAATTGCTCTAAATGCGTGTTCGAGTGCGTACCCGCTGCTACTGCATGCCGAGTCAAGGCAGACAGCGGGACCATCCAACCCCAAGTAATGACCAATCAATTGCGGAAGTGTACTTCTCACACACCTACGGGACATTAACGTTAGATTCTACAAAGTTTTTATAAGGTAGTCACCCAGTCATTCCAAAATTGGGAGATGTGAGCTCATAGCAGACCCACGGAATTTCGAATTCGACGTGAAGGAACCCCAAATAGACGCCTGTTTTAGTTCCTTTCAAATCGGAAGGATGTAGTCCGGCGTCCATAATCGCCTCCACTGTCTTTTCCAACAAAATTCGACTAGCCGGATTTAGTGCTTCGGCGTGATGATAATTAATACCTATTTGAAATGACTTTAGATTACTGTTTAGATAAAAAAGTACTTTACCGAAGAATCCCGAATCGAATTTTGTCTTCTCATCTATGATGCCAATCCTTGGTGGTAAGCCTTGGTAAAAGCAGTTCCACTCCTTTGGTAATTTTGAAAGTAAATCCTTTTTATCCATAATGTTGGCAAAAAAGTGGTCCACATTGTTAGATTGAGGAAATCGGCCAGCGATTCCTAAACACCAACACATAATCGGTAATTTAGAGGAAAAAACAGCACAAACCTGTAATAACAACTTCTTCTCCTGGGAGCGGAGTCGAAAGGATTTCACCTGCTCGTCTGTCACAATTGTAAGCCATAGTTTACATACAACTTAGTAGTCGAGCCTTTTTATAGAACATTTAGCTGTTTGTTAATTAATTTATATTGTTTCTTAGGTCAGCATGTGTCATCATTTAAATTTATTCAAGCACATCAACATGTAAAATATGCCATTCAAGGGAATAAATAAGTCCATTGTGGACAAACTTGGATGACCCTTAATGCAAATATGGAAGAATAATAATTATTCTTCTATCTAAAATATAGCAACTGTTGAAACGGTGAATTGACGTGACAGGAGACAAATTTTCCTCTCCATTGCTTAGTTTTTCAGTTTATTTACTCTTTTACTTTAATCTGCTCCAATCGATCTAAGTTTTTGGAAATAACTACTCCACAGGACAGTATGGATAGTTATGTGTTAAAATTTAAAGAAATAACTAGCCAGCTGGATGAGATTGAAAAACCAATAAATAAATATTGACTTTATATTGTATAACAATATGTACTCAATATTGTAAATATGTATGCTATATTGCTTAAATATCGATTTTCAATATTTAGTAATATTGTACACGCAATATTGGTACCCTATTGAAGATATTGACTTTATATTGAATATCAATATTTACTTAATATTACAAATATATATGAATATATTGCTTAAATGTAGATTTTCAATATTTAGTAATATTGTACACGCAATATTCGTACATTATTGTGTGTACAATATTTGAATATACATTAAATAGCAATATTTACTAAATTTTGCAAATATTGTTCTTATATTCACTAACTATTGTATTTCCAATATTTTTATAATATTACAAAAATATGTTCACCCAATATTGGCGGCAGTTCGACAATATTGCCCCAATCTCTGTATATTGCGCTAATATTCCGCCAAGCTAACGCCAATAAACGGTGTTACATAGGGGGTAGTACCAACTTTCCATTACCCTTGTCATAGAACGTAGCCGCCTGTGTTTTCGGTCATGTTCTACGCTAGTCTTTAGCTCGATGTCTGTGCCAAAATGTTGTCCTCCTAGCCAGCGTTTCATGTGAGCAAAGAGGTGAAAATAGTGGGTGATCAAACACTTCCCAATAAAAACGCTGCAGGAGTATCTTTATTACAGCTGCAGTGTACGGCCGAGCATTGTCGTGGAAAAGGACAATGCCTGATGACAACATTCCTCTCCGCTATTCAGAATTGCTCTTCGTAGACGTTGAAGAGTCACAACGTATGAGGCTGCACTGATAATTGTTGTTACGTTGAGTGTCCTTCCTTTCTTATTTATAACTTTCTGGTACCTCTTGCAAAATTTCTCTTCCATCATTGTTACGTCGTCGGCTGTGGCAGTTTCATTTGAATCAATTTCTCCTTTTTCTGTGTCGTGGTTTACTGAAAGCTTGATTGTGGTTCGACTTTGCTTCTAGGTGTTTTTGGTCCGTTTCTAGCAAGCGTAGGTATATTGATGTCGGTTGCCAACTTACTGTTGTCAATCTTTGCTCTAAAGCCAAAATTCTTCCCAAAAAGACAAAACAAAGATACAGCAACCCCGCTTGAGTGTCAGAAAAACCTCTTCTGTGTTGTCCCAGTGACACTGAAGAGTGATAGCCTTGGAGCAAAGAGCAGTCGTCTCGACTCCTCTGATGAGTGTCCCGCTATTATGTTTATCCCAGTAGTACTCTTAGGATTCCCAGCCTGTGGAACTGGTTGATAGTCGTTTGATATCGACCGGGTGGGGGCTGCCTGCACTTCCCCTTTCCGACTCTGGCTTACAAGATCTTCCTTGGTAACCCAAGACGATGATAAAATGATGGAAATGGTCACAGACCATTGTCGTCTGAATAAACATCTTTGCAACCTAGAAATCACCAAATGCCCGTTATGGTGAGAAAGAGAGATACGGTACCTTTCAATTGAATTGCATCAAACCACGGCGACGAATACGAACATGATTATGGTATTTCCACCACAGTGAGAAGGTCCGAAGTTTCATTTACTAGACCCTCTTCCTCAGGTTAGCCGCTAGATGGTCATTTTGAAACTTCTCGATCTTTGTGACGGCCTTCGTTTGATCGCTCGGTCACACACGTGCAGCATATTACGCATCAAAATATATTTTACACCACTAATCAAAATTTTCCGTTGTGTAACGTGCACGTCCTCTAATATTCCTTGAAAATTTGAAAACACTTACATAATTGTATTCAAATCATTTTCTTTGTCAGTAGAAACAATGAAGAATAATACATGAAAATAATCTACTTAATTAAATAAGGAAAGTGTCTTTATTCCTTTTGAAATGTCGCAAAACGAAAAGTCACGGACACGGAAAACTTGAAAGGAAATCAACCAACTAATTCCTTCAATCACTTCTTTCACAAAATGCCCGCTTTTAGATTCTTCTCTAATAGACTGCTCGACCTCCCTCACTCCGAAAAAAAATTTCAAAAAAAACTTCACACTATCTTTTATATTTCCCATGTCAACTATTTCCTAAAATTTTTAGCTTATTTTTCATCAACCTAGCCAAACATCACTCTATCCTCTTTCCAGTGCCCTTCCGTTCTATATTTCTTCTAAACAGAACCTAAAAAGTTCCCTAAAGATCTTGACCCCGTTTCTCGGTGGTCATGTGCTTATAGAGTAACCTGTGAGAATTGCCCCAATAGTAATATTGGTCAGAGGGGTGGTAGCTTTAAAACTCGGCGGGGCCGAACATGCTAACCTCATTACGTTTCACTTGCGTCACATTAATTTCTTCATAATTTCTGCTTCATCCCCATACTCCCCAGCTTTACTCGATTATGACAGGCCCTGTCTTCCGCAGCGAGTTGATGGCCGCTCAACAACAACAAATTTAGGAACTAAATCGAATTTTTTGGTTAACATTGTTACTTGGCGAACTTATTCGGTAGTGGACCTTCGATTTTCCAGCCTCTTTCCAGCCCTTTAGTGCCGTGGTTCATCAAGTCGAAATTATCAATCAGTGATGCTTGTTATGGTGGTGGTGGTGGTAATTGAAATGAGATGAAAACTCTTATGGCTTTCTAAGACAATGATACTACTAGCAAATCCTGGTGAAGTAACCTTTAACTGGAACGCGTGTTTGGTGGGTGGAGATGCTGGGTTGTAAATAAATTTCACAAAATGGCATGATAACTGAGAGGATAACCAAACCAGTTTATCCTACTGAAATCTCCTCCCGGCACGACTGGGAGAATGATTCCAGTAAGGCAAAACTGTAAGGCTCCCTAAAGTGTAAGAAAATGGACAATACCTCACCATTTTAGTAAACAAGTTTACTATACTTATTACAATGTAATAAATTTATACAATCAATTTAATCTACTTTACATACAATAAAGTAGGTAACATGGACATTTATTTCATTTGAATAATCGCTAGTCGTGTGAACTTTGATTAAATTCCGTTTCTAGGCGCTTACTTTCACCTTCCGTTTAAAATAAAGAATAGAAAAAATTTGCTTAAAAATAAGTTTTTTCAGAATTCTATGACTGTTATGGGCGAACTCGCTTGTTACGGCAAGAATGGAGAATTGTAACACAATTTATATAAATAGGTATTGCACCAGTAAGCTCAGTTATATGGACGATGGGGCGTGGATTAGAAGTGATGAGAGAAAGTGAGTTGTATCTAGTATAAGCAGAATGAGTATCGAATACTCAATAAAGAAAATGGGCGCCACGCAAGTTCTAAAGGTAATAGCTAAAATTGAGAGTATGAACTGCGAAGATAGTCTCAATTCGGAGATGAGTAACGTAGTAATCTGAAAGAGAGCAATGGAGCAATAATGAGAATATAAAAGTAATATGGCGAGAATATAATAAAGACCCGGTCAAAATATGTACACAAATATCTATAACATAAAGTAATTGTACAAAATAAAATAAAATAAATGAATTCAATTAGATAATAATCAAAAATGGTAGTGACTCACTCAATGGTGATAATACTAATTAGAGATCCGCTTTACCTTTTCAAGTAGCGTTGCAAGAACCTACTCGTAATGAATTACGTTGGCATGAATATTAATTAATCTGTCAGAATACGATGCAATCGTAGTAAGCCAAGTAAGTAGGTAATAAAATAAAGTACCTGTATATAATGTTCGGTGGAGATCCCTTTGCAAAGATCTGCCGAAGCGATGTAATCTAAATAAAGAAAATTAGTACAAATCGGACCAGAAATAATGGTTCGGTCCCAAACTACGAGAATACTTAATTACTCACGATTCACTTGAAGGATCGGATACTGAGCATATGTTAGCAAAAGAGTTTAAATTTATCAGCAATTAAAAGTTAAGGTAAAAGGGAGTAACTAATACAATTTTACGTACAAGTCAATTAACGCAAACCAAATAATATTTAACTTGAAGTAATAAAGGTATTAACTGAAGAGCAAATTTAGTTAGAATGAGGTATTTACAAAAATGAATGACGTCACAAAAATATTTAAGTTAACTGTAAAGAAATTCACTAAAACAAATAATTTCGGTGAGGTAAAGTATCCACAAATTAAATTATTTAAAGTTAATGAGTTTAAGGGAAAATAAAGATAAAGTAATTTATAAGGAAGCAGGAAGGTAAATGAAGTTTGTAGTCTTCGATGAAGTTGAGAATATGGCGGCGAGTTGTCAATGCAGAAATCGATGTTACCGGTCCAAAAATCGTAGTTGACAGGATCAACTATACGGTAAACGGGAAGCGATACTTTAAACGCTAGGCTATGCGTTGAACACTAGGCCATTCGTTGAACGCTAGGACAATTATGAGAAATTAGAGACGAGAAGTTGAAGGAAAGAATGTAATTTCGAAGATAGAAAACGAATAAGTACATACCCAATGAGTTTTAATCACTGACGCAAGTAACACTTGATAACGATTCTCAGATACGACACAATATAATTGTATTAAAACCGTAATTGTATACGTTTGGAGGTGATAGAAATAAGCAGGTGGTTTCTACACAACCAATTTGTTGACGAAATATCACTTATAACCGTTTTATATAACGTAAAATTAAAGAAATTTGTGAATATTTCTCGCTACAAAAATGGAGCGTCTGTACAATTTGAGAACACGAAAGGAGTCTCTTTGACCAGTAAAAGTAAACCTAAGGGGCTTAAGAAGTAAAAAGAGATAGTAGGGAGTGAATGACGTTAAAAGGAGAGAGATGAGTAGCACGCCGAAAACGAGGTTCGAGGCTATTACGAGATTAAGAAAATATTTCAACCAATTAGAAAATTAAGAATTTATATTAAAAAGTGAAGTGTTGCGCCACCTAGTGCACAATTAGGTTGGGTCCATAATATCGATCACAAATAAGTACTAAACCATAGAATATACACATATCATAACACGCTGACGTACAGTTTTGTTAATGAAAATTGAGAAGAGAAGACATTAAGCTGGACGTTCCAGTTGCGTATGAAAGGGTGTGCCGAAGGCAATTTGGGCGGATTTTTCGTACAAGGTCGTAGATAAAGTAATAATAAATCTACCAAGGTTCCTGATTATGGAGCCAACGCTGAAACCCTCATCATTGAAGAATAAGGAAAACGAGAAGGTACTTCAAGCTTTGGTCGGAGCCTCCATCGATTAATGGGCACTGGGACGTTCCCACTGTATTGTATCTTGGTACAGTTACACATAGGCAAGATACCTCGCTAAATTTAGACGATTTGGATGATTCACTGTTAGGGTTATCTTGGTGCTGCACTTCTATCTTGTGATAATATTTTGTTAATTCGGCAAAGCTCCAAAGATTTTGACAAATTTCCTATTTGACTTTGACGGATAAAGAAAGCTCCAGGTGGTGCACCATACATACCAAAACAATGGAGGGAGATAAAAATTGTTTCATCCCCAAACCTAAAGCACCAATATATCGTCTTCTCTTCTTAAGAAACTTGAAAGATTGTACGATAGACACATAAGGGATACGGCGCCAATACGATTTCCGCTGCACCCTAACCAACACGCATACTCCCCAGGAAGATCTTCAGAATCAGTAGGGCGAATTGAGAGATCGTTGGACTATAAACGTCCAGACTGGGAGGATTCGTAGACATAGAATACGCGTTTGAACAGCCTTCGAAGCAATAGAAATTGCTTTACGTCATCATGGCATAATGGAGGTCGTACGAGGCTCGATTGTGCAACTGCTGAAACTCAAGCAGAAGATATCAGTATTGTCGACATATCTCTAAGGTGTACAGTAGTTGGATGCCTGCAAGGTAGGGTGCTGTCACCATTCCTGTGGAACATAACTGTAAACCCTAACGAAGAATGGTGTAAGACCCCTTGCCCATTAACCCGACAAAAACATGTAAAAGAAGGGTAGATGCTCCTCTGCTTGGTGAAGTATGTAGGCATCACATTTGACAACAAACTTAAAAAAACCAACGCTTTCTGTTAGGTGGATCCAAGATGAATCGTGTACTACAAGCAGCTGAAACTGGGCGAAATTGTCAATAGGCGTCGCTACCGACAACATATTTGATCAATTTGAACCATTCATTTCTGGAAAATGCATTATAGCACGACAACGCTCCGTGCCATCGTCCTTACACCGTCCAGGAGATCATCAAAACGCTGAAATTGTATTTTCAACTGCAACCCCCGTTTTCACCAGACCTGGTCTCTTCCGATTATCATTTGTTCCTGTTCAATGGCGCATGGCTTGACTGATACTGCACTTGACCAACTTCGAAGAAGTGAGAGAAAAACAGAAAAGGGATAGAGGGGAAATCTCACAATAGTGTTACGTATTGTAGCATACACGGCGAGTTACCGTTTTTGGGATTTTTAAATTTGTTTGGCGCCATCGACTCGCTGGGGAAGCTACTCTCAGTCGAAAAGGAGATGAGGTTTAAATGGGGAAGTATGGGGGTGAAATAAAATTATGGGAGCGTTAAGGTGAAGCAAGTGGTAAAAAATGGAAGCGAGATGTATAATATGGTATACACGGACTATTGATTTTTGGATTTCTTAAATTTGTTGTTGTTGAGCAGCATAGATTCGCTGCGGAAGGTCCTTCGAGTATAAAAACTGCGACCCGTCTGACCAATATAACTAGCGGGGCAATTCACACAGGTTAGTCTATAAGCACTCTGCTCTTACAACATCTCCAATTTTCAGAGTCAGTGAAGTATGTAGGCCAGCGGCGCGGCGTCATTTCAGTATTTTACAAGGGGATGCAACTATAGTAAAAAAGGAAAAAAATGACTCGGCGCAGGCGACATTTTTTTGAAAAAGGGACGTGATTGTCAATTTTATAAATTTAACGTACCTTTTTTTTGGTAGTAGTAATACCGGGGGGGGGGGGGGGGGGGGTCAATTGCCCTACCCTGATGTAGGCATCACATTTCATAACAAACTGAATTGGAATAAGCATGCCCGACTCAAAGCGGATAAAGCAAATTAGAAGACTTTTGGGCTGTACACTGAGTAATTGTCTGGTAGCCTAGAGGCAAACTCTCCACAACCATAGCACTTCTTAATCATGTGCAAAGACTATAGTCCGTAAAATGAATGATTGCGAATTTCGGCTTGCGCTTTATTTGGCGTGCACGCTCGTAGTTTGTATATATTTCGTTCTAACATCCGCAGCGACGATAATGTAGCATTCCATTCTCTGTATTTCAAAATATTGTGTGTTAGAACGAAATAGATACAAACTACGAGCGTGCACGCCAAATAAAGCGCAAGCCGAAATTCGCAATCATTCATTTTACGGACTATAGCGTACTTGGCGTGCACCGGCGCAATGCAAACAACCCCACAGCCATCATATTGGCCTTTTAGTCTGCCTCCACTACATCTAATATTATTAATATAATAATAATATAATATAATATAACATAACATAACATAACATAACATAACATAACATAACATAACATAATATATTATAATATAATTATATAATAATAATATAATAATATTAATAATTATTTAGCTTCCATATGTGTTACTACTTTTTGAATGGCAATATAAGAAGATCGAAAGTGAAATCAACAAATTCATGTTATTAGTTTAATTTATTTTACTTATATTTTTGGCATTGAAGACTGGTTTCGTTAGAAGTAAAGAAATAAAAATGTTATGTTATATGTAGACCGTATTGGGCTAAGTACTGTGGTATAATTGTGTGTAATTTATAGTAATTGTTAATTTTGCGTGTGAGATTAAAAAAAATAAAAAATAAATAAATAAATAAAATCTATACGATGGAGAGCAGGCCATGCTGGCAACCTTGTATCTGAAAGCTAAGGGGTTGTTAAATAGCAGAGGTATTGAAGAGGGGCACCTTCGAAGTCTGGGTGAGGCAATTAAGCGACTAGCCATCGTAAATGGGCGATCTGACTCACTCATCCCTTATTCTTATTCTACAAGAAAAAATTAACCCTTGTTTTTATTTAAAAATTTAAGTTTTGTTTACCCTGTACCCAAGGGGTGAAACAATGTTGTCAAATATCAGTAAAAAACCTAGCTTCTCTAAGAAAAAACCAATTGACCTGTCCGAGCTTTTTTGAGTTTTTAAATGCCTCAATCTCTTTCCTCATTTTCCATTTTGGAACTTCAATTTTTTTGGTTAAAAATAAAAATATAAATAAATAAATATATAAATATGAAAAAAACTAGTGCACTGAAATCAGAAAAGAAAGACCTTTCAAATGACGCATCACTGGCCCCATCATCTCTATTTAAATTTTAGGGGTTGTTCTCACAGCGCTAAGGGATGAAATAACTTCAGGTTGAAAATCATGGCGAAAGTTGTCCCCCTTGATATAAAAATTGACGTGTTTCTGCGTTTCCCAAAAAAAAATTCCCTCTGGCCAGAAACCCGTCTGTTGCCTTTTCGTTGGGCCACCCTGTATAATAAAATAAATGTGTGCGGGTGTGTGCTGCACTGAGATCGTCATCACCCCATCTGGACGTTGCGATTTTGGAAAGATATTTTCCTCACTTTTCGCAAAAATCTAATCACAGTTCTACAATTTACCACCACGCTAGACAGCATCTACGTCAAGGGCGCCGCCAAGGGGAGAAAGAAAAAAGGCAGAAGTTATTAAAAATAAAAATAAATTTTGTATGAAATCTTGGAAAAAGAAATAATTTATACCCCCTTCTCAGAGCCACGAGCCCCAAATAGTACTAGCCCCCCCCCCCCCCGGACATGTTTCTGGCGGCGTCCTTGATCTACGTGCATTGATAATGGTTTCCATTATAGTAAAACAATCGCTATTCATTTAATTATTCTCACCTTGATCTCAAGAGACACTAAAAATGAGGCTAAATAGGTGTCACATTGTAACATGATGTAACATTACATAATGACAATCAATATTATAACCGATAATAATTTTATTCGCTTAGTATTACAATAGATTGTATTCAAATGTGTCCAAATGAAAAGTTTAAAAAGGCCAAAAATCTATTCTATTTCATAATATTGCTGTATAATGGTGGAGAGAGATAGTCTACAATATGGTAAAACCCTCGCCAGTCCTCTACGTGGAAATGAAGTCGTCATTACAGGTTAGTTCCGATAAATCGATTTATCCATACGGTTTGTGTCGGTTTCAGGCATTTCCGGTCGTTTTCCACAGTCGGATAACGTAAATGATCTATTCAAAAATTTAATGTATGGAAAGGACCTCCTAACAGAATGTCCGGAAGAGTGGAACGTTAAGGGCAATAGTCTTCCTCCGAGAATGGGCCGATTAAATGGAAGGCACAAGTTTGATTCGGGTTTCTTTGGTTAGTTATTGGTTATTGGTTAAGGTGTTTAACGTAATTTTACTAGGTGTTAACTATCACCAAGCGGAAATCTTGCACCCAGCATGCCGGATGTTGCTCGAAACCACGGTTGAGGCTATTATAGACGCCGGATTTCATCCGTCAGATCTGAAAGGTACAAAAACGGGTGTTTTTATTGGTGGTATCATGGTCGGATATGAACTGCCTTGGAATCAATACGAACGTGGCAATTTTGAAATGAACTGGTAGATCTCTATTTTTTGTTACGCTAACGAATTCTGGTGGTTTCGTAGGTTAAGTAAGGGTTCTATGGCAGAAAGGATTAGCTACCATTTGGGTTTAGAGGGACCAGCTATGTACCTTGATACTGCGTGTAACAGTTCTGGATATGCCATGGAGCATGCGTTTACAGCAATTCGAAGTGGCCAATGTGATTGTGCTATTGTAGGGGGGATTAATGTAATATTTACTCCGCACATCACCTCCATGTTGCTTAAGTAGGTAAAATTCGGCGACCTATTTCCAAACTGAAAGTTTGTCAACAGGTTTGGATTCTTGGACCCGGACGCCGAAAATAACGTATTCGACGAGAATGCTAAAGGTTATGTTAGGTCTGAGGGAATTTGTGTCGTTATCTTACAAAAATTGAACGATTCCAAAAGAGTTTACGCACAAGTAATGTACCTATAGTAATTTTGCAACTAAAACGACCTTTCAGATCGTACATACGAAAACAAACATCGACGGTTATAAGGAAACGGGTTTACTTCATCCATCGGGAGAATCGAAAGCGGTATTGTACCAAGAGCTCTACCAAGAGGCGGGATTAAATTGCCAGGAAGTTAATTTCGTCGAAGTACATTCGACAGGTAAACGACTCCAGCTCGGCTGTATACTAAGAAAATTTTGTTAAGGTACCAAAGCTGGAGATCCAGAAGAGCTCGCGGGCGTTGCCTTAGTTTTTTGCAAAAATCGTGACTCTCCACTATTACTTGGTTCCATCAAATCGAACATAGGGCATACCGAGGCCGCTTCCGGATTGTGCTCGTTGATTAAGGTACTTATACCCTTTAAGACCAATCTAACGCTCAGTAGATCGTAGTTGCATTTGAAGAAAAATGGATGCCGCTCAACATTAATTGCTCAAATGTGAGGTGTGACGTACCCGCTTTGCGCGAAAACAAAGTTTCGGTTTTAAGAGAAACTTGGTGTACCGAAAATGAAAATTATTTCGCTGCGAATAATTCTGGTTTTGGGGGAACGAACTCACACCTTTTGGTAAAGAAAATAGCGAAAGGTAGGCGAAATGATCTTCATTCGAGCCATCAACTGGTATGCATTAGTGGAAGAACGAAGAAGAGTGTATCGGATCTTCTGGAAAGCATTTCCACGAACCACTTGAATAACGATTATTTTGACCTGTTACGTTACATATTCAGGTACTATTATCCTTGATCTTCATCCCATTCATAAACATTTCTAGGTCAGACATAGAGCACTTCTTCTACAGAGGGTTTATCGTACTCTCCAATGATACAGTGCAATTTGAATCCTTTAAAAGGATCACCATGGGCAAACCACAAGTACGTCTTCGATTTAACCTCAAACATGAAGATCATATCAAAATCGGTAAAGAATTCAGCGAGCTAACGGTATTCTCGAACGCAATACAAAGGTATCCCATCTAATTTCAGTTCATTTTCGCTCTCACACCTATCAACTTGTAGAGTATCTCGCATGTTTGGAAATAATGGATCGGACAGCCAATCGAAGTTCCTAGAAATAACGGCCGTGCAAATTGCGCTGATCGACACATTACAAATTCTGGACATCCCCATTGATTACGTGGAAGGATCTTTCTTAGGCTTGGCCTACGCAACTGGCAAACTCTCAACAGAACAATCAACTTTGCTCACTCTAAAGTTTGCCGAGCTTTCGGTAATACTACAAACACAAGTTGATTATTAAAAGGTTTCACTTTTAGGATGATGATGGTCACATCATTTGGACGGATGACAGTGAGCTTAAGTTATTCGCCAAGAATTCGCAGGACAGTTCTTTGATGGAATGGTTTTTTCAAAATGTTCCCAAAGAAAGCAATGGTTTACAAAGCATCAGCATAGGGTTTAATAACAAACACCATGTAATCACCGATCTTACCTCGTTTCTTATATCAGTTGGACGGTAGATATTACCCATGACCATCTCGAGTTACTCTAACGTTCTCTGTAGATTGTACGAAGCTGGATTGAACCCAAATTTGGAGAAACTTTACCCCCGAAAGGAGTGGCCCATCAAAGCTCCCATAATATCTCCATCAATCCATTGGGATCACAACGATGACTGGTTTATCCCACCTCTCTCGTCTGAAATCGGAACGGAAATCAAACTCTCCTTCGAAACCTCTAACGAGAAGTGGGCTTTCCTGTTAGATCACTGTATTGACGGTATTAAAACATACAACCGGCAGTACGGATGAGCCGGCCTCAAAAAGGCTCTCCGTTTGTCCGGTCTCACAGTTTCATTACATTTTAGGTCGACCACTGATGAGCGGTTCCATGATGCTTCATTTGGTTTGGCAAGCCCATACAAAAATGAACGAGTTAACCAACACACGAACCCTTCTCGAAAATGTAAAGTGGCACAATCCTCTGGTTCTTTCCAATTCGTCGAGCATCGACCTCTCCATACAAATCTGTAAAATATCTAAAAGATTTGTGGTGAATATACGAACGACGACACTTTCGTCAACTATCCTCATTTCATCGTAGGTCGTCCATTCGGGCGAGTTACTGATAAGTGGCTCGGTGAAACACCAGCAACCAATCGAACCTTTGGATTATCCACAGTGGACGAAGAAATCCGAAAACTGTCTCCATGCCAACTCCTTTTATAAGCTGATGAATTTGAAAAACTACGATTACAGGTAAGCCATCTTAAATAAGCTAATTATGTCACCTTATGCTCAGGGCCCGTTACTTTTGCTTGGATAAAGTAAGTATGGACGGTAATCAAGCTTTAATTAATTGGAAAGACAACTGGATCACTTTTATGGATACCGCATTCACAATGACTGGAATGAGAAGGAACACTCAAGATGTCGTTGTCATAAACTCAATAGGATATCTCTCGATTGATCCACAAGTACATATGGATCCACTCGAAACTGTTCACTTTGAAAGTGGTACAATAAGGTACCTAATGAAAATCGGTTACCAAATCCTTGCTAACGTACTACATATTTTGCAGGTCGACTTGTGCTCAAGCTAGAGGTTTACTGAGCGGCCGAACCATGAAAAGAGCGAATCTGGATACTCCCATATTAAGAAATTATAAGTTTGTTCCACTTGAAAGTAAATTAGAGACGACCGAGGCAGTTGTCGTCAATATAGCTCTCATTTTGGAAAATATTGGGGAAACTCCGTTAAGGGTTGCTGAATGTAATGAGCCGTTATCTGTCCAAATTTCTGATCTAATTTCCGAATTCAAGACAACAGCAGTCTCTTGTAACGTATTTGACGTAAAGACCATGATGATGAAAGGTACGAACTTGGTTATAATTTCCAGGGCGTTGAACAGAATTGAGGTAGTTCGCTTAATGTTTCTGGTAAATTGTGATCAGGAAATTTTCAGCTGGTTAGAGAGACCGTCACCAAGTTGAAAGAAGGAGATTTTCTTCTACTTCACGAATTCGTAGAACACCCTCTAAGCAACTTTCCTACCATAAGTAACACAGTAACTGTTTCTGTTTATCACACTCAACGCGAAACCGTACTCCTCCTCCAAAAGAGTCCAGAGTTCCAACAACCACGAGTTGTTCGCATTTCGAACGACGTCCCTCCCATATCCGAACTGGAAACATACCTAGGCATGGGCGAAAAAGTTGTGATACTCACCGAAGGGAACCCTAGAAGTGGAATTATTGGTTTAGTAAACTCGCTGAGATTACGTTATGGTCGCTGTGTTTCTTGTATATTTATAACTGGTAAAGCTCCTCGATTCAATATTGAAGACCATTTCTACAAAGAACAACTGAAAAAGTCTCTACGCGTAAACGTTTGGAATGGTAACAAGTGGGGGACTTACGTGTCGATCCCGATACACGTGGAAAAGAGAAAATGCGCCCACGCTATCGGAATGGTCAAGAAAGGTAGTTTGGGACACTTTCGTTGGGTTGAGGGACCACTTCGCCCTTGCAGTGACGGTTTAGCACGCGTGAGTTACCGCTTATAGGTTCACCAATCATAAAGTTAATAAGTTCGCCTAGGTTCACTGCGTTGGGTTAAATTTTCAAGATGCCATGGTCGCGACTGGTAAAATAAACCCGCTTTTTTATCCAGAAGGGATCGAACCGAACAGCTTAAATTTGGGAATGGAATTCGCCGGAAGGGATCTAAAGTTAGAATAAGATTAGTCGAGCCTTTAACTGTTTGTTGTGATTTTCAGTGGTGGAAGGGTTATGGGACTCGTTCAAGAGGCGGCTTTATCGAACCTAGTTCAGTTAGATACATGCCTCACGTGGAGGGTTCCCGATGAATGGACTTTGGAGGATGCTGCCACTGTACCGTGCGCGTATACCATAACTCTATTATGTTTAGTGAAGGTAAGTGATTTCCGGGACGAAAACGGGACTAATTTCACTTCTCAGTTAGCCAAAATTAAAGCCGGCCAAACCATTCTAATCCATGGTGGAAGTGGTGGTATCGGTCAATCGGCAATAAATATTGCGACGTTCTTCAATTGCACCATCTTCACCACCGTTGGTAGTAGACAAAAGCGAAACACTCTCAAGAGATACTATCCCTGTCTTCAAGGTAAACCGGCCAAACTACGTGAGCTTTAGCACAGACAGTATTTCAGACACTCACATCGGAAACACGCGCGATGTCTCATTTGAACAGTTTATTATGAAGCAGACCGATGGAAGAGGCGTAGATGTCGTACTAAACACTCTTCCTGAAGAAAAATTGGATGCAAGTCTGCGTTGCCTATCGCCCGGAGGTAAATTATTCGATATTAACAACACAAAAGCTTTGAAAAATGGCGTCATCGACCTTTGTCGCTTAACGAACAACCGCGCATTCTACGGAGTAAGTTTGCATGCAATTTTGAACGCGAATATAGGTACGAGGCGGAAGTTGGGCGACTTAGTGTATTTTGGAATTCGGATGGATTACGTAAAACCTCTCCTGAGGCTGACTTGCGATGGAGATCGTGTTGAAGAGGTCCTCCGCCATATGTCACTGAGCAACCATATTGGAAAAGTGGTTGTGAAATTAAGAGACGAAAAAGGTGCAGATGAACAGTTAGAAGCGATACCCAAGTAAGTGTTTTGAAGAAGATCAAACTTAATTTCTGTAGGTTTTATGCCCATTCAGAGAAAGTGTATATATTGATTGGAGGATTGGAGAGTTTCGGCATAGAGGTTACTGATTGGTTGGTGAAACGAGGTGCGCGAAAACTTGTGATATTATCTAGAAACGTTTCGGATGATTACCAAGAGTTTAAGATTGGGTAGGTAGATCGTTGGCAAACAGTGTCTAATCCAAGGTCGCGGTAGGCTTTGGAAGGAGTATGGTTCGATGGTTACTGTAATCCCATACAGTTTGGAAGAATTTGATGAAGTGGTTCACGAGTCGAGCAAATGGGGTATCGTCGATGGTATTTTCAATCTGTCAGTTGGCGAACAGGCACCGAGAGACGTCGATGTTTTAGATGCCATTAGTCGGAAATTTTGCCCTAACCTACGGTAGGTGAACAAAGGTGGCCCTACGAACTTTTCTCAACAATTTCCAGGTATTTTGTTGTATGCCTGCCAACTTCCACTTCAGATCATGCCACCAAGTGCATGGAAACTGCTGAGGTGCAGCGCATCTGTGAGATACGACAAGCGGAAGGCTTCCCGGCTCTTGCAATTCAGTGGGGCCCAACTGCAGATGTAAGTATTGAGCGTTTGGTAACATACTTTAACGAGTTCGTAGTTAGAATTTTCGGAAAATGATGGTATAAAATTCCAACAAAAAGTGTCCTCGTGTTTACAAGTTTTGGACAATCTTCTTGTGCGAAACGATGTGTTTGTCACTGTCGGTGCACCAGAAAAGATCCCTCACTACGATAATGACTTTGTTAGTGGACTGTCTAAGATTATCGGTACGTGGTGTAAAGTAAGGCACCAACTAATTGATCCACTTACAGGTATCAATCCCAATCATATCAGTTTACACTCAACCCTATCGGAGCTGGGGATGGATTCTATCACTTGTGTGGAAATTCAGAAGTTCCTTAAAAAGGATTTCGGTATTTCTCAAAGTTTGTCTAGCCTTAAAAACTGTACTCCTCACAGGTAAGTTACAACTAACCCTTACACCCCTTATTTTTTTTCTTAAGTTTAAAGGCTGAAGTCGGAAACGTTTAAAGATTGTTCATCCATCTTACACGCTGACTTTGTCTACACTGTCTAATCGGACTAACCTCCAGATATTATTATAATACAAAATGCATCAAACACTGACTTGATTACTTATTTACCCTTATTTACCTAAAAAAATAGGCAAAGAGTGCATTGAAGTAGTAAAACATGTGCGCTTAACGCTCTTTTGCCTCCAAATAGTAGTACGAAAACTCTCCAAAATTTGAAGCATTAAATAGTCGACCTTTTTGAGAAATGAAGGATAATCAAAGAATAGTATCATTGTTCGAAGAGCGAGAGCGTTTAGAGATGCTTAAACTGTGCCTATTTGACAAATCCACTCAATGAACGCTGGGACGTGCTTTGGTATAAGCCATTTCGCAATATTGGAATTGAGCGAAAAGAAAAGACGAAAGAGTTCCAGAAGAACATGCATCTTGTAACAATATAATTGAAATCAATAGATGTAGAAAACGGAGGAAATGTTTTAGGTGTCATACTCTGAGAACAAGGAAGACGTCCTATAGGCAACGGAAAAGTTCCAGGTTCCAGAGTCTGAAAAAAGCATAAAATTTCTGATAACGTGAAGAAAATTGAGTGTATGGAACGTTCTTTGGAGGAGGTCTGAATGCAGCCACTCGACCTCTATCTCTTGTTTGTCTACCTGACCGAAATTAGCTCCAGGTCGACGTTGAGCCGCGAGAAAGCGTTGGTTTGGAGGACCTGTCAGGTTATCCTATTTGTACTAGTTTGACTTTCCTCCTTCTCTTTTGGTCAGTGCCTCTGACGTACTTGCCCTTTATCGTCCATGCTCGACCACTTCCACATGAGAACGACGTGTGTTCTTGGGTGTTTAAAATGTTTTTATCCATACGGGGTGTAATAAAATTCGTTCCTCTAGCTCCCCACCATCATGGAGCCCCACAAAGGATGTCTATCTAGACGCCAGGGTTTCTAGAAGAACTGAAGCGAGTGCCCAGTGGACTCGCTTTAGATTGCGGTGAAGCCGCGGATCGAAGAGTTTAATAAAGTTTTAACTAGGTTATATGAAAATTTAATTAATTAACATGCGCAATTATGTATAATATTATAGTAAGAAGGAACGTTCCTAAATATGACGTGCACAATAAAAGAAAGGTTCGTGGTGAGCTACGTTTGTTACTTGACCAGTTGCTGAACCAGATTTGGAACCAGCGCCGATACGGCCGTCGGGGCGCCCCGAGATCTTCTTTATAACGGGCAATCTTATTTTCCAACCGGCGACTCTCGATATGGTTGGTTGGGTAGATGGCGGCTCGATTACTTAAGGCCGCACGTGAACTTCCCAGTTTTATCGGACTTGCCGGTGATAATAACCAATCCAAAGCTTCACTTGCTAAAATGCCACAAGAACTTACTAAGAACAACTTATTGATTCGCTTCGCTACGAGCGAGTTTTAGAATACAAAATGCATTTCATTCTGTGTTGCGCTTATGCGATACTTATAATCTTATCTAACTGTGAGTACTGTGACCCAGTGACATACATATATATAGGGTGTACCGTAACACTCCCCCTCGCCGACAGAAAGCGAAGCGTCGGGAGGAGAGATACAAACAAAACCCTAATAATAAAAAAAAATATTTAATAAAAAAATTTCCACCATTTAAGAATTTCTTTCTCTATACGGGCGTAGAAACTGTATATGAGACTTGGAGATGTCCTGCTTTTCGCAATCTTCTAACACTACTGATACCGGGGAGGTAAATCCTCTAATGATTTTAGGAGAGGACCACATTGGAGTGAATTTCTGGTCGGAGGTGTGTGGAACGGAGTTTGAGAATTGCTTAACGAGAACCTTTTGGCCTATTTTAAGTTTAGTAATTGGCAATTTCCCTTGGTTGTAATATTTTTTTGCCTTTTGGTGCGCTATCTGTAGGTGTTGATCTACCTCTTGTAAGGAAGGGAGCTGGGGGCGTGACACAAAGGATTCAAGATTCCATACGTTATCTAAAGGGGTAGCAATATCCCTATGCAAAAAAACTGTCGCTGGAGATGTACCTATCGCTTCGTGGTGTGTACTATTATAATTCAAAACAAAAAATGGTAAAACTTGATCCCACGACTTATGTTGAAAGGCGTATTGCTTAATTAGAAGTGTTAGGTTATATTTTAAATTTCGATTACATCGCTCACTCATGTTCGAAGCAGGATGATACGGGGATGAAAAAGCTTGGCGTACACCCCATTGCATACAAAGTTGCGACATAGCGGCGCTCGAAAAACATTTGGCGTTATCTGAAATAAGCGTTTTTGGGGGGCCGTACGTGGAAAATAAGTCAGTGAGGTATTTATACGTAACCTTGGCGGTAGATTTTCGCGTGGGGTACACTTTCAACCATTTAGAGAAACTATCAATACAAACGAGCATGAAACGGTAACCCTGCTCAGACGATATAATTGGACCAACATAATCGATATATACCTTATCCCAAACGGCGATCGGAGGAGAACTAGCTAGATGGGTATTAACTTGAATATTAAGTGGCTTACATGTTTGACAGAGGTGGCAAGTTACAACGTAATCTTTAATTTGCTTATACATCCCATTCCACCAGAAGCGCTTAGCAATTGCCCTGTAAGTTTTAGTAATCGAATTATGATTACCTATCTTAGAATCATGATAATAGTATATAATTAAATTATACAATTTTTCTGGAACAACCACTCGTTTGAGGCGCTTTCGACCAACGTAACGGATCAACAGACTGTTATCGACTGCAAAGTTATTTACATCCTGGCCAGCTTCCAGGCGGGCACGAATGAGTTTACAACCTTCATCAGACTGTTGGTGCTTGTATATCGAAATAAACGATTCGGGAAGTTCAGTAATTGAATTTAAAAGTGGGATCGCATTATCATTATTCGTGGGAAATTCTGAGTCTATAGTATCATTAAACAATCGAGATAATCCATCAGCTATGTTATTTAGAGAACCTGAGATGTGCTCAATAGTAAAGTTAAATTTTGAAAGTTTTAGTAGCCAACGACCAAATTTTGAAAGTTGCGAGGGGTGATTAACAAGCCAACGTATCGCATCACAATCGACCTGCAAGGTAAAATGCGAATCCGTGACATAGTCTTTAAATTTATCTAAGGCAAATATGACCGCTAAACATTCCTTTTCATATGTCGAATACCTTTTCTCTGTGTCAGATAGCTTTTTAGATACAAATGCTATAGGGTGAGTTCCATCTTCCATTTTTTGTAGCAAAACCCCTGAAATACCTACATTACTTGCGTCCGTTTGGACAATAAATGGTTTAGAAAATTCGGGTAGACGCAATACGGGGGCTTCGCAGATTGCTCTTTTTAGGTTTTCGATAGCTAAAATATGTTTATCCGTAATCGTTCCAATACAATCTCTAAATGGAGCAAATGCTCCGACGAACTTTTAGAAAAAATTATAAAATCGTCAAAATAATTAAGGAAAAATCTAAACCGTATATCCGCAAATTCTTTAGCAATGAGGCGATTCAGACCAGTGGGACTAATTTTAAGGCCGAATGGTAAATAATTATACTCATAATGGGAGGTAGGGGTTACGAACGCGGTGTATTTTTTTGATTTTTCAGTGAGCGGTATTTGATGAAAAGCAGCGTTCATATCAAAAAGGGTGAAAATTTTAGCACCTTGCAAGTAGCCGAAAATTGCTTGCTGGTTCGCAGGTGGGAAAGGATCAAATTGAATAATTTTGTTAATGGCTCTGTAGTCTACTACTAGTCGTTTCATGTAATCTCGCAATTTCATTACAGTTTTGGTTAGTTGCTCTGAAATTATCAGCAAGTGAAGCTATTAATGAAGAAGATACTGCTAATTTTTTAGGTTTGGTTACATTTAAACTTCTCGATCTGGTCTTAAATGACGGAGCGCTAGTTGAACTTCGAGTATTAAAATTGTCGGTTCTAATCATCGTATCTGGCTGTAAGCTACCTTTTGGAATTTCCAAAGGGGGCTCCGTGAGTGGTTTTATATCGGGAGTATTGATTTGGCAAACAGGATCAGTTACTGTAGGACTAGAAGATCTCGAAATCGCTGTAACAGCGCCAATAGCACTGCGCGTAAGAATTGGCGACATTAACAATTCGATTAATTTTACAAGGAAATCTTAAAGGTGTATAACACGATAACCTCTAACTAATACCTATCGATACCCATTAATGTCAGTAAATCCTATAAAGATATGAAGGTCACTTAATATAATCCAAACATAAACTTAACAAATAAATGTAGATATAAATAATCGCAGCTCACGCAACACCTTAAATTGATTAAAAAAAAGCTCTGCTACCATTTGAAGCGAGTGCCCAGTGGACTCGCTTTAGATTGCGGTGAAGCCGCGGATCGAAGAGTTTAATAAAGTTTTAACTAGGTTATATGAAAATTTAATTAATTAACATGCGCAATTATGTATAATATTATAGTAAGAAGGAACGTTCCTAAATATGACGTGCACAATAAAAGAAAGGTTCGTGGTGAGCTACGTTTGTTACTTGACCAGTTGCTGAACCAGATTTGGAACCAGCGCCGATACGGCCGTCGGGGCGCCCCGAGATCTTCTTTATAACGGGCAATCTTATTTTCCAACCGGCGACTCTCGATATGGTTGGTTGGGTAGATGGCGGCTCGATTACTTAAGGCCGCACGTGAACTTCCCAGTTTTATCGGACTTGCCGGTGATAATAACCAATCCAAAGCTTCACTTGCTAAAATGCCACAAGAACTTACTAAGAACAACTTATTGATTCGCTTCGCTACGAGCGAGTTTTAGAATACAAAATGCATTTCATTCTGTGTTGCGCTTATGCGATACTTATAATCTTATCTAACTGTGAGTACTGTGACCCAGTGACATACATATATATAGGGTGTACCGTAACAGAACATTGCTTTCATGGGTAGCAGAAAATAGGCGGTAAATTTTAAAACGGACTATCTTTCGCTAGTCAGCCTTTGCCCGTCGGTGGTGTAGTGATTTCATTCCTCCTAAAGGATGATTCGACTACTAGGATTAACTATTACGGCCCATCTCGTATGGCGCAAGCACCAGAGTGTTGCCCTTAGTTTGAGAAACACCTTGGGGGCTACAATGACAGCTCCAGATAGACCGCAGACCTAAACCAAGCAATGAAATCTGATCTTGGCCTCGTTGAGGATGAAAAAGAACTTTTGCTACGGCACAGAAAGCGGAACTAATACGAGTATGTCTCGTCAGAACGAGAACAGAAGGCTGGAAGTACTTTTGCTCCATAAACATCTAAAACTCTGAGAAAATGGTTTGAAGGCTTTCAAACGGGAAAAATTTAAGATGAAAGCACCCGAAGCAACACCAGACCTATGGCCACAAATTTTTAAGTTGTTTCCTGAACGACATATTTCATCAGAGAACGGCGGGGGGGGGGGGGGGTCACAATGGAACTCTAAGAGGATTAAGTCACTCTCCGTATAGAAATGGGAAACATTATATCTAAGAAATATCTAGGAAATATACTGTCGTTCGAGATAAAGGACAAGCGAAACCATTACGTACAGCATTAGATGTTTGGGAGTAGTAACATAACCAAACGTCAAACAGGGGGAGTGGTGATAGAGAGAGCAAAGATGTGGACCTTGGCATGCACCGACGATATTGTTGTGATAGCGAAGACAGAGAGGGAGATGAAATGGATGATGAAGGAGGTGAAGGATATCTTGGAAGGAAGAGAGTTAGAGATCAGTGTTGAGAAAACAAAGATGTTGGTGTTCCAGAAAGGTAGGGGAAGAAGAAAGAGAGAAGAGTGGAGGTGGGGGAAAGAAGTGATTGAGAATGTGGCGGAGGTAAAGTACTTGGGCTACCATCTAAGGTACGACAACAAAGAAGCGGAGCACGTAAAAGAGCTAGCAAAGAAGGGGAGTATAGTGCTAGGACAGATATGGGGAATGGGGGAGAGATTTTTTGGAAACGATATCGAAAGATCGTAATGATGTACGGGGCCAATGTATGGGGGTAGAACGAATGGAAGTGTTGGAGAGGGTGCAGGCGAGATATTGGAGATGGACATTAGGTCTACAGAGTGAGAGGCCGGGATACATGGTGATGGAAGAGATAAATGGGGAAAATCTGAGGATACAGACGGGAAAAACGGCGATGAGGTACGAGGAAGGTCTTGAGAGAGGAAGGGGAGGAGATCTCACGCAGCAATGCTGGAAAGAACTTCAGAAAGGAAGAATAAAGCACGGACAGGCGAGGAGAAGGAAATATTATGAGAGAGGAGGATATGCGTTGGCTGAGGTACAAAGGATCAGGGAGAGTGGGTGGGGAGACAACACAAAAGAAGATATAATAAGAAGGGATGGGGAAGTGCAGATGCAGGAAAGAAGGGAAAAGATCAGAGAAGGAAGATATAACGAGAGATGAAATTATAGGGGAGGGCGTGCCGAGATATTTCACGGGTGGGCAAGCATAAAAAAGAAAAGACTGATAACAAGGTTTAGGTGTGGAAATGAGGAGAGAGACAATAAATATTGGGAGGAGGATGATAGCAGAAGATATAGACTGTGTAGTGTGGGGCGGGAAAATTTGGATCACATGTTAGGGGAGTGTGATGAGTTGAGAGCGGAGACTAGGAGTATTTTCACAAAATGGGTCTAGAAATTCTGTAAAATGCTGTAAGATACGGGATGTTTGGGAAAAAAATGACACGCGAGGATATAATGAAAAACCGCCCGAGGGAATCTCATAGACCTTTGTAAAAATTCGACAACCCTGAGAAGGTCTGGCCGGAGCCAACGGACAAGAAACGGTATTTTGTAACAAAACTTATCTCGTGGTTTGAAGTCCCAATTGGATCCCTTCCACTTCCAGAGTTGTAGTTTTGTCGTCGGAGTTTTTGCCACTAATGTTCCTGGATTGCTTTTGTATTCTGGATGAAGGACCTCATTCGTGTACCTACTCGTACCCAATGGTGGTCGTTGAGAACACCTAGGTTAATCATATTGAAGCGATGTGCGTGATAATCCTTTTGGAATTACGATCCGTTGTGTTATCAATAATCTCCTTTAATTTGTAACGTACATTATTAAGGCTCCTAAAGAGAGCTCTGCAATTCATATTGCTAAAATGGTCATAAAATGGCCATTGTGGACGTAATCATGTAACAAAAATTTAAAAATCTATGCATAGGTCAAATTCTACAGTGTGACTCATTTAGATTGGAAACACACATGTAAAATCTGAAGTTATTTACCGATTTTAACCAATTTTTTTTTAAAATGTCAAACAATGAAAAATCTACTTTGGAACAAAATTTTAAATGTTTATTCCAATTTTCAGGGCGTACTACGATAACTTTTTCGCACTCGGAATGGAGAATTGTTATTAGCGATTTGTTTATAAAAAAAATATCTACGCCACTGGATGCAGAATGCTTCTAAATAGCTGTCACCAAAATTTTACAAAAATATATTTATTAATAACAAAGTTATGACAACTTAAACTTCGAAAACTTTCTAAGCTAACAGTTACAAAACAACACCCTGTATCAATAGATGGCCATGGAAATTATGTTAATGATTCTTAAATTAAACTATTTAAACCATCAGTGGAGAAAAAAATATTTAACCCTTCGTTAGGCGCGCGGCAAAAACTTACATGGTTGGGCGCGTGGTCTACAATTGTAGACCATTCGTATTCTTAAATAATATGAACAATTAGATAATTGATTTTACTAAGGCTTATTATATATTGTATATCTAACTGTTATAAACAAATATTAAGTTTTTGTATATTTACCTTTTGATTTAAAGGTGGTAAATAACATAAATAAAAATATACGTCATTTATGAACATATGCAAAGGTGTTGTACTAATCATATAGAAATAAAAAAAATAATTGTATTCTATAAAAGTGAAACATTTAACCGCGCTAGACACATTATATAATTCATACATTTTGGTTATACATGAATTTTCATTCACAGTGGCGGTTCTGAAAGGCATATATTGCATATGTCTCTCTTATAAAATCGGTAAATATAATAGCGAAACAAAGTTTATAAACGCTAGAAACGCACTTATTCTATTTGTTAATGTTAAAAATGCAGGTACCCAAAACGGTACTTAGCAATAATGCACACCAACTGATAAGGAATAATCCGAACAGGGGTGGTCTACGATCGTAGACCGCGCGCCTAACGAAGGGTTAAAGTAACGTAATATTTAATAAAAATCTATCATTAACTGTTAAACAGTAACATAATTTCCATGGTAAAATAACTAAGATTTAAATGGAAATGTTAGGTCTTATTATTTACTCAATTGTGCGATTCCGTTACTTTTATTAAATATAAACGGGGGTACACGCGATTCTCGCATTTTGTGTGCTTTGGGGGAGGGGGTATCTGTGATTGTAGGTTGTAATAGCTTTTGTTTTAAAATATCACACCTTGTTGAGCTGGCTTAGTTGCTTGAAAAAAGAAAAAAATTTTACATTTTTGTACCTTTTCAGATTTTTGACCCTGTAGGTATCTGTAATTTAGCAAGTTATTAAAGTAACTAAAATAAAGGATTACATTTACTTATACGTAAAAATCACAAAAATGAGTTGATATTTGGTAAAGATATACGAATTCGTTCCTACCTACTTATAGTAAATTTTTACCAATTATTAAAAAAAATGTAAAATGCAAACTTTTTGGAATAGTGTTGAGACCAAAAATACATAATGGCCCTTTCACAATGTTAATTACGTCTTTGCACATAGTCTTTGCCCAAAAATTAACGAAAATATAACAAATTCCGTGTGAACTTCATAAGGATAGTTTAGAATGAATTTTGAATGTAAAAGAACTCAATTTGGACACTGGCCACTTTTGGCGAATACGAATGGCCTTAGGGAGAACGTTTTAACATTCATCTTTAACTATAGTAAAACTAAAAATACCATAAAACATAAAATGTACAAATAGAAGCTGGTCTAACGTTGCATAACATCTGTTTTATAGAAAGACCTTCTCTACCTTAAACAGTTTCAAATTTTTGTTTATTTCACTAACTAAAGGCCTCATTTACACGTATATGTACAGTAGTAAATATGGATTTTACTTCCTCTTAATTACAATATAAGTTGTATATTTAGAAGTATAGTCAAAGTATAGGTATTCTCTTTGGTATGTGTAACGTAACAATACACTTGCCACCTACTTTCATCAATAGATATTAAGTTAAATATGTAGACAAAAACATTTTTCTCGGTGAAAACATTCTACTATATATGTTACCTACGACATCGTCCATCGTTCAAAATCTCTAAATTCGAAATAAGCACACAAATACGTACATTTCGAAAGTTACCGAAAGAAGGTATCGGGACACATAAATTAGTCTACGATGAATGCTGTTACTACTTTTTACATCATTTTAACCATGAAAATGTTAACGCGAGGCATAATAGAATCATTTTTCATCATTTAAATAACTTTTCAACTTGAAATAATTAAATTTCCATGTTATCGAGAAAAAGTTTCCGATACTTGTCATTTTGAAAATTTTCGCGAAAATACTTTCTGCCATTGTTTTAATGTTCGAAATGGGTTAAGGACCTCGGACAGACAAACTTTGCATGTTTACACAAAATTTTCACCCAAAAATAAGCACAAATAGCGAATTCTATTTTACACGTAATCTCCATAAGGAAACTTTGAACGTATTTTCTAAGTAAAGAAAATATATTTAGACACAAATACCGCTTGAATAAGATGACGGACTTTTATACCTACTAAAATGTTTAAAACTTACTTTGAAAAAAATTAGTGCAGATATTTACGTGGTTTGCGGGGTATCTATAATTGTAGCTTGTAGCATTAATTTGTAGGTTATAAATTTATAATAGCTATAGCTTTGGTTTTAAAATATCACATCCGCATTCGTCAGGATTCGGCGACTGTCGGAAAAGTGCACAGCAACACAAACATATACACACGTCTCGGTTATTATACAGTGATTACGTACCTTTAAATATTTTTTTTCCACTACTAGCTGTGAAGTTGACAATTATTGCGTATCCTAGACAACTGAGAAGTTTAATTTCTCTACCTAGTGGTCAATAATCTATTATATTATTCACCTAGGTTAATAATGGGAATTTGCATTCCTGTGCTACCTACTTGATTTTTACAAGAAATTTTTTAATTTTTTATTTGTGTCTTAAATTAGACTAGTAATGGAAAAAATTGTATATACACCACGGTGGTGAAGCCATTTATAGACCTCGCACCTTATTCCGCTCGGGGCAAAGCCCCTCGCGAAATAATCTTGGTGCTCGGTCAATAATAATAGTCTTCACCACCTTGGTGTATAATATACTATTTCTCCACTGATAGTTTAATTTAAGAATTATTAACATAATTTCCATGGCCATCTATTGATACAGGGTGTTGTTTTGTAACTGTTAGCTTAGAAAGTTTTCGAACTTTAAGTTGTCATAAATTTGTTAATAATAAATATATTTTTGTAAAATTTTGGTGACAGCTATTTGGAAGCATTCTGCATCCAGTGGCGTAGATATTTTTTTTATAAACAAATCGCTAATAACAATTCTCCATTCCGAGTGCGAAAAAGTTATCGTAGTACGCCCTGAAAATTGGAATAAACATTTAAAATTTTGTCCCAAAGTAGATTTTTCATTGTTTGACATTTTAAAAAAAAATTGGTTAAAATCGGTAAATAACTTCAGATTTTACATGTGTGTTTCCAATCTAAATGAGTCACACTGTATGTACCACTGTGAAACTACAGAGCTCTCCTTAGGAGCCTTAAGGCTACGTACACAGACATTGGACGTGAGGTGCTGCATAAGCAATTCTAATTTATGTTTATTATGATCCATTTGTTTGCTAAATAACCTTAATTAAGGCAACAGTGACATAGGTAACGTTTCTTTTACATCATAGTAATAAATTATCTATAAATGCGTAATAATAATTATAATACCATTTGTATGTAGTTAGCTACCATAACTTGACTTTGCACTTTCCTTCTAAAAGATTAATGTCTAAAAACGCCAAAAGCCTCTACGAATTACGAAAGCTTAACAAGATAATTCTAAGGATCATCTTAGTATCTTGCGCTTCCAAAATGGTTTTAGGATAATTCGTACCCGCGAAATTCGCACCCGAACAATTCGTATCCGGACAATTCTCACCCGAACAATTCGCAACCTACGGTCATCTGTAGATATATCTTTAGTTTAGGATAATTAAGATTAAACTATCCTAATCGTTATTCATTCATGTATTCATCATAATACATAAAAAAGAAGGATTCGCCCAACAACTATACAACATTTTTAAAGCTGTTATTCTAAAAGGATCCTGTGTTGCAAGTTATAATTGTAAAATTATTGTTTCAAGAAGGGTATATAGTCGAAAATCATGCATCCACTCTAGAGGTTGGCAGCAATGAACATAATATAGTTGTAACATTCTATGGTAGATAAATCAAGAGTGCTTAAGATTAGTTAATTAACTGTGAGGACAAGAACTTTTCAAATGCCAAATGAAAGCTGTAAAATGAGCAAAATGTCTGGATGAAAAATTATCCAAGTGCGAATTATGGCCATTTTGCGATATTTGTGAAGCAGTAACCTAAAATCGGGGAATAAAAACATCTTCGTGGCTACCACTCCATCGATGATATTTATATGACCATAGCATGATTGATTTCCCATGGAGTTCCAAAGGAAATGCACAATGGGGAGAAGCGAAAAAATCTTTATAATAGTAATTAAACTGTAAAAGATGAGGGAAGTGATAATCATCCTGATTACTTTGGAAGATGAAAAGATGAAACCGAGAGTTCACTGAGAATATAGATTTGGACCATAGTTTCGATAGGTCAACATTAATTTTGACAAAATTTCACATGCGCAGACCTAATGGCAATGTTATTACCAAGTAATGAATGAATTATATTATGTATCATAAAAATCCATACAAGCAAAGGTTAAACACAATTTGCATTCAGCGTATTTGCTTTCCACTATAAAACATATGAAGGTTAACTAAACGGCCTACTTGAAAGCTTATCATGCTGAAGTCAAGTGATTACCAATTTGGCAAAATTGTCGCCAGTCCATCACAAGAGGATGAAGTTCTCATTACAGGTTGTTTGGAAACTTTTTTGGAATTGAAATAATCGTTGACGATTCCTAGGTATTTCAGGCCGCTTCCCGCAGTCGGATAATGTGGCAGAATTATACAACAATATTGTGAACAAAAAGGATTTGTTAACGAAAATTCCAGAAGAATGGCGCATGGAAGGCTCCGATTTACCACCCCGAATGGGTAGATTAAATGACAGGAATAAGTTTGATTCGGGTTTCTTTGGTGAGTTTCCCAGTTTTAGACATGACGTGTGATAGTAACTTTAACCAGGTGCTCATTACCGTGAAGCAGACATTTTGCATCCAACGTGCCGTATGCTGCTTGAAACCACATTCGAGGCACTTATCGATGCTGGATTAAACCCATCAGATGTAAAAGGTGCAAAAATGGGCGTTTTTGTGGGAATCTTCCAGAGCGGATTTGAGCTCCATTGCAACCAATACAATCGGGTCAACTTTGAGTTTAATTGGTAACACCCTTCGTACTCACGTTCTTATACATGATGTAATGATATAGGTTGATGAAGGGAGGTCTCGCACAAAGAATCAGTTACTATTTGAACTTGGATGGTCCAACTGTATCAATCGACACGGCATGTAGTAGTTCCGGTTGTGCCTTGGATATCGCATTTAAAGCAATTAGAACTGGACAATGCGACAGTGCCATTGTAGGGGGAGCTAATTTAATATTTACGCAGAACCTTACCAGTATGCTGAACGAGTAAGTTTCAGATTTTGTATAAGGGATTTATTTCAAACATTTATTACATCAGTTTAAAAGTTTTGGATCCGGATGGTGAAAATAATGTGTTTGGAGAAAATGCGAAGGGTTACGTTAGGTCTGAAGGAATTTTTGCAATTGTGCTGCAAAGGCGGAAAGACTCAAAGAGAGTTTACGCACAAGTTAGTTAATTACTCAATTTTAACTGTGACGTAACATATTTCTAGATCGTTCACTCAAAAATAAACTCCGACGGCTATAATGACAAGGGCATGTTACACCCTTCGAGAGAATCACAGGCGAAATTATTAAAGGAGATTTACCAAGAAGCGGGTGTAAATCCCTTTGATGTTGGTTTCCTCGAGGTGCACTCGACAGGTAAGTTGATTCTTTTGAAAATTCCATGTTAACAAAATCCCTAAGGTACAAAGGTAGGAGATGTGGAAGAGATAGCAGCCATTGACGCAGTATTCTGTCAAAATAGAAATGAGCCGCTTGTTGTTGGGTCTTTAAAATCGAACTTAGGCCATTCTGAAACGGCTGCGGGAGTGTCCTCGCTTATTAAGGTATCAATTTTCTCGAAGGTATCAACTAAAATTGAGTAGGTTCTAGTTGGGATGGAATCGAACTGGATGCCACCGAACATCAATTGTGAAAGAATAAGGAGTGACGTATCCGCTCTGCGAGAAGGTAGGGTTACGGTTTTGAAGGACGCCCTTTGTATTGAAAACCAAACGTATTTTGGTATGAATAATTTTGGTATCGGAGGAACAAACGCACATGTACTAGTTAAAAAGGTAGGAAAACGGAACCACAATCAACTCCTGCGGAAGCCACAGTTAGTTTTGGTCAGTGGAAGAACACAAAGAAGTGTGAAAGACTTATTGGGGAGCATATCTGCAAATCAATGCGATGAAGATTATTTTGACCTGTTGCGCCACACATTCAGGTATTATCATCACCCATGAAGTATAGTAAGGTTAATAAAAATGCCTAGGTTACATATAGAAGGCTTCTCTCACAGAGGCTTTGCTGTACTTTCTGGTAATACCGTAAAACTTCAATCTTTTAAAAAGTATGTCGGGCGTAAGCCATTGGTAGGCTTTCGTTTTAGTGGTACAAATGAAGACTATACCAAGATTCGTAAGGAATTTAGCGAACTGACAGTGTTTTATAGTGCACTGCAAAGGTGTTCAAATTATGGTCTTTCATGATGATGTAACTTAACTAATTTTTAGGGTATCTGCTCTCATACCTTGCACACTAGACCACAACAAGTCAACGCCACTGCACACCATAGCGGTACAAATTGCACTGATTGATACTTTAAAATGTCTATGTCTACCAGTTGACTACATACTAGGATCACCCATTGTGAAAGTATACGCCAGAGGGGGAATCGATGTAGAACAATCCATTTTACTAGCATCCCAGATTTTGGAGTTTTCGGTAAAATTGTATCGTTTTCTTCTAATAATACAGTTTTAATTTCTAGAATGATGGTGGACTGACTTTGCGTACACTTCTAAAGCACGAAGGTAATAAATATATGAGCAACATGTAAAAAAATCCCATTTTCTTCATTTAGAGCGCCACCTGCAGGATGTAATAAGAAAAACGTTAGGTATGACATTGCAAAATTTCTTAGAAAACGGGCACCAAACGTCCAAGAAAATTTCTTTGTGCTATGGGAACGAATCTTGCGAGATTATCAACTTAACCTCGTTCCTTACATCAATCGGAAGGTGACACATCTGCACCATAATGTTACTCTAGTAAATTCCATGTAGGTTATACGAAGTAGGATATAACCCAAATTTGCAAAAGCTGTACCCCAGAGATGATTGGCCCGTGAAAGCACCATTAATATCTCCGTTAATCCATTGGGAGCGAGGAGATGATTGGTACGTTCCACCACCGATACTTGAAACAAGAACGGAACAAATATACTCGTTTCAAATTTCTTCTAAGAGCTATAGTTATTTGTTAGGTCATTGTATTAACGGTACCATAAAGGTAATTGTATAAAAAAGCGTTCTGAAATTAATAATTTTAGGTCGGTTTCTGCTAACCGGTGTTTTCAGCCTGAATTGTGTCTGGCAATCCTACGCAAAGATGATCAACTCGAACATGTCAAAAACACGCATTCTAATGGAAAACGTCAAGTGGCATCGGCCGTTGATACTATCTAACTTTTCTAATATTGAACTTAGGGTTCAAATTTTCAAACGATCTAAACGGTTTATGGTACCTCTTTGATATACCTGATCCAAAGCAAAAAAGGCAAACATTATTTTTCCGTAGGTCTACAGTTGTGATGAAGTCCTAGTTACAGGATCGATTAAGAGTGAAGGGCACTTTATATCCATAGAGAATCCGCCATTGGTAAAGAAAACCGCAAAGTCTCTTCTTACCAACTCTTTCTATAAGCAGATGAATTTGCATAACTACCATTACAGGTTTAAAGACAAAAAATGTCTACAAAAATAGCCGTTAATTTTCAGTGACAAATTTATTGGCGTTGAAGAGATAAGTAACGATGGTACTCAAGCTTCAGTTAAGTGGAGAGGAAACTTTACCATTTTTCTCGACCATATGATTTCAATGAACATTATGAGGGAAACTGCAGAGAATATGTTGTTACTAAGTTCAATTGAAAGTATCGCGATGGACCCACTTGTGCAAATGAACCAAATCGAAACCGTTTTCGCCGATAATAACATATTTAGGTAGCTCCGCCGCAACTTATTCTGGCCTTTTCAACATGCGTTTTTGCAGATCATCTAACGTAGACGTGAGAGGTTTAATGTTTAGTCGAACTACGAAAAGAGCATTTTTGGATAATCCAACCTTGAGGAGTTACAAATTTGTACCATACGTGGGTAAAATAACAGCAATTGAAGCAGTGAGAACCCATATTATGCTTGTTTTGGACAGTATCGGTCAAAATGTACACGTGACCGAAATCGTAGATAAATCTGACCAGGAAGGCTATCTAATCCGCACAGTTTCTGAAATTATAGCGGAGTTTCCTCTAAAAACCAAGATCGAGAAAGCTTTTGAATGTCCAAGTGAATGTAAATCAGACCTGGTTGTCTTATCTAATACCTCCATAGGGACTGATCTGGAGATGATTCAAGAAATGATAACCAAACTCAAGGACGGTGCCTTTGTTCTCGTACTGGTACCTTCCAATCATTCCACGACATCTTTTGATACTATTACTAATGCGGTAGTCGTTTCTGTCCACCACACTGAGGGCGAATCGATACTACTTCTACGTAAAACTTCCGACTTCCAAACACCAAAAATTGTTCGCATTTCAAATGGCGATTTTCCGTTCTCTAAATTGGAAAGCTCTTTAAACGCACGGAAAAGGATTCTCTTACTCGTCGAAAATGAACCGAGAAGTGGAATACTCGGACTAATCAGTTTGCTAAATACGAAGTATCACAATCTCGTTTCGTGCGTATTCATCATAGGAGATGCACCTAAATTTAACACAGAGGACGATTTCTATAAGAAGCAGCTGAGGAAGGGTTTGGTTACGAACATCCTAAAGAATGGTGAATGGGGTACTTACATGTGGTTTCCCTTAAACCAGCAGAAGACTAGGTGTGAACACGTGATAGGAATCGTGGAGAAAGGTAATCCAAAGAACATTCGATGGATTCAAGGTCCTCTTAGTCGAACGGAAGCAGACGATTTAATTATGGTCGATTATGTTGGATTGAATTTTCATGATGCGATGGTCGCAATTGGTAAGATTAATCCGATTGTTTACTCTGAAGGTATCGAACTAAACAGCTTGAAGCTGGGGGTGGAGTTTGCAGGAAGAAATTTACGGTACGTAGAAGTTGCTGTCACGTGCTGTTAGGTCATCATATTTTTAGAGGTGAAAAAGTTATGGGCCTTGTAAAAGAGGCCGCGTTATCGAACATGGTTAAGTCAGATAAATGTATGAATTGGACGGTGCCTGAGGAGTGGACTTTAGAGGAAGCCACCACCGTACCATGTGCATATAGTGTTACTATATTTGTTTTAGTAATGGTAAGTTCAATGTAGCTTCCATTCTTCTTTGGTAAACATTTCCAAATATAAAGTTAGCAAGAATTAAACCTGGGCAGACGATCCTAATTCATGGCGGTACTGGTGGAATCGGTCAATCGGCACTTAATATCGCAACTTTTTTCAAGTGTACGATATTCACGACCGCCGGAACAAGGCAGAAGAGAAAACTACTCCAAAAATATTATCCATCCGTTCAAGGTGGGTAAATTGTTGGGCAAGCATATGTTTTACAGTACGTACATTTTAAGTCGCTCACGTTGGAGACACACACAATACATCTTTCGAACAACTCATCATGAAAGCGACCAATGGAAAAGGGGTTGATGTCATACTGAACTCCCTTCCCGATGAAAAGTTGCGCGCAGGTTTGCGTTGCCTATCGCCAAGAGGGAAATTCTTCAACCTTAGCAATAGTGAAGCTCTTAAGAACGCCGACATAGACATTTCGTGCATACGTGGCAATCGCACATTTTACGAGGTTACCTTACACGCACTTATAAGTGCGGCAATGCCAGTAAAGCGTCAGTTGCACGAATTAATGTACGAAGGTATCCGCTTGGGATACGTAAAACCGCTACTGAGGCAAACCTGTAACACGGACTATCTTGAAGACGCTCTTCGGCTTATATCATCGCATCGACATTTGGGAAAAGTAGTTGTCAAAATGAGAAACGACAAAACGGAAAATATTGGCCTGTTGGACGCAATACCTAAGTACATACGTCTACCTATAAGAACTAAACACCACAAAGTTTTTGCGTAGGTTTTATCCACGACCATCAAAAGTATATGTGTTGGTGGGTGTGGAAGATTTCGGCGTGGAGGTGACTGATTGGTTAATAAAACGAGGAGCTACGAAATTGGTGATTGCATTTCGAAGAAAAGATTTTACCGATTATCAAGAGTTTAAGCTGGGGTGAGGTTTTGCTTCTTGCAACAAATATTCAATCATCTGTTACTCGTAGAGTGTGGAGAGGGTATGGTGTTAGTATTACTCTGGCAGCTCACGACCTGTCTACCATTCACGGATGCGGGGCATTAATTAATGAGTGTAACAAACTCGGTGACGTTCATGGTATTTTCAACATGATGGGTATGGCCGATGATGGATCAGATACACTATCACACCAGAATCTTGATGTGATCACTCGAAAACTTTGTCCAAACTTACAGTAGGTACCCGAACATTTACTAAGCATTAAATTAATATCGTGTGCAGATATTTCGTAGTATGCTCCATCACTCCCTCTGGCAAAGGTATGGACTACTATAAGACTAACGCTGTAATTCAACGCATCTGCGATATGCGAAAAGACGAAGGATTTTCAGCTCTCGCAATTGAATGGGGTCCAATTGACGATGTAAGTATGAATTTTTCACGCTTTTCACACATTTTGTCCAGTTGAAATTTCCGGAAGAGGAAAGTTCGACACCAGGATTGAATAAACAGAAGCTGTTCTCCTGCTTACAAACATTAGACATCATTTTAACACAGAAGGACACAATTGTCTCAAGTACAGTACCGGTTAAAATATCAAACGATCTTGCGGAGGAAGATCTTCCTACTCAAGTGGCAAGGATGATAGGTAGGCAAGCTACTTAGGCTCACGTTCATTATCCAATTTTAGGCATCAACGTCAATCATATTAGCTTACATTCAACCTTATCCGAATTAGGAATGGATTCCATCAGCGGGGTGGAAATTAGACAATTTTTGCAAGAGAAATTTAAAATTGTAAAAAGTCTAAATGAGATGAGAACCATTACCTTGTCCGAGTAAGTCAAGTACAGGAATGAATGAGTTTTTGAAATTTGTCTTCTAGATTAAAAGCGGAAACCGTGAAATAAAACACCAGGCACACACCACAACGTATACGTCTCTTCAAGGTCACCGCAGCATGCTGAACACTAACATAATTCCGTTTAGTTTAGTTGAGTTTCACCAAATACAGTAGAAAATTAAAAAAAGTGACTTTTATCAAGTTATTTAATAAGTACCACTTCTACAGATTTGTGGTATTTATTATTTTTTTTTTGCTAGCATCATAAACGGCTCTATTGATAAAATCGTTCGTAATTTCCAGTTTTATAGCACCCGTGCAATAAAACTACCATAGAAACAACGATGTCATCTTTACCTCATCTGACATATGCGGTATTTACACGCGACACAGCAACAATCGTATCCAACAAAACGATATCGTTATCACATCCAACATTCATGCAAGTAGTATGTTTAAAAATAAAGTTTTTCAAATTTATGATGTCAGCATAAAAAAAATAGCGGATACAACTCGTTATAATCTTGGTGTTGATTGCACTCGGGAAATTTAGCGTGACTCGCTCGCTGCGCTCGCTCGTACGTTAAAGATTCTCTCGTCCAATAAACACCAACATTATAAACTATTAAGTACTGCTAATCTCCCTTCATATTAATTTAAATGATCCATATTTTTTGTGTTCATCCCTATTGTCTGTACCTTTGCTCACATTCATTGACAAGTGCTCGTTAACCATTCTTTGGTTTATGATTTCGTTGACTGGCTAGAGAAGAATTATGGAAGAACGTTATTGATTGAATTGTCTGTTCTTCGAAACAAAAGAGATTATCAATGTGTTCATTAAGGCAAGTCCTTTGTAGCTCCAATATTTAGTTACGGTGAGTTCGTCCTTCGTCACGATGGTGGCGACGCTATCATATTTCGCAGTATGTGTTTGATTAGCGCTTTTATGTAGGTACCTCAAATCTGACTAACAGACCACTCTATTTTGTCTGTAGTCAATGAGGTTTCCAAGCCAAGCGATGATGATGATGGCTGCGGATTGGATATGGTCGATATTGATAGTGTTTTTTTTTTGGTTGATGACGTTGTTGGAGTTTCACAGATTAGGAATGCAGAAAACACCAAGCCGGATTTCTCAAATGAAACCCTACAATCTAACGTACGGAACTGGTGAACGCTGTTCAAATTTGAATACAAAACCACTTTAGAGCATCCACCCTTATAGCCCAAATTTATCACCTTGTGACATCCAAAGCCACGTTAACATTTAAATTTAGATTCACTTATCACGCCATGAGCCGATCAACGGGCTTAAAGGAGAGGAGCTCAAAAATACGAAATCCGGCGTAGCCGGAAAAGAGATTTTTTTCAATCAATATGTTCCGCTTGGAGTACAGCACAGCCCAACATATTGATTGACATTAAGATATCGATCCAGTCAGCATAATTACAGTTTTTAGTAGAATTTCCACATGTGGAAAACGTCGAATAAATAACTAATTGTTGCATCTACCCACTTCTGGACAAGAATTTAGCATTGTAGTAACTGAGCTTTTAACACCAGTTGGTGAAGTGTGCTTAGTGTAGAAAACACGTGTGTGCATCTAAATAGCGTACTGTACTACCATGTGGACAATACAATATAATATTACTGTAATAATCGCATCGAACGTACAGAAAAAGTTCGAGAGACATGTATCGCATTAAGAACTGTTGCTACGGAAATGATAGAATGTGATAGAAAGAACAGTTTCCATGAAGATCGATTTTTGAAACTATCCATAAACCATGAACCCTAAAAGCCCTTTCGTAATTTAGTAACACGTTTACTCCATAAAAATGATGTTACTTATATGGTCATTACTTGATCGATTTTCCATGGATTCTAAAGGTGCCGAAACGGGAAGAAACGGAAAGGTCGTTAAGTAATGGAAATATAAAACATTTGAATGTGACAATCACAAAGAATACAATGGAAGTTAGATCAATATAATCAAAAGTTCATTGTTAATTTTGCATTGAATAGTTTCCATAGGTTAACACTAGTTTCGACTGAATTTCACACGAGGAGATATTAATGCATAAATTCACGAAAATATTAATTTCCTGTCGAATGAAGGTTAAACATTATAATTCGACCCATTTACTTATTTCGGTATAAAATAGGTGACGGTTAACTAAGTGGCCTACTTGACAAGTTATCATGGAAAAGTCAAGTGATTACCAGTTTGGTAAACTTCTCGCCAGTCCACCACAAGAAGATGAAGTTCTCATTACAGGTTGATTGGAAACTTTTTGGAATTGAAATAATCGATTTGTAGGTATTTCAGGCCGCTTTCCGCAGTCGGATAATGTGGCAGAATTTTACAAAAATATTATGAACAAGAAGGATTTATTAACGGAAATTCCAGAAGAATGGCGCATGGACGGCTCCGATTTACCACCCCGAATGGGTAGATTACATGAAAGAAACAAGTTTGATTCGGGTTTCTTTGGTGAGTTTCCCAGTTTTGAATATGACGTGTGATAGTACCTTTAGGTGTGCCCTATCGTGAAGCAGACATTTTGCATCCAACATGCCGTATGCTGCTTGAAACCACATTCGAGGCACTTATCGATGCTGGATTAAACCCATCAGATGTAAAAGGTGCAAAAATGGGTGTTTTTGTGGGAATCCTCCAAAGCGGATTTGAGCATCATTACAATCATTACAAGCGAGTCAATTTTGAGATTAATTGGTAACACACTTCGTAAATGTTCTTGTACATGATGTAATGATATAGGTTGGTGAAGGGAGGTCTCGCACAAAGAATTAGTCACTACTTGAACTTGGAAGGCCCTACTGTATCAATCGACACGGCATCTAGTAGTTCCAGTTATGCCTTGTGTATCGCATTTAAAGCAATTAGAACTGGACAATGCGACAGTGCCATTGTAGGGGGAGCTAATCTAATATTTACACAGAACCTTACCAGCATGCTGAATGAGTAAGTTTTAGATTTTGTATAAGGGATTTCTTTCAAACATTTATTACGTCAGTATAAACGTTTTGGATCCGAATGGTGAAAATAATGTGTTTGGAGAAAATGCGAAGGGTTACGTTAGGTCTGAAGGAATTTTTGCAATTGTGCTACAAAGGCGGAAAGACTCAAAGAGAGTTTACGCACAAGTTAGTTAATCACTCAATTTTAGTTGTAACGCAACATATTTCTAGATCGTTCACTCAAAAATTAACTCGGACGGCTATAATGACCAGGGAATACTACACCCTTCGAAAGAATTACAAGCGAAATTATTGGAGGAGATTTACCAAGAAGCGGGTGTAAATCCCTTAGATGTTGGTTTCCTCGAGGCACACTCAACGGGTAAGTTGATTCTTTTGAAAATTCCATGTTAACAAAATCCTTAAGGTACAAAGGTAGGGGATGTGGAAGAGATAGCAGCCATTGACGCAGTATTTTGTCAAAATAGAAATGGACCGCTTGTAGTTGGTTCTATAAAATCGAACTTGGGTCATTGTGAAACCGCATCGGGAGTGTCCTCGCTTATTAAGGTATCAATTTTCGCGAAGGTACCAACTAAAATTGAGTAGGTTCTAGTTGGGATGGAATCGAACTGGATGCCACCGAACATCAATTGTGAAAGAATAAGAAGTGACGTACCCGCTTTTCGAGAAGGTAGGGTTACGGTTTTGAAGGACGCCCTCTGTATTGAAAACCATCCATATTTTGGTATGAGTAATTTTGGTATCGGAGGAACAAACGCACATGTACTACTTAGAAAGGTAGGGAAACGGAACCACAATCAACTTCTGCGGAAGCCTCAGTTACTTCTGGTGAGTGGAAGAACACAAAGAAGTGTCAAAGACTTATTGGGGAGCATATCTGCAAATCAATGCGAAGAAGACTATTTTGACCTGTTACGCCACACATTCAGGTATTATCATCACCCTTGAAGTATAGTAAGGTTTATAAAAATGCCTAGGTTACCTATAGAAGGCTTCTCTCACAGAGGTTTTGCTGTACTTTCTGGTAATACCGTAAAACTTCAATCTTTTAAAAAGTATGTCGGGCGTAAGCCATTGGTAGGCCTTCGTTTTAATGGTACAATTGAAGACTACACCAACATTCGTAAGGAATTTAGCGAACTGACAGTGTTTATTAATGCACTGCAAAGGTGTTCAAATTATGGTCTTTCATCTGGAATGATGTAACTTAACTAATTTTTAGGGTATCTGCCGTCATACCTGGTAAGTTGGACCACAACAAGTCAACGCCACTACATACCATAGCGGTACAAATTGCACTGATTGATACTTTAAAATGTCTATGTCTACCAGTTGACTACATACTAGGATCACCCATTGTGAAAGTATACGCCAGAGGGGGAATCGATGTAGAACAATCCATTTTACTAGCATCACAGATTTTGGAGTTCTCGGTAAAATTGTGTCGTTTTCATCCAATAATACAGTTTTAATTTCTAGAATGATGGTGGATTGAGTTTGCGTACACTTCTAAAGCACGAAGGTAATAAATATATGAGCAACATGTAAAAAAATCCCATTTTCTTCATTTAGAGCGCCACCTGCAGGATGTAATAAGAAAAACGTTAGGTATGACATTGCAAAATTTCTTAGAAGACGGGCACCAAACGTCCAAGAAAATTTCTTTGTGCTATGGGAACGAATCTTGCGAGATTATCAACTTAACCTCGTTCCTTACATCAATCGGAAGGTGACACATCTGTACCATAATGTTACTCTAGTAAATTCCATGTAGGTTATACGAAGTAGGATATAACCCAAATTTGCAAAAACTGTATCCCAGAGATGATTGGCCCGTGAAAGCACCATTAATATCTCCGTTAATCCATTGGGAGCGAGGAGATGATTGGTACGTTCCACCACCGATACTTGAAACAAGAACGGAACAAGTGTTCTCCTTTCAAATTTCTTCTAAGAGCTATAGTTATTTGTTAGGTCATTGTATTAACGGTACCATAAAGGTAATTGTATAAAAAAGCGTTCTGAAATTAATAATTTTAGGTCGGTTTCTGCTAACCGGTGTTTTCAGCCTGAATTGTGTCTGGCAATCCTACGCAAGGATGATCAACTCGAACATGTCAAAAACGCGCATTCTAATGGAAAACGTCAAGTGGCATCGGCCGTTGATACTATCTAACTTTTCTAATATTGAACTTAGGGTTCAAATTTTCAAACGATCTAAACGGTTTATGGTACCTCTTTGATATACCTGATCCAAAGGAAAAAAGGCAAACATTATTTTTCCGTAGGTCTACAGTTGTGATGAAGTCCTAGTTACAGGATCGATTAAGAGTGAAGGACACTTTATACCCATAGAGAATCCGCCATTGGTAAAGAAAACCTCAAAGTCTCTTCTCACCAACTCTTTTTATAAGCAGATGAATTTGCATAACTACCATTACAGGTATTAAAGACAAAAAATGTTTACAAAAATAGCCGTTAATTTTCAGTGACAAATTTATTGGCGTTGAAGAGATAAGTAACGATGGTACTCAGGCTTCAGTTAAGTGGAGAGGCAACTTTACCATTTTTCTCGACCATATGGTTTCAATGAACATTATGAGGGAAACTGCAGAGAATATGTTGTTATTAAGTTCAATTGAAAGTATCGCGATGGACCCACTTGTGCAAATGAACCAAATCGCAACCGTTTTCGCCGATAATAACATATTTAGGTAGCTCCGCCGCAACTTATTTTGGCTTTTTCAACATGCGTTCTTGCAGATCATCTAACGTAGACGTGAGAGGTTTAATGTTTAGTCGAACTACGAAAAGAGCATTTTTGGATAATCCAACTTTGAGGAGTTACAAATTTGTACCATACGTGGGTAAAATAACAGCAGTTGAAGCATTGAGAACCGTTATTACGCTTGTTTTGGACAGTATCGGTGAAAATGTACACGTGACCGAAATCGTAGATAAATCTGACCAGGAAGGCAATCTAATCCGCACAGTTTCTGAAATTATAGCGGAGTTTCCTCTAAAAACCAAGATCGAGAAAGCTTTTGAATGTCCAAGTGAATGTAAATCAGACCTGGTTGTCTTATCTAATACCTCCATAGGGACTGATCTGGAGACGATTCAAGAAATGATAACCAAACTCAAGGACGGTGCCTTTGTTCTCGTACTGGTACCTTCCAATCATTCCACGACATCTTTTGATACTATTACTAATGCGGTAGTCGTTTCTGTCCACCACACCGAGGGCGAATCGATACTACTTCTACGTAAAACTTCCGACTTCCAAACACCAAAAATTGTTCGCATTTCAAATGGCCATTTTCCGTTCTCTAAATTGGAAAGCCCTTTAAACGCAGGAAAAAGGATTCTCTTATTCGTCGAAAATGAACCCAGAAGTGGAATACTCGGACTAGTCAGTTTGCTAAATACGAAGTATCGCAATCTCGTGTCGTGCGTATTCATCGTAGGTGATGCACCTAAATTTAATATAGAGGACGATTTTTATAAGAAGCAGCTGAGGAAGGGTTTGGTTACGAACATCCTAAAGAATGGTGAATGGGGTACTTACATGTGGTTTCCCTTAAACCAGCAGAAAACTAGGTGCGAACACGTGATAGGGATCGTGGAGAAAGGTAATCCAAAGAACATTCGATGGATTCAAGGTCCTCTTAGTCGTACGGAAGCAGACGATTTAATTATGGTTGAGTATGTTGGATTAAATTTTCATGATGCGATGGTCGCAATTGGTAAGATTAATCCGATTGTTTACTCTGAAGGTATCGAACTAAACAGCTTGAAGTTGGGAGTGGAGTTTGCAGGAAGAAATTTACGGTACGTAGAAGTAGCTGTCGCGTGCCCTTAAGTCACCATATTTTTAGAGGTGAAAAAGTTATGGGCCTTGTAAAGGAGGCCGCGTTATCGAACATGGTTAAGTCAGATAAATGTATGAATTGGACAGTTCCTGAGGAGTGGACTTTAGAGGACGCCACCACCGTACCATGTGCATATAGTGTTACTATATTTGTTTTAGTAATGGTAAGTTCAATGTAGCTTCCATTCTTCTTTGGTAAACATTTCCAAATATAAAGTTAGCAAGAATTAAACCTGGGCAGACGATCCTAATTCATGGCGGTACTGGTGGAATCGGTCAATCGGCACTTAACATCGCAACTTTTTTCAAGTGTACGATATTCACGACCGCCGGAACAAGGCAGAAGAGAAAATTACTCCAAAAATATTATCCATCCGTTCAAGGTGGGTAAATTGTTGGGCAAGCATATGTTTTATGGTACGTACATTTTAAGTCGCTCACATTGGAGACACACACAATGCATCTTTCGAACAACTCATCATGAAAGCGACCAATGGAAAAGGGGTTGATATCATACTGAACTCCCTTCCCGATGAAAAGTTGCGCGCAGGTTTGCGTTGCCTATCGCCAGGAGGCAAATTCTTCAACCTTAGCAATAGTGAAGCTCTTAAGAACGCCGACATCGACATTTCTTGCATACGTGGCAATCGCACATTTTACGAGGTCACCTTACACGCACTTATAAGTGCGGCAATGCCAGTAAAGCGTCAGTTGCACGAATTAATGTACGAAGGTATCCGCTTGGGATACGTAAAACCGCTACTGAGGCAAACCTGTAGTACGGACTATCTTGAAGATGCTCTTCGACTTATATCATCGAATCGACATTTGGGAAAAGTAGTAGTCAAAATGAGAAACGACAAAACGGAAAATATCGACCTGTTGGACGCAATACCTAAGTACATGTAATACCTATAAGTACTAAACACCACAAAGTCTTTGTGTAGGTTTTATCCACGACCATCAAAAGTATATGTGTTGGTGGGTGTGGAAGATTTCGGTGTGGAGGTGACTGATTGGTTAATAAAACGAGGAGCTACGAAATTGGTGATTGCATTTCGAAGAAAAAATTTGACCGACTATCAAGAGTTTAAGCTGGGGTGAGGTTTTGCTTCTTGCAACAAATATTCAATCATCTGTTACTCGTAGTGTGTGGAGAGGCTATGGTGTTAGTATTACTCTGGCAGCTCACGACCTGTCTACCATTCACGGATGCGGGGCATTAATTAATGAGTGTAACAAACTCGGTGACGTTCATGGTATTTTCAACATGATGGGTATGGCCGATGAAGGATTAGATACACTATCACACCACAATCTTGATGTGATCACTCGAAGACTTTGTCCAAACCTACAGTACGTACCCGAACATTTACTAAGCATTAATTAAAATCGTGTGCAGATACTTCGTAGAATGCTCCACCACTCCCTCTGGCAAAGGTATGGACTACTATAAGATCAATGCTGTAATTCAACGCATCTGCGATATGCGAAAAGACGAAGGATTTTCAGCTCTCGCAATTGAATGGGGTCCAATTGACGATGTAAGTATGAATTTTTCACGCATTTCACACATTTTGTCCAGTTGAAATTTCCGGAAGAGGAAAGTTCGACACCAGGATTGAATAAACAGAAGCTGTTTTCCTGCTTACAAACATTAGACATCATTTTAACACAGAAGGACACAATTGTCTCAAGTACAGTACCGGTTAAAATATCAAACGACCTTGCGGAGGAAGATCTTCCAACTCAACTGGCAAGGATGATAGGTAGGCAAGCTACTTAGGCTCACGTTCATTACCCAATTTCAGGCATCAATGTCAATCATATTAGCTTACATTCAACCTTATCGGAACTAGGAATGGATTCCATCAACGGGGTGGAAATTAGACAATTTTTACAAGACAAATTTAAAATTGTAAAAAGTCTAAAGGAGATGAGAACCATTACATTCTCTGAGTAAGTTATGTACAGGAACAAAAGAGTTTTTGAAATTTGTTTTCTAGATTAAAAGCGGAAACCGTAAAGTAAAACACCAGGCATATTTAATGTAAATTCAAATTAATAAAGAACAAGTTAATAAATATTGACTAGGAAATTTTATTATTTATATACACACAATAATGTACTAACCAATATTGCGTGTACAATATTACTAAATATTGAAAATCGATATGTAAGCAATATAACATACATATTTACAATATTGCTATACAATATAATGTCAATATTTATTTATCAATAACATAACAATACTGTGTTTTCAATATTACTTGATATTTAAAATGATATATTGAGTGTATATGAAAAAAATATTCGCAAATAATAATAAGGTTGTCATGCTTTCTCAAAATTCGCCGAATATTAATTATCGCCGATTTAAAGATATCAAAATAATCAAAATATAATACGCACGCTCTCCTCCATATTTTATACCTAGTGTTCAACTTTAAAGTCCAACATTATATAAATTTCCGTAGCTCAGTGGTATCAACCGGGCGATCGATGGTTCGAGTGAAGCAAAAGATTTTGCAGCACCACCGATCTCTTCACACGAAGTGAATGGGGTTCCTGGGGGAGATTGTATAAATATTTTCCCCAATATTGCAATAAATATCGGTTAGTAGGTAATATTTAGCCAATATGTAAAATTGTTCACATTTCAATGTTGGGACAATATTGCACATTCATATATTCTACCAATATGCCAATATTACACCTACATAGGACCGGATGAAAATACTTCTGCGTTTGTCAGAACATTTTATTCTTTAGTTGTGAAGAAGGAATAAAATCAACCCTTCCTAAAGAATAGGGAAGTAGAGTAACTACATCGATTCACGTTTATCACAACAATTTCATGAATTTCATGTCGTTTTCAGCTTTTTTAGATCAAATTTCTAAAAAAGATAAGCGTCTTTACGTTTCGAGTACGAGCCTAAAAGATAGTAATAGAGTAAGTTTCAAATTAAAAAAATCGAATCCACTACCATCTTTAAAAATGTTATTACTTACGTAATTACACAATAAGAGATAAGTCATCAATAGATCACGTAAGAGACGACTCATCACACGTAAAGAAGAGATTTATAGTATGATTACGACTAACATTTTTCTTCAACACTTGTCCTTGCTTTGTTTAAACAATATTTATTGTCTAGTTAATAATCAGAATATTCTAGTGAAAACGCCAGAAACGTGAATGCCATTTTCAGTTAATAATAGCCGTAAGAATGTTTATTTGCATAAATCCATTTCTGTAGAATTTGTTGCCACGTATTCATTTTAATGGGTCATTTTTGTTACGAAAGTCCACATCAGTTTCGGGTATTGAAAAATGGAAACCAACCAAAAAGATGAAGAGACACAACGAGAGAACAACTTTTAGGTACTAAAATGAACGACTGCATTCGAAAGGAGCTGAAAAAAATTACGAATGCCAGTGAACGAGAGGGGAGGACCTCATAACATCCTCAATGTATTGGGATCCTTGGTCCCAATACACCTAACGTTCCTTCCATGCATAGTATCAATTATTGGTCCCAATTACAGGCCTGTTTACAATTAGGATGCTGGGATTACAAGACGTTAGCAACCCCCAAAATTTTCGTTACAGAATGTCATACTCTGTTATGCACCGGTAAAAATAGGAGAGGAAGAGGCACATCCTATATAAGTTGTCATTTTGTTGTCACAGTGTTTTTTTTTCTTATTATTTGCAATTAATACCATATTATTTATCGCTGCACTGCACCTTAAATAATAATTAAGTATCGCCGTACACTGAATTAGTGTGTCATCCCAACATAAGTGGTGTTCCGAAACGGTGAAAAAATGGACGATGGTGCATAAAAGGTGATAATTTGATGCCGCCCGACCATTTGTATGAGTTACGACCCCCAAGGGAGAGAGAAAATAAGAAAGTTACCGGTGCACGACGGTGCATGACATTCTGCAGCCCATCACGTGTTGTGCTTGTGACGCGGGGTAATACCGAGTACATGGAGGGACCAAATTTATTCTAATTTAATGATAAGGGAGATGGGGAACATGAGGAGAGTGCTGAAAGAGAACAAGGGAGAAATAAGGTTTGTAGGGGTGGAGATGAGAGATATGAAGGAGGAGTTGGTTGAGGAAGTAAGAAACAGGCAAGGAATCAGTTGGAATGTAGGGAGGAAAGTAAAGGAATGAGGGAGAACATAAGACAGGACAGGACAGGAGAGAGACCTGACGATAGAAGAAAGGCAAATGCAGGAGGAGTTAAGAAAAATAGTGAGAGCTGAAAGAGATAAGGGACGGAGAGCCAAAGGTGTGGATAGAGGGGAGATGAGGCTTTTTTCGAGTGAATCTTTTGCTGTTCTAGCTCAACTGTTTCGAGCTCTTGTCTGAAACCAAATTAGTATTTCAGTATTCGATTGTTCAATTCATTCTTTGGAGGACTATCCTTTCAAATGTTTTAGACTAATTGAACGGCAGGAGGATGGGGAGGAGGAGGAGGAGGAGGAGCAGGAGGAGGAGGAGGAGGAAGTGGCACACCACTGTCAAAACTTGTCTTGGTCAAGCCGTCCACATTTAAGAATAAATCAAACTAGGACGTTGGTTAATTTGGAAGGATCTATTTACTATTATTATTGCAGGGGTGGTCCCAATTGGTTGGTCCCAACTAGTTCCTGCACTGCGACCTTTTGGTTTATTACGCTCCCCGCTGTTGTTTACCCTTCCAGAATACCTGTATCTTTCACAAAATCCAGGATTTTAGTAGGGCGAATCTTCGTTACTTCGCACTCTTTCACGATTTGGCGAGAACTGTGCCTAATCGCGGCACCCACCATGCTGATAACTTGGACATGCCTAATTAAATGTGCAAAATGTGATGTACGAGTTCTACTGAAGTGTCTACGATCCTATTTAATATTCAACCCTTGGTGACTCAAGTGGACCTCGATTATTTCTGAAGTTGCTACAGTTTTTAATGGTTCATCATCATCATCACCAAATTACCAAACAAATGCCGAATTGCATCATTTTACGATTTTTAGAGTCTTCTAAAAGCTGTAGTGTTGAAGGTAAACGTCTTCTGCCTTAATAATGTCAGTGACGAAGCACTTGGCAATATCAGTAGACTGTCAAAGGAAAATTGTGTACTATCTAACAGTGGAATTATCAGTTTTTGTTCATTATCAGGATGCGTTATTTTTGGCTCCATTAGTTAATAAATATTAAGTGGACGATCGATAAAGTCTTTAACTACGAACTAACGATAATGGTTACTGGGGGGGTTCACAAGTAACAGTAGGAAATTATCAGCTGATTTCTACAAATTTATTACTTGATAACGTTATCGCTTCGAAGTCCAAATAACCGTTACCATGTAATGTAATGTTCATTTAATATCAAGCTAATTGTCCTGTTGGATTATCAGCACATATATTGGATAAAAATGATTTTTGAATTTCTTAGTACTTGGATTTTACCAAATGATAATTGGGAGCAGTACCGTCTTGACATTTCTAAGTTAGGCTACTTTACACGATAATACTTCTTAGGGGGATATTTTTTTGCCTCCTAATTGGAGAACACTGATAATTGGGATCCAAAAAAAAAACAAAAGTTATCATATCAATATTTAATTCATAAAATTATTTTACATATACACACACACGACACGTTTACATTCTCTACTTAAATACGAGTTTAGGTACCAGTATTGAGAAAATAATGAATAGTGCGTTATCGATTGAACTGTGTAGGTTATAATAATTTTGATTACTTCCTTTTTTTTGGTACTAAAAGAAAACGATACAAGCTTGCAATCTGTTACTTTTTTTTTTAAATATATATTATATAAATATATACATCGATCGGTAGTACTATTAATGCCAGAAATGTTTATGGACATCGTGGGAAAAAAAAATTGGCATAAAAATTTCTGGTATTCTTTGGCAAATATAAATTATATTGATTTCTCCCCCTACTATTATACATGACGACATTTTTTTATTTATTTACAATTTACATAAGAAATAAAACTCAGATTTGTAATATGTATTAGTTATATACAGCTGTAGTATCTAAAATTGTGTACATGGAGGCGGTATGTACAGTATTTATAACAAAGGAACATTCACTAAAATTATTACAGTAAGTTTAGCTGAAAACAGTGTTGCCATATAGGCAGATAGGAATGCATTATTTAACTGGAATATTACTATAAACAAAAAAAAACAAACTAAAATTATTGAGCACCATAGAACTATACATTATTATTATAAACAACTAAATATTGCAACCGCGCGCTACAGTGATCGGTACCGATTAACGCTACGTGCATCTACAGTGGTTTGTAGCCTCACTAATCGGATTAATTTAGAAACAAGATTAGATTTTTCATCATATTCTGCTTTGGTGATGGCAGAACAAAATTATTGAAAAGAAAATCACGAGCCTTTAACTGTAAATGTCGAGTACCGTAAGGTAAATGGTACCGATTCGTGCCTTTTTGCACCAAGCAGTTCCGGTGCACAACTATCTCGTCTAAATTATGGCAAGAATCACATCACTCTCACTATTTGTCCGCGTCCTCATTTTGTTTAACATCAAGACCGTTAACCATCTTCTCTATACTTTTTAAATCACTAGGCGAATTGGTTATGTCTGTTTTAGGCGAGGAGGTATTTGGTCTTAATGGTGGCGATAACGAACTTTGACGCTGTTTACCTGATGGCGAATTACTTAAACTTCTATTATGCGAACTTGGTGTAACCGTTTCGAATGCACTGCCAAGATGTGAACTATTCACTCCGCTTGTTGGTAATGTGTAAGGTGCGAATCTATGACCACCTTTTAGATGGTTATGTAATGGTGATGTGGGTGATAGGTGATGACTTGTAGGACCCGGATGTGCTAAATTTGTGTAATGCGAAAATAGTGCCGGGTGTTGGGCGGCCAATGCGAGTTGAGCGTTGAATAGTAGGCTATGGTTCATACTTGGATTGTGAGCGCCGGTAAATAGACCTAAAGGCGGTCCAAAGTGTGGCCCACCTGCGCCCGGATAAAGTCCCGGTGGATAGAGGTAAGGCAGCAGGTGAGGTGGTGGATGTATGGGAGGTCCGACGCTTATGTTTGGAGATGGGTATTCGCCGGACGGATTTGAAGGTCCTGGTGTATTTTTTGGTGATGACGTTCTTGGCCGAAACGCCGTACTGGCTGGTGACTCCGAACAGCTCGATTCCGAACCAGAATCGTCCTGCAAGCGCCTGCGAATTACGTCATCGTCTTGACCTGTAAGAAAGGAACACATTAGTTAGCCTTTAACCTCTAGAACTACGCGCAAGGTACTTACTTGTGTGGTTCATGGATGTTGACACTGGCGTAATCGTTGTATGTAAGGAAGGCCTTGGACTGTCTGAAGTTCCCACAACATCTAGTTCCGACTCTTCCGTTTTAGATACAGTACTACTATCCGCTGACATTCTCGCGGGTAACGGGTGGGACATTTTGTCGGAATCTGAACCGTGTCTCGCTGCCAGCATCGCTTGTCTGTAACAAGGAAAAATTACTCAGTGAGAATCACTTTTGATCACCAAACTCCTCAATAAATTATAATAATTAGTACCACCATCGTGCAATCCACTACCAGAACCATACATATGGATTGTTGTGTCAACACTGAGCGATACTCCGAACATTTTCAAAAATAAGAAGAAAGAAAGACACAATTCCTAATAATAAATTAATTACAATATAGTACCAACATATTTTTGGTTTTTGAAGTTAATTTTGGCCCCAAAATACTGCGTGCTGAATACAAAAATGAGGCTAGAGGCCTTTGAGGCTTTGAGCAATCCTATGAAATTAATTTACATTGATATGGGATTTCTCTTTCCAATTATCTTACACCAACGTTGCGTGGTTCTTCTTCCACCCTTCGCAACCATCTCGCTCACGGTAATCCCCGTTGGGTTTGTAAGCAGTTCTTTCGGTAGTCTACGTATATGGTGTAGCCATCTCAATCCCTAGCTCACACAAACGCCACAAATTTGGATTTATTAGTTGTTCTTCACCAACCTTCTTCTGTGTTCTTCCAATCAAAAATGTTTTTCAACATTCTTCGATCCACATCTTCTTTCGAAGTAGCGTAGCAAGCGTATGTTGCTGTTGCCCTTAATTTCGTTCCTATGGACATTGGACAAGTACCATGACGTAATTGGCGCTCTAAGGCGCTCTCCTCTGCCTCTGCCTCCTCCTTGCCATTCTGACTCCAATCTCCTACTCTTCATGCATTTTTCCTTATTGACATTCCGAGGTCCTATTTCCGTATTCGAACAAATCTAGTCTCCAACTACCTTCAATATCTCTGTACTTAGCTTACTGCCACCCGTATCCTTGATATTCTTCAGCTCTCATCCAATCACTGGTTTAACCTTCTTCTCTGATGATATTGGTCCATTGCGCCTTACTCCTCCTTTCCATTGAGTAGCTGTTTGAAATAATTCCTCCACTCATTCATTGGTTCTTGCGCCTCGCCAAGTAGTGGTCATTTGTTCTTCTAACTATAGTCGCCTCCTCCTGCATTTTTTTTAACTTCCTTAAACAACCTAACTTTTTTATTCCTGAATTCCTCTTTGATGATCCACATCTTTTCTTGATTGTGTGTTTGTCTATGTAATCCGGAATGTTCTCTCTTCGCCAATTTGGCAACCTCCCCATTGAACCATTATTACTATTTTTTATTTTACTTGTTTCTTCGCTTCTCACTTACTTTTTCTGTTGTTATTGTTTCTTCCCATTTAGATTCTGTGTTTGCTACCCCGTCGTCGCTTGTATATTCCATTCATCCTAATTCTAAATTTGTTATTGTTTAATTGTCCAACAAAGGGCATTCGTGCGCTTCCGGCCTACTTCCTCGGGGCTTCTATGACACCATCCTAACCTGAAAACGATCCACTCCGTTCACATCCACATTTCTACGGGAGCGCTGAAGGATCATCCCAAATATTATTTTATCTCGACCGGTCGAGATAATAAGTCGACCGGTTGAGATAATAAGTCGACCGCTCGAGATAATAAGTCGAACGGTCGAGATAATAAGTCAACCGGTCGACTTACTCCCCCTTAGTATTTTACTTACTGCGTTTTTGAACAAGTTCATAAGAGACGTGGCAAGAGCCAGTGTGCAGTGCGTGCCCTTGTGCTTATTGTTATTCAACTGCGCATACCACAGAATGCGCAAGCGCAACCACACTGCAGTAAGATGAGTATTTATAGTGGGGATTTAAATAGGTCGACCGGTCGTCTTATTATCGCAACCTGTCGACTTATTATCTCGACCGGTCGACTTAGTAACTCAACCGGTCGACCTATTATCTCAACCGGTCGACTTATTATCGCGATCGGTCGAGATAAAATAATATCTGGGATGATCCTTCAGCGCTTCCGTACATTTCGGATGAAACTTCCATGTTTTTCTTCTATTAGCACACGATCAACCTGCACGTCTCAACGTCTGAGAATGCCAATATGTCATTATCACTAATTTATTTTTCATTGCGAAACTTATCACTCTTTGCCTATTTTCGGTAGTTATTTCCCCTAGTTAGTGTTTTGTAAACATTTTCTTTATCTACTTTGGCATCGCAGTCGCCAGTCACTATTTTTGATTGGGTGGTAATTTTCGTGGCCCCAAGAATTGTCACTCTAAGCCCATGAATTATTATTTTTACCCCAAGAATTATTTTTTCGACCTCAGCTTTTTAATTATTTTGGTCCCAAGATTTCTGATCCCAAGAATTATTATATTAGCCCTCAAAATTATTATTTTAACCCACAGAATCATTATTTTGGCCCCAAGATTGTATTCATTTTACCCCATGATTTTATTCATTTTACCCCAAGATCTTACTAATTTTACCCCAAGGTTTTGACATTTTTACCTAAAATTTCCATTTTCCCACCAGCCTTAAATTGTATGCCGAAGGCTTTAGAGACTTACTAAATAAAGTACGCAAGGAGTTTGTAGGTATGAGCTTCTATGTAGCCATTGTAAATTTTTTTTAGTTTCAAATACTTCTATAAAATAAGTAAATAAATAAAATCTTGGGGTGAAATGAATAAAACCTTGAGGTAAAATGAATAAAATCATGGGGTAAAATGAACAAAATCTTGGGGCCAAAAGAATAATTATGTGGGCTAAATTAATAATTTGGGGGAATATTATATACATACTAAGTCTTGGGAACAAAAATCTTGGGACCAAAATAATTAAAAAGCTAAGGTAGAAAAAATAATTCTTGGGGTAAAAATAATAATTCTTGGGGTGAGAATGACAACTCCTACGATGCATTAAATAATATCTCTTTTTGATATCTTTTCCTTCAGCCTTGTGTAGTACATCCGGACCCACATGGGTCGAGAATTTATTATTCATTTTTTTTGCTATGATGTCCCTGTCATCTTCCTCAACTTTTAATCGAGAATGTGAAACCCGTTAAATCTGTGACGCCCCGCGCGACATTTGCGTAATGTGTAGTGGGCGTGCATTTTATCAATTCTCGTTTCGTCTATAACCGACACAGGTCGTGCTAAAAATTTGAAAACCGTATTTCATTTATCCCGATTTATATCGTATATAAGAGGCCATCGAATTCTATAATTGGTATTATTTGGAAAATCTGCTTTCCCGATATTCCATTCATCGTCATGTTTGACGTCTTTTACACACCAAACCGTATTTTGATAAATTACGTTTCTAATGCTCGGACACGAAGTAAGGGTTTCTTTTCTTTAATCCCCAACTTTTCGATCTTTTAGTGTCATCGCCTCCGTCCATTCTTTAAACCACCCCAGCAGACATTGCTACAGCATATTAATTACCGCTTTGCGAAGATTTTCTAATCGAATCCCGTTATCTGATTTTTGTCAAACCAACTTTTGGAAAGTCCACCATTTTGTTGGAAACCCAAGACTCCTAGCAACTGAAATTATTACCAACTTTCACTGCATCATTGGTTGAATCAACTACAGCGAACGAACGCTAAGTGGATATTAACTTCGACTTTCCTTTATTATAATTTACTTGCTTTACCCGTTGCATTATTTATTTAATTTATCATTTCATAACTTGCTATCGGAAGGTCATTATTACCGATATAGATTTGTAACGTCAAACATTCGGATTATCTTCTTTACCTTTAACAAATTGCTCACATTCATTCAATATTTATATTTAATTTTAATATTCCCTTCTGGAATATTTATTTCAGCATCCAAATCAGTAATTTACGATTTCTGATTGAACCAATTAGGCGTTTGGATGGGTTGTTATACGCACATCCCGAAGGATCGACAGAAATTTGGGTAAAAACTAAAAAGTCCATCCAAAGAAATTGTACTGTTCAAAATTATTTCAAATCTGCACTAAAGCTTGAAGAAATGGAACTCTTGTGGCTGGTGAATTACATTTTTTTCTGCGCCCTTCTCAACAAATAACAGCAATTTTTCCAAATAGAGAAAGTTTTTCATCGCCTCCTATTAACTACAAATGGGCGCCAGCTAATCGACTTATTTTGAGATGATTTTCCATATTGTTACACCATTCACTCTAATATATTATCGTGTATCATTAGAGGATAGAAAATTAATAGGAGAAACGAAATTAAAACGACGCCAGCTTACACGTATCCGGCCGTTAAAAGTATTTTTCCAAAGTTTTTATAGTTCAGCGAATAAAACTAGTTTGTCTTAATGAAATAATAAAACTAAAGAGGAAAAAATAAACAAAGAGAGGAAGTTTTAATTGTAACATCAATAATCCCCTTCAAAGCTTTAGTATGGTTTCTCGCATTTTTCATTAAAAACGGAAAAAATATTATTCTTTTAATCCCATTTTTATAAATCAATATGGTCGACACGACGACACACTACACTGTTGATCTTTTAGGTTAATAATTAAGCAAGTTTATAATTTGCTTAAGACTTAATATATGTATATCACTTACTGTAAATGCAAATTAAAAGACGACCCCTAATCTGCAACCCCTTTTAGTTTTTGACCTTCTAACAAAATGCCAACCTTAATTTGATACCATTCGCGGCATTGTCACCCTCGAAAATGTGATCTTTTATTTTGCGGTTCCTTTCATTTAAAATTAAATTTCCTTTAGCGAATGTTAAAATAGATGCTAAAGTCGTTTACGACAACACAATATGGGACTTGCATACTTTATTTTAAACGTTATAAAAATGCAAAGCCGAAAATTGTTACAGGCAGCGACCGACGACGGTACAAAGTGATGAATGGGGGGTGAATTTCATGACTACATTGAAAATTAAAAGCTTGCACGAGTAAAATTTCCGCTTCCATATAACAAAAATTTTGTTGTCGATTCGGTAGTTGAATGTGGAAAATGGAGATAAATAAAAAAAATAATATGAAGCAATAAAATTATTTTTAACGTTTATGCAGTTTTGCTTTGCTGATCATGTATGAAACGTACGAGGAACACAGTTTTATTATTCTTTCAGCAAGTCCAGATAAAAGGAAAATGCAACTCTAATGGAAAATACCATTGCAAATCTAGTTCCAATTGGAGCAGAGCAATTTTAACAAGATTCACATGTTTCCATTGTGAGAAAGTTTGGATACATGGCGTGACAAAGGCAAACTGCTTGGTAGAGACAAATTTTCGGTCCAAAGTGTAGGGAAAGAGAGAAAAGGTTCAAAATGGAAAGCTGGTCACCTGATCATTAAATAATTTGTACATAGTTTTCTGTCTATTTGTCATATTGAGCCAGAGGAAGAAACAGGTCAATAGATTACTGAGAACAAAGTATTTTTGATAAAATAAAACTTACAAAGCTAAGACCATTTGAAGAACACAAACTACTGACAGAGAGTTGTATTACACGATGGAGACTAGAAAAACTGTAAGAAACGAATGAGGGGTCCATTCGAAGAATTCGAAGAAAATCTCATAATAATAGAAGAGATATAAAGTTATAAGGAAAGAAATAGAATCATAAGACAGAAAAATAAAGAGGAAGGAACTTAGAAACACAAACCATGAAGGACAAGAACAAATAAAATACAAAATCTATAGAAGTAATTGGGAATCGCTCTAAGGAAGTCCAAGAACAAGGAAAGGAACCGATTAAAAATATGAAGAGAAATAGGGCCAAACTGATATTATAAAAACTTTTATAGTAAATTAGGTAAAATGAGCCAAAATAAGAGAGAAACAACAGAGAATACACGAAGCAAAGAGATGAAGAAGAAAAACTAAACCAAAGGGAGAAAATATAGTGAACCCTTCCGGTCAGACGAAGATAAAATAAGTAACATGAGCAAGAACAAAGCCTTCCCCCTTGGATTCTTTATTAATGAATGTTTAACCATGACTTTTGAGCTACGTAAGTGAGTAATTTCACTTTCTTTCTGCGTGAGTTATTAAAGGTCTGAAGATGACTATACGTGGAAACATGTCGCTCCATTTAAATTAATACAATTGAATCACTCACCCACCAGCACTATGTAGCTCAAAAGATATTGTTAAACATTAACTCATAAACATATCAAGGGGGAGGTTTTGTGCCTTAATCGGTCGATTGTTCCTGCAATCGTCTTTTTGAATTTTAAACACCTCCAATTGATTTCATCCAGATCAAGAACATACACCAGGGTCGAAATTATAAACAAACTCACAGAAAGTAGTGAATAAGTAATTATTATGGGCATGCTAGAGTTAGGAATAGTAAAAATATGGAACCGAACTGCTTGGAAGTGTTTGGAGAAGGGAGTAGAAATGGCTTAAAAATGATAACGTCATGATTGAAAATACTCTCTGGGAAAAATTTGAAGAACAGAAAAAGAAGAAAAGAAAAGAAAGAAAATACGTAGCCGAGGGAACGGATGTCCGAAGTCTAATTGGCGATACAGTGCACACTCGAGAATTAAAAGAGGGAATAATTGATTGAAAAACGGAAATATAATTATCCAGAGTTAGGCATACCACACAGACTAGTGAAAGGAAGATATAATAAGAATACAAGAAGGAAAGAAGAAACATCATACCAAAATTAAAACGAGAAGAGATGAATACTAAAAGAAACAGAGCAAGAATTAAAAAACGCTGAGCGAAGACTGGTACATAGATGGAGGGAGAAACAAAGAAAAAAGGCTGGCCGAATAATGATAATAATGATATAAAGATATTGATGTCAAATGGGTAATAGAGGCGCATAAAATCCAGCAGAATAGAATGGAATATAATCACAGAAGAAATACGATTAAATGAAGAATAGTAGAAGCGAAAAGAAAAAAATAGAAGGAATTTGGGAAAGAGTTAAATGAAAGTCTCAAGACCAATGAAAGACCACTGAAAGGAAAGAACATGAAACAAATAGAAGTAATTAGGGAAAAAGCAAAAGCAAAATAAAATGAAGCGATTGGGAATACTGGAAATGTGTAAAGAATACTAACTATAAACAAAAATGGAAGATGAATAAATTAGAACTGGGGAAGGAGATGTTCGGAAAGATACTATTGAAGAAAAACATGAAACAAGCACTGTCAAAAAATAAAATTGAAAAAGAAGATAGAGAGGAACGAGGCCAAATAGATTCGGAAATTAGGAGACGTTGGGAAAAAATTTGGAAAACACCAACAATCCTAACAATACTAACTATTAACAAAAATGGAAGATGATTTAGAACTGGGAAAGGAGATGTTCGGAAATATACTATTGAAGAAAAACATGAAACAAGCACTGTCAAAAAATAAAATTTGAAAAGAAGATAGAGAGGAACGGGGTCAAATAGATTCGGAAATTAGGAGACGTTGGGAAAAAATTTGGAAAACACCAACAATCCTAACAATACTAACTATTAACAAAAATGGAAGATCATTTAGAACTTGGGAAGGAGATGTTCGGAAAGATACTATTGAAGAAAAACATGAAACAAGCACTGTCAAAAAATAAAATTGGAAAAGAAGATAAAGAGGAACGGGGCCAAATAGATTTGGAAATTAGGAGACGTTGGGAAAAAATTTGGAAAACACCAACAATCCTAACAATACTAACCATTAACAAAAATGGAAGATGATTTAGAACTGGGGAAGGAAATGTTCGGAAAGATACTATTGAAGAAAAACATGAAACAAGCACTGTCAAAAAATAAAATTTGAAAAGAAGATAGAGACGAACGAGGCCAAATAGATTCGGAAATTAGGAGACGTTGGGAAAAAATTTGGAAAACACCAACAATCCTAACAATACTAACTATTAACAAAAATGGAAGATGATTTAGAACTGGGAAAGGAGATGTTCGGAAATATACTATTGAAGAAAAACATGAAACAAGCACTGTCAAAAAATAAAATTTGAAAAGAGGATAGAGAGGAACGGGGTCAAATAGATTCGGAAATTAGGAGACGTTGGGAAAAAATTTGGAAAACACCAACAATCCTAACAATACTAACTATTAACAAAAATGGAAGATGATTTAGAACTGGGGAAGGAGATGTTCGGAAAGATACTATTGAAGAAAAACATGAAACAAGCACTGCCAAAAAATAAAATTTGAAAAGAAGATAGAGAGGAACGGGGCCAAATAGATTCGGAAATTAGGAGACGCCGGGAAAAAATTTGGAAAACACAACAATTCTAACTATTAACAAAAATGGAAGATGAATTAGAACTGGGGAAGGAGATGTTCGGAGAGATACTATTGAAGAAAAACATGAAACAAGCACTGTCAAAAAATAAAATTTGAAAAGAAGATAGAGAGGAACGGGGTCAAATAGATTCGGAAATTAGGAGACGTTGGGAAAAAATTTGGAAAACACCAACAATCCTAACAATACTAACTATTAACAAAAATGGAAGATGATTTAGAACTGGGGAAGGAGATGTTCGGAAATATACTATTGAAGAAAAACATGAAACAAGCACTGTCAAAAAATAAAATTTGAAAAGAAGATAGAGAGGAACGGGTCCAAATAGATTCAGAAATTAGGAGACGTTGGGAAAAAATTTGGAAAACACCAACAATCCTAACAATACTAACTATTAACAAAAATGGAAGATGATTTAGAGCTGGGGAAGGAGATGTTCGGAAATATACTATTGAAGAAAAACATGAAACAAGCACTGTCAAAAAATAAAATTTGAAAAGAAGATAGAGGAACGCGGCCAAATAGATTCGGAAATTAGGAGACGTTGGGAAAAAACTTGGAAAACACCAACAATCCTAACAATACTAACTATTAACAAAAATGGAAGATGATTTAGAACTGGGGAAGGAGATGTTCGGAAATATACTATTGAAGAAAAACATGAAACAAGCACTGTCAAAAAATAAAATTGGAAAAGAAGATAGAGAGGAACGGGTCCAAATAGATTCGGAAATTAGGAGACGTTGGGAAAAAATTTGGAAAACACCAACAATCCTAACAATACTAACTATTAACAAAAATGGAAGATGATTTAGAACTGGGGAAGGAGATGTTCGGAAATATACTATTGAAGAAAACATGAAACAAGCACTGTCAAAAAATAAAATTTGAAAAGAAGATAGAGAGGAACGGGGCCAAATAGATTCGGAAATTAGGAGACGTTGGGAAAAAATTTGGAAAACACCAACAATCCTAACAATACTAACTATTAACAAAAATGGAAGATGATTTAGAACTGGGGAAGGAGATGTTCGGAAATATACTATTGAAGAAAAACATGAAACAAGCACTGTCAAAAAATAAAATTTGAAAAGAAGATAGAGAGGAACGGGGCCAAATAGATTCGGAAATTAGGAGACGTTGGGAAAAAATTTGGAAAACACCAACAATCCTAACAATACTAACTATTAACAAAAATGGAAGATGAATTAGAACTGGGGAAGGAGATGTTCGGAAATATACTATTGAAGAAAAACATGAAACAAGCACTGTCAAAAAATAAAATTGGAAAAGAAGATAAAGAGGAACGGGGCCAAATAGATTCGGAAATTAGGAGACGTTGGGAAAAAATTTGGAAAACACCAACAATCCTAACAATACTAACTATTAACAAAAATGGAAGATGATTTAGAACTGGGGAAGGAGATGTTCGGAAATATACTATTGAAGAAAACATGAAACAAGCACTGTCAAAAAATAAAATTTGAAAAGAAGATAGAGAGGAACGGGGCCAAATAGATTCGGAAATTAGGAAACGTTGGGAAAAAACTTGGAAAACACCAACAATCCTAACAATAATAACTATTAACAAAAATGGAAGATGATTTAGAACTGGAGAAGGAGATGTTCGGAAAGATACTATTGAAGAAAAACATGAAACAAGCACTGTCAAAAAATAAAATTTGAAAAGAAGATAAAGAGGAACGGGGCCAAATAGATTCGGAAATTAGGAGACGTTGGGAAAAAATTTGGAAAACACCAACAATCCTAACAATACTAACTATTAACAAAAATGGAAGATGATTTAAAACTGGGGAAGGAGATGTTCGGAAATATACTATTGAAGAAAAACATGAAACAAGCACTGTCAAAAAATAAAATTTGAAAAGAAGATAGAGAGGAACGGGTCCAAATAGATTCGGAAATTAGGAGACGTTGGGAAAAAATTTGGAAAACACCAACAATCCTAACAATACTAACTTTATACAAAAATGGAAGATGAATTAGAACTGGGGAAGGAGATGTTCGGAAAGATACTATTGAACAAAAACATGAAACAAGCACTGTCAAAAAATAAAATTGGAAAAGAAGATAGAGAGGAACGGGTCCAAATAGATTCGGAAATTAGGAGACGTTGGGAAAAAATTTGGAAAGTACCAACAATCCCAACAGATTGGGAAAATTAATAATAACCAAAAAAGAAAGACGGAGCGGAATGTACCTAATAACCGTGCCCTATCGTCGGTGCTGTTCAAGACATACAAGAATAGTAGAAGAGAAGATAGTCGAACCCAAGTTTGAAGAAGAATACGAATAATATAAGGGAGGAACCAATCGTTCAGAATGGGCAAATCTATATTCTCATCTAGGCAATGATTCTCAGTAAAGTCCAAGTGAGATTGTAATTGAAATGTAATCCTGAAATTCGATTATTACTGTGGTCCATACGAAATTCTTCTTGACGGAAATATTGGTATTTATCCTAAATATCATAACGTTATTATCTGTGAATATTTTTTTCATGTTGCCTAAATATATCATTTTAAATATCCAGTAATATTTGAAAACACAGTATTGTTAAGTTATTGATAAATAAATACTGACTTTATATTGTATAGTAATATCTACTAAATATTGTAAATATTTATTTTATATTGTTTAAATATAGATTTTCAATATTTAGTAATATTGTACACGCAATATTGGTACATTATTGTGTGTACAATATTTGAATTTACATTAAATAAATAATAAATAAATAAATAAATATTGTCCTTATATTCACTAAATATTAGTTTCCAATATTGTATAATATTACAAAAATATATTATTCATCCAATAATAGCTGCTGTCCGACAATATTGCCCCAATATCTCTATATTTAGGCCAATATTCCGCCAAGCTAACGCCAATAAACGGTGCTACATGGGTTTTTTTGAAGAGCCATCAGAAACTGTGGAGGACAAATCTCATATTGAACATTTCTTCTTATGATAAATTGGATTTTGGACTTTTTTTTGGATTCCAAAAAGGACCCCCAAAATATGTGCCCGCAGTAGTCTTAGGGCCTTGAGAAAATCTCCACCAAGAGAAATGGAGAATTTTAGAGCATATATTTACCATTTCTATCGGCTTGTACCTAATTTCCATATCTATGAGTGTTAATGGTAAAACAGACGTATAAACGCAAAAGGCTGTGAAGAGATGCTTCAAGCAGCCGCCACAAGAATTGTATAAGTAAGCTATACATCACTTGGTGAGTTAATAAGACATGTGGTGGTGGTAAATATAATTGTTAACAATTTTTTTATGGACCAAAAATACTTCTCAATTGAACAAGAGTCGCGTCGTGCCAATATCATTCATTTCTTCATTCCTGCACTGCACTAGCCCATGTAGCAACGTTTATTGGTGTTAGCTTGGCGGAATATTAACGCAATATAAAAAGATTGGGGCAATATTGCCGAACTGCAGCCAATATTGGGTGAATATAATATTATACAAATATTGGAAATACAATATTTAGTAAATATAAGAACAATATATTTGCAATATTTAGTAGGTAAATATTGCTATTTAATGTATATTCAAGTGTTGTACGCACAATAACGTATCTACCAATATAGCGTGTACAATATTACTAAATATTGAAAATCGTTACATATTTGTATTATTAAGTAAATATTGATAGTCAATGTAAATTTAAATATTGTACATACAAGAATGTACCAATATTCCGTGTACAATATTACTAAATATTGAAAATCGATATTTAAGCAACATAGCATACATATTTACAATACGTATTGACTAAATATTGCTATACAATATAAAATCAATATTTATTTATCAATAAGATAACAATATGTGTTTTCAATATTACTGGATATTTAAAATGATATATTTAGGATACAGGGAAAAAATATTCATAAATAATAACGTTATAATACTGTCTCAAAATCCGCCGAATGTTAACTTTCCCCCTCCTCAATATTTTATAGTGTTCTAAAATTGTATAAGTTTCCGTAGCTCAGTTGTGTCAGAGCTGACGTCTTAACCGGGTGATTCGAGTCCTACATGAAGCAGAAACCTTTTCCAGCATCACCGATCTCCTCCGAGTCTACACGTCCTTGGGAAGGAACCACAGGAGCACATGGAGCCCTGCAGGCGCTGCGCATTGGGAAATAGTCCCTCGGAACTGTTAGGGTTCTGGAGTGGCGCAGGTCCACCCCCTTTTCTACTATTTTGGGACACATTACAAAACAATAATGGGCCAATATTGTATAAATATTTTCTTCAATATTGAAATAACATCCATTTGTAATATTTAGCCAATATGTAACATTGTTCATATTTAAATGTTGTGGCAATATTGAACATTAATATTCTACCAATATATTTACAATATTACACCAATATTAAATGCTACATGGGTGGCAACATACTAATGAGTGTCCCGGATGATTAATAATAATAATAATAACAATAATCCCCCATTACATGGGGTTACATTCAATTCACATTAGTTCCTTTAATAACCTCGAGACTAATTTTATATGGAAAACTATTGATTTTATACTGAAACTGTTAAAAAATGTTGCGAGTCAAAGCTTTTTCTAGTAAAAGCAATAGGACAGAAAGGATAATTACATCGTGACGATAACAAAAAAAATATGTTGCACCAAAAAAATAAAGCTATGAATAAATTAAAAGAGGGTTACTTACTTCTTCTCCCTTTTTCCGGCTCCAGTATCCCTGAATCCTTTCGCAAAAGGATTATTATCGATTTTCAGTTGAGTTATCTGAAACAAGCGGTACATTACTAAGCAAAAGAAAAGAGAAAACTTGTTACTTTTTAATTTATTACTTATATAACTCATTAGTATCCACACAATGAATAATATCAGCTGTAAATATCGTGTAAGCGAGCTTTTTATTATTATCTATACATTTGATGCGACAACAGAAAAACCTAAAAAGTCGTTCCGCGTTTTTATGTGAAATTCGTCTCGATATCGTCGACAAAAAAAATTTCAAAGAAATCACTTTCTTGTCTTGATTTTACGACTTTCTATAATTATAAAAGTCGGGTGATTAAATACAATCGTTAAATTTCACGACAAATAATAATTGGGAACTGCATCTAAATAGGATTATAGTATTTCTCCTCTATTTTGCTGTTCGATCAAAACGTTCCTTTGTAAATGAGGTTTTCCGGGAAATATTCGGGATGTGCACGTTAATATCGTTAAAGTAAAGCGTGTTTTGAACTGAAAATCTAAGTGGAATTAATTAAGCTTGAACGATACAAATTTATGATAATTAGGAGACGATAATTAATTAACTTAGGTATGGAGTCGAAAGATTCAAAAATGTATGTAAGCCCATTTTCCGACAAGGCACGTTCAAAATTAGTGAGTCTACTAAGCCTCCGTTAAGCCCAAAGTATTTAAGCTCAATAATCATAACTTTTTTGTATACTTAGTGAAATGGAACACGATCTATCAGGTGTGAAAACTGGCAAATGTACAGATTAATTTGTCAACCGAATCTAAAACTGAAGAGGAGGTGCTTGAAGAAGTAACCATTCAGGAAGAACGGCTGAACTGAAGAATAAACCGTAGCGCAGAAGAAACAAAAGCGACGCCCACCGAAACTGAAGAAATTACTGAAACAAAACTAAACTAACAAGCTGAAATGCCGTTCAGAGGGAAGTATTATAAATGAAGTGGAAAGTGCCGAAGAAACTGTTGCGATTCGAACTGAAGCAAAAAAATGAAGAATCATTTGAAGAAGTAACCGAAGAAACAACCGGAAAAGAAATCGCTTCTGAAAGAAAAGTTGCAGAATGGAAACTGTTCAGAGAGAGAATTGAAGAAATTCCAGAACTAATAAGAGAAGAAATAATAAATGAAGCAAAAAGACCGAAGAAACAGCAATGAAATAAACAGAAGCAACTACCACTAAAACAGAAACTGTGGAGAAAACTACTGCGACGGTATTAACCGAACAGCTCGGAAATGCAGAATGAAGAACGGTTCAAAGAAAAAATCCACAGACAACAAGAGAAGAAATATTAAAAGACGCAGAAAGTGAGGAAGAAACTAATGAGATGCCGCGGGAAGAAATGATTGAAATCGTATATGTAGCTAAGGAATCAGTAGCAGTAAGGAAGCAACTGAAATACCAAGAGAAGAAACAACCGAAGAAAGTGAATCTACTCAGACGACCGATGATGAAGGTTATTGACTGATTGAATTCAGGCACGTGAATTGTTGCGGAATGAAATTCAAGGCAATCGTGAAATTTACCAATCAAGTTCTTTCGAACCATTTAATGCCATACCGATTGGTGGTACGATTTCGAAGGCTCTTGAGCGCTCAATGGTCATCCTGGTGCCTATCGAACTGATGCAAAGGCTTTCCAGCTTCTCTTCGACACTGTAGCCGCAGAGTTATTACCGTTTGGATTTTGGTAACGTCGGGCACACGATGAGCAAAATAGCGGAAAGCAACGGTTTTCTCAGATGACGATAAAGGAAAACTAAAAATAGATAACTGAGAAATAGTTTCTCCAAGACGTGCTGAAGACCTTTTGGTGGAGTTGCTGAGTGGTATAGTTAAAGATACGACAATCCTACTTCCATCAATGCCGACGTTTCGACTAGACTTAGAGTAGCCTTTATCGAGGCTCAGAAGAGTTAGTGTATCAGAAACACAGCAATGGTAAAGAACAAATCTAGTACATTTTGTTGTTGTTCATGTTGAAATAGGTAATGAGCTTCCCCATATTGCCCCCCCCCCCCGGAAATTACTGTACGGGCGCCTATGGTCACGTGGTAACAAAATCCTTGAACCCTCATCACTTTGACACAAATTTTAGCGGAGCACGTAGGTGTATCCACTTCACCATCACTGTTGACACCATTCAACTAATATACTGCTGACAAAAATGCCCTCGACTCAAAATTCCTGAGCTGAAATTCCCAAAACTGATGATATTCGGGAAGAGGAGTTCGAAACAGTTTGCTCCAGTTGAAATTCACTCTCAATGTTAATTAAATACCCCCCACCCCCTACCCTATAAGAATTAAGGGAGTCATTTTGTAGAAATAGAATTGAGATGAATCGGTGAATGCTATAACATGAAAAATTCAATGTACTCAAAGGACGTTTAATGAAATGAATTCAAGAGTTCAAACCTTCTTGAAACATTGAATTCGGTCCCTCCAAACCACAACCACTCAAAATTCATGAATTGAAATTCTCAAAATTGATAAGACTCTATGACAAAGAAGTTTGTTCCAATTGAAATTCGTCCTTAAATGAATTGAACCCTCATCCCCTCTCTCCTGATAAGAATTAGATACGTAATTTTGTAGAAATGGTGTTATGAATGAATTGAGATAAACCAGTGGATGCTAATCGAAAAGATTCAATGTAGTTGATGAAAAGAATGCAAGAATTTAAACCTTTTTGAATCATTGAATTCTGTCCCTCAAAATTGTTGAGCTGAAATAGAAATTCTCAAAATTGACAATATTTGGAAAGAAGGGGGGCCTTCCAATTAAAATTCGTTCCCATAAGCTCCTTTTTTTTTTTAATGACATTTGGTTGCAAAATCAAAAAATTCAATATAGTAAAAGAGACTTTGGCGAGAAGGATTCGTATTTCCAAATGCGAAAGAACAAGAATCAGATCAACGAAGATTTTCAATTCACTTTTAGAAGATTTTCTCGCATTTTGCAAATCTTCACGATTATATTCAGTTAAAGTGAAGACCCGGCCGTCAAAGATTAATAAATTGTGTTGGAGTTTATTAAATTCTTCGGAAAATTTGAAGACATTCACAAATATCTTATACAAATAATGAAAAATTTGGAAAATGTCTGTAATCGGGTGGAAATTAAACGAAAAACAGATTTAGGCTTAAGTTGGTGTCACGATGTACAATGTTTTAAGTGCAGGTTCGATTGAAGCTTACCTTCTCATTTTGATATGCGGTGACGGCAATAAACTCGGTCTCTTTAAACACATAGGTCCTAAATGTCGAATATGGCAACTTGAGTATATCGTTCGCCCTCACCAAATGAAACCTCGGCTGATATTTGTGCATAGAGTTGAGTATCGTCTGAAAAAAAAAAACGGGCACGTTCAGTTTGCAATATTTAAACGGACAAATAAATGGTATCGGTCCAAGTATTGAACCTTGAGACACATCTTTAACAGTACACGAATTTTTATATAGATCCACCTTTTAACTGCTGATGTATATAAACTGGTTTGGTTTCGTTTGATCGATGATTTGTGTGCGTGTAAAGTACGCCTCTGTGTGGTCTTTTAAGTTAGAGAACTTCTGGTCACACACGTTGCTATTACATTTAAATATCAAAGATACAAGGTCAAGATATTGGTACGATCTTATCGTTTACTGTTTATCCTTGTATTATTTTTTAATACTAATTATTCCTTTTCGGTCATCCTTAACGTATAACTATTTCATCATCTATTACACAAAGACGGTGATTTAATTGATCCTTAACGGAACCGAACCACAAACTTAGCATTTCAAAATATTTGTCACTAAAATAACACCGCAAAGTGACAGATAGATAAACCCGTTAAAACTAATTAACAAGCGAAATGGCAGGTGTTTTTGTGAACTTTTCCGACCGACCTGCATAAAACTTATTAAATTAATATAAATTTGCATAATTAATTAAAACTTAACACGTAACTTTATATATAATAATAATAATATGCCTCTATCAAAAATAGGTCTCATGCGTTTAGTATGTTAAAATATAAACAAATGAAGCATGCTATAATTAGAGAAATGCACGCTCAATTAAATATCCGAAAATAAAATGGGAAAAAAAGTTTTATCAGTAAATATGGAAATTGTGGCTCGTTTCGTCGTTGTTTAATTAATTCAAATTTATGAATAGTCAAAATAGGTTTATCTTTCTTTTTGGGCCGTGTTTCATTTTAATAAGGTGTCAAAATTGATTCGAAGATATGGATGATAAACTCGTTATTACGAGATTTCACGTTTCTCAGAAAATTTCGTTTGAGTATTGATCTTTGAGCTGAAAATGACAGAACCTTGTCCGTGGTTCAGCAAGCAACCCCTCTAACTAATGTTCAAGGTTGGACAATAGTTTTAGCATCTTAACTTCGAATGTAGGATACAAGTTCAAAATTCCGTGCTGTGGAAGAAATTTCCTGTGAGTTTTGTGTAGTTGCTAAGCTCATAAAGGTTCGATTATGGTTTAGATGGACCTTGTGGACCAAAATTCAGAATTATCAAACAGAACCTTTAGGTACAATGTACCTAACTTAAGCGTAACTAACAACAGGTTCAAATCGCTATTCTTGTATCACAAGACAAATCGATCCTGTGTTTTATATTTATAAGGATGAACCTTAAAATTCAATCTTTACGAAATAGGTACACTACCTATGACTAGTAAAGGTTTGGGAAATGAAGCCTACCACAGTAGGTAGATAATCAGGGTAAAAGTTTAGAGTCTTGAATTAAAGAAGCCAAGACGTAGGAAAAGTAAAAGGAACGGGGGGCCTAGGCCCAGAAATTATCAAATGCTTCGGCGAAGTTGGGAAAAAGTGGTTGCTCAGAGTTTTTATAGCAGATCCGGTCGTTAAGAAATGCCTCAAGGCAAACGTTGTAGATGCTCAATGGTTTTTGAATTCCGGATTTGAGTTTTATCCTTAAAACGTAATTCAGGACATTCTAAAGGCTCTTTAGGTAAATTCTTACAAGGAATGATCTAAATACAGTGCATGACCTTTGGTTCTTCAATTTATTAAATCTTAAGGTTGAAGAAGCTGAGTTTCTTTATTAAATGCGTAATTTTTAGGGCAATTTTATAAGCCTTTGAGGAATAATAAACTGGTTCAAAACTTAAGATCCTAAAGTTATTCGAAACTCAATATTTCAAGCGAAAGGTCAATATATAATAGAGTAGGTTCAAGATTCAATACAGCACTTTAGGGTTCCGCTATCGATTTATCATGGTTCCAAAACGTACATAAAGTCCTGAGTTTCACTCAAATATTTGCCGTTAGTAATTGAACCTTATAATGGCCGATCGTCAGTTGAAGCATTTATGAGTCAAGGTTAGAATTGGGAGTATATGACCTTAGCATAGGTGAAAACTCATTCACCTTTCATCCCTTGTCGAAGCTTCTACAAATCAAGTCAACCTTTTGCGTTATGAACTCAATCATTTCAAACGTAAAGGCGAATTGTGCCTTAAATTCTGAAAGAGCTTAATATTTTGAAATGTGATAAATGTAGCTTTAAGTCTTTACTAATGACTATAATTTCTACAATTGATGGCAAAGTGAACTGCGCCCTGAGCCTTTACAGTAGCTCAAGGTTTGAATTTTTGAAAAGCTGAACCTTCACTTAACCATAATCGCTCTCTAAAATACAAATTGGTCATACGTTTTCCGGTTCAAATGCTGGTTCCTGAAACTATGTGTCTCTCACGCTATTGCCAATTGCCTATTGCCATTGAAATTGGTTTTTTTACCCTAAATTGACCTTAGGGTTCTTTGAATACCTCTTATCTACTTAAAGTTATTTGAAACATTCATGAAACTCAGTATTTCAAGCGAAAGCTCAATATGATAGAGTAGGTTCAAGATTCAATTCAGCACTTTACGGCACTGCCTTCGACTCATCATGATCCCTAAACGTACATAAGGTCCTGAGTGTAAAGATCTCAAATATTTGTCGATCGTCAATCAAACACATTTCATCCCTTGTCGAAATTTCTTCCAAAAATTGCTACTCACCCTAAAATGACCTTAGGGTTCTTTGAATATCTATTACCTACTTAAAGTTATTCGAAACATTAATGAAACTCAGTATTTCAAGCGAAAGCTCAATATGATAGAGTAGGTTCAAGATTCAATACAGCACTTTAGGGCACCGGCTTCGACTCATCATGATCCCTAAACGTACATAAGGTCCTGAGTTTCAATATCCCAAATATTTTCCGTTAGTAATGAGCCTTATAGTGACCGATCGTCATTCTAAGCATTTATGAGTCAAGATTAGAATTGAGAGTATAATGACCTTAGTAGAGGTGAAAAATCCTTTCATCTCTTGTCGAAATTTCTGCAAAAAATTGCTACTCACCCTAAAATGACCTTAGGGTTCTTTGAATACCTCTTATCTACTTAAAGTTATTTGAAACATTAATGAAACTCAGTATTTCAAGCGAAAGCTCAATATGATAGAGTAGGTTCAAGATTCAATACAGCACTTTAGGGCACCGGCTTCGACTCATCATGATCCCTAAACGTACATAAGGTCCTGAGTGTGAAGATCTCAAATATTTGCCGATCGTCAATCAAACGCGTTTCATCCCTTGTCGAAATTTCTTCAAAAAATTGCTACTCACCCTAAAATGACCTTAGGGTTCTTTGAATACCTCTTATCTACTTAAAGTTATTTGAAACATCAATGAAACTCAGTATTTAAAGCGAAAGCTCAATATGATAGAGCAGGTTCAAGATTCAATACAGCACTTTACGGCACCGCCTTCGACTCATCATGATCCCTAAACGTACATAAGGTCCTGAGTGTAAAGATCTCAAATATTTGTCGATCGTCAATCAAACACGTTTCATCCCTTGTCGAAATTTCTTCAAAAAATTGCTTTTGACCCTAAAATGACCTTAGGGTTCTTTAAATATTTATTACCTACTTAAAGTTATTCGAAACATAAATGAAACTCAGTATTTCAAGCGAAACCTCAATATGGTAGAGTAGGTTCAAGATTCAATACAGCACTTTAGGACTCCACCATCGATTCATCATGGTTCCTAAACGTACATAAGGTCCTGAGTTTCAATATTTCAAATATTTTCCGTTAATAATGACCCTTATAGTGCCCGATCGTCATTCTAAGCATTTTTGAGTCAAGATTAGAATTGAGAGTATAATGACCTTAGTAGAGATGAAAAATCCTTTCATCTCTTGTCGAAATTTCTGCAAAAAATTACTACTCAGGTCAAGATTTCTTCCTTATTTCAACCTAATTCAAAGTTTGTTGTGAATTGTTTTGTTTGTTTAGCGATTGTTCGTTTAGGTGCAACCTGTTCTCACTTGGCCAACCTTTTGCTTTATAAAGGTACCTATAGAATGAACTCGGACATTTTAAACGTAGGGAAATTCTGCCTTAAATTCTGAATGAGCTTAATATTTTGAAATGTCGTCAAAAATGTGACCTTAACTCTTTACTAATGGCTTAAACTATAACTTCTACAATTGATGGCAAAGTGAACTCAGCCGTGAGCCTATTTACTTTCTACCTTTACAGTAGCTAAAGGTTTGTATTTTTCATAAAATGAACCTTTAGTTAACCATAATCGCTCTCTAAAGTACAAATTGGTCATACATTTTCCGGTTCAAATGCTAGTTCCAGAAACTATGTGTCTCTCATGCTATTGCCAATTGCCTATTGCCATTGAAATTGGGTTTTTTAACCTAAAATGACCTTAGGGTTCTTTGAATACCTCTTATTTACTTAAAGTTATTTGAAACATTAATGAAACTCAGTATTTAAAGCGAAAGCTCAATATGATAAAGTAGGTTCAAGATTCAATACAGCACTTTACGGCACCGCCTTAGATTCATCATGGTTCCTAAACGTACATAAGGTCCTGAGCTCCAATATCTTAGTTTCCGTTAGTAATTGAGCCTTATAGTGACCGATCGTCATTCTAAGCATTTATGAGTCAAGATTAAAATTGAGAATATAATGACCTTAGTAGAGATGAAAAACCCTTTCCTCTCTTGTCGAAATTTCTGCAAAAAATTACTACTCAGGTCAAGATTTCTTCCTTATTTCAACCTAATTCAAAGTTTGTTGTGAATTGTTTTGTTTGTTTAGCGATTGTTCGTTTAGGTGCAACCTGTTCTCACTTGGCCAACCTTTTGCTTTATAAAGGTACCTATATGAACTCGGACATTTTAAACGTAGGGCAATTCTGCCTTAAATTCTGAAGGAGCTTAATATTTTGAAATGTCGTCAAAAATGTGGTCTTAAGTCTTTACTAATGTCTTAAACTATAACTTCTACAATTGATGACAAAGTGAACTGCACCGTGAGCTTATTTACTTTCTACCTTTACAGTAGCTAAAGGTTTGTATTTTTCATAAAATGAACCTTTACTTAACCATAATCGCTCTCTAAAGTACAAATTGGTCATACATTTTCCGGTTCAAATGCTGGTTTTAGAAACTATGTGTCTCTAACGCCATTTCCATTGAAATTGGATTTTTTACCGTAAAATGACCTTAGGGTTCTTTGAATATCTCTTATCTATTTAAAGTTATTTGAAACATTAACGAAACTCAGTATTTCAAGCGAAAGCTCAATATGACAGAGTAGGTTCATTCAATACAGCACTTTAGGGCTCCGCTTGGCGCCTCATCATGATCCCTAAACGTACATAAGTTCCTGTAGTTCAAGATCTCAAATATTTTCCCTTCGTAATTGAGCGTTATAGCGGCCGATGGTCAGTTTAAGCATTTATCAGTCAAGATTAGAATTGAGATTATAATGACCTTAGTAGTGGTGAAAAATCCTTTCATCTCTTGTCGAAATTTCTTCAAAAAATTGCTACTCACCCTAAAATGACCTTAGGGTTCATTGAATATCTCTTTTAGAGATTAGAATTGAAAGCATAATGACCTTAGTAGAGGTGAAAAATCCTTTCATCTCTTGTCGAAATTTCTTTAAAAAATTGCTCCTCACTTTAAAATGACCTTAGGGTTCTTTGAATATCTCTTACCTACTTACAGTTATTCGAAACATTAATGAAACTCAGTATTTCAAGCGAAAGCTCAATATGATAGAGTAGGTTCAAGATTCAATACAGCACTTTAGGGCACCGCCTTCGACTCATCATGATTCCTAAACGTACATAAGGTCCTGAGTGTAAGGATCTCAAATATTTGCCGATCGTCAGTCAAAGACGTTTCATCCCTTGTCGAAATTTCTGCAAAAAATTGCTCTTATCTTCCGATTATATCTAAAAATTCAGTGAGAATCGTGGTTGTTTCTCGAGAAATGTAAGTAGGACAGTAACCGGCACGGCGCGGCGCCTTAGTGTGTGTAAGCGGAAATCAAAAACAATTTTTTCTTATCTCTTAAAGAATCTCACTTCATTTCCACTTTTAACTTAATTCTAGAATCGGATTAAAATGCTTCTCTCTCTCTATCCTCTTTTAGTGACATCGTATGGGTAAAGGAACCGTATAAGTGAGAAAAACAGTGTTCGCGCGCCCCTTAACACTGAATATGGAACGAATTTAAAAATGTAAAAGTGCGCCCAATTAACGCGCATGTAATCGAATTTTAATGAAAATTTACTCTAAGAAAAGCAGAAACAGGAAATAAAGCAATCCATCTATCGCTAGACTACAAAAGAAACGTAGTACACAATTAAAAAAAGATGAGAATTAAATTCCTACGTGTATAAATAGGGAAATGAAAGAGAATGAATTGTAATTAACTTGAAAAGGATAGAGATGGATATAAAGTGCGGCACTTTTTAAAAGCAAACAGGATGCGCTATAGTGAATTCAAATGTAAAAATTATGCACGTTTTGAGTCAAATGATCGAACTTAAAGAAACGCGTTGACTCGCTAATTATTTCTAAGAGTTATTTTCATACCTTTTAATAGTAACACCATGCGGCGACGCCGTTTAATATCATAAATAATAACCAATTCCCTTTTTCTCTACGAGTTTAGCCGCCCGAAATTATGGTCGTCATTTTCATTTTTTGGCCATCTTTTAATGTGATTACTAACATATTTTAATATTCATTATTTATTACCTTGGAAATATATACAGTTTTGATACTAATTAGGTTTTGTAACAGGGCTATTTAGACGTTTAACGGCATCGACAAAAAAGAGTGAAGAATTTGGCTAAAATTGGCGATTTGTTAATTAATTGCGATTTGCGAGATTAACCATCACGTGCCGAATTGGCACCTAAATCAAATCGTTAATGAACCTTATAAAGTGACGAAGGTTCAAAAATCTACAACCTTCCGAGATAAAACAAGGTTCAATATTTCATTCTTCAATAGATTAAATGTTAGGAAGGCTATAACTGATACATGTAATGCTCAATGGTTCAATTGGAAAATCGATTGAGTAAAAGTATTGTTGCTGTAATGCTAATCCATAAAACTCTTGACAAGCAGGCATTAATCATAATTTCAAGGCTTCATTGTAACTGAATCCTAGGCATTTTGAGTTTGTAAACAGTAAATTTATTTGGGCTTTAGTAATAGTAACTTCAACTGATATTCGAAGAACTAAGGTCATTGTAGAACTAATTTCAATGGCAATAGGCAATTGGCAATAGTGTGAGAGGCACACAGTTTTCGGAACCAGAGACTGATATTCAATTTGCATTTTTTGGTTAAGTGAAGGTTCATCTTTTGAAAAATTCAAACCTTGAGGAAGTGAATAGGCTCATGGCACAGATCACTGTACCGTCATTTGTACAAATTATAGATTAAGCCATTAAGTACCTAAAGACTTAAGGTCACGTTTTTCACAACTCAAAATATTAAGCTCTTTCAGATTTTAAGGCACGATTTACCTACGTTCAAAATGCCTGAGTTCATATAAAGCAAAAGGTTGACCAAGTGAGAACCGGTTGCACCTAAACGTACAATCGCTAAGCAAGCAAAGCAGGTAAAATTCACAAAAACCTTTGAATTAGGTTCAAATAAAAAAGAAAACTTTGGTAACGATGCCTAAACGAATTTGAACAAACCAAACTTTGAGAAAGTAAATAGGCTCATGGAGCAGTTGTGATTATGTTCAGCGCATTGAAAAACTTGGAAAATGTGCAAAGTTTTTAATATTTTTTGAGACTTAATATTTCTTTAATCGTCAATACACGAGCCTAGTTTTTGATTTCATAATAGAAAAGTAAGAACCTTATGCATTTGAGTGTAGAATGTGTGAAGTATTTCAGTAAAATATAGGGTCGTTGTACAAAACCATTCCCGTCTAGGTACAAGGTTTTAAATAGGTTTAGTGCCTAGGTACGATTAATTAATCTAAACCACAGACCACAATCATGTGGTGCTCAAGTTTAAAGTGTAAGTATTGATAATTTCCACTCTACAAGGGGCTACCAATCACTTAAAGCCCTAATTAAGGCAATCAATCCAACACCACACGCACACGCACAACACTACACGCAGAGTGGATTTCAAACTTTCACAATTTTAGTCCTTTAATGGGACGGCCCAACCTGTTAGGGGAAGCAATAAGAAGAGCAACGTTTGAAGGTTGAATGTCATCAACATTAAATGCAAGGCATGAGAGTCTTAAAGAAGCGAGACTACCAAGGGCAACATGACTCAAGGACCTGTGGTACATATCTAGTCATTCATTTTCGTACAAAAATTGACAGTGTAATAAATAATACTCCCTTAGAATAATCATAAATTACGTAACTTCGTCATGTGCCTCCCCCCTCAAACCCCATAAATAAGAAAGGATAAGAATTTCCTAATAGGGGGATGAGCCCAAGATGAATTCGAGTTCAACACTGGGAAGTAACCTTGAGACTCACACTCACACCACAGTCACGTTGTTCAATTACGACTCACAATTTCCCTACGAGAAATGAAGTGATGACCAAACCGCTAGAAAAGGGTCGGTAACTCTCTTTTTCATGCGAGAGCCGGCAGTGGGGAATTTTGAACTTACAGTCAATAGTGAGCTGAGCAATGAAGTCAATCGAGTTGGTACCAAGCTAGGTGGAATATTGCTTCAATATTGAGCGATTGGGGCAATACTGTCGAACTGCAGCCAATATTGTATGAATATATTTTTGTAATTTTATACGAATATTGGAAATATAATATTTAATGAATATAAGAACAATATTTGCAAAATTTAGTAAATATCGCTATTTAAGGGAAATTCAAATATTGTTCGCACAATAATGTACCTACCAATATTGCGTGTACAATATTACTAAATATTGTGATTCTATATTTAAGCAATATAACATACATATTTGTAATGTTTAGTAAATATTGCTATTTAATGTAAATTCACATGTTGTTCGCACAATAATGTAGCAATATTGCCGATGCAATACTGCTAAATATTGATAATCGATATTCAATCAATATAACATACATATTTACAATGTTTAGTCAATATTGCTATACATATATTGTCAATATGAATGACATAACAAAACTGTGTTTTCAATATTACTATGGATATTTAAAATGATATATTTAGGCTACATGAAAAAATATTCACAAATAATAAGGTTATGGTACTTTCTCAAAATCAGATTTAGAGATATCAAAATAATCAAAATATAATATGTACGTCCTCCTCTGGATTTTATAGCATTCAACTTTAAATTCCCAAATTATATAAATTTCCGTAGCTCAGTTGTTTCATCGCTGACTTCTTCACCGGGCGATCGATGGAGTTTTTCAGCATCCCCGTACTTCTTCCTTGGGCAAGGAGCCACCGGAACACACGGAACCTTACAGGCTCTTCGCACTGGGAAAGAGTCCTTCGAAACAGTTAGGGCTTTGGGGGTTGCACAGGTCCACCCCCTTTCTTACCATTTTGGGACAGATTACAAAACAATAATTGGCCAATATTGCATAAATATTTTCCCCAATATTGAAATAATATCATTTAGTAATATTTTGCCAGAATGTAAAATTGTTCACATTTCAATGTTGGAACAATATTGTACATTCATACTCTACCAATATATTTACAATGAAATGCAAATATTGAACCAATATTAAATGCTACATGGAGGAGCACAATACGTCCAATCAACAAGGAAACTTCTTAATAGAACAAATACAATATGGACCTTACGAGGTCAAAACAAAATTGTTGGGGGACATTTTGTGATGAGACAAATTCCAAAAGGTGTTTAACTCCAAAAAACCTTTTAAGGAGGGACAGAGGAGAGAGAATCGGTTGCTTTGAAAAAGAACTGAGGAGACGATGAAGCTTTTGCTTCGGTCAGAATCAACCACCAACTCACCATAAGAAAGTCATAATCTCGTTCAATAACGAGTGCGTTGTGCTGCTACAGTGGCCTGTGGTACTCGATCATTTTCTCTCCACGAAAAAAAAGCTGAAGGACACAGCAATGTACGGCTCCAAACTGCAAGGAGTGGGTGAAGTAAAATTCTTGTAGACCAAGAATTATTTCTGGAGAAGATAGCTGCAAGATATCTGTAGCGAACTATCGGTGGCAAGTGGAGCCTATGTTCAAAAATAATCCACTAGGATGATTACGGCAGTCGTATGCGTTACTATTACTAGTGTTGTAGCATAAAATCTATACCCGAAGAGTCCTGTCTTGGTGTTACATGAGCAATGACAACAATACCCACGGGGGCGCTCTTGAACCCAGCATCTGTGAACCTAGGCTGCTCTCAAAAGAGAACCTTACAAAACGTAAAATTCTATGGTTATAAACAGCAAAGCGGCGATCGCTTGAAACCAGGTTGTGGACGAGTTTGGGAGAGGCGCAAAGGAAGCCCCTTTACAGGACACGAATTTTCCTATAAAACGCAATATAACACAACCAAAAAGTGAACATTTAATTTAGCAATCGTCACCTTAAAATTAAGCAGGACGAAAATTGCGAAGGAAATGGGGCTTTGGCGAGGATGATGATCTGTCTTACAAAAATCCTGGACAGAAAAGGACAGGAATCCTTGACGTCTCAGTGTAGCAACTATTTGTGACCACCCCTAGATGAATTATGACAATAATGCTTACCTTAGCTCATTAAGACTTAACGTTTTAAGCTCAATACTATATAATTAGGTAGAAGTCATTAATTTAGTGGCTTTGTAATAGGGAAACGTCGTTTACTGATCGAACTGATTAAAAAATGAAACACTCTGTAGATGTCAACCGTATGGTGCCAAAAAAAAAGAGTAAAATATCTAAATTACACTAATTAGTGGTCCATTACGTCGATGATAGATAGGGGAGGGGTGCCGAATTTTATAAATAAAGTCCATTATGATTCGGAGTAAAAAGTTAATATCAATTTAGTCTTTCTAAGAAGCCCAACCTTTAAGTAGAAACAAAAAAAAAAGGATGAGTAGAAATAAATAAAAAGACAAGATTATTGTATTACTTTGCCTTTTCTCCGAACATCAATAGGTACCGCACGTTATTATTTAACATTTCAACACCAGTTAAGTAGTATATTATCACTTTTCTTGAATATATATGCGTTTCACTTAAAAGGGCCAATCGATCAGTACAGTTTAACTCGTAACAATATGGGAAAGTTGTGCAAGACTTGTTTGTGCGACCGTTTTTGTTATCGGTACAGTAGCGTCGAGATACCTTAGTATACGTTAATGTAAAACCGGTGTCTTTAGTTTGAGCATTTGCCGATAGATAGCCACCCGTGCGATTCAAGATACCGATTAAGGGATGACTGAACTTTGATGTTCGAGAATTTATTCGTGCAACCCGTTTATAATAATAATTAATGCCTCGAGGCAGAAATCTCCATCCGTAATTAAGGCATCGATCCTACATTTATTCGCTTTTAATTGTGTTTTTGGAAAAAAAAAACAAGCCGACGGATCGCATACATCTATAAACCCCTCTTTTTGTAACCCCTCAAGCGCGTACGAAGCTAACTAACCACGCCGGAAGTTCAGACATCGATCTAGTTCTTTTCGTTTCCGTTAAACGCTATATATTTTACAAGGGGTGTTTGTAAATTTTCCTTTGAACATGATGTACGCCGCGCCGCGCTGATTGTCTTACGAATATGAAAATAATATAAATATTCCCAGCTAATAATATTTGAGACGGGTGTCGCACTCAACCACCATGCGAGAGGCAGCATCATCAACTGTTGGAGCAGAAGAATGATCGGAATTGGTTCATTAACTAACCAATTCGCCAAATTTAATTCTTAAAACAAAGAATTGACTCCAATAACCTCATGAATATTATTACCTACTGAACAATCAAACTGCTTAAAAACTGCAAATGGAAGGGACAGAATTAGTAAAACGGTCACAAATGTGGTGATTGTCTCTAAATTTTCAATCGAAATCCGTAGTAAGTACTGAAAGACGTGAGTGAAGGAAGAGTTACATGCGTACTGAGTGATTCACAATATCTGGAGTCACAAATCCATGTGAGATGTTAAGTATGTTAAAGATCCGTTCAGTGGGATCCAATTTACTGAGTTGAGGCAAAATTCTAGTAAGGCAAGTACAAACAGAAATTATCCAATTGTTTTACAACATCGGGTGTATCTAACCGACGGTAGACATGGTGAGCATGAACATTACCAATAGTTCAAGCGACCCGAACTCAGAGAGAAAAAGAGGAGACACAGCTGCCATGACATCCCTGAACGTCTCCAACATTGTAAAAACAGTGTAAATGCACAAATTACCCCTGGATCCACATATGGATAGCTCATTCGGCTCCCTAGTTGGTACGATTTGTAAGATTGTAAAAGCATCGGGTCGAATTTAGGTGCGGGTCATACGTAACAACTAATACTCTTTGGCAAAACAGAGAACTGGATATACTGGCTATATCTGAGACAAAGAAAAAGGAATAAGGCGAAGAAATATTACATTTACTGTTATACAGTGGGGTACAAAAAACGAAGAGAGCACAGAACATGTGGGATGTGAGACAAACACGTCGATAAAATGAAGAATTGGAAATTCACATCAGAAAAAAACTTAAAAGTAGAAGTCGAGTGGAAGAAAAAAGAAATGACGGCCCAAACGAAGTTCAAAACAGAAACAAAAGAGAAATACTGGGAAAAACTGAATAACTGACGGAAAAGACAAGAGGGGATAATATAGCTACTCGGGAATACAAACAGCAGAGTCGGAAAAAATATGGAGAAAACAGGAACAATAATGGAAAAAGAATGATAGATTTCTGAAAACAGAAATATGCGAAAAACAATTAATGGAAAAGAGATAAATTAAAACATTTAGATTGAACGAAGAGGCAACAAAGGAAAAGTTCAAAATCAAAACGGAAATGGAGATCTAAAACGTTACTGAGAACCTAAATATGGAAGAGCTGTGAACAAAATTGAGAGAATCTTTACAAAAATGAAAAACAGACTCGAATGAGGAACAAATAAAAATCAAGAAAGAAAAACGGAAATTATACCTAAGCAAGAAAATGAAAATAAAATACAAGCAAAAAGGAAGAGCTGTGGACAATGTTGAGAGAATCATTACAAAAATGAAAAACAGATTCGAATGAGGAACAAATAAAAATCAAGGAAGAAAAACGGAAATTATACCTAAGTAAGAAAATGGACATAAAATACAAGCAAAGGAAATGGTAAACGAATCTATAGAAAACAGCATGGGAAGAATTTGGGCAAAATCGAAGAAGATAGAAAAACAAATCAAAAACTGTTTTATACGTAGATTGCTAAAAACAATAGACTCCTAATTACAGAAGGAAGTAGGCCTATGGAAAGGTTACAAACAGCGGGATACGATCAGAAATGCTCAAACATCTGGGGAAAACAGGGAAAAAATACTGAGAAGTTTTTAAAAGGACCTGGGAAAGTGGAAGGATCACTGACAACTGGGAAGTGGGAATAATCATCCCAGTGCACAAAAAAGGCACGAAAATATATGGAAGCATCAAAACCCTACGAAAAAATCCCATAGAAAAAAGATTAAAGGACGAGCAAAGGATCGGAGGTGTAGGTGGACCTAGAAATGGCTTTTGATACAGTGCTACAAAGACTAATAACGCGAATCATAAGTTTGCATGAAAAAAGATTTGGTATACGAGAAGGCAAGGAAAACTATTTATAATAACAATTGAGCAACTAACACGAACACACATAGGATTCCTTCAATTAATACCAGTTGAGCCATATTGACTACCGATTTGTAAAGATAAGTTGTTTTTGGAAAATAGTACTTAATTTGGCATTTAAAACAATAAATTTGAATCAATTAATTTAAATATTATTTTTCGTATTATTCCAAAATAGTCGATTCATTATCATTTTAATTGTTTGGTACTGGTGAATAGCATTTTTAAAGAGCTTCCCATTGATGAAGATAATGCAATTTAAAGAAATAGATGAGGGGGTGGTTTGAAACTATTGGGCAAGAAGAAAGGATAGAAGAAATTTATACCAGGTGTCAATTTGACAGCTTGTCAGACCTCGTACCTTCGAAACTGTAACAAGTAAATCAAATTTCTCGAAACCGTTTCTAGAACATGGAGTGGGGCCCGCAGGCCAATCTTCTGCAACCCACCCCTTAGGCTTCAGCCATCTTACTCATCTTTTTTAAATTTCACTACCCCCATGTGTGACATATCATTTGAAACGAATCGGTCACTTTGTTGAAAGATGCAGTAACTTTAGTCGTATCATCCCTACTAATATCAAATCAAATCACTACTTCAAAAAATCGTAACATCATGTTGAGCCATTTTGACTACCTATTTGTAAAGATAAGGTTGATTTTGGAAAATAATACCTAATTTAGCATTTAAAACAATAAATTTGAATCAATTATTTTAAAGATTATTTTTCGTATTATTTAAAAATAGTTCGATTAATTATTATTTTAATTGTTTGGTACTGGTGAATAGCATTTTTAACGAGCTTTCCAATGATGTATATAATGCTATTTAAAAAAATTGATGTGGGGGTGGTTTGAAACTAATGGGCAAGAAGAAAGGATAGAAGAAATTTATACCAGGTGTCAATTTGAAAACTTGTCAGACCTCGTACCTTCGAAACTGTAACAAATAAGTAAAATTTCTCGAAACCGTTTCTAGAACATGGAGTGGAGCCCGGCAGGGCAATTTTCTGCAACCCATCCTTTAGGTTTCAGCCATCTTACCCATCTTTTTTAAATTTCCCTACCCCCATGTGTGACATATCATTTGAAACGAATCGATTATTTTGTTGAAAGATGCAGTAACTTTAGTCGTATCATCCCTACTAATATCAAATCAAATCACTACTTCAAAAAATCGTAACATCTGTTGAGCCATTTTGACTACCTATTTGTAAAGATAAGCTGTTTTTGGAAAATAGTACCTAATTTGGCATTTAAAACAATAAATTTGAATCAATTAATTTTAATTTCGTATTATTTAAAAATAGTCGATTAATTATTATTTTAATTGTTTGGTACTGGTGAATAACATTTTTAACGAGCTTCCCAATGACGTAGATATTCCAATAAAAAAAAAATAGAAGTGGGGGTGGTTTGAAACTAATGGGCGAGAAGAAAGGATAGAAGAAATTTATACCAGGTGTTAATTTGAAAACTTGTCAGACCTCGTACCTTCGAAACTGTTACAAATAAGTAAAATTTCTCGAAACCGTTTCTAGAACATGGAGTGGGGCCCGGCAGGGCAATTTTCTGCAACCCATCCTTTAGGTTTCAGCCATCTTACCCATCTTTTTTAAATTTCACTACCCCCATGAGTGACATATCATTTGAAACGAATCGATCATTTTGTTGAAAGATGCAGTAACTTTAGTCGTATCATCCCTACTAATATCAAATCAAATCACTACTTCAAAAAATCGTAACATCTGTTGAGCCATTTTGACTACCTATTTCTAAAGATAAGCTGTTTTTGGAAAATAGTACCTAATTTGGCATTTAAAACAATAAATTTGAATCAATTAATTTTAATTTCTTATTATTTAAAAATAGTCGATTAATTATTATTTTAATTGTTTGGTACTGGTGAATAACATTTTTAACGAGCTTCCCAATGATGTAGATAATCCAATTAAAAAAAATAGAAGTGGGGGTGGTTTGAAACTAATGGGCGAGAAGAAAGGATAGAAGAAATTTATACCAGGTGTTAATTTGAAAACTTGTCAGACCTTGTATCTTCGAAACTGTAACAAATAAGTAAAATTTCTCGAAACCGTTTCTAGAACATGGAGTGGGGCCCGGCAGGGCAATTTTCTGCAACCCATCCCCTAGGTTTCAGCCATCTTACCCATCTTTTTTAAATTTCACTACCCCCATGTGTGACATATCATTTGAAACGAATCGATCATTTTGTTGAAAGATGCAGTACCTTTAGTCGTATCATCCCTACTAATATCAAATCAAATCACTATTTCAAAAAATCGTAACATCATGTTGAGCCATTTTGACTATCTATTTGTAAAGATAAGTTGTTTTTGGAAAATAGTACCTAATTTGACATTTAAAATAATAAATTTGAATCAATTAATTTAAAGATTATTTTTCGTATTATTTAAAAATAGTCGATTAATTATAATTTTAATTGTTTGGTACTGGTGAATAGCATTTTTAACGAGCTTCCCAATGATGTAGATAATGCAATTTAAAAAAATAGATGTGGGGGTGGTTTGAAACTAATGGGCAAGAAGAAAGGATAGAAGAAATTTAATATACCAGGTGTCAATTTGAAAACTTGTCAGACCTCGTATCTTCGAAACTGTAACAAATAAGTAAAATTTCTCGAAACCGTTTCTAGAACATGGAGTGGGGCCCGGCAGGGCAATTTTCTGCAACCCATCCTTTAGGTTTCAGTCATCTTACCCATCTTTTTTAAATTTCACTACCCCATGTGTGATATATCATTTGAAACGAATCGATCATTTTGTTGAAAGATGCAGTAACTTTAGTCGTATCATCCCTACTAATATCAAATCAAATCACTACTTCAAAAAATCGTAACATCATGTTGAGCCATTTTGACTACCTATTTGTAAAGATAAGTTGTTTTTGGAAAATAGTATCTAATTTGACATTTAAAATAATAAATTTGAATCAATTAATTTAAAGATTATTTTTCGTATTATTTAAAAATATGTAGTCGATTAATTATTATTTTAATTGTTTGGTACTGGTGAATAGCATTTTTAACGAGCTTTCCAATGATGTATATAATCTGACCATCAATGGATGTATATAATGCTATTTAAAAAAATTGATGTGGGGGTGGTTTGAAACTAATGGGCAAGAAGAAAGGATAGAAGAAATGTATACCAGGTGTCAATTTGAAAACTTGTCAGACCTCGTACCTTCGAAACTGTAACAAATAAGTAAAATTTCTCGAAACCGTTTCTAGAACATGGAGTGGGGCCCGGCAGGGCAATTTTCTGCAACCCATCCTTTAGGTTTCAGCCATCTTACCCATCTTTTTTAAATTTCACTACCCCCATGTGTGACATATCATTTGAAACGAATCGATTATTTTGTTGAAAGATTCAGTAACTTTAGTCGTATCATCCCTACTAATATCAAATCAAATCACTACTTCAAAAAATCGTAACATCTGTTGAGCCATTTTGACTACCTATTTGTAAAGATAAGCTGTTTTTGGAAAATAGTACCTAATTTGGCATTTAAAACAATAAATTTGAATCAATTAATTTTAATTTCGTATTATTTAAAAATAGTCGATTAATTATTATTTTAATTGTTTGGTACTGGTGAATAACATTTTTAACGAGCTTCCCAATGATGTAGATAATCCAATAAAAAAAAAATAGAAGTGGGGGTGGTTTGAAACTAATGGGCGAGAAGAAAGGATAGAAGAAATTTATACCAGGTGTTAATTTGAAAACTTGTCAGACCTCGTACCTTTGAAACTGTAACAAATAAGTAAAATTTCTTGAAACCGTTTCTAGAACATGGAGTGGGGCACGGCAGGGAAATTTTCTGCAACCCATCCCTTAGGTTTCAGCCATCTTACCCATCTTTTTTATTTCACTACCTTCATGTGTGACATATCATTTGAAACGAATCGGTCATTTTGTTGAAAGATGCAGTAACTTTAGTCGTATATCATCCCTACTAATATCAAATCAAATCACTACTTCAAAAAATCGTAACATCATGTTGAGCCATTTTGACTACCTATTTGTAAAGATAAGCTGTTTTTGGAAAATAGTACCTAATTTGGCATTTAAAACAATAAATTTGAATCAATTAATTTAAATATTATTTTTCGTATTATTTAAAAAATAGTCAATTAATTATTATTTTAATTGTTTGGTACTGGTGAATAGCATTTTTAACGAGCTTCCCAACCCCAATGATGTAGATAATGTAATTTAAAAAAATAGATGTGGGGGTGGTTGGAAACTAATGAAGATTTCTATATGAGTCCTCTAAATGTTCCAGAAACATTTACGAGTTGTAGTTTCGAAGATATGAGGTCTGGCCAAGTTTTCAAATTGACACCTGGTATAATGGCAGGAGATCATATATTTTCCAGACTGAAATGTCGCCAACACTGCAGTTCGCGGGGTTGGAATAAATGTTAGCACGTAGTGGTAATGTGTGTCTCTCTCGCCAAACACAATATTTTAAATCACAAACACATATCTTACATGTAGGTATTTTTTCAAAATACGTAGGTATATGTAAATTTATCTACTTCTTTAATATTAATTACAATAATAAATACAAGTAATTCCAAATTTTTTTATTTTAAATGTTAATTAAAAAAATTTTAAAAAAATGTGAAATTAGGTAGGTTTTTATTTATTATTACAATTAATTATAGAGTCCCACAAAGTTAGTTGGGAGAAAATTAATTCCTTAATATTATTACATAGGGATAAGTTTGTTTACTACAATAAGCGAAAAGTTGCCACTAATTACACACTAATTACGTAGTACGTAGGTGACAAAACAGATAGGCGACTGAATGAAATCAACACAAACCTTTATGAAAGGTAATTATTTTTTTTTTAATTTTCTACCCCCTTAATTGATACATAATAGATAAGGAGTAAAACGATAAGAACCGATTGAAAAGAAAATGGCGTTTATATCTACAATACCTACCTAAATTACGGTTAATTAAGTGAAAAATTGTGTTCACACATATAATTATAGGCGATAAATACAATTTTCTAGTAGTTTAAAAAGTGCATAAAAGCGAACTATTAGTGCTAAGGTAGGTATAAGGTATAAAGTAGATATGAAAAATATTTTTCGTTCCTAATGAGTGAATCCATTAAAAACTGAGGCGATAATTTATGTATCTTTTAAATATGTCCAGTCATTAAAAAAATTCAGGGAAAAAAGGCGGTGATTTTTGTTCTTGTGTGTAGTATAAGTAAGTATGAGAAATAACCTTCAACCAACAAAATAAATTAATAAATCTACAACTCGCGCGCACACCGCATATAGGTAGGTAGGTATATAGAAAAAAAAAGAGGTGTAATAGTTTAAAAACGGAAAGAACCAGTAAATAAAGATAAATTATAATTAAAATAAGATGGCGGACAGAGATAGTATTCATTTTAACGTGTGCAGGTGAGATAAAGTGAGTAATAAAGAAGGGCGAATTTGTGTGTTAGAAAGAGTAAGTGATGGGCGTGGTAAAGTGGCGCCAAGGTGGCCGCAAATGTAAGTACATTCCCTGATATAATTTTATTCGGAAAGGTTGCTTGAGACGCTTCTTTCTTAATGATCTCCCTTCATGGTTCAAGGAATTTAATTTGTAAAACAAATAATAGCTTAAATGCTGTCGTGTTCAACAATTTAAGGATCAGGTTCGAGGTTTTCTTTCCCCCGCTCGCGAACGAATTATTTTTAGATTTTTTTTTTATTTTGGCGGTCCCTCATCGCTTAATTAGAGTTAACTGAATTAGTTAACTGATTTTTTTCTTTTCTGTTCTAATGCAATTACGGCAACAACTTGTGTTTACTTGACGAAGCTCACATTTTTCTGCGTGTGAAGTTTACATGCAGCTTATCGCGTTAAGACCTTAATTTGATTATTTGCATTATTGCATGAACAAAGGTTAATATGAATACTAGAAAATGTAATTACCTTACAATACCAATTGATTATTATCTATACTTGGCCTACTCAATGGCGATACCTAAATCCGACGGTTAATGATCCATAGAGCCCATAAATTGATACTCTAGTTTTCGCACGTCTAAACCACAATTTTAAGAATTCTTTTCAAAACAAGAGCTTTCTAAACTGAGAGCAAAATTGGTTGAGAAATTAATATTTTATCTAATAAAATGAATGAAGAAAGTTACATTTTCTTCTCTAGAGATGAAAGTAAGCAGTATTGCCTAGTGTAGAAAAACAAAAGAATTCAGTAAATTGTCTAACATTTACCTAGACTTAATATAAATGCAAATTTCTTGGATATTTTTAATTATATGCAATTTTAGAAAAAATATTGTGTAAAACACGAAAAGAAAGGGGTTTTTTTCTCAAAAACTACCTTAGAAAATAGGTGGTATTTTCATTTGTAAATTCAGTGCGGAAAGTTGCATTTTCCTCACTTGTGATCAAAGTGAGTAGTATTGCCAATACATATTATCTATTGCAGGAAACCAAAAGAATTCACTAACTGTCAACATTTACCTACTACTTAATGTCATAAACCCAGATTTCATGGATAATTTTTTAACTAGATATGGCAGTTTTGTGAAAAAAAATGTGCAAAACACGAAAGAAAATATTTTTTTACCTCTCGCTCAATTGACAAACTCGCTACGCACGTATTTTGAGCTTCAGTCGAAAAAAAGCACAACTTTCTTCTCTGGTTGTACGTACAAATAACTATTTCTTTAATAAAAGTAATGAAAAAAGTTCCCGTTTTCCTCTCTAGAGATGAAATTAAACAGTATTGCCAACACCTGGAGGCGAACAAAGGAATTGGGTAAATTGTACATTTACATTTAAAAGTTATCATATATGTAAATGCAAATTTCTTGGATATTTTTAATTATATGCAGTTTTAGAAAAAATATTGTGAAAAACACGAAAAGAAAGGGTTTTTTTTTTCAAAAACTGCCTTAGAAAATAGGTGGTATTTTCATTTGTAAATTGAGTGCGGAAAGTTACATTTTTCTCACTTGTGATCAAAGTGAGCAGTGTTGCTAATACATATTATCTATTGCAGGAAAACAAAAGAATTCACTAACTGTCAACATTTACCTACTACTTAATGTCATAAACGCAGATTTCATGGATAATTTTTTAACTAGGTATAGCAGTTTAAAAAAAATGTGCAAAACACGAAAGAAAATATTTTTTTACTTCTTGCTCAATTGACAAACTCGCTACGCACGTATTTTGAGCTTCAGTCGAAAAAAGCACAACTTTCTTCTCTGGTTTTACGTACAAATAATTATTTCTTTAATAAAAAAATTGAAAAAAGTTGCCGTTTCCTCTCTAGAGATGAAATTAAACAGTATTGCCGACACCTGGAGGCAAACAAAGGAATTAGGTAAATTGTACATTTACATTTAAAAGTTATGATATAGGTATGTAAATGCAAATTTCTTGGATATTTTTAATTATATGCAGTTTTAGAAAAAATATTGTGTAAAACACGAAAAGAAAGGGGTTTTTTTTTCAAAAACTGCCTTAGAAAATAGGTGGTATTTTCATTTGTAAATTCAGTGCGGAAAGTTGCATTTTCCTCACTTGTGACCAAAGTGAGCAGTGTTGCCAATACATATTATCTATTGCAGGAAAACAAAAGAATTCACTAACTGTCAACATTTACCTACTACTTAATGTCATAAACCCAGATTTCATGGATAATTTTTTAACTAGGTATAGCAGTTTTTTAAAAAAAGTGCAAAACACGAAAGAAAATATTTTTTACCTCTCGCTCAATTGACAAACTCGCTACGCACGTATTTTGAGCTTCAGTCGAAAAAAAGCACAACTTTCTTCTCTGGTTGTACGTACAAATAACTATTTCTTCAATAAAAAAAATGATTTTACACTTAAAAGTTATGATATAAATGAAAATTACATGGATATTACTTAATTATACGCAGATTTAGAAAAAAAATTGTGTGAAACACGAGAAGAAAATATTTTTTGAGCTTTCGCTCGATAGACACACTCGTTACCCTCATGTATCACATTTTGAGGTTATGTTAGAAAAAGCACAACTTTCTTCTCTATTTGTACAAGTAGATAAGTATTTCTTTAATAAAAGTAATGAAAAAAGTTCCCGTTTCCTCTCTAGAGATGAAAGTAAACAGTATTGCCAACACCATTTCCCTACTGAAGAAAAACAAAGGAATTCAGTAAATTGTCTAACATTTACACTTAAAAGTTATGATGTAAATGCAAATTTCATGGATATTATTTAATTACCCGCAGTTTAAGAAAAAAAAATGTGTGAAGCACGAGAATAAAATATTTTTTGAGCTCTCGCTCGATAGAGACACTCGTTGCGCTCATGTATCACATTTTGAGCTCGAGCTGAAAAGGCACAACTTTCTTTTCTAGCAAATTTCATGAATCTTATTTAGTTATACGCAGTTTAAACCCTTTAACGGCTAGCGTACCCATATGGTAACACCGACAGGCGCACGTATTTTCACTTCCTACACTTTGTTTACTCCGAATAAGAACTGCATTCTTGCAGTTTATTGCGTGCAAGTGGTCCATAGTGTGAAGTGATATTGTTGCAAAGTAATCAGAAACCATAGAAATCTATTATCAGTGTGTTGTTTTAGGACAAATTTCTACTTCTAGAAAATCATGGACATAAGATTTGTGTAAGCATATTATTTTTTGTATGAGTAATTTTCTCCATGGGCTACTTCTAAATTCCGTAGAATATACTCTAATCTTCATGTATTTGTTTTCAAATTAGTTGTTCCTCTTATAGTTTCCCGGTAAATCGCCCTTATTTTTTACTGTTACCGTACGGTAACGCTAGCGTAATGTGATATCAAAAATGGCAATTTCCTGTACAGGCGAGGACATACACTAGAATAAGCACTGATTTGGACCCAGATGAAATCTTCATAGAGCCACCTGCTGCGGAAAATGTTTTGACGGACGAAGACTCTGGGGATGAAGATGAAGGTGGTTTGCTAGACAACCTGAGCAGAAGGCAGCTTACAGCACTGGCTGAAGTTCGTTTCGTTGGTGGTGAGGATGGTGAAAATGTAGCTGCAGGTCGACCAGGGAAAGAAGACATTACGTGGGTTGACGGAGATGTGATGCCTAGAGTAAACGTATTTCCGGTTAGGAACTATGATGCATTCAAAAACCTAACCACTCGTGAGTTGTTCGAAAAGTTCATTGATGACGACATAATTTCATTCCTCGTTGAAGAATCGAAATTGAATGCATTATTTTGCAATCAGCCCGACCCAAAAATTACTCCTGATGAAATGCGATGTGCTATAGCCATTCTGATTCTCAGTGGTTACAATACACTGCCAGGCAGAGATTTCTACTGGGATTCGAAAAATTATTTAGGAAATATCATGGTCATAAGTTCAATGAGGAGGGATAAATTTAGGCATATAAGAAATCGTCCAAAGTTATCTGGTCATGTTCGGAAAACCACTATGCGGTGCTGGGAGGCCATCCACATGTAGGAGTAGGAGCAGCGTTAGTGTCAACAGAGTGTCTGACGATGTGCGCTATGATGAAAAAAACCACCTTCTGGTCCATACTGAAGGTAAAAAGAGACGCAGATGTGCTGGGGAGGGTTGTTCATCAAGTCTCCCAAGCATGTGTATAAAATGTGGCGTTGGGTTATGCATAGAATGTAATCTCATATTCCATACCAAATAAAAGATTGATTTTTGAGAATCTCATATCTTTGACTCTTCATCTGGCTAGCGTTACCATATGGTAACGCTGGTTTTTTGTAAATAAAAATTATATTACTATGAAATTTGAATTTTTTTTGCCTTCATAATAAACATTGAACACATACAATTCCCATATGCAATTGCACTTGACAAAAAAAAATTTCGCCGTTAATGGGTTAAGAAGAAAAATGTGTGAAGCACGAGAAGAAAATACTTTTTGAGCTCTCGCTCGATAGAGACACTCGTTACCCTCACGTATCACATTTTGAGCTCGAGCTGAAAGGGGACAACTTTCTTCTCTAGCAAATTTCATGAATCTTATTTAGTTATACGCAGTTTAAGAAGAAAAATGGGTGAAAAACGAGAAGAAAATATTTTTTGAACTTTCGCTTGATAGAGACACTCGTTGCGCTCATGTATCACATTTTGAGGTTATGTTAGAAAAAGCACAACTTTCTTCTCTATTTGTACAAGTAGATAAGTATTTCTTTAATAAAAGTAATGAAAAAGATTCTAGTTTCCTCCCTAGAGATGAAAGTAAACAGCATTGCCAACACCATTTCCCTACTGAAGAAAAACAAAGGAATTCAGTAAATTGTCTAACATTTACACTTAAAAGTTATGATGTAAATGCAAATTTCATGGATATTATTTAATTACACGCAGTTTAAGAAAAAAAAATGTGTGAAGCACGAGAAGAAAATATTTTTTGAGCTCTCGCTCGATAGAGACACTCGTTGCGCTCATGTATCACATTTTGAGCTCGAGCTGAAAAGGCCCAACTTTCTTCTCTAGCAAATTTCATGAATCTTATTTAGTTATACGCAGTTTAAGAAGAAAAATGTGTGAAAAACGAGAAGAAAATATTTTTTGAGCTATCCCTCGATTGACACACTCGTTACGCTTATGTATCACATTTTGAGGTTATGTTAGAAAAAGCACAACTTTCTTCCTATTTGTACAAGTAGATAACTATTTCTTTAATAAAATTAATGAAAAAAGTTCCCGTTTCCTCTCTAGAGATGAAAGTAAACCGTATTGCCAACACCATTTCCCTACTGAAGAAAAACAAAGGAATTCAGTAAATTGTCTAACATTTACACTTAAAAGTTATGATGTAAATGCAAATTTCATGGATATTATTTAATTACACGCAGTTTAAGAAAAAAAAATGTGTGAAGCGCGAGAATAAAATATTTTTTGAGCTCTCGCTCGATAGAGACACTCGTTACGCTCATGTATCACATTTTGAGCTCGAGCTGAAAAGGCACAACTTTCTTCTATAGCAAATTTCATGAATCTTATTTAATTACACGCAGTTTATGAAAAAAATGTGTGAAACACGAGAAGAAAATATTTTTTGAGTTATCGCTCGATTGACACACTCGTTACGCTCATGTATCACATTTTAAGCTCGAGCTAAAAAAAAGCACAACTTTCTTCTCTAGTTGTACAAATAACTAGGTATTTCTTTAATAAAATTCATGAAAAAAGTTCCCGTTTCCTCTCTAGAGATGGAAGTAAACAGTATTGCCAACACCATTTGCTTACTGAAGGAAAACAAAAGAATTCAGTAAATTGTCTAATATTTACACTTAAAAGTTATGATATAAATGCAAATTTCATGGATATTATTTAATTATTCAAAGATTTAGAAAAAAAATTGTGTGAAACACGAGAAGAAAAATATTTTTTGAGCTTTCGCTCGATAGACACACACGTTACGCTCATGTATCACATTTTGAGCTCGAGTTGAAAAGGCACAACTTTCTTTTCTAGCAAATTTCATGAATCTTATTTAGTTATACGCAGTTTAAGAAGAAAAATGTGTGAAGCACGAGAAGAAAATATTTTTTGAGCTTTCGCTCGATTGACACAGTCGTTACGCTCATGTATCACATTTTGAGCTCGAGCTGAAAAGGCACAACTTTCTTCTCTAGCAAATTTCATGAATCTTATTTAATTACACGCAGTTTATGAAAAAAATGTGTGAAACACGAGAAGAAAATATTTTTTGAGCTATCGCTCGATTGACACACTCGTTACGCTCATGTATCACATTTTGAGCTCGAGCTAAAAAAAAGCACAACTTTCTTCTCTAGTTGTACAAATAACTAGGTATTTCTTTAATAAAATTCATGAAAAAAGTTCCCGTTTCCTCTCTAGAGATGGAAGTAAACAGTATTGCCAACACCATTTGCTTACTGAAGGAAAACAAAAGAATTCAGTAAATTGTCTAATATTTACACTTAAAAGTTATGATATAAATGCAAATTTCATGGATATTATTTAATTATTCAAAGATTTAGAAAAAAAATTGTGTGAAACACGAGAAGAAAAATATTTTTTGAGCTTTCGCTCGATAGACACACACGTTACGCTCATGTATCACATTTTGAGCTCGAGTTGAAAAGGCACAACTTTCTTTTCTAGCAAATTTCATGAATCTTATTTAGTTATACGCAGTTTAAGAAGAAAAATGTGTGAAGCACGAGAAGAAAATACTTTTTGAGCTCTCGCTCGATAGAGACACTCGTTACGCTCATGTATCACATTTTGAGCTCGAGTTGAAAAGGCACAACTTTCTTCTCAAGCAAATTTCATTAATCTTATTTAATTATACGCAGTTTAAGAAGAAAAATGTGTGAAAAACGAGAAGAAAATATTTTTTGAGCTTTCGCTCGATAGACACACACGTTACGCTCATGTATCCATTTTGAGCTCGAGTTGAAAAGGCACAACTTTCTTCTCAAGCAAATTTCATTAATCTTATTTAATTATACGCCGTTTAAGAAGATAAATGTGTGAAAAACGAGAAGAAAATATTTTTTGAGCTTTCGCTCGATAGACACACACGTAACGCTCACGTATCACATTTTGAGCTCGAGCTGAAAAGGCACAACTTTCTTCTCAAGCAAATTTCATTAATCTTATTTAATTATACGCCGTTTAAGAAGAAAAATGTGTGAAAAACGAGAAGAAAATATTTTTTGAGCTTTCGCTCGATAGACACACACGTAACGCTCACGTATCACATTTTGAGCTCGAGCTGAAAAGGCACAACTTTCTTTTCTAGCAAATTTCATGAATCTTATTTAGTTATACGCAGTTTAAGAAGAAAAATGTGTGAAGCACGAGAAGAAAATATTTTTTGAGCTTTCGCTCGATAGACACACACGTTACGCTCATGTATCACATTTTGAGCTCGAGTTGAAAAGGCACAACTTTCTTTTCTAGCAAATTTCATGAATCTTATTTAGTTATACGCAGTTTAAGAAGAAAAATGTGTGAAGCACGAGAAGAAAATACTTTTTGAGCTTTCGCTCGATAGACACACACGTTACGCTCATGTATCCATTTTGAGCTCGAGTTGAAAAGGCACAACTTTCTTCTCAAGCAAATTTCATTAATCTTATTTAATTATACGCCGTTTAAGAAGATAAATGTGTGAAAAACGAGAAGAAAATATTTTTTGAGCTTTCGCTCGATAGACACACACGTAACGCTCACGTATCACATTTTGAGCTCGAGCTGAAAAGGCACAACTTTCTTCTCAAGCAAATTTCATTAATCTTATTTAATTATACGCCGTTTAAGAAGAAAAATGTGTGAAAAACGAGAAGAAAATATTTTTTGAGCTTTCGCTCGATAGACACACACGTAACGCTCACGTATCACATTTTGAGCTCGAGCTGAAAAGGCACAACTTTCTTTTCTAGCAAATTTCATGAATCTTATTTAGTTATACGCAGTTTAAGAAGAAAAATGTGTGAAGCACGAGAAGAAAATATTTTTTGAGCTTTCGCTCGATAGACACACACGTTACGCTCATGTATCACATTTTGAGCTCGAGTTGAAAAGGCACAACTTTCTTTTCTAGCAAATTTCATGAATCTTATTTAGTTATACGCAGTTTAAGAAGAAAAATGTGTGAAGCACGAGAAGAAAATACTTTTTGAGCTTTCGCTCGATAGACACACACGTTACGCTCATGTATCCATTTTGAGCTCGAGTTGAAAAGGCACAACTTTCTTCTCAAGCAAATTTCATTAATCTTATTTAATTATACGCCGTTTAAGAAGATAAATGTGTGAAAAACGAGAAGAAAATATTTTTTGAGCTTTCGCTCGATAGACACACACGTAACGCTCACGTATCACATTTTGAGCTCGAGCTGAAAAGGCACAACTTTCTTCTCAAGCAAATTTCATTAATCTTATTTAATTATACGCCGTTTAAGAAGAAAAATGTGTGAAAAACGAGAAGAAAATATTTTTTGAGCTTTCGCTCGATAGACACACACGTAACGCTCACGTATCACATTTTGAGCTCGAGCTGAAAAGGCACAACTTTCTTTTCTAGCAAATTTCATGAATCTTATTTAGTTATACGCAGTTTAAGAAGAAAAATGTGTGAAGCACGAGAAGAAAATATTTTTTGAGCTCTCGCTCGATAGAGACACTCGTTGCACTCATGTATCACATTTTGAGCTCGAGCTGAAAAGGCACAACTTTCTTCTCTAGCAAATTTCATGAATCTTATTTAGTTATACGCAGTTTAAGAAGAAAAATGTGTGAAAAACGAGAAGAAAATATTTTTTGAGCTTTCGCTCGTTAGACACGCTCGTTACGCGTATGTATCACATTTTGAGGTTATGTTAGAAAAAGCACAACTTTCTTCCCTATTTGTACAAGTAGATAACTATTTCTTTAATAAAATTAATGAAAAAAGTTCCCGTTTCCTCCCTAGAGATGAAAGTAAACAGCATTGCCAACACCATTTCCCTACTGAAGAAAAACGAAGGAATTCAGTAAATTGTCTAACATTTACACTTAAAAGTTATGATGTAAATGCAAATTTCATGGATATTATTTAATTACACGCAGTTTAAGAAAAAAAAATGTGTGAAGCACGAGAAGAAAATATTTTTTGAGCTCTCGCTCGATAGAGACACTCGTTGCACTCATGTATCACATTTTGAGCTCGAGCTGAAAAGGCACAACTTTCTTCTCTAGCAAATTTCATGAATCTTATTTAGTTATACGCAGTTTAAGAAGAAACATGTGTGAAAAAGGAGAAGAAAATATTTTTTGAACTTTCGCTTGATAAACACACTGGTTACGTTCATGTGTCAAATTTTGAGCTCAAGAGGCACAACTTTCTTCTCTAGTTGTACAAATAATTGTTTCATTAATATAATCAATGAAAAAAGCACTAACTTTCTTCTCTAGTTGTACAAATAACTATTTCTTTAATAAAATTATTGAAGAACGTTCTCGTTTCCTCTCTAGAGATGAAAGTATGACAGTATTTCCAACACCATATTAACCTATTGTAGGAAAACAAAAGAATTTAGTAAACTGTGATAAGCACAATTTTTTCCCCAGTTGCGCAAATAACTATAATAGTTAAAATTAAACTCTTAGCTGTAAAGTCGCAAAAATTGCTGAATGGATTTTGAAAAAGGTTTCCTTATTGTATAACTAGAGGAGATACTCCTATATCGTAGCGCAGTTTCGACCAAACTAGGAATGTTCAGTCAGAAGGTCGCATATTTTGTAACTTCTCAAAGGCTTTTTGGTATTTCACTTACCTTGAGGAATAGAAATTATAGTGTTCAAGTTCAGCACACAAGCAAAGAAGAAAAAGTGAAGAAGTCCTCATCGGGAGGTAAACAGATGCCGTGCGGAGTTCCTCAAGGTATCATTTTAGAACCACTTTCATTTAACGTGTGCATTAACTGACACAGCACACGGATGGTTTAAGTGTTTCCATATAGCATGTTAGAAAAAGGTCCAGTTGTACATTTTAGGGCCCCTGAAACTGAACATTGGAAGACGACTGGTCAAGGAACTTCACGCCAAAATTCTGGTCTTAGGAAAAATGTTCAATGCGCTTCTCCCATGACTACTTGCATCTGCTGTAATGAAGAAAGGACGTTCCTCTCTTCAACTTGAATCTTAAAGAACATCAGAATATGATTCTGGAGCTCTTCTGGAGTTGGGAAAACAGATGCACGGTTTATCTTGATCTTGTTCCTATACCAGATTCAGTCAAAAAGGTTTTGATTAAACGGGTCATTTTTGTACAGAACTAAAGAGACAGGAGAGAAGGGATCTAAAAGGTACCGAAGAAATCAAAGCGAGTGTAAATAACGTTGGATCGAATGATAACGAATCAGATCTGGATAAGGGTGAATACGAAATATGCTTTTTCGGAGCTTAATCGATTTTTGAAATTCGCTTCATTTCACGAAAATTTTCGTTATTTTCCTGATATAGTTAAAAGCTTAACTCGTACTGCACGAAGGGCAGCAGAAATCATTGTCCAAATTCCAAAATCTTGAAAATGATATTGGCACTTTCATTTTCGTAACATGGATCGTTGGCAGATTTGGATGGTTTGTTCCCTTTGCCGTATTTACCACGACGATAATTAGCCTGAGTTGATACAATTGGTGTATTGCTTATTTACAACAAACTATTTGTACGACAATTTCGTACAAAACAGTCCAGGACTTTTTGGCGCAGAAGTGCCGATTTCCCAATTTGAAAGCTGTTCCTGTACCAAGTTAAAAAACTGAAAAAAGCTTGACTCATTTTTCGGCCACTTCCATTTAATAAAATTTGACCCGTTGACGTTAACGCCATTGCTGTTAGCAAATATAAAAATCGGAGGGAGTTGTACGATTTAGTAATGACGAGAGCATTCTTTAAAATGTACATCAATTATTTAATTTTGTTTTGTAACCGTTTAGGTATTATGAAGATAATATCATCTGTATACATTTTTCGAAAAAAACGATTAAACTTACGTATAGGGATTCTTAAACAGATCAATAACTTCTCGTTATTTCTGAGAAGTAAGCTTCGAACTGAAAACGATAAATATACTTATTACAAAGCGTGGTTTGAAACGAACTAAGTGTAATATTTAAGTTAAAATTAACAGTCAATGTAAAATTCATGAGGAAAGTGTAACTTAACCCATTAAAGTTTCACAAGACTGAATCGAACATTCTGTATAATTTAATATTCTTTAATAAATGCACCGTGCATCTCTTCCAGTGCACGGAATATAATCCCCGTCAATATATTTATTAAACCTTGAGTTATAATAATTATAAAGTACGATATTTCTTTATATTGTGCAATATTTAATGATACCGGGACTTAGAAACGGAAATGATACATTTTTCATTATTCTCAGTTGTTGAATGGTCGAGGTGCTACTTATTTTAGAAATTCACTTCATATCAAAATCATACGTTAAAACAGTAACCGAGGGAGTTTGATGAACTGCATTATTATATTTCATCTTTCATTTGCGTCCGTCGCTTTTCTTTATTGTAACTGAAAAACTATACGAGAAAAGCTAATATGTAGCAAATTTTACATGAGAATTTATTTTAGAATGTTTGAAAAATGTCGACGGACTTCGAAAAATGATCTAATCTACATTTCAAAATAGGAACGATCTGTATTACGATGAAATTCTCGTTGGATTTAATTGATTTTTCTTGGGCGAATCAGTTTTCCGGGAGAGTTCTCCAAATTTTGCTATGTTGCTACCCAGCAAACACACATATAAAATATACATACAACATATGTAAAATTGAAGTAAATACCCCTACATATGCATTTTTATATATTATCAAGTATGTAAGTATTCTTTAATAAGTTATATAAACCGTATGTCACACAAAATTACGTATATTTTACATAATAGTATAGAAACTTACGGATATTCTGTATACAGAAATTCATAGATAATTACATATCACTCATGAAATTCATGTGCTGTCATATTTACATGATCAGATTTATGTACGTTATATGTAAAATATTATATGTAATATTACTTATTTTTTATGTATGCCTTCTGTAAATATAATTAGAAATTATGATTGCATATATTGTATGGTCGAAAATAAAGTCCGTTTCTATTTGCGCCACATAAGTAATCGAACGCGCGTGTTTTCTACAACGCCAAAAATTGTAGTTCACGTAACTTTAATATTAGATCCGTATCGACTAAAATACGTCTAATTTATATAGAAAATAAATAATATAAAATAAATTAAATCCTGGTCATTTTTAACATAAAGTTAAAGATAGGTATAATTATTGAATAAGACTTCACTCAACGGTATAATCAAACAAAATTTAAACTAATAACGCGAAACAGCGCAAAGTTACGATGTACGAAATAAAAAAAAAGGGATGTTACAGATCAGCGCAGTGGTACAATGTCGGAGACAATGAAAACACATGTCGGATTTCGGAATTTGCAACGCCTACTTCCAAACGTTCGAATCCGGTTAAGGGACACTTTTCAAGCAAGTATATCATAATAAACTGTCGGCTTTCAGATCAGGTAAAAACGGGTTCGTGCAAGAATTAAGTTAAATAAAATTAAAAGTACAGTTGCACGTAAAATGTTGTTTTTCCTTTTTTTGTATGGAACTGGTTAAATAATTTTTTACATTGATAATAATTACATTATGCTCGACTAGCTGCCATTTTGGTCATCGCAACGCTTTTACAACTAATATTTTTTATGTAAATATTACATAAAATATACATAAAACGTATATAAATTCATGTAGAAGAATTTACATCTAATAGACATATATATTATTTTGAAAATTGCTGACATCCTGACATTAAATATCTCTTATTTTTCTTCCAGTTTTATATAAATCTAAAAGCTCTTACATAATTTATATGTATTTTATATATAAATGTGTGCTGGGTACTTAACCCGTTGAACCAACAGAAATCAGGCTCCAAAGTCATTATTGAACTAAGTCTTCATTTATACAAGATAATTTCTTGCGTTCGATTACAGCTGAAATTAATGTCTTGGTAAAGCCCAATGTGCTATTCTCCAGCAATTTCTTTAAACAAACGACGAGCGAGTGAAATAATTTGACGACTTAAGTGGGAATGGAAACCTTTGCTCATCGCCTGATCTGAATATCGTATATGACATGAGATTTATTATTGCCAAGATTAACATCGCCAAATTTGCAATACAGGAGTGCGTCTAAATGACTATTGACGTCAATCAGTTCAATTATTATTACAATTCCAACCATCGACGTATGTGGACCGTTTAGTGTTGCAATGGATGTGGAATTTCCATTGAGAAAATAAAGAAAGGATTCCCAAATAATCAACAAAAAGGTTCTTAGCCATCGACTGAAAATCCAGTTAGAACTATGGAAGATCAAAAACGTGGAAAACCTGATAACACTGAAATCTTAAATTGGCGAAATACTGACCACTCTATACAAAGGCCGACAAATGATAGTAACAGATCGAGCTTTACGATGTCAAAGGCTTGTGCGAAAAACAGGAGAGCCTACGAGAATCAAATTTGGGCTTTACAAGTTTCAAACGGAAAATTGAGTGCGAGGGGGATAAATTTGATTTTTCTATACAACTGACCCAAATATGAGGGCAAAATGAAAATATTTTCGGCCGTTGTCACTTTGTTCGGAAGATTCTTCTGTTCGTTTTTGGATTATTTTGAAATTTACGATATTTACTAGCGTTCGTTCCACAATTTTAAAATATCCACCCTGTCCCTGGAGTTATCCACTAATGAAAAAATAAGCGAGTTGTACAAGATCGTAGAATGGAGAAAAGCTACATTTTGAGTTTGGCGGATGGTTAGGGGGTGGTAAAAATTGAAAAACAATCTTATGTGACCATTTACATCGCTTTGGGCCAGTACAGATTTCAAAAAATTGTCAGTAGACAATGGGTTGCGTTAATTTCCTTGGAGGAAGAACCGTTGGACATCCGTCAAAATTTCAATTATTTTTGAGTTCTTAACTACTCCTTCTATGTATCCACTATCGTTGCGTACAAGGGAATGGAATGGAATGGAGATTTAAGCATGACTCATCTGCTTTTGAAAATTGGTATAGTGGATACCTTATACGTGAAGCAACCACTGAAACTGATTTCGCAGTCGAGGTGATCTTCTTTGCCATACTAAGAGTGACCTGAAAAAGCTATGGAACTACACTTTTGATATTGTCATTAATTGTATAAGAACAGTGCATGGTTCAATAAGTCCATCACTGGCAAACTTACAAGAACTAGATGATTAGGAAAATTGCTTGAACAAGAAAACCGTGTGGCCCCAAACAATCGCTTACCGCTGATTAATAATATAGTTATTTAATCAATTTTAATATCAATCAAATCATGATTTTCCACCCCCACTCCCCGAATTTCGAATGATTCCATACAAAAATTTAGATTTAATTAGTCATGCCTCATTTACTGATCATATTAAAGAGGTATGACTTTGTGGACTGAAGATGAAAATGGAGAAAAACGTTTCTGGGGGAGAGGGGGGAGGGGGGCAAGTACATAATTTTTCGAGGCATTGCACTCGCTTTAGGGTATACGATCTTTCTTCCTACTCTATAAATAAAAATATAAGTATATAAAAAAAATCTTCACCAGAACTTCCTCCTGTTCCTTTGGTAGACATCCATTATTCCTCTCGCACATTCTCATCTGGAAAGAAAATAAGATCACTACCCTAAAACAAATTAATGCCTCAATATACAGATAGGGCGAGAGAAATAATTGTACCTACGTGGGAAAGAGTTGCGTGTCCACCATTTTTTTTTTCAATTTCCTAACTAATCAGCGGGAATAAACTTAAAGGTAGAAAAAAGTTATGTGTTAATCTTATCCGTTGTATATGATTAATTTCCCTTCCTCACATGTACAAAAATTGTTATCAAAGTGAATTGTGGCGGTGGTGATAACGATAGGGGCGCGTTTCATTTTTTTTTTCTATTTCAGAATTTAAGTGTCAAAAGTCACAACATACCGAATTACAAAACAAAATGATAAAATTTCGCAGGCATCATCCACCAAGTTTTCACTTTTTATAAGTACAAATATGGTAATTATGAGAGAGTTGTTGTTTTAATTAAGCTTACAATAAGCTCGTGCACGCTATAATACTTTTCGTGTAAAATTACCTTTAGGAAATTATTAATATCGTCATCATCATCATTATCTTTATTATTATATGTTTATTTTGTAATCGTAGTTATTTTGGGTAATGTTTTTGCTCGTACGAAAATTAACAATACGGCTATAAATTAACACCTTTTTATCTATAATAAAGTTTACACTTAATTTAAATATAATAATAGGGGAACGCTCTTATATCCGGTGTTATTCATTTAAGAAATTACTATAATTATTAATGCATTTTTCTTTATTTATGTTGAAAAAGTTGATTTTTCGTTGCAAGTTTATTATCTAGAAAATTGCTTTTAAATAAATTACGGGAACTCATTTTTTATAATCACGTTTCGTACCGATGTTTAAATAATGACGAAACTAATATTGTATCAATATTGAAACTTATTAAAAAAAGGAAAAACTCAGTATTAATAAAGGATATTTATACTATACGTGGCCTTACATCAATTACAAAATCGCCATTAAAATATTAATATTTCATCAAATAGAGCAGATCGACGAAACTGTCTTCAATATTGTAACCAGTTACAGTTACAATAATTGTGCTAATATTCCGGTTAAGAAGAACTGTACTAGAGGGGGTTCCTCGGGGTAGCGCACCAAATCCTATTTCATTCAGCTCTTCAACGATATTTTGAGACGATACATCCACAATTGTTAGAAATCCATCGATAAGGTCATCAATAGTTTGTCGATTAATAATAATAATAATAATAACATATTCACTCAGAAGACAGAACGGATATAGAGCAAGTCACCAGTACAACAAAACATTTCAAGAAATAAAATCATTTATTACAGAGTAATAGGTTAATAATAGATGAGCAACTATAGTACATTTCGGAATTCGGTGTTGAACGGTTGACTCAGTGGCGTACCATTCTTAACAAATTTCTAGGTATATTTGCAATAAGTACTTGCTGCCATGCTAAGTTGCCACTGTCGTATCATCGGCGTCTTTGGAAAAGTTCAGATCGTTTTAGGTTTTTCTTTTCAGCCTACAGTGATTTTTCCGCTGCCTAAGATCCATGAAGCAATCCTTGATCTTAATTATAAGGGTTGTCGTTTCTTAAGCACACCTTTCGCCCCTCCACGACTCACCAAAATTGTCCTGACTTAAAGCTACACGAAATTTTAATCACATTATGTTCGTTTTAAAATGTACTAAACTGACATTTTGGTGGGTCTCCCAGAATGCTTCTCGTTCATACCCTTTGAAATTTTGTGGTAGGAGTTCCATTTTTTGAAATTTTCTGCTAGGAGCTTCTATTCATTTGTGGTAGGAGTTTCATTCAAATGAAATTTTGTTCTAGGACTTTCATTTAAATGAAATTTTGTGTTAGGAGCTTCATTTGAATGAAATTGTGCGTTGGGACGTTCATTTTATTGAAATGTTGTGCTAGGGGTTTCATCTTAACGAAATTTTGCGCTGGAAGTTTCACTTTAATGAAATTTTGTCTTAGGAGTTTCATTTTATTCAAATGTTGTGCTGGGAGTTTCATGTAAATGAAATTTTGTGTTAGGAGTTTCATGTTTTGAAATTTTCTGCTAGGAGCTTCTATTCATTTGTGATAGGAGTTTCATTTGAATGAATTTTTGTGGTAGGAGTTTCATTGAAATGAAATTTTGCGCTAGATGTATTATTTTAATGAAATTTTTCCTTAGGCGCTTCATTTTATTGAAATGTTGTGCTGGGGCTTAAATCTTAAGGAAATTTTGCGCTGGAAGTTTCACTTTAATGAAATTTTGTCTTAGGAGTTTCATTTTATTCAAATGTTGTGCTAGGAGTTTCATTTAAATGAAATTTTGTGTTAGGAGTTTCATGTTTTGAAATTTTCTGCTAGGAGCTTCTATTCATTTGTGATAGGAGTTTCATTTGAATGAATTTTTGTGGTAGGAGTTTCATTGAAATGAAATTTTGCGCTAGATGTATTATTTTAATGAAATTTTTCCTTAGGCGTTTCATTTTATTGAAATGTTGTGCTGGGGCTTAAATCTTAAGGAAATTTTGCGCTGGAAGTTTCACTTTAATGAAATTTTGTCTTAGGAGTTTCATTTTATTCAAATGTTGTGCTAGGAGTTCCATTTAAATGAAATGTTGTCTTAGGAGTTTCATTTTAGTCAAATGTTGTGCTAGGAGTTTTATTTAAATGAAATTTTGTGGTAGGAGTTTCATGTTTTGAAATTTTCTGCTAGGAGCTTCTATTAATTTGTGGTAGGAGTTTCATTTGAATGAAATTTTATCTTAGGAGATTCATTTTATTGAAAATTTGTGCTAGGAGTTTCATTCAAATGAAATTTTGTTCTAGGACTTTCATTTAAATGAAATTTTGTGTTACGAGCTTCATTTGAATGAAATTGTGCGTTGGGACGTTCATTTTATTGAAATGTTGTGCTAGGGGTTTCATCTTAACGAAATTTTGCGCTGGAAGTTTCACTTTAATGAAATTTTGTCTTAGGAGTTTCATTTTATTCAAATGTTGTGCTAGGAGTTTCATTTAAATGAAATTTTGTGTTAGGAGTTCCATGTTTTGAAATTTTCTGCTAGGAGCTTCTATTCATTTGTGATAGGAGTTTCATTTGAATGAATTTTTGTGGTAGGAGTTTCATTGAAATGAAATTTTGCGCTAGATGTATTATTTTAATGAAATTTTTCCTTAGGCGTTTCATTTTATTGAAATGTGCTGGGGCTTAAATCTTAAGGAAATTTTGCGCTGGAAGTTTCACTTTAATGAAATTTTGTCCTAGGAGTTTCATTTTAGTCAAATGTTGTACTAGGAGTTTTATTTAAATGAAATTTTGTGGTAGGAGTTTCATTTTTTGAAATTTTCTGTTAGGAGCTTCTATTAATTTGTGGTAGGAGTTTCATTTGAATGAAATTTTATCTTAGGAGATTCATTTTATTGAAAATTTGTGCTGGGAGTTTCATTTAAATGAAATGTTGTTCTAGGACTTTCATTTAAATGAAATTTTGCGTTAGGAGCTTCATTTGAATGAAATTGTGCGTTGGGGCGTTCATTTTATTGAAATGTTGTGCTAGGGGTTTCATCTTAACGAAACTGTGCGCTGGAAGTTTCACTTTAGTGAAATTTTGTCTTAGGAGTTTCATTTTATTCAAATGTTGTGCTAGGAGTTTCATTTAAATGAAATTTAGTGTTAGGAGTTTCATGTTTTGAAATTTTCTGCTAGGAGCTTCTTTTCATTTGTGATAGGAGTTTCATTTGAATGAAATTTTATCTTAGGAGATTCATTTTATTGAAAATTTGTGCTGGGAGTTTCATTTAAATGAAATTTTGTTCTAGGACTTTCATTTAAATGAAATTTTGTGTTAGGAGCTTCATTTGAATGAAATTGTGCGTTGGGACGTTCATTTTATTGAAATGTTGTGCTAGGGGTTTCATCTTAACGAAATTTTGCGCTGGAAGTTTCACTTTAATGAAATTTTGTCTTAGGAGTTTCATTTTATTCAAATGTTGTGCTAGGAGTTTCATTTAAATGAAATTTTGAGTTAGGAGTTTCATGTTTTGAAATTTTCTGCTAGGAGCTTCTATTCATTTGTGATAGGAGTTTCATTTGAATGAATTTTTGTGGTAGGAGTTTCATTGAAATGAAATTTTGCGCTAGATGTATTATTTTACTGAAATTTTTCCTTAGGCGTTTCATTTTATTGAAATGTTGTGCTGGGGCTTAAATCTTAAGGAAATTTTGCGCTGGAAGTTTCACTTTAATGAAATTTTGTCTTAGGAGTTTCATTTTATTCAAATGTTGTGCTAGGAGTTTCATTTAAATGAAATTTTGAGTTAGGAGTTTCATGTTTTGAAATTTTCTGCTAGGAGCTTCTATTCATTTGTGATAGGAGTTTCATTTGAATGAATTTTTGTGGTAGGAGTTTCATTGAAATGAAATTTTGCGCTAGATGTATTATTTTACTGAAATTTTTCCTTAGGCGTTTCATTTTATTGAAATGTTGTGCTGGGGCTTAAATCTTAAGGAAATTTTGCGCTGGAAGTTTCACTTTAATGAAATTTTGTCTTAGGAGTTTCATTTTATTCAAATGTTGTGCTAGGAGTTTCATTTAAATGAAATTTTGAGTTAGGAGTTTCATGTTTTGAAATTTTCTGCTAGGAGCTTCTATTCATTTGTGATAGGAGTTTCATTTGAATGAATTTTTGTGGTAGGAGTTTCATTGAAATGAAATTTTGCGCTAGATGTATTATTTTACTGAAATTTTTCCTTAGGCGTTTCATTTTATTGAAATGTTGTGCTGGGGCTTAAATCTTAAGGAAATTTTGCGCTGGAAGTTTCACTTTAATGAAATTTTGTCTTAGGAGTTTCATTTTATTCAAATGTTGTGCTAGGAGTTCCATTTAAATGAAATGTTGTGCTAGGAGTTCCATTTAAATGAAATTTTGTCCTAGGAGTTTCATTTTATTCAAATGTTGTGCTAGGAGTTTCATTTAAATGAAATTTTGTGGTAGGAGTTTCATTTTTTGAACTTTTCTGCTAGGAGCTTCTATTAATTTGTGGTAGGAGTTTCATTTGAATGAAATATTCAGTTAGGAGTTTTATTTTAATGAAGTTTTGTGGTAGGAGCTTCATTTAAATGAAATTTACTTTAGGGGTTTCTTTTTAATAAAATTTTGATTTAGGAGTTTCATTTTAATGAAATTTTGTCTTAGACGTTTCATTTTATTGAAATGTTGTGCTAGGGGTTAAATCGTAACGAAATTTTGCACTGGAAGTTTCATTTTAATTGAAATTTTGTCTTAGGAATTTCATTTAAATGAAATTTTGTCTTAGGAGCTTCATTTTATTGAAAATTTCTGCTCAGAGTTTCATTTTAATGAAGTTTTGTTTTAAGTATTTCATTTTATTGAAAATATGTGCTCGGAGTTTCATTTAAATGAAATTTTGCGTTAACAGCTTCATTTAAATGAAATTTACGTTAGAAGTTTCATTTAAATGAAATTTTGTTGTAGGAGTTTCTTTTAAATGAAATTTTGTCTTAGGAGTTTCATTTTATTGAAGTGTTGTGCTACGAGTTTCAATTAAATAAAATATTGTCTTAGGAGTTTCATTTGATTGAAATTTTATGCTAGGAGCTACTTTTAATTTTCATTTGAATGAAATTTTGTGTAAGGAGTTCTATCGAAGATATACCTACATTTCTAAAGATCGTTAAGTGAAACTGTGCCATACTTTAGTTTTTCATCACTTTTAATATCAACAGGGACAGTACTAAAGAGGTATGATATAATATTTTAGCAGTTATATGTTTTCTGGTTCAAACCACGACTGTGTAACGTCGCATTACTTCAGGTCCGCGTAGTTAGCACTATAAAGCACAAACGTCGGGTTCTATTCAGAACGTTAGAGCTTTATGACAGCACGACCGACCATTCTCGAAAAAATTGCAATCCTGAGCATTAACGTCGGAAGCTGTACAGATTGTTAGTGCTCCGTTAGTGCTTTGTAACTTACGTAAGCACGAAAGGCCGTTTGGGTTTTTCTCAAAAACTTCCGGTCCCGCTAAAGCAAGTTGGAAAGCACTAACGATCCGCACAGATCACGGCGTTAGTGTTTCAAAAACGGGTAGGTTGTTGACCAGCACAAAGGTGTGTCATTTTCTCGAAAACGGCCGGTTGTGCTGATGCATGTTGTAAAGCAGTAACGATCCTCGTATGTGTCGACGTTAGTGCTTTCAAAACGGGGGGGGGGGGGGGGGGTTGTCGACACTGCACAAGAGGGTGTCATTTTCTCGAAACGATCGGTCCTGCCTATGCATGTTTTAAAGCACTAACGATCTGTTAATGCATTCAAAGCGAGTAGGTTGTTAACATTGCATAAGCGAATGTCATTTTATGAAAGCTGACCATTTTGTTAATGCAAGCTATAAAGCACTAACGTTAGTGCTTTGATTGTCAATGCACGGATCTCATTACTTAATCACTTCAGATTTCAGAATAAAAATATTTGCAGCAAAAATATCTACAAATATTGGAAAAATCAGTATGATTTACAGTATTTCACTCATCCTTCTCCTTTGATTTCAATTAATTAATATTATATTATAATAAAGATGAGTTTGCCAAGCGCTGTGAAAGCTGCCTGAAAAATAGATGGGAGTGCCAATAAAAATTTTTTTTTCAATATCGAGTACTCGAATACTGAATTTTGATTGGGAATCGCGAAGCTTAAATAAAAGCTATTTAAAAGCTTTATAACTTTGAAATTTGTGTATACACCGACGTTTACCACAAAGTAATTCAATAAAGAGCTTGACTTTCTTGGGTGTAATCAAAAGGCTTTTAATTTAAATAAAATCAACGTAAAAGTGAAGTTAAAAGTATCTAAAATTTATATCCGCGCATAATAATAATAATAAAATGGTAAATAAACTTTTGTGTATTACGTTATGCTTACTACTAAAATTAAAAGGAATCGAAACGGTTCGTTGGTGATAATAAAATTAAAAATGTCTTTGTCGGTACGACCTTTAGATTGACTTGTTTGCTCGTTGGTATCAACATCAAAGCGAATGATTTTCATCAGACCTCGCTTTTAATGCCTCATTTGATCAGATGACAACAAAAGCTTGTTTGTAATATAATAAATAAATATATATTGTCAAAATTGTAACACAAATAACAGGCGGGGGGGGGGGGGGTGTCTGACGACACTCAGGTATCTAACTCTACCTAAATGTCGTCGGCTTTGTGGTCAATCCATTTCGGTGATGACAACTAAAACTAGGTACCGGCCATAAATAATTAAAGGCGACACGAGTTTTACTGTTTAAACTTTTTCGAAATTTTTTGGTATATGGATTGTTAATAAGGGTACGGGCACCCCGTGGTGTAAAGACAAAAAGTCCCATAGGACTTAAAATTTATGAAGGTTTCGACCTGCGTGTCTATAAAGTCTAAAATCAAAGTTGCAGATTGTATCGACATATTGAGCTACAATATCTATACAGTTTAGCACCCCATTTGTCTAATCAGAAGTACTTGGTGAAACCCATTAGATGCTGGCGTAAAGTCAAAAAGAGGGTTGTAGGGACAATCGAGAATAAGGCACACGAACCTTCTCCCTTGAGTTTTTTAAATTCTTTTCGTTATTGGCAGTGATCGTAGTACGTAGTGATGTTTCGACATATGGTTATCTTCAGGTTTTGAGTGACAATACGAAGAACATTTTTAAAGATAATTATTAAAAATGTTATTGTACCATCTCTAATTAATATATTTTTCCCCCTTACGATGCCGCCAATTTTATAAACGTAACTTTCTTCATTATTACTCAAAGCCTGAAGATGCCTATACGTCGAAACATGGCGCTTAATTTAAATATCATTTAAATTAATAAATCACTAATCATCACGATCACTGATTAATAACAACAATAATAAAAAACAAACACAAAATCAAGGGGGAGGTTTCGTGTGCCTTATTCTTCGATTAATGGGAAGTAATGTAGCATATGTTCCTCCCCTCAAAAGATTGAAATTTTTACGCAATTCCACAATTTATTAGAAGTCACAAAAGGTCAATGGAACCCTAATCAATGCATTTATAAGCGAACCAAGGCCACCCATGGTGTTTTTTTCGCTGTACCTTTTGTACCATGTTACCCAGGAAGGATTGGATTAAGCCTTGACTTGGTCCTATATTTATATTTTACCGATTTTGACAGAACCTAATTGCTGACACAAAACGTGCTTCGCACTCACGTTTCATATATTTTGTAGTAGAAAAAGAAGAGATAAAGTTTCGCCATACTCGCCAGTTTTGGGACCTTCTTCAAAATGAGAACACGTAATGGAAGAATATTGACTTCCTGAGACCTCAGACATGTAAAGACATTATATGGGCAGGACATCGAAGAGCTGTCGCAATGGAGCTTATATGGGCATATTATGGTACTCGAGTGTTTGAAAATGGAAGAAGAACGTTTGAGTCAGTGGCGTCATTTAGGGGGGGCAGTGTTGACTCCCCTGGAATTACTACTACCAAAAGAAATTACGTTATACTTATAAAACTGACAATTACGCTCCTTTTTCAAAAAAAATCGAAAGGCAGAGATATTCGACCCCCCCCCCCTCCCTGGGATTTTGATAATTATCCTCAAACTTTGAGGGTGAACCATGGAGATACTTGATGAGTTGGTAAAGGCCTATCGTTAATGTAATGGTTACCCCAACCGAAGGAGCTGAAAACGGAAATGGAAGTGTGCATATCTTAATGTAACTTTTAGCGGCCTTTGAACGTGGCCGATGGGAGGATGAAAGGAGGAGACTGTGCGCAGGCATGGAGATAGAGATGCATCCCAACAACTTGATTGGGTGGATGTTGGAGGGATCTGAAAACTAGTCACGGGCAGAAAATTTTATGAAGGGAACTCTATGAAGCAAGGGAGAGAGAATGGTGGGAGTAAAGATAGGATGAGCTACGCATAGGTTTGTTCTCGAGCCTAACATCTAGGTGGCGCCGCGACGGATACCCGGCCGTTCCACTTAACCTGGTAGAGTTAGGAAAGGTTTTTAGTGGGTAAACCTCACTTAGATGGCGAGGGAGTCCCACACTTCCTCCCGCTATAGCCCCGAGCGGGGAGGGGGGGCTCTAATAGGTTTCTCAAACCTCGATAAAAAAAAATGATCGGGCATTTGACAAAGTGTACATTTTTTGCATTCATTTCACGTTTCAAATTTACTTCATCTTCAGGAGTTCAAAGGGTAAAAGGCTAAGTTCTTCGTAAAATGATGAGTTTTGCATTTGAATAAAGCCTCAATATAATCTTTCAAAAAAGTTTTTCGTCCAAAGCATTTCCCGTATATCTATTATCGTAAACTCGAAATGCTACCGCAGATACGCTTCAGTATAAAATTTTTTGGTCCTTCGATACGGATTGAAATTTTTATCTGTCCTAACCGTTTCAGATTTTTTTCCAAAGTTAGTATAAACACACAAGATCCTATCTATAAATAATCAAGTTCTCATTTTAATCTCGCACAGTCCTTGCATTCGGGAGGGAAGAGAATGCTTCGTATTAAGCGATTCGGGTTTGGAAAGCTTCGCTCGAAGTGGTGAGCCCATCTGAATGGAGGGCGATGGTGGTGTAAGAATGGCAATCTTCGTTGTTAAATTAATGGAAAGCGTGACGGTGGATTTATTTTAAACTCACTCGATGGACCTAAAATCCTATAAAGCGGTTTAGTTTTAAAGCGGGCCGTGTCAAGGTGTTCGCGTGCTTTCCCATGTTTCACACCGCGGCGCTAGTATTTGTGTTTCGTTTCTCGTACGTGCTTCGCCCACAACTCAAAGAGGTGAATTCGAGGTGAACGCCATGGGGAGTTCAAAGCCAAAAAAAACGAAAGATCTGACAATGATTTTTCGTGCGCTAGCACTACCGGCGAAGGACATTCGAACAAAGTAAGCGACGACGTTTCGAAATCTTTACTTTGAAACGTCATCGGTGCTCAAAGTTCGGAAAAATCCGATTAGGGATGGATGCGCTTTTTTGCACGGGAATGACATTCTTTGGTTTGGTTTTTTGTTTTTTTTCAAATACGGAAGTTCCAAAATTTTAAAATTCTACAATTATTCTCCACATTCCTGCGAATTTACTGACATTTTCGAATAACATTATGCTCGACAGTTCATCGGAATCAAACCTAAATACTTGATTTCCAAAAACGTATATTTTGCTTTATTTTTTCAATTTGGAAATCGTATAAACCAAAATTCTACAATTATGAAATTAGAAAAACATCTAGAATTGGTAATGGATTCGTTACAGTTTTTGGAATTCGAAAATTTGAATTGCCCATGACTCGATAATCTTTATTGTTTTTTCGAAATCGTAAATAAAAATTTCCAGCGGTGTCATTTCAGTACATATTTTACAAGGGGGGGGGGGGGGGGCAAGTATAGTAAAAAGGAAAAAAATGGTCCGCTGCAGGCGAATTTTTTTTTTAAAAGGGGCGTGATTGTCAGTTTCGTAAGTTTAACGCACTTTTGTAGCAGTAATTCCGGGTGGGGGGGCAGGTTAACTGCCCTACCTTGGCCCCCCTGAAAATTTCACAATTACAATTACAAAATATAATATAATTCTTTCTGCAAGCGAATTTCCTAAATTTTAGAATCTGTTATGTCTCAAAAACAGTTACAGTGAAATCCAAAAATTCTGAATTTTAATGCTATAAAATTGGATAGAATTTTTTAATTCGTATGAATTTGCTAAAATTTCAAAATTGATTATGACTCGATAATCATTATTGTTTTTAGAATTAGGAAAAGATGTATATAAATGATTCTATAAAATTTTGGATGATGTCGTGCACATTTGCTAAAATTTTTAAACTGGTGGTTTTATCATTTTTGGAATATATGTAGAAATGATGCAGACTAAAATACAAAAATTCTAGAATTTGAGAATTATAGAATAACAGAATTTTTTTAATTTGTGCCAATGCGTTGCAAATTTAAAACCGGTAATGTTTCAATAATTTTTATGGTTTTCACAATTTAGAGATTAGAGAAATTGGAGAATTCTAAATTTGCAGAATTCTTGAATTATAAAATTGGATAAAGCTTCTAAATTCGTGCGAATTTATTGGAGTTTTAGAATTTGTTAAGGCTCGACAGTCGACAGCCACTGTGCTTGCCAAACAGCGTCGTGCCCCCCCCCCCCGCCCCCAGTTATGTCCGAGAAGGCCGCTAAAAGTAGTTGGTTCTGCACAATGCCCCAAATCGCGCACGTTTTTCACCACAACTTCGCCACCCGTCGGACGATCGGGCCAGGACTTTCACCGAAATTCTTTGAGATGCGCACGGCGATCGGTCGGGAACAATTTCAAAAATAAAAATTTTCATTTTTCATCTTTCCAATCGAACAAAATTAAATCTATTTCTTCTTGCGAAAAAGTTTCAAATTGTTCCGCACAAAGGAACGTGTTTCGGGCGTGCGCTATACACGGTACCGTTTCTTTGCCAAAAGGGCCTTCCGATCATCGGTTTTTGGTTTCATCTCGAACTCCCAATCGATACCAAAATTACGAGTAAACTCGTAAAATACGAAAATTCTAGAATTTGAGAATTATAGAATAATAAAGTCGAATAGAATTTTTTTAATTTGTGCCAATTCGTTGCAAATTTAAGAGTAATGCTTCAATAATTTTTATGTTTTTCACAATTTGGAGATTAGAGAAATTGGAGAATTCTAAATTTGCAGAATTCTTGAATTATAAAATTATAAAGCTTTTAAATTCGTACAAATTTATTGGAATTTTAGAATTTAGAATTAGACTGGAATACATAACTTCGAAAGATCCAACCTTTTTCCCCTTCGGGTAACGTAACCTCAAAAATTTTTTCTTCCTTATGAACCTTCTTATGACTTAACGCTGTACCAACTGTGCTTGACGGACAAATTTCCAAACAGCGCCCCCCCCCCCCCCCCCAACTATGTCCGAAAAGGCCGCTAAAATTAGTTGGTTCTGCACAATACCCCAAATCGCGCACGTTTTTCACCACAACTTCGCCGCCCGTCGGCCGATCGGCCCAGGACTTTCACCGAAATTCACCGATCGGCCGGGAACAATTTCAAAAATAAAAATTTTACATTTTTCACGCGAATCGTCGGTTTTTGGTTTTATCTCCACTCTCAATCGATACCAAAATAACGAGTAACCTCGGAAAATTGCGCGAATTGCAACGGAGAAATGCGGCGTCTCGACGGAGACGCACGCTTGACGAGATTGTATCGCTTCCCTTCACTGCTTGTAAATTTCCCAAATAAAAATCAGAGTAATAAAAGAGGAATCGATAGCATTCAAATCTTCATTTTGGAAGAAGCTTCCATTAAGTCTTTTTGGAAATAAAAATGGAAGAACATTCCATCTTCCTGTTAATTTATTCGACAAATAAATTCGCAGAGAAGCATTATTGCCTCTAAAAGAATTCAATTTGGTTAAATTCAGACAATAATCCTACTGACGCGACGTTTCGTCACACATTTCAAATCGAAAACATATATCTCATTAGCGGTTTCATCTTCATGGTGGTCTTCTGGCAAAACGATTATTAAAAATTTTCTCGGTTATACGAACTTATAATAGTAGTGATTTGTGACATCCGCGTTCTTCAACAACAAAAAGAAGAAGAAGAAAGAGATTGAAAAAAAAATTAAGACTTAATTAATTTCGATTTGGAGGTTAAAAACTCTTTTGGTTAATTTTAAAATCATATTTCAACCACCAGGTTAAGCTGTCTTCTTTAACTTGTTATACGTATGATATTGGTCTTCTCTACTGGCGCCTATTTTTAATTTACCTAGTCAAGGTTTCGGTTTTTTTTATTACTATTTAAAGCGTATCGCAGATGGTTACCGCCTTTAATAAAATCAACTTATAGCTTCACTAACCTTTTAAATAAAAATGATTTGTACGGAACGATTTTATTACAAATAATCTCGAAAAAAAAAGCTCGTTATTAAATGTCATTTTAACGAAAGCGAGAGGCACGTTTTTCAATGCGAGATTCATGAATGAAGCTGTAGATTGTGTTTCTTTTTCTTATTGGGACGGTGAAGGTGCAGTTTTTTTTTCTTTGTGGTCGTCCAGTAATAATAGTGGCTGGAATAAACAGAGGTTCATATACATAATTATATGTTTGTTTAGCAGACAGCTTTGGGCGTAGTTCTTACGGTGATGATTGATGGCGCCACTTACCACCCGTGCCAACTGCTTGTTTTATAATAACCTTACTCCATACCTGGCATTTTTACCTACCAAAAGAAAAAAAGGAAACTGGCGAGGTACCTACGCTTAGATTTATTCAAAACAATATGCTTACGTCACTGAAAAGCTCGCGCAAATATGCCTTAATTGCGATTGTTACTCAATTCCCCTTGTAGACCGTTTGATGATCTCCAACAGAGCCGGAGCTCTGTTTAATAGTGTTAAACAACGACAATCTCACGTTAATAACCTAACAATTTAGTGCTCGTTAGTGTAATGTATAATTTTTTTCAAAACACTAAGTAGATTCCATTGTACCTACCACGGTATAGGTACATATTTGGCTTGCCAAGCTTTTAGATTACCGCACGTTATTTGTACAGCGCGAGCTTATTTACACACGGACACGGACACACGAGAATCAATTTAGAGAGATGAAAATTCGTGAGAAAATTAATTAAATTGTAGTAGGTACATTTTCCCCTTTAACTATCTTAGCCCCCCCGAGAAACGGTTTATTGTAAAAATTCAACTCATAAATATTGCGTACGGGGGTAATATAATTCGTGGAGAATTTATTACCAAAACTTTTATATAAAAGCAAAACTAAACATCATAAAATGAAATTTATTGGAAATATAAAATAATTAATTGTATTGTAAAAATAAGCATATAAATGTTGTGCTTTTATGAGTTATTCGGGGCAAATGTAATAAATATCATTTGCAATTTATCACATCACAATTATCTTTTAGCTATAATAGATAATAATTAAAGTCAAGGGGAAAACATTTTCTAATTAAAGATCAACTCGGGAATTTTTAGTTCATTAAGTACAATGTTAGGTACATACATTTTTAATAACGACCGTTTTACGATTCGGTTTCAAAAGAAAAATTGCACACTTACTAAACGTTTTAAGTTAAAAGGCAGTAAATTTTAATACGGTTTTTTTTTAATGGATCTCCTACTCAATAATTAACAATTTCGAATAAATGCATTGGATTGATACTTATTTGTTTGTACTCATTACATATCCAGTAATATTGAAAACACAGCATTGTTATGTTAAATATTGACTTTATGTTGTATAGTAATATTTACTAAATATGTATGTTATATTGTTTAAATGTCGATTTTCAATATTTAATAATATTGTACACGCAATATTGGTATATACATTATTGTGTGCACATTTGTACAATATTTGAATTTACACTAAATAGCAATATTTACTAAATATTACAAATATGTATGTTATATTGCTTAAATATCGATTTTCAAAATTTAGTAATATTGTACATGCAATATTGGTACATTATTGTGTGTAGAATATTTGAATTTACATTAATTAGCAATATTGATTAAATATTGCAAATATTGTTCTTATATTCACTAAATATTGTATTTCTAATATTTTTATAATATTACAAAAACATATTCCTCCAATACTGGTTGCAGTTCGACAATATTACCCCCAAAATTTCTATATTGAGCCAATATTCCGCCAAGATAACGCCAATAAACGGTGCTACATGGGATTGTTTGAACATCATTACGACCTGCTATCCTCGAAGAGCCCATTGTCAAAGTATGAACTGAGTGCGCAAAACGCCAAATTCCAGACACATCATTAGGAGTACCCAAAAGAACCGTGGAAACGTAAATATCGTTTATGTAGTGCCTGTTGGTTGTTGTTGTAGATGCCTACAATAAATGGGTGGAAGTCAAGACCACCAACACAACGACGAGTATAGCAACGAGCTTTTTCCAGCACATTGATCCCGATTATTGTGGGATCAGATAATGGCAAACAAATTGTTTCTTAAGAGTTCAATGCGTTTTTGGAGATGAAGGTAGTTAAATACCTACCATAAACTATCTGCTCCCTATCACCCACCTACCAATGGTCAGGTTGAAAGGTATGTCGGAACCGTGAAAGATTCACTTGATAAAATGCAGACTACGAAAAGTTCTTTACATAGAGACATTAATGGACGTCTGAGACAATACAGAAAAGTTCCGCATTCGACCGCTGGGTGATCACCTGCGCAACTACCCATGTAGCACCGTTTATTGGCGTTAGCTTGGAGCAATATTAGCGCAATATAGAGAGATTGGGACAATATTCTCGAACTGCAGCCAATGCAATATTTAGTGAATATAAGAACAATATTTGCAATATTTAGTAAATATTGCTATTTAATTTATATTCAAATATTGTACACACAATAGTGTACCAATATTGCGGGTACAATATTACTAAATATTGAAATCTATATTTAAGCAATATAACATACATATTTGTAATATTAAGTAAATATTGATATTCAATGTAAATTCAAATATTGTACATAAAACAATATACCAATATCGCGTGTGTGAAGGCTGACTTCTTAACCGGGTGATCGATGGTTCGAGTCCTACATGAAGCAGAAGCCTTTTTCAGCATCACCGATCTCCTCCAAGTCTACATGTCCTGAGGAAGGAACCGCCGAGGCACATGGAGCCCTGCAGGCGCTGCGCACTGGGAAATAGTCCCTGAGAACAGTTAGGACTTTGGGGTGGCGCAGGTCACCCCCTTTCCTACTATTTTGGTACACATTACAAAACAATAATGGGCCAATATTGTATAAATATTTTCCTCAATATTGAAAGAATATCGTTTAGTAACATTTAGCCAATATGTAAAATTGTTCACATTTAAATGTTGTGGCAATATTGTAGGTACATTAATATTCTACCAATATATTTACAATGAAATGCCAATATTACACCAATATTAAATGCTACATGGGTACTTCTTGGACGCATGATTGGACATCGTACATACTGAAAATGTACGAGAACGGATTACGGAAAAATATCTTTCGGAATTCATACCGAATTGTCGGAAATTTCATCCCGGTTTATCTCCTTTTAAATAATACACGGATGGACAAATGGCTCTCGGGAGTTATCTCTGCAAAACTAGGCGATATTCACTATGAAATACAATTCAATGGAAAAACCAATAAACCAATGAGAAGTTTTCAGCCCATTGAACTTCAAGACCAAACAGAGTCAGAATCGACTGAACCGAGCGAACCAAGGCAGGCACACCGATGAACCCATTTTTACGGAGATAACAATCATCACCCTCAACCTTCAGTCGATCAACCACCCGCTCAGCTACATCCGGATCGAGTGTTACTCAACCACCTCTAGGAAACAAAGAACATTCGTTTCGCCCATCTGCAAGAGATCGCCGACCAACAGACTTTTGCACTCCCAAGTGAAAACAAGAGTATCTCAAAGGATGGCGGAGACTCGAACCTGGAGCCTAGATTCAGTGGAACATAAAAACGGATGTTTTACCTAGAGACTCAAAAAATCCACAAGCGAGCCATGGCGATCCAAGCCGTACGTACCACCACATTCTTTAACGGTTTCTCCATTGTCAGACTGCTTGGGCAACGGCGATATCGCGTCCTCACCACCTCTTCCCAAACTTAGGTACACTTGGAATATGTGATCGGATATGCAGGTGCAAATATGGACAAACGCCTTTCTTCTACGATTAGTGGGAGGGTTGTCACCTTGATCCTGGATTACGTTAGGACATTTGATTAGAGTCGTACAACTACACGTCACTCAAGCCATCCCACACGTGATGGTATTTGTCGCAAACTTTAAATCTATTCTGTAGTGATCGTGGCGAAAATTGCAAAATAAACTTGGAGCCATTAAAGGAAGAATCCAGATGAACAACTGTAATTAGCGTTGGTCATACAAAACAGCTTGTGTTACTTTCCGACGTGAAGCGGAGCTTGTTTTCTATGATTTACCGTTACACCCGTAACATAAACTCGATGGTACTGGAAGGGGAGCGGTTCTAATGGTAACCAAATTCGGTTAGTTAAGTTAGTATAGCAGATGGTGATTCGATCAAGCCCATACGATGCATGCCCTTGGTTATTACACAGTGCCCAGAAGGTATAGCCACAAAAAGCAGATTCCTTCTTGATACCAAACTGATGATGACCTCCTTCGCTTGTGGGAATTGTGCCGGAATTGGATGTCTTGAGTTATTAGGATCTGGACTAAAAAGCACTTGTTTTGAGGCCAGTTGGGCTAACGGATCCTTTTTACCGGTACGCCCATTAACACACACGAGCTCCATACTATTTCTGATTGCTCTGTCTGTCTGGTGGCACCCCAGAGGTGGTCTAGTGCTTGTGGTGCTTCTACTTCCGTAATATCACTGCAATACAGTTGGAAATTTTTCTAATGGTTGGGATGCCACTTTTGCACCAAGAAAAGTGTGGTACACTCTCTCTAATATTAGTTGAAAGACCAGAGCAACTGATCACCCCCCCCCCCCCAACTTAGGCATTCGCTTGATTGCCTCGCCTAGAATGCGAAAGAGAAGAAATCTTTCCTTTTGAGATGCAAGCTAGCATGACCTGCGGTCACACGTAGGGGTCCAGTAGAAACAGGCACAGAAAGACATCCATGACGGCTGTGGTGAGGCTTATCGTATCCCACTTACTTTCAATTATTAATCATTCATTTGCGGTACAAAGTACAATGCAATGCATATTTATACGAATTTGTTAAAATTAGACACGGTGGTACCGGTGGTACTTACCAGATTCAAGAGCTTTTAATCCACCACAAGAATCCCTACAAATCGAGACTAAAGTACCAGATTTTGTTTAAAAGCGGCATAAGAAGGTCAAATAATATAAAAACCAAGACCAATCTTGAATCACGAATTCAAGTTTAGGAAACGGGTGGCGTGGCCACGAGTTATTTTAAAGAATTGTTTTTTAAAATACAATTTATGAACCAAAAAACACGGAATAATGGGGATACCTCGCTATTGCCCTCCGAGGAGATTTTTGAATTTCGTCTAAACCTATAAACATCATTGAACAAAAAATATATTTTCGAATTTAAATGGGGTAAGCTAAACGTTGGGCTTTCGAATGACACTACCTTGCTTCAAAAATAAGAAGTTTAATTGAAAAAGTTCAAAATATTTGAGGGTGGTTTTCAAATAGTACCTTTGGACACTTCCCACAATTTTGGACATTTTTGAAAAAAAATCATGTAGTAATGTAGTAAATCTTAAAAAGGTTCGTTCTTGCCTTACGTTTGGCACTGTCGCCCTGTCAACAGAATTTCCAAAATGAAGGACAAAATTTTAGGCCACAATGTAATGAAGATTTGACAACCAAGACATTAACTCTAACCGATTAAAGCAGCTCTCCAGGGAATAATTCGTGTGTCCCTGGACACAAGCTCGTCTGGCACACATTCAATGTATACCTAAACTATTTAAATGGAAAAGTTTCAGGATAATTCGTCACCAAGTAGTTCGAAACTCCAGAAGTGGTTTTCAGACGGACAGATGAGTAGAACGACGTGCAAAATGTGCTGAAAAATTAGAATTGATCTGTATAATAATATTTTCTTGTGGATACCAAATTACACAATTAAATTTCCCCTAGATTTGAACATACTGTATATACCTATAAATTTTCGCTCAATTTTTACTCATAAATGAAAAATTCTTGTAACGTAAATTAATTAACCTGCACGCAAGTGACAAAATATCATCGACTGATACCGACGACCCGTGTTATGTTGTTGAATTTTCTTTGAAAACGACGTGAAAACTTCGAGAAATGTCGAATAATCCGTAACAGAAACAAGGGAAAAAACAATTCGTGTTTACAGATTGACTTGTAGTTAAATTAACAAAAGTTACGTTGGTCCGCCGGGTGGTTCTGCAAAAATGTCCCAATTAGTTCTTTGCTTAAATTATTTCTTAAAACTTGAGTTTAAGTTACGATCGTAACGCGAATAAGAAAAGTTAAGATCATAGGGGTCATCTATCGCCCTGAGAAAAACGAGCTGTTCATATTTACTGACAAACTCCCAGTCTAACACTTGGCAAATATTTAACAACTGTTGTACTTCTCATGACTGTTCCGCTGACCATCAGAATGTTATCCATCTAAACTCAATTTTGTCCACTTTCTCCGATAAGAAATCGAGAATATTATAACGAGTCGAGTCTAGCATCCAAATGAAAAACAATTTATCACGGTGGCCCGTACGAGACGAATTTGCCGACAGACAGGTGCTTATGTATTTGACAAGAGGACAAAAACCCACTGAAGTAGACCTCTCTTAAGTACAATAGGATGCTTAAAGGTGTAAATATCAGTATTGAACGTCCTCTGGGCTACCGCAAAGCAATGTTTTCAAAACGCTTTTAATACTCTTTTAAGTACAAAGTTTGGTCTTTGTGTACATCATAATACCGAAAGACTTTCTTATAATAGAGCGGCACCTTTGCTTAGATTATCTCGGTATAGTTTAACGTACTTAAAAGGACTCTAAAACTCTAACCCATAGAGAAGTGTTAGAATTAGGTCGATCCTTGCCCCGTTTTTTTTGTTTTTTTTTGGTATGAAACGTACGAAATTAGTCAAAAATTTCCCTCGTATGAAAATACCAATAACGTAATAATGTTCGTCGTACATTTGTGTAAACGTACCTTTATTGGTTGATGGCATTTTCGAGTATATAAGGAAATTGCGTCAGTAGTAGATAATTTAATAGCGATGAACTAAAAGCATTAAAAGCACGAACAATTTCCTCATTAAGCTAGAAAGGGCCTTAATTGTTTGAGTTAGTCATTGTTTTCAAGTTTGTACTATAAATTGGTTCATCGGTACCAATATAAAATTGTGACGCATTCATAATAACCTCCCTTTATAAATAGTGACGTAATCTGATTCTTCACGATTTCTTCAAGTTAATTGAAACGCGTATTTGGTCGAGAAAAAAATTATTAAGAAATATATTTACAAAATCTACCACTTGATAACCAACTGAATTGGAGTACAGCTCGACAGATCTAACGATGCGGGAGTGCGCAAAGTTGAAGTGAGAGAACACTAGGAGAAACAAAGACGAGCTGCAGTAAGTCACTCCGTAGTGGCTCAAATGCACCCTCCCTTCCCCTTAGTTTAATGCGCATCTGGGCGTGACCCGCATCTTTAGATCTGTCGAGCTGTAAGGCGGAAAAAGCAATGTCGCCGAGCCATTGAAAGACTTTGAGGCCCATCCCCAAAGGCTGTACACTACTGTGATTAGACCTATGTTGTGTATGTTCTTATGGGCGAAGATTTTATGCCACCACACCAGTGAAGCATACGTAATGACTGGTCTGATCATTCTGGTGTATATCCTCCAGTGGGTCATTATTGGAAACAAGCAAGTGGAGCACCAATGATGACCCACTGGATATACACCAGAATATTCAGATCATTACGTATACCTCACTGGTGTGGTGGCATAAAACCTTCACCAAGAAGAACATAAACAAACATAGCAAGGTGCAGCGAAAAGCTTAGCCTTGGAATTATGAGGGCAATGAAAGCGACTCCAACGGCAGCTATGGAGATTCTCTTGAACCTGCCGCCATTAAACCCAGTAATTAGGGTAGAGGCGCTCAGAGTGGTATACCCGGCTGAGAGTTAACCGCGAAGAGAGATCGTCGGTGCACTCGCTCATCTTTGAAGAAATCTCCAAAGATAAAAACCTCAGTGTGTTGTGATACCCAAAACAGTTTGCCCTACCAAACTGTTTAAAACAAGAATCCCCACTCGGCACGACTGTGAGAATAATTCCAATAAAGCAAAGCTTAATGGAATCGTATACTACACAGACGACTCCAGAACCACTAAGGGCACTGGCTCTGGAGCGTATGGGAGCAATGGACGGAGCTTCAAAACCTTAGGTAAGTGTAACACAGTCACAATAATGTGGGCACCTGGGCACGAGGGAATCGCAGGTAACCAGGCTGCTGAACCGGCCTGTGGGATTACATACAGGGTGTACCAATCTTACGACATTGTTCGGTATATGGCTTATTTCAAGAGCAAAAAATGTTGTTAAGAAAAATAATAGATCCCTATACCTAAAGTTTATAAAAACATAGTTATTTTGTAATATTTAATTTAAAAAATGCTTAACAAAAATTAAAGCTACATAATCAAAGATTCTATTTATGCAATAAAATACAAGGTGTTCCATTTAAAAGAAGAAAGAAAATGAAAGATCCGAGTTTCGATCCACCCTGTACACAAAGAGAGAAAATAATTGAAATGTAATCGAATGAGGAGATATTACATCATATTATAAAACTCGATTAGCCAAGAAATTGTCTTTTTCTGTAACGTACAGTAAGCTGGAGGGCGTTGATTTTAACATAAACGTACCCATAACTTTTAAAGGACTCTGTATAGCGTAGCAAAACCTTATATCAAAAGACTCGAAAAAATGTGGGCAATCCGAATTTGGCATAATATGCAGGGGCTCTCATTAAAAAAATTAAATGTTTGGTTTGTAACGAAGTTATGCAACACCCTGTATAGTTCAACATAATTTAGAACTAGTTGAAATCCCTGGATTACAAAACGAACTTCGAATACCGCAGTAACGTAAAGTATAAAAAATCTGGCCTTATCAAAAAGACAAAATTTGATAATTTCGAAATTTCGAATTTAAAGTCGAATATTTCGAAAAGTATTTGAGATATCGAAAAATTGGGACCGGATCTTGAATCTGCATAAAATTTCACATAAGATCCATATGTCAACTCGATTGCAGACAATTTCATCTCTTGCAACGCACGGACGCACGGACGGAATATTGATTCCAGTAACGAACGAAGTTCGTTGAATATGGTCCTTAAGGACATCTATTTATTTTTCTTAAAAACATTTTTTGATATCTCTTGAAATAAGCCATATACCGAACAATGTCGTAAGATTGGTACACCCTGTATAGTACAGCCAAAAAGGAGATTCAGGCAAAACTCATGAAAGAGCATTGCAGAAATTGGTCGAAAATCCCAGGACAGAGTCATTTCAAGATCTTTCTGGAAACCCCAAACCGGGACTTAGCAGCGTCCATCTTAAATTTAAGTAGGACAAAGATAAAACTTTCGACAGAGATGGTCACAGGTACAGTGACTCTATTACAAACAGCGGCGACAAGCGATGTATCGATTTTTATTGGCCGTGGTATATTTTGCCTCTTAATGGCGGCCTGACTATGTCTACCTTTGATCAGCGTGTGATTTTTATTTGGCGCTAGGATACCACCATTGAGTTCATAAAAACCCGCCCAAAATTTTGCCTCCTAATGGCGGATGGGTGGAGCTAATCGCTGCTTGTCGTCACTGTTTGTAATAGAGTCACTGTAGTCACAGGCCACTGTCACCTGAGCAAATACCCGAATAACATGAGACTGACCCGATATGCAGGGCTTATGGTGAGGTAGAAGAAACGCCTTATCACGTTATTATTACCAATGTGAGGCATTCACAAAGGCAAGGGAGCACCTACTTGGAAATGAATTGCCCTTTCAAATCAAACCAAACCAAAGGCAAGAGGACACAGATAGAGGCAAAATAGGTACCCCACATCCACAAGGTGAAACCTTCATGTCAATATCTGACGTGCCAGAGTCAGATGTATGGCTAGAGGACTCCGGAGCCAGCAATCTTCTCTGGAATAAAAGAGATTGACTCGTAGAGTTTGTTTACCCAACAGACATTCTTGTTGGAAATGGGTTAGAGTCCGAGTCCAAGAGGGGGAGGGGGGCACTCTCTTGCTCTCCTTATGGGCGCCCATGGAGATCAGAATAAACAATATGTGAAAGATGTCTTGAAAGAACATAATATTGAAGTGTGTTCGTCTTCACAAGTTGAAGAGCTTTGTGCAGGATGCATAATGGTAAAAACAGAGAAGAGCTTCATTTCATGATAGAACTGAGCCATGTTTTGTGCCAGGAGGGCTCATAAACGGAGATCTCCGATGCAAGAAATATCATTTGGTACCTCAAGGTACTTCTTTCGTTTAAAAGACGATTTTTCAAAATTTCGTCGTGTATTGTTTCTGCGCGAGAAGTACCCAAATCTCTTGCAGAAACTGCCTGAATACTAATAAAGTGCTTACTTACTGACGGAGGTGGTGAGTTTGTTAATAAAAAGGTAAAGCATGTACTAGAAGAACACGGTATAGCTCTCCGTGTGTCAATCGCCTCAGTAAAATCCCACAGAATCTCAGTTGAGAGAGTGGAAGATCAGTGATTGATGCCAAGAAATTAGGTACCCATTCGACTACGAGCAGAAGCAGCTATTGTTTTGAATAGGACAGGCCCAACAGTAATAAAAAATAAATCTACCATTGAGCTCTTGGACGGGAAAGACAGTTCAAAGCATTGATGATTTCAGTGTTTTTGGGACTGAATGTTATGTTCACGTTCCAAAAGAAAATAGAAGAAAGTGAGACAAGAAAAGTACCAAAGGCTACTATGATGAAAAGGATGGAGTTTTGGTGTGGCTTCCTCATCAAGATAAGGTGATCAGCAGTCGTGACGTTATTTTCAAAAATGAAGAACCTATTAGAGGAGGATGCAGGACGGAGGTGTTCGTGAACAGTTGCAGCCCAAGTCTGCGTTTGATAAAAAACTAAACAGATCCCCTACTACACTTAAGGTTTCCTTGGGTGGTGACCCCTTTCTTGTTGAGACGGTCAGGCATCCTGAGACTGTCGATGTCACTACTGAGGAGAGACCTACTCCTGAGGTGGCTGCTGGTGGTCGAGGTCACCCTTCCCTGAGCCTGAAGAGGTTCAAATTCATGTTGAAGGAAGGTATATCCTTTGAGGGAACTCCATCTGCAGTCAGGCTAGGTATGACCACATTCACGTGGAAACGACGTTTGTAAATGAGGAGCTGTTCGAAACAGTGTACATGGAGCAGTCTGAGGGGTGCATTAACACAAATGACCCTAAAAAGGTGTGTCTTTTGGGATGCACCTTGTACGGTCTAAAACAACCAGAGTATGGAATCAGAGAGTTGACAAAGTACCTACTTTGTAAAATAGGCTTTAAAAAGTCGATGTATGAACCTTAAAGGTAGTGGTAATGATCATGGACGCCCATACAGTAATTTACAGGGGGGGCCTTTGGGGAAGATTGAACAATTAGTTTTATTTAAATTAAAAGTTTCGTTATTTAAGAAATTATTACTGCTTAGAGTCCGAATCCAAGGGGGGCGGGGGAGCAACTGCCTTCTCTTGCCTCCCTTATGGACGCCCATGGTAACGATTTAATTTTATTTGCTGTGTACGTACATGATTTTTTATTAATTTATAAACATTCTGGTGTACACAGAATTATAAAAAGTGAACTGTCTGAGGAATTTAAGACTTAAAGATTTAGGTAAATGCCCCTTGTCAACATTAAAAAGGACAATTGTAATAATATATAGGGGGTTCTGTGTACAAAAATGCAACTTTGATGTAAATTTGCGATTCAAGTGAAAATATTTTAGGTTTGTAACCTTAAGGGTACCTCACCATATCCCAGTAACGAACTATAGAAATGTTCGTTAATAAACCCACGCACTATTGGCCCACCCTGTATAAGTTTGTTTGTTCCATGTTTGTGTCGTTAAGCGAATAAAACCTCAATATAAACAGCCCAAGACTGCCAAGCCCAGCACAAAATCAGGTACCCGCATTTTTGGAATCACTGGTTACCTCACCAGTGACTAGCTAACCAAGGAAACTGCCTAAATAAAAAGTGCAAAAATTTGTCAATATTATGTAATAAAAAATTAAGAGGTAATGCGATTTAGTCGTTTTTTAAAATTGTTTTTAACAATAAGTACCAAAAAATGCTGTTCGTTACTATAAATACCTACTAAAATAGAAAAATAAATTGAGGGGGGTGGGCCCCATCTTTTGGCGCTAATTATTTAATGTACAATTTTTGCTGTTAATTTGGATATAAAATTGACTCAAATATCGATCAAAAATTCGCGGGAATCGTCCATGTCGCTATCTACACGGGCGAGTCCATTCCCTTTAGTTGGAGGGTGAGCGCGGCAGGGATCGGTAGTGACCGTTAAATCTGTGTTAGTGAATTATTTAACCCGCAGTTTGTTAATTACAGTGTTTAATTAAACATTTGTGAACGATAAGCTCCTGAAAATGAAATTAAGGATGGATTTAAAAAATTGAATCAAATATCGATCAAAAATTCGCGGAAATCGCATAATGCGGCGATTTACGGGCGAGTCTATTCCCTTTAGTTGGAGGGTGAGCGTTGCAAGGATCGGTAGTGACCGTTAAATCTGTATTAGTGAATTATTTAAACCGCAGTTTGTTAATTGTAGTGTTTAATTAAACAATTGTGAACGATCAGCTCCTGAAAATGGAATTAAGGCGATATGAATTAAAGGTAAGCGATTTTAAATTGCACTCAAAAGATGAAATTTCGACCCACAACGGGCCCTAGTAATCAATTTGTTTATAAACAAGTGCCTGAATGAGTTCCTCCAGGTGTTTCCATGCTTCAAATCATTTGTTATGTACACAATTACAACCACAAAATGCCAAAATTCGACTCCTCCTGATAAAATTACAAAAAAGCAACTTAGTTGAAGTGTTTTTGGAGTCAATGAACCTGTAGTTTTCCATTGGAACACCTCCAGGGCCCCTTCAGGGTATTAAAATTGCACAACGCTCCTTAGTAATTCATTTGTTTATAAAATGTAACCTAGTGCCCCAACCAAGCGCTGACACAGCTCCTCCAGGTGTTCCCATGGCTCGAGTCATTTGTTATCCACCCACTAATTAACTAAATAATTAAATTACAGTCATAAAACGCGAAAATTCGACTCCTCCTGGCAGAATTATAAAATTTGCAACTATGTTGAAGTGTTTTTGGGGTCAACGAACCTGTAGTTTTCCAATGGAACACCTCCAGGGTCCCTTCAGGGTATTAAAATTGCACAACGCTCCTTAGTAATTCATTTGTTTATAAAATGTAACCTAGTGCCCCAACCAAGCGCTGACACAGCTCCTCCAGGTGTTCCCATGGCTCGAGTCATTTGTTATCCACCCACTAATTAACTAAATAATTAAATTACAGTCATAAAACGCGAAAATTCGACTCCTCCTGGCAGAATTATAAAATTTGCAACTATGTTGAAGTGTTTTTGGGGTCAACGAACCTGTAGTTTTCCAATGGAACACCTCCAGGGCCCCTTCAGGGTATTAAAATTGCACAACGCTCCTTAGTAATTCATTTGTTTATAAAATGTAACCTAGTGCCCCAACCAAGCGTTGAAACAGCTCCCTCAGGTGTTCCCTTGGCTCGAGTCATTTGTTATCCACACACTAATTAACTAAATAATTAAATTACAGTCATAAAACGCGAAAATTCGACTCCTCCTGGTAAAATTACAAAAATGCAACTTAGTTGAGGTGTTTTTGGGGTCACTGGAACACCTCCAGGGCCCCTTCAGGGTATAAAAATTGCACAACTCCCCTTAGTAACTCATTTGTTTATAAAATGTAACCTAGTGCCCCAACCAAGCGCTGACACAGCTCCTCCAGGTGTTCCCATGGCTCGAGTCATTTGTTATCCACACACTAATTAACTAAATAATTAAATTACAGTCATAAAACGCGAAAATTCGACTCCTCCTGGCAGAATTATAAATTATGCAACTTAGTTGAAGTGTTTTTGGGGTCAACGAACCTGTAGTTTTCCAATGGAAAACCTCCAGGGCCCCTTCAGGGTATTAAAATTGCACAACGCTCCTTAGTAATTCATTTTTTTATAAAATGTGACCTAGTGCCCCAACCAAGCGCTGACACAGCTCCTCCAGGTGTTCCCATGGCTCGAGTCATTTGTTATCCAGCCACTAATTAACTAAATAATTAAATTACAGTCATCAAACGCGAAAATTCGACTCCCCCTGGCAGAATTATAAAAAATGCAACTCAGTTGTGGTGTTTTTGGGGTCAACGAACCTGTAGTTTTCCATTGAGCACCTCCAGGGCCCCTTCAGGGTATAAAAATTGCACAACTCTCCTTAGTAATTCATTTGTTTATAAATTGTAACTTAGTGCCCCAACCAAGCGCTGACACAGCTCCTCCAGGTGTTCCCATGGCTCGAGTCATTTGTGATCCACACACTAATTAACTAAATAATTAAATTACAGTCATAAAACGCGAAAATTCGACTCCTCCTGGCAGAATTATAAATTATGCAACTTAGTTGAGGTGTTTTTGGGGTCAACGAACCCGCAGTTTTCCATTCAACACCTCCAAACCCCTTTAGCGTGGGTATTAAAATTGCACAACGCTCCTTAGTAAATCATTTGTTTATAAATTGTAACCTAGTGCCCCAACCAAGCGCTGACACAGCTCCTCCAGGTGTTCCCATGGCTCGAGTCATTTGTTATCCACCCACTAATTAACTAAATAATTAAATTACAGTCATAAAACGCGAAAATTCAACTCCTCCTGGCAGAATTATAAATTATGCAACTTAGTTGAAGGGTTTTTGGGGTTAACGAACCTGTAGTTTTCCAATGGAACACCTCCAGGGCCCCTTCAGGGTATTAAAATTGCACAACGCTCCTTAGTAATTCATTTTTTTATAAAATGTAACCTAGTGCCCCAACCAAGCGCTGACACAGCTCCTCCAGGTGTTCCCATGGCTCGAGTCATTTGTTATCCACCCACTAATTAACTAAATAATTAAATTACAGTCATAAAACGCGAAAATTCAACTCCTCCTGGCAGAATTATAAATTATGCAACTTAGTTGAAGGGTTTTTGGGGTTAACGAACCTGTAGTTTTCCAATGGAACACCTCCAGGGCCCCTTCAGGGTATTAAAATTGCACAACGCTCCTTAGTAATTCATTTTTTTATAAAATGTAACCTAGTGCCCCAACCAAGCGCTGACACAGCTCCTCCAGGTGTTCCCATGGCTCGAGTCATTTGTTATCCACCCACTAATTAACTAAGTAATTAAATTACAGTCATAAAACTAATTAGCTACATGTTAAATTACTATCACAAATAGCGAAAATTATAAAATATCCAACTTAGTTAAGGTGCCTTTGAGGTGAATGAACCTGCAGTGTTCCTTTGAGCACCTCGTGGCCCTCTTCAGGGTATTAAATTTGCAATTTGCACAAGTTTCCGTAGTAATTAATTTGTTTATAAAACGAAACCAAGTGTCCCAATCAGACACTGAATGAGCGTGTGTAATTGTTCCCATGGTTCGAGTCATTTGTTATTTACCCACTAATTAGCTACATAATTAAATTCAAATCACAAATGGCAAAAATTCGACTCCTCCTTGAAAAATTTTAAAATGCAACTTATTTAAGGTGTTTTGGGGTGAATTAACCTGAAGTGTTCCTTTGAACACCTTCTGGCCATCTTCAGGGTATTAAATTTGTACGACGATCCCTAGTAATTAATTTGCTTATAAAATGTAACCAAGTGTCCCAATCAAAAGCTGTGTGAGTGTCTCCAAGTGTTCATTTGTTATCTACCTACTAATTAGCTAAACAATTAATTTAGGATCACAAAATTAGACTCCTCCTGGCCAAATTATATAATACGCAACTTAGTTAAGGTGCTTTTGAGGTGATTGAACTTGTAGTGTTCCTTTGAGCACCCCCTGGCCCTCTTCAGGGTATTAAATTTGCACAACGTTCCCTATTAATTAATTTGTGTATAAAATGAAACCAAGTGTCCCAATGAAACATTGAATGAGCGTCTCCGGATGTTAATTTGTTATCTACCCACTAATTTATTATTGAATTAAATTACAACTACAGAATCCGATAATTCCACTCCTGGTAAAATGATAAAATATGCAACTTAATTAAGGTGTTTTTGTGGTGAATGAACCTGCAGTGCTCCTTTGAGCACCTCCTGGCCCTCTTCAGGGTAGGTATTAAATTTGCACAAGGTTCCGTAGTAATTAATTTGTTTATAAAATGAAACAAAGTGCCCCAATCAGACACTGAATGAGCGTGTCTAGTTGTTCATTTGTTATCTACCTACTAATTAGCTAAACAATTAATTTAGGATCACAAAATTAGACTCCTCCTGCCAAAATTATATAATACGCAACTTAGTTAAGGTGCTTTTGAGGTGATTGAACTTGTAGTGTTCCTTTGAGCACCCCCTGGTCCTCTTCAGGGTATTAAATTTGCACAACGTTCCCTATTAATTAATTTGTGTATAAAATGAAACCAAGTGTCCCAATGAAACATCGAATGAGCGTCTCCGGGTGTTAATTTGTTATCTACCCACTAATTAATTAAAGAATTAAATTACAACTACAGAATCCAATAATTTCACTCCTGGTAATATGATAAAATATGCAACTTAATTAAGGTGTTTTTGTGGTGAATGAACCTGCAGTGCTCCTTTGAGCACCTCCTGGCCCTCTTCAGGGTAGGTATTAAATTTGCACAAGGTTCCGTAGTAATTAATTTGTTTATAAAATGAAACAAAGTGTCCCAATCAGACACTAAATGAGCGTGTCTAGTTGTTCCCATGGTTCGAGTCATTTGTTATTTACCCACTAATTAGCTACATAATTAAATTCAAATCACAAAAGGCAAAAATTCGACTCCTCTTTGCAAAATTTTATAATGCAACTTATTTAAGGTGTTTTGGGGTGAATTAACCTGCAGTGTTCCTTTGAACACCTTCTGGCCCTCTTCAGGGTATTAAATTTGTACGACATTCCCTAGGAATTAATTTACTTATAAAATGTAACCAAGTGTCCCAATCAAAAGCTGTGTGAGTGCCTCCAAGTGTTCGTTTGTTATCTACCTACTAATTAGCTAAACAATTAATTTAGAATCACAAAATTAGACTCCTCCTGGCCAAATTATATAATACGCAACTTAGTTAAGGTGCTTTTGAGGTGATTGAACTTGTAGTGCTAGTGTTCCTTTGAGCACTTCCTGGCCCTCTTCAGGGTATTAAATTTGCACAACGTTCCCTATTAATTAATTTGTGTATAAAATGAAACCAAGTGTCCCAATGAAACATTGAATGAGCGTCTCCGGGTGTTAATTTGTTATCTACCCACTAATTAATTAAAGAATTAAATTACAACTACAGAATCCGATAATTCCACTCCTGGTAAAATGATAAAATATGCAACTTAATTAAGGTGTTTTTGTGGTGAATGAACCTGCAGTGCTCCTTTGAGCACCTCCTGGCCCTCTTCAGGGTAGGTATTAAAATTGCACAAGGTTCCGTAGTAATTAATTTGTTTATAAAATGCAACAAAGTGCCCCAATCAGACACTGAATGAGCGTGTCTAGTTGTTCATTTGTTATCTACCCACTAATTAGCTAAACAATTAATTTAGAATCACAAAATTAGACTCCTCCTGGCCAAATTATATAATACGCAACTTAGTTAAGGTGCTTTTGAGGTGATTGAACTTGTAGTGCTAGTGTTCCTTTGAGCACTTCCTGGCCCTCTTCAGGGTATTAAATTTGCACAACGTTCCCTATTAATTAATTTGTGTATAAAATGAAACCAAGTGTCCCAATGAAACATTGAATGAGCGTCTCCGGGTGTTAATTTGTTATCTACCCACTAATTAATTAAAGAATTAAATTACAACTACAGAATCCGATAATTCCACTCCTGGTAAAATGATAAAATATGCAACTTAATTAAGGTGTTTTTGTGGTGAATGAACCTGCAGTGCTCCTTTGAGCACCTCCTGGCCCTCTTCAGGGTAGGTGTTAAATTTGCACAAGGTTCCGTAGTAATTAATTTGTTTATAAAATGAAACAAAGTGTCCCAATCAGACACTGAATGAGCGTGTCTAGTTGTTCCCATGGTTCGAGTCATTTGTTATTTACCCACTAATTAGCTACATAATTAAATTCAAATCACAAAAGGCAAAAATTCGACTCCTCTTTGCAAAATTTTATAATGCAACTTATTTAAGGTGTTTTGGGGTGAATTAACCTGCAGTGTTCCTTTGAACACCTTCTGGCCCTCTTCAGGGTATTAAATTTGTACGACATTCCCTAGGAATTAATTTACTTATAAAATGTAACCAAGTGTCCCAATCAAAAGCTGTGTGAGTGCCTCCAAGTGTTCGTTTGTTATCTACCTACTAATTAGCTAAACAATTAATTTAGAATCACAAAATTAGACTCCTCCTGGCCAAATTATATAATACGCAACTTAGTTAAGGTGCTTTTGAGGTGATTGAACTTGTAGTGCTAGTGTTCCTTTGAGCACTTCCTGGCCCTCTTCAGGGTATTAAATTTGCACAACGTTCCCTATTAATTAATTTGTGTATAAAATGAAACCAAGTGTCCCAATGAAACATTGAATGAGCGTCTCCGGGTGTTAATTTGTTATCTACCCACTAATTAATTAAAGAATTAAATTACAACTACAGAATCCGATAATTCCACTCCTGGTAAAATGATAAAATATGCAACTTAATTAAGGTGTTTTTGTGGTGAATGAACCTGCAGTGCTCCTTTGAGCACCTCCTGGCCCTCTTCAGGGTAGGTATTAAAATTGCACAAGGTTCCGTAGTAATTAATTTGTTTATAAAATGCAACAAAGTGCCCCAATCAGACACTGAATGAGCGTGTCTAGTTGTTCATTTGTTATCTACCCACTAATTAGCTAAACAATTAATTTAGAATCACAAAATTAGACTCCTCCTGGCCAAATTATATAATACGCAACTTAGTTAAGGTGCTTTTGAGGTGATTGAACTTGTAGTGCTAGTGTTCCTTTGAGCACTTCCTGGCCCTCTTCAGGGTATTAAATTTGCACAACGTTCCCTATTAATTAATTTGTGTATAAAATGAAACCAAGTGTCCCAATGAAACATTGAATGAGCGTCTCCGGGTGTTAATTTGTTATCTACCCACTAATTAATTAAAGAATTAAATTACAACTACAGAATCCGATAATTCCACTCCTGGTAAAATGATAAAATATGCAACTTAATTAAGGTGTTTTTGTGGTGAATGAACCTGCAGTGCTCCTATGAGCACCTCCTGGCCCTCTTCAGGGTAGGTGTTAAATTTGCACAAGGTTCCGTAGTAATTAATTTGTTTATAAAATGAAACAAAGTGTCCCAATCAGACACTGAATGAGCGTGTCTAGTTGTTCCCATGGTTCGAGTCATTTGTTATTTACCCACTAATTAGCTACATAATTAAATTTAAATCACTAAAGGCAAAAATTCGACTCCTCTTTGCAAAATTTTAAAATGCAACTTATTTAAGGTGTTTTGGGGTGAATTAACCTGCAGTGTTCCTTTGAACACCTTCTGGCCCTCTTCAGGGTATTAAATTTGTACGACATTCCCTAGGAATTAATTTACTTATAAAATGTAACCAAGTGTCCCAATCAAAAGCTGTGTGAGTGTCTCCAAGTGTTCGTTTGTTATCTACCTACTAATTAGCTAAACAATTAATTTAGGATCACAAAATTAGACTCCTCCTGGCAAAATTATATAATAGGCAACTTAGTTAAGGTGCTTTTGAGGTGATTGAACTTGTAGTGTTCCTTTGAGCACCTCCTGGCCCTCTTCAGGGTATTAAATTTGCTCAACGTTCCCTATTAATTAATTTGTGTATAAAATGAAACAAAGTGCCCCAATCAGACACTGAATGAGCGTGTCTAGTTGTTCATTTGTTAACTACCCACTAATTAGCTAAACAATTAATTTACAATCACAAAATTAGACTCCTCTTGGCCAAATTATAAAATACGCAACTTAGTTACGGTGCTTTTGAGGTAATTGAACCTATAGTGTTCCTTTGAGCACCTCCTGGCCCTGTTCAGGGTATTAAATTTGCAGAACGTACCCCAGTAACCAATTTGTTTATATAATGTAACCCAGTGCCCTAATCGAAAGCTGAATGAGCGTCTGCGGGTGTTCATTTGTTATCTTCCAACTAATTAATTAAAGAATTAAATTACAACCACAGAATGCGAAAATTCGACTCCTCCTGGTAAAATGATAAGATATGCAACTTAGTGAAGGTGTTTTTGGGGTGAATCAACCTGCAGTGTTCCTTTGAGCACTTCCTGGCCCTCTTCACGGTATTAAATTTGCACGACCTGCCCTAGTAATTAATTTCACATGGTGCCTTACTTTTTTAGAATTTCTAACCAAGCTAACCAAAGAAACGAAATAAATAATTCGAAGATTTGATATGTAAAAACAAATTAAGTGGTATTCCAATTAAGTCGCTTTTAAAAGTACCAATACGTTTTGTGCATTGGCATGGACGGTTTGTTAATACCATATTGTCAGCATTCTTTTAATTTAATTAAAGAAAAGTATGTAAACGCCTTAAATTGAAAATGAATTTTCTTTAAAAAAAGCGGAGAAAGGATAAGCTTTGAGCAAATGTATGGACGATCTGTTAATACCCTAACGTCAACATTCTATTAATTTAATTAAAGAAAAATACTTAAAAGAAATAATTAAAAATTAAAATTAATTTTCTTTAAAAAAGGGGGAGAAAGGATACATTTTGTTGTTACTACCATAATGCCAGTATTCTTTTAATTCACATAATTAAAGAAAATTAATTAAGTAAAATTCCAAATTAAAATTTAATTGTACTTAATGTTTTGACCAACTGCATGGACGATCTCTTAATCAGTGTTTACTGAAAATTAATTAAAAGAAATAAATCAAAAATTAAAATTAATTTTCTTTAAAAAAGGAAGACAACGGATACGTTTTGAGCAACTCCATGGAGGGTCTGTTGGTACCATAATATCAGCATTCTTTTAATTTAATTAATGGCAATTAATTAAAAGAATTAAATTTAAAAAAATTAAGAATGTTTGGACTAACTTTATGGTCAGTTAATACCATGCCAGTTTTCTTTTAATTTGATTAATGTTTTAATTATGTTTTCTTCTTCTTCTTTCGATTATGGCCGACTATGGACCACGTGAAATAACTTCTGATGATTATTTTTCTCCCTTCTTTCTTCTTTTCCAGTACTCTTTCATTCTGTCAATGTGTTGTTTCCTTTTTTCTTCTATCCATTTTGTTCCGGTCTTATTTTTTTTATTTTTCTTGAACTCTGATCTTTTCTCTGAATTCTTTTCTTCGCTCCATATGTTTTCATTTCTGCCATGTCTTTTCTTACTTCCTTGATCCATGTTATTTGTGTCTTAGGGTTTCCGTCCACCAGTATTTTCCGTATAGTTTTTCTTTCTTTTTTTCTACCTCGTCTAACTGTCTGGCCGTGTTTAGTTATTGTAGGTATATATTTTTTAATTAATTATAATTATGTTTTATTATTTTTTTTTAATTTATGAAAAATGATAATTTTGTCCTCCAGTTGTACAGCTGCACTCTCGAAGTAAATATCACGTCCTAATTACATTCTGATTAGGTAGTCTAATTAGTTATCGAGGTAAGTTTAAATAAAAGAATTAGGAAATAGAAGCGCTTGTCGTATGTTAATTTTTTTGCCTCTTCTCATTGAATCTAACAAGACAGAGTACGACTGTTTCGTGTATCCTTTATTTTAATTAGGAAAACAAATTGTCGTTGTTGTTGTTTTTTTTTTATTTTTTTGGTTAATTTTCTGCTCAATTGCCGCCTATACAAAAGGAATTTTACAAACGATCGATTTGTCACTAATTTCCAATTTTAATTTTTAATATGTTAAATATGTAAATAATCCGTTGTCGTTATTTACATAAGCGTATTCACCGTAAATAGTTCGACTCATTGAATCGACAAATACCTAAACGATAATTCAACAGTTTAAATTATTAATTAAGGTTTGCAAGTTTGTTGCAGGCGTCACTTGGGCAAAAAAAAAACCAGTTGCATTTCGAATAAATTGCATTTATGTAATAGACCTTTTCGGTTCGAGAGTGTTAAATTTATTCCATGTCCATAATATAAATGCAACCCCCTCTATATGTTGAACAAATGCCCTCGAGAGAATATCGATAATATTTAAATGAGTACATCGACAACATTTGCAGAAACGTTTATGTTTCGGGTTTTAGTGGATGCGTGGCTGAAGGGGTAGCGTAAAACGCGTTAGTTTGCGTGTCAATATGGGCCATTTTGGCTATATCTGTTTTAAACGTGGATTGAATTCGACTTGTAAATGCTAATTGGAGAAGTGCTAAATTTGTTGGACAGTAACTCTATTTGGATTGCGTGTGCTCGTGCTCTTCTGTATTAAATTGATGTCGGTGGTGTTTGGCTTACATGGTAAATCAACTCTATACAAGTACTGATCTAGATGCTAATTTTAGATAGTCGACGAACGTACCAAATTCGTGGCGAAATAAATTTCATGTATTATGCATAATCACTTTCACGTAATTCTAACCTCGTTTTTGTTTTTCTATCTACATGCATTGAAAATGAAAACGTCATAGAGAGCTACTTAGCTGGAACTATATTCAGTAATTCCTCAATTTTCCTCTTATAACCAAAAGATCAAATTAGGCGTCTTCTCATCCCCCTCGCATACAAAAACTTTTCAAGGAAATCGTGCTGTAAGTGTTAGTTTGGAATTTGCCGCCGAATTTACCACCAAGAAAAAGGACACCAAGAATAAGTGAACTTATTGATGTTTGGCCGTATTGATAAGACACGAATCGACGCCTCTCTATCACTTTTTGTCTTACGACCCCCATACCGGATGTTACGGTGGCTCACGATTTGACTGGAACATTCTGAAGCGTCTGCGTCAAATGATAGGTACTCTTGTCCTCCAGCTGAAGATGTTTGGCATCAGCTTTTCGAGAAGCGGTAAAAGAACCACTTTTGGGCAAACCAATCGAAATCAATAGCATTTGAATTATTTGCTAAGCAAGACAAAACATAGAGTATGTGGAAGGTTCCAAAGTACCATAGTGTGTCTGATCCACAAAGAAGCCCTTGACTTCCAAAGAAATAAGTGTTGTTCTAACGACGATCGTAACTGTCGTAAATTATAGAAAAACGAAACCCACAAAATATGGAACCTTCTCTGGACTTTGTAAAAGTAGGGTTAGGTGGAAAAAAGGTTGGAAGTTAATGAAACTTTGAGATATTGTTCAGAGATGGTTAATTTCTCAAGTTTTGGACCTCGAGGACCCTATGCGAAAATAGGGAGGGAGGAAAACTGCACATTTTTCGATATTCCTCGCGTTCCTGTTCAAACATGTTTGTATGTCAATTCGTTACCGAGATATGGCGCTTCAAAAAAACGGTCAATTTTCAAAATTGGCTAAAAATGCAGAATTCTATCTTACTTATATCTTGTGTTATACCCAAATTATCTTGAAATGTTGTTCTAACTAGTTACAATCACCAGCTCGCCCAGCAAGAAAAGTCGTGTACCTGCTCCTCATGTACCATGGTGACCATAGCACAAGAAACGTTCTTGACAAACGATCACAATAAGAGCCCATTCATTTCGATGTTGATGACACGAATGGCGGAGTGCAGCAGTGGGACGCCGACGTGATGATCGTCATCACCGCGATATCCAAGCCCAGCGAAGTCGACAACGTCATCATTACTACTGAAGATGTGGTCATGCTTATTCGTCAGCACCGTATGAATTGGCGAAGACCAAAATTTGCACCACCTCCACATGAAGAATACCTCCCTCTCCTCCTATCTACTCCTCAGCAGATCAGCGACGCTGGAGAAAAGTTCCTGGTAGCAGTTTATGGAGGCGACATAGACAATGACAACCTCGACGACGTACGGTACTATTCACACTATCAGTGACAAAGGCTAAATTGTTACTAGCCCCGCGTACCATCAAGGGACGCTGCCAAGTACCACCATTCACCACAACCAGAAATGCTGCGCCGGATGACATCCTCCAGATTGTTTCCTACAAGTGCAGCAAAAGCTCTAGCACCGGAGCTTGCAACTGTAAGAAAGCAGGTCTCCGGTACTCATCAATGGGCCCAGGCCACTCCCGCGAAAACGCCCCCGCAACTGATTTGAACGAGGAGGACTCGCCAGACATAGTAGACGAATACGACGACGGCGACGACGTCATTGACAGCCTGATCGCTCAGGATGACGACGAGAAGCAGAACAAATCGCTAAGAAATCCCGACAGAAAATTCCTTTCGACAGGGTGTTTCTACTCAAAGTGGACAACGTAATAGAGGTTATAGGACTTAAAATGAATTTTTTTTATTGGTGTACTATTTTAGCCTTTTAAACCACGCCCCAGCGTGTTTAAATCGAACTTTTTAAAACGCGCGTGTTTTAAAGTTGCCATGCCAACATCAACAAATTTGAAAAACGGGAATTCTTTTGGTTATTGATCTGACAGGAGTAATTTGTTACGTCAAATAAAATGGCAGATTGCATCACCAATTTGAAAAACGTGAATTCTAATTGGTTATTGATCTGACAGGAGTACTTTGTTACGTCAAATAAAATGACAGATTGCACATTAATTTCCATTTTTCTCATTTCCATGACAACGAAAGGTATACTGATTTCACATACGAATGCAACCATTTCACATTATTACTTCTTATTTCCATTTTAATACCTAGATTTCAAAGTGAACCAATAAAAAAAAATAGCGTAAAGTATTCGTGGATAAATGGTCTTTAAAACACTTGCTCTATTTCAAGCACTCGGCTGCGCCGTCGTGCTTGAAAACTCACGCGTGTTTTAAAGACCCGTTTATCCACTTATACTTTAATATACTATTTTTTCATTTTGGTTTTTGTTATCGAATCATGGACCTTTTTTTGTTTTTTTACACATCTCTAAAATATATATCTCCATTATTTGTAGTCGGATTTAAAAAAATCAAAGTTCTTTGGAATCAACAGTTTAATATCTACACTCCACAAAAAGTGTGGGAATGCTTTTACCGTAGGACGTAAGAGAAAAATGTTATTGAGAGAAAACTGGAGAAATGGCGGAAAAATTTGCAGTTTTCTCCCCCTCCCTCTTTTCGCACGGGATCCCCGAGGTCCATAACTTGAGAAAAAGATAATTAACCATCTCTGAACAACATCCCAAAGTTTCATTAACTTCCGACCTTTTTCTATCTGAAACTACCTCCTGTCGACTGGACTAAAGTATGGGTGCGTTACTGACAGATTTTGACCCAAAATGGTTATCACGGGATGCTATTAATCTGGAATTCGAAAATCAACCAAGAAGCTTCGATATGATTTAAAGTTTGGTCGACATATTTGGAAGATCTAAAATTAATAGAACCAAATTTTGAACATTCACTGCAAATTCTCCTTAAATTTCCTTTCAAGGAGTTGGAATTTTAGGTTTCGAAAGATCAAGAAAGGCACTTTTGGGCACCCTTGAAGAGACTAGGAGGCTTTAGAATAGAGCCTTGTTTGAGAAAACCTCTTGCAAAACTACAGAGAACCAGGAGAACCGATGGAACGTTTTTCCGACGGTGCATATTTTTGGATACAAAAATGATGAGCGGTGAGTGGCGACTAACTACGCTATCAATTATTTGTAGAAACTTTTGCGCAAATCAAGCGGACAATTTTGGGACATTTGTACCACATAGCTCGTCCTCGCCAGAGGCACCTTGAGGAGGGCTTCCATTTGTAGTCGAAACGCTCGTAAGCTGTTTTGTACGAACTCTATCCTTTCCAATATGTTAGATAATTATGTGGCCACGTACGTTCCAGGCCTATACGATAATGTTATGGGATTATTATAGATGAGGATCTTGAAGGACTAACAATTCACGAAAGATGAAAGGAGAGCGAAAGTAAAAACCGATTTTATCTCGTCAATCATTACGAAATCTGCATTAAATGCTCGTTTTAAACAAAGGATAATAAAACACGTTACGACTTGGTGGGAAATGTGTAAAGGTACCTGACACGATATTATCATTAATTAACTAGGAAAGTAACACAAACTTAAACTTCATCACACTTGTACTGTGGAGAATGGAAATTAAATTTTTGGAGTTCCAACAATGACGTTGGAGGATCCATATTTTATTGATCGTCCAACAATGACGTTGGACGATCCATATTTTATTGATCTGCCAAATGAATTTTCAGGTCGGTTAACAGCAAGAATGAAGCATGTGCCCAAAGTTGGCACTAAATTAATTAGTTGGTTCAGTAGAAGAAGACTTGCTTGAACCCATTAGGGTTGCATGGTCCAAAAAACCGTTCCTCATAGTTCTTTTTCTCAACAACTTATGGATTCCTTGAGCATCAGGATGACTTCAACTATATTTTTATGAAGGTTATGGTCTTCAATGACGAAGCAATTTCTTTGGATCACGGTTGGCACAAATAATAAGCTTGGTGGAATTATTTGTTATTATCATAATTACATACTTGTATTTTGTTTCACCATTCCCGTTTATTGTTACAGGTAAATAACTATTAAATTTATATTATGCCCGCGCAGCTAGTACTGCCAATTAAAGCACTACCGTCGCAACTTATACAAGCACGACCGGTCGTTTTCGAAAAAATGACACTATCTTACCCATTCTGAAAACACGGGGCCTATAAATTTTCTTAATGTTTCGTAGTCCTTTATTACGTGCATCAGTACAACCCCAGTTTTCGAAAATAAAAAAGTCACCCCCTTTAGCAGTGATAAGCATTAACGTTGGGATCTTTAGTGCCTCGTAAGTGTATCTCGGTGCTTTGTACTGGCATGAAATGATACCTTCTTGTGCAGTGCTGACGTCCTATCTTCCTTGAAAGCACTAAGGCACTAACAAAGCACTACAAATCTCCAATAATGGAGTTACGATAAATTTGAACCATGTGGCCTGTATTTCGTACCGCGAGTAGATTGCAACAGTTTAAAATACTAAACTGAGATTTTTGAACCAAAAAAACATCTCCATACTTTTAACGTGCACTTATTTTGAATTTTTGTTTAATTTAAGCGCTTGTTTTGTAATAACTTTTTTTTTGTAAACTAATGTTGTGGAACCGCACATGTCCGTGCAGTTAGCACTGCCAATTGAAACTCTAACGTTATACTTACGCAAGCACAACCGACCGTTTTCGAGAGAAAAAGGCAACCTCTTGTGCAGTGTTGATGTTCTACCGTTTTTGAAAGCACTAATTCCGGGACTTATGGCAGATTGTTAGTGGTTTATAACTTCCATCGACGCAACCGGATTTTTGGAAAAAAATGACCCCCACCCCCCTTGTGCAATGCGTCCCACCCTTTTTCAAAGCATTAACGTCGGGACCTAGGCAGATCTGTAGTGCATAATAAGTGTCTCTCAGCGCTTTATAATTTGTATCGACACGACAGACTCTTTGCGAAAAAATAATTCCCTCTCGTGCGGTGCCACCCTCTTTGAGAGCGTCGGAACGTATGCAGAGCTTGAGTGCCTTCGTTAGTGCTTTATAAAACGTCCGGTTTTGCTGATGTAAGTTATAAAGAAATAGCGTGCGCTAAAAATCTGCATAGGTACCGACGTTAGTGCTTTCAAAAATGACAGGATGTCAATACGGCACAAGGGGGTGTCATTTTCTTCGCCTTTACGCGCTTGTTTTGTAATTAATTTTCTCTAAACTAATGTTGTGGAACTCCATAAGTAATCGTAATAATTTTTGTGGAATTATTTGTTATTATTATAATTACATATCTACTGTTTTGTTTTACCATTCCCATTTATTGGTACAGACAAATAAAAATTAAATTTATATCATGTCCGTGCAGCCATTTCCAATTAGGGCACTGATAACGTCTCAACTGATACAAACACGGCCGGTCGTTTTCGAGAAAATGACACTATCTTACCCATTCTGAAAACACGGGGCCTATGAAGCTTCTTAATGTTTCGTAGTGCTCTATTACGTGCATCAGTACAACCTCAGTTTTCGAAAATAGAAAAAGCCACCCCCCTTGCGCAGTGCTAACGTCCCACCCTCTATCAAAGCATTAACGTTGGGATCTTTAGTGCCTCGTAAGTGTATCTCGGTGCTTTGTACTGGCATGAAATGATACCTTCTTGTGCAGTGCTGAAGTCCTATCTTCCTTGAAAGCACTAAGGCACTAACAAAGCACTAAAAATCTCCAATAATGGAGTTACGATAAATTTGAACCATGTGGCCTGTATTTCGTACCGCGAGTAGATTGCAACAGTTTAAAATACTAAACTGACATTTTTGAACCAAAAAACATCTCCATACTTATAACGTGCACGTGCACTTATTTTGAATTTTTGTTTAATTGAAGCGGTTGTTTTGTAATAACTTTTTTTGGAAACTAATGTTGTGGACCCCCCCTGTTCGTGCAGTTAGCACTGCCAATTGAAGCACTAACGTCGGTATTTTGCAAGCACGATCGACCGTTTTTGAGAGAAAAAGATACCGTTTTTGAAAGCGCTAACTCCGGGCTCCGGGACTTATGTATTGTTGGTGACTTTTAGTGCTTTTATAACTTGCATCGGCACAACTGCAGTTTTCGAAAAAATGACCCCACTCCCATTGTGCAGCGCTAACATCCTACCCCTTTTCAAAGAATTAACGTCGGGACCTATACAGATCTTTAGTGCTCACTGCTCTACAACTTGCATCAACGCGATCGACTTTTTTCAAAAAAACGACCCCACTCTGTGCAGTGTAAGTGTTCACGTCCTACCCTTCTTGAAAATTCTAACTTCATAATTTGCATCTGCACAACCGCAGTTTTCAAAAAAATTACCCCCACTCCCTCTTGTGCAATGCGTCGTACTCTTTTTCAAAGCACTAACGTCGTGACCTATACAGATCTGTAGTGCATAGTGTCTCTCAGCGCTTTATAATATCTATCGAAGCGACAGACTCTATGCGAAAAAATAATACCCTCTCGTGTGGTGCCACTCTCTTTGAGAGCGTTGGAACGTATGCAGAACTTGAGTGCCTTCGTTAGTGCCTGTTAGTGCTTTATAAAACGTCCGGTTGTGCTGATGTAAGTTATAAAGCAATAACGTGCTCTAAAAATCTGCATAGGTACCGACGTTAGTGCTTTCATAATAATGTTTTCAACACTGCACAAGGGGATGTCATTTTCTCCACTTTTAAGGGCTTGTTTTATAGGTAATTAATTTTCTCTAAACTGTTGTGGAACTCTATAACTGCTCGTAATAATTGTGGTGGAATTATTTGTTATTATTATAATTACATACTTGTTTTGTTTCACCATTCCCGTTTATTGTTACCTACAAATAAATAAAAATTAAATTTCCGTCCAGCCACTGCAAATTAAGGCACTAATAAAATCGGAACTTATACAAACACGACCGGTCGTTTTCGAGAAAATGACACTATTTTGCGCAGCTATGAAGCTTCTTAGTGTTGCGTAGTGCCTTATTACGTATGTACATTAGCAGAACCTTAATTTTCGAAATTAAAATAGCCATCCCCCCTTGCGTAGTGCTAACGTCCCTGACCTTGGGACCTATACAGATCTTTAGTGCCTCGTAAGTGTATCTCGGTGCTTTATAACTGGCATCAACGCAATCGGCCATTTTCGAGGAAATGATACCTTCTTGTGCACTGCTGACGTCCTATCCTCATTGAAAGCACTAAGGCACTAACAAAGCACTAAACGTTGGTGCTTTCTAAAATGGTAAGACGTCAGGACTGCACAAAGTGGGTGTTATTTTTTAGAAAACGGCCGATTGTACGTACTGATGCAAGTTATAAAGCACTAAGAAGCACTAACGATCTGCACAGATTCTGACGTTAGTGCACTAGATGCACGAATCACATTTGTTCAACTTTACATAACGGGGTTACATTTACGTCTTAAACGCATACTTTAGAAAAAATATGGGCAAAAATTGGGCCAAACAGGTGCGCAAGGCAAAGACTCACGGGATTTTCGGATTGACGAAGCTCCAAATTTGAACACATTATTTCATTTTTAAAGCAATTGTCGTATTATGCAGGGCGTAATGATCCGCAACGCAATCGTGAAAGTGTCGTGTAAATGCGGCTTTACGTCCGTGTCTCAACAGCCGGTAAAGTTTTACGCTTTTTTAAGGATTATTTATTGCACGCCGCACAGATTAAGCGTGCGGGAGGTAAAATTCTGGCCTCTCCACCTCACTTTTAACGATTAGAAAACACAAGAAAAAGGTGAGCGCATCCTAAAAGTGTCAAATTCACGTTTGTTTTATTAATTATTAGCGTTAGATGAAAAAAATTCTGAAACGTGTTGAAGGCGCCGTATAAAGTATATAATTATTTTTTTTTTTTAAGAAAAAAAAACAACAACAACAAAAAGGAGCCTTATATTTTATGGTGGTTAACCTTAAAACAGGGAACGTACGAAAGATGTCAGAATTAAAATATGCCACCAGTTTAACAAAGTTTTAATGGTTTAAGGGTACGTTACTGAACAACAACCCTTTTTATGGAAATGGAAATTCTTTCAGCTACTCTCGCTTATATACCTACAACATAAAAACGTTTCTGTTTTATTACACCTTAAAAAGTTTCTTGTAAAAGCAAAAAGTGGTCTGAATAATTATTATGAATGACGACCTGGAGGATTTTTAATTCTTTGTGCTGCCCAAAACGTATATCTTAAAATTAAACCCGATAAAGGTGAGATTTTGTTAAGAGCGGCGTCTTTGACTTTCCGAACCGATGAGCCAAAAATTAACGCGATGAACAAAAAATTTGTCTTCTCTTCCACCATATTACACTCGCTTCAGTTATTTTACATTAACCATTACGCATTTAATTTTATGTATTACCATATTGCGAGGATGAGGATACCGCACATTTTTCCGATCGTGGCACGGAAGACAGTTTATAAATGTCATTCAAAAGTGTTATATTTCATGTCACTCCTTTGAGAAAATTCAATCTTGTGCGAGACGTGAAAAATTACACCTTATCATGGTGTCATGTATCAAAATGATATGACATAGGTTTGGCTCGTACGAAACGAAAAGACAAGTCACGAACCATAATGTTACGGGGAGAAAAAGAAAAATAACACCGACGAAAATCGAACATGAATATCACTATAATTATACCAGTTTTTTTTTTTGTTGAATTTACAGGCCTACCAACTGATTTATTTTATTATACGTTATTAGATGTTAGTTTTACCAATTACGTAACACTATACGTAGCACTTAGCACTTAGCAGCGTCAGTGATGAAATGTTTAATTTTAAACGAGCTCCATATAATTTGTGGTTAGCGTAAAATGTTAATCTACTGATTATACTTCAAATGCAAGTTGGCTGCGGGTGCTTATTGCATAATTTCGCCCAATCATTTCACCAAAAATTTACTTATTTTCCACACACAGAAAATGCAATTTTGACATAATTATCCAATCGCAAGCAAGTAGAAAAAATATTTCTTCAGTGGTGGTTGTGTAAAATTCAATTTTCAAACAAACAACACTGAGAGCGACACTAAGGAAACAACTGAGCAAACTAAAACTATGAGCAACAAACGTTAATGACAGTAGTATCATGTCCTACAAGTCTTAAATCGATTCCTAGATTTAGTGACAAATGGTTAGTAACCAGCAGAAATTAACGTTGATGTGAGACAAAAAGGTTAAAATAATACCAAACTTGTTATTAATGTAAACACTGCCTTACCACTTTTGTAAGTATATTGTTAATAGCAGATGATGTCGGTACGATTCGATATTTTATTTAAACTCGGAAACCTCTCCTTGTTTACGGTCTTGCGCAAACGTATGACCTACTACTAGTATAATGAATTTTACACGTTTGGGTCTGTGCCACCGAATAGCTGTAGTTCATATGTGAAAGTTTTCCCTTAGCCTGTCTACACATAATTAATTCGAGTCAATTAATAAAGAAACGAAAATTCGAAAGATTGATAGTAACACCTAGAGCTTTATTGCCAAAATTGTACGGAAGAAGGTTCGATTATTTTCATTCTTAGAACCAAGAGAGGTTAGAACCAGTAAGGTTATTGCGGTCACGTGTATGAACTGTGCCCAAAATACCAAAAACGAGGTTAAAAGCAATTTACAGCAAAATTAGATTAGCGAAATTTCTAAATAGTGCTCCAAAAATAAAATAGAAGAAATAAGGTAACACAATACTTAGAGCGAGATCTGGAAAAAAAGTTAGAGCGGGATAGGAACAAAACCATATCGAATAGCACAGATAAGGGCCAGAAAGGGAACGGAAGTACAACAAATCAAGAAAAAATCCTCTTGGACAAGGCTCTTCTGATTTCTTTGTTGTCCCCATCCTTTTCTGATGAAGTTATGAAGAAAGTAAAAGGACGAAAAGTATAAGTAATTTTGGAGATCACGACATTACCAACATGTACCAAATGATTCAAGATCAACACTATCAAAAACGCTCGGCCTGCATGACCGATGGGCGGATTGAGTAACTAATGAGGAGGATTTTTTTTGGGTAGGCTAGCAAACTGCCAAAGGTAAAAAGAAGAAGCTATCAGAAACAGAATAATAAAAATCGGGGGAGGGGGGGGGTTAACATCATAAAAAATACAGAAGAAAGAGTTGAAGTATGAAAAACTAAAAAAATAGTAAGTAGACACAAATATTATCATCATAGGAAGATGTTCAAGAAAACAACACATTCAAACAAAAATTGAGGCTTAGCAAAGAAAAATAGTGTTGAAAGGATGGCACAGCAAACAAACATTTGACACCAAAATAATAAAGAAAAATACAACCCATATAACGCATAGGAAAAGGTGGAAGGAAGCTCAAAAAAGGTTCAAACAACCCTCCAAGAGTTAGAGTCTCTTAGGACTTGGGTACCTAAGAAATGTTCAGCAAAATATTGGATGTTTAGTTCCCAAGTGAGCTACTTTCGTTTTAGAATTATGTAGGAGAAAAATCTGAATTTTGCAGGACTTCAAAAGGAAGCTTAATTTTTCGTCGGAAATTTACCGTTTACACTGGCGTTTGTTAGGGTGTTCAAAATTTCTCAAAATTTTTTGGAAGGGAGTAAACGAGAATATCAAGCTAGTTTCCATGAGGGACGCTCCGGCATGGGATAAATCTGAAATTTTAAGACGATCTCCTAGGTTTATTAGAAGGCAGACAGACAGACAGACAAACTCCTTTTGAGACAGTAAACAAATCCAGTAAACGTTAACCAATACATCCTCCAAGGTAAAAATCATTGGAGAAATGTCCGAATCATTTAGTGCGACATGGTGACCATGTTTAACATAGAAGAAGCGATCCTCACGATCATAGGGAAATTATACGAAATTGCACAAAAAGTGAACCTTCAAATTTCATACGAAAGAATACAATGCATTGAGAAGTTGGAACAGGAAAAAGTTCACCGGGAATGAGACGAGTTCTATCAATCAACTGTCGTGGATCAAAAAGTACTGGGTATCCACACATTTTTTCCAACGACTTTTATACGGCTCCTTGAGTACCTCAACGGAAACCTCATTTGGAGTTGTTGTGACGGCCGCTTGGATTAATTCGCGGCTCACCAAGGAAACCTTTGGCACCTTTTCCTCCTTGAGGGTGACTCAGCCTTCTAAAATGAGTATCCGGTGCCTTTCTCTGGGTAGCTATAGAGCGCACTGTTTGCCACACCGTTTCTTAAGTGTTCTAACACACTTAACCTATACAATATCGTAAGGTGGCTAGAGATTAATTGTAATTGCTTCTTACAGGGGAGGAGTAGATAAATTAGGTGCCAAAACCTAATCCCGCTGAATATTAGGCACTATTACAAGAACTGAGATTACTAGTGCTGTTTTTGTGACTGGATTCCTAATTCTTTTTAGGCACGTAATTAGGTGCCGGAAAATTAAATCTTCCTTTTCTTCAATATGCATGCAATTAGATATCTATCAGTAAGGTAGCAAACGTAACGTGATTTAATTACGTTTCTTGTGACCAAAAATTAATCAATATCTACAGTTCAATCATATTTGTGTGGGAAAAAAGTAACTGGACTTAAACATTCACCAATTGCACCAACGCCACTCTGTCCTTAATTAGGTGACCAAACCGTACATACCAGAAGCCACTTAATTTTGTTATCTCTAGTGCTGTACACGGATTTAAGTGTATCTGGAAGATTTCCAGGGAGGTAGTGTGACATACACTAAGCTCCTTAGCTGCCTATTATTACTCCGGGGTTAACCTCGAGCTGCTCATTTTTCATGGACGCTGAGTGGACTTTGAGGAGGAAGGAGGCGAAAGTTATTCTAGCTGCAACTCCTCCATTTTATTCCAACCACGTATAGGTACATAATTACGAAAGAATCGACGAGATCATCCATACTAAGTTAGACCATTGACTAAAGAGAGGATTTTTCAATCAACGGTTAGACATTAAATCACGAACTAGGTGCAAGGCAAAATGTGTGAATATGCTCTTCCTATCAGTATTGACAATTCTCCATGCTTATTCATTAGTAATAGAATCGGAAGGCAACACGTTTGGTCAATTTGTGTTAATTTCCTAATTTGTATAATTAGGTGCCTACTCTGACGATAATTTCTTTTAATTCAGATGACGATTGGGAACTTTACCGATTATTAAGTAAATTCAAATGCCACTTTGTAAACGAAGTTAGTAGAGAAATTAGGAATATTTCACCTTAAATTAGGTGCTAATGTATTAGATTTCGCGTCTATTTGCGAAAATATCGAGATCGATGGCCTATGTGTTGAAAGGATTTTCATTTCACCGTTTGTCTGTTTATCTCGTACTTAGTCCCTCGGCATGTAACTTGTATGACTTGCAATGTCTTGTAAAGCCAAAAATAGTTTTTAGTGGACGCTCATAAACTTCTATTAAATAAATAACCCAACATGCTTCGAACCGTAAAATCACGAGTTGTTTACAAAAGATCTTTAGCGATGTATGTCTATTTCACATGGTCAAAAAGCAAGGTTTTAATAAAAAAAAGATCATTGATACTCACTTCAGATAAAATCTGTGAGAAGACGCATACATAAATACCTACGTGTTCACGAAAGTTTCACCTAAAAAAGTTGTAGTTATAACGCGCATGAATATAAGAGAGAATAAAAACATGACGGGGTCACTTTGGGGAATTGTATTTGTAAATAGAGAAGGGAATTCGTACACGTATATACGTGTGTTAAATGCATAATATATGGCTGAGTGCATGTCTTATTCAAAAGACAAGTTTGCTCCGCCTTAGGGCGTGACGTGATCCATTTAGGGGTGCTTTTTGGTCTATTCAACCCTCGGCCCTTACTATATTACAGTCAAAACGTAAATTATACTGTACTACTGTATATACGATAGATTCAAAAGTTTTTAATTCTACGATTGATACTTGCGTTATCACCCCCCCCCCTCCCTCCACCTCCCGAAACGTTTCAGAATGAAACCTTGTTTATTTTTCAGCTGTCATACAAACACGTTGAAGTTCATCATTTAGTTTGTTCGAATTTCAATTCAATATTCGCCTAATTTCACTTTTCTCTATAGTAATTACTTAGGAATCACGTAAAACAATTAGGTGCCACTTAATCAGATAATTTCTAAATAAAAGCATCCACATCACGTTTGTTTTTATATGGAATTTCTGTGAATGTGAGATGAATTTAAGATGGTAACATAGAAGTATGTACAAAAGGTATAATAATCCTCGGACACTCGGACTATTAATGAGCTTAAAGGTAAATTAGGCGACGGCCGATCATACGATCCCAATGTAATCGCTAAGAGAAATAAGGGCCGAGTCGTTGTACAAAGAGACTAATTCGTAGAAGATAACTTTTGCAACCAAACACTAGATGTAATTAGGTGCAGCAAAAATTAAATTAGGTTTTACTTATACATATACCTAATACATTTCATCTATTTTAAGTGCATTGCTTGTATGATTGACCGTAATGCAGTTTTTTTTACAAGTGGGTATAAACTGAGTCACATTTAATTACCGTTATAGTGGTGCCACATAGTTAAATTATGTTTCATTTTTCTAAAGAAAACAAATGGAGGTTACAAGTTTTAGTAATTGGCTGTCAGTAACTATTTCCAGCATCGTTTCCTAAATATTTTACCAAAAGCTGAAGCCCGTACTTGAGCTTAGACTGCAATGTTGGGGATTCTAATAATTAGGTGCCTATGTAACAGTTTTTCCGCATTATTGAAACTAATTTCTCTTTCTTTCTTTTGAATTAGTATAGCGTTCTAATATTGATTTATAATCGAAATTTAGGTGCAACGCTTATTAAATATGAGAACTTTTACCACCAAATATATATTTCCGGCTACTAGAACTACTTTTATTCCCTATATATGTAAGTATTCGGATCGTGAATTTTTGAAATGTGCTCTCATTGCGCAACTAAATGGTTTGACTTCGGCAAATTGTGTGCTTTTACGTAAATTTAGTGAAAATGAGATTAATGCAATACCATATCGGAAATCGATATAAATTAGATGCCGAATGACGTAGTACAGTTAAAATCAATAATTGTAGCTGACCAAATAATTCCCCACATTCCCGACGTGATTTATCCATATTTTACAAATTATAAAATGAATTAATTAGGTGCCAATGATTCGCAACAGATTTGTACACCGCCATAATAGATAGCTTCAGTTACTCACTTCATGGCAATGTTATTGCTATAGGTGAGCCTAATTAGGCTTCCAATGTGCACACAAATTTTCGTTACTTTATTATTTATTGTGGACGATAGAGCGCTCAATTTCAAATTTTTCTAGTAACACTAACACTAATGTCCTTCCCATACCCCCATAACAAGGACGAAATGGATTAATATTAACAATTATAATAATTAAAGAAACTAAATGAAGGGTTTCCAATAACTTTTCCTCCTTCCTTACCACTAAATTCAAATAGATCCTGGTTTAAGAACCGTAGAGATACTTCGAAGCATTCTAGATATAAGCAAATTTAGGTGTCTTTTCCTACGATATTTCGTAAACAATTTTTATGTTTGCAGAGATTTCCTTTATCGTTAAAGTGTATTAAATTAGGTGCCCATTTAGTCTTTGAGTTTTCTTTTACCTAATAATGATTAAATTACATACCTATCTCAAAGTAATATATACACAAACTTCTAATGTGGTTACGGTATACACATTGTGCGAAATTAGGTGCTACTGTGGTAACACAACTTGCATAACAAATAAATGAGTTCATATGCGTAGATCCCTATAGTATTTGTGTTACTTAAAGTAATTAGGCGCATACTTTAAGGATTTTGGGTTAAGGAGAGCGCCTTTGAATACGAAATGTATAACAATATTAATCAGTTATATCGTCGACTTCGTGCAGTTCACCATGAAAAATTAAATGTTCCTGGGGCCTATAGGGCAAAGGTAACTACATATTTCAAATTGATTTCTTACATTCAGTACTTCAATTTTTGAAAAACGTTGCATTCCTCCATTAGTATAGTTTCACCAATTAGGTGCCACCTTTCGTGTCGCAAATTATACACATTGCGTTGTCAATGGTACATGTAATGGTAACCAGATCTTCCGAAGCCAGCTCTTTTGGTTTTCAGAATCGTAAGATGTGTTATAATCCCAGACGGTATAAATTAGGTGCCGAACGATGTAGTACAACAGTTAAAAATTGCTCAAAATAAGATGATGCCAATTATTTATTGTATCTGACCAAATAGTTTCCGACGTGTTAGGTTTATCTATATCTTACAAATAATAAAATTAGCGCCTAATTATTCGCCAAAGATTTGTGTACCGTCATGATAGAAAGCTTTAGTTGCTATAACCTTCTGCGAAAATGTAGCCCTAACATTTTTAAGCAAATTTAGTTATATGTTATTTCTATGTATCGTAAGTAGGTGAGCCAAAATTAACTAATTAGGCGCTTACATTGTGCATATAAATCTAATTTATTTCATGTGGACGGTAGAGCGCCCAATTTCCCAAATACCCTTCATAACATGGAAGAAATGGATTAAAATTGGCAATGAATAGTTATTAAAGAAACTAAATGAACTTTGCACCCTGCTTACCACTAAATCTAAAATCAATCCTTGTTCTTTAAGAAGCGTAAAAGTACTTAGCTCTCTTTTCTTATAAGGTTTCGTAACAAATTTTGTATGTTTGCAAAGACTTCCTTTTATCACTTAGGTGTAAAAATTAGGTGCCGATTTAGTTTTGGCAAATTTCTTTTGTGGTTGTGATATATAAGTGTGCGAAATTAGGTGCAACTTAATTTGCATAATAAAATAAATGGGTTGATCTTTAGTATTTGTGTTTGTTGAAGTAATTAGATGCATCTGCGGTTATTGAGGGCGTCCGTGAAAAATATTACCTACTCGCTTTTCGTCAACTTCGTGCGCTTTTAGTCCAAAAAGGTAATTATTTAAACTTCGTTTTTTAATTATTCATTAATTAGGTGCCATTTTTGTGTCGGAAATTGTACAAATTACATCTTCCGAAGTGAGCTAATTCGATTAATTAGCAACAATCTTAGGCATCATTTAAATTTCTCAAGTCTTTTTGAAATTGGTGCATCTGCGTTGTTTTTATAACATTGTCGTCGAAGTACGACAATTGGAAAGGGTTAACATCTGATTGACGTATTCAATTACGAAAAGTATGCGGTAAAACCGGACGAGTACGTAAATAATTAATTTTTATTATTCCTGTATTCGACGTGTTTACCTAAAATCGAATGATATAATGATAGTCGTCAAAAAATTTTTGTCGAAAACAGCATTAATCGTTAAACAGGTAATGTTTAATGATACTCCGCTAATGAATATCTCTTCTAATCGATATTACCCCAAATGCCCTTTTTACTAGAAGAGCGATCCATATACGTGATAGAGAGAAAAAAAAACGTATACATGATAGTAAATAATTTAAAAAGAAACAAAGCTATTAACTGAATGGAAATTTGAAGAAGCATCGCATGTTTTATAAATATTCACGCGATAGACTCAAAAGAACACCGACGCGCTTTTTACATTAAGGTCTAGTTTCGTTTGCAATTTTTGATATCTCTGTAACACCCTATATGTTTTTAGATGGTATTTCTTTTAAACGAAATTTCGACTTTATTGCGATATGTTAAACGGTCTCTTTTCGTTAGTGCAGTTTAGTAATTTTAGAGTGTTAATACAACTACGAAATGGCCACTAATGCTTCGAAGGTGTTTGCCTGATGTTTTCCTAACACGCGATTCAACTATATATAAAAGGGAAAAAAAAACGAGAAAAGGTAGATCGTGTTTCAAATATGGGGCAGAATTGTAAAGTTTATTATTTCGAACGGAAAAGAAATAATTACGACGAACTTGTTCCTTGCTGAAACGAACACTCTGTATCTTACTTATACCTAGCTAAAGATGCTGTGTTTACGAGAGCCAAAAGTGAATGTAACTCATATCGATCAACCTCAGCTCGAAATTACTGGTCATAGATAGCAGCGTTCTTTGCAGGGACAAAATCTAACTTTTCCTCCCCTTTTCCAACGATCAGAACACTTTTAGTAGATATTAAAGTAATAGTTGAGACCATTAAACTGATTATCTTTCTTACATTGAGTAACTGACGAAAGTACGACGAATAATAATCCAGTTCGTCGAAATACACAATAACGATGACGTTAATTTGACGTAAATAGATGACCTCTTTTTTACGGGCAGAATTTAAGGTTACAATGGGTACTTATACAAACGGTCGACAACTTCACTTAGAACAAGTTCATCTAAAAACCTAATGACGTACAGTACAGTATCCAAATCCTTAAAAATATGGACATGTTTTGTGCAACATTTTCCATACCCGTATTGTTTCGCTAAAGTACGTCTGGTGACTGACGAATTTACGTTGTAGCAAGATCCTAAATTATTTTTGTTTATTTCAATTTTCTAATAAAAACTTTCTTAGATACGTCAATAATTCGTCAGTTTTACGTAAATTTTGTGACTTTGTGACTCTTGTGATTCTCTTGAATCAATAATATGAAGTCACACTGTGCCACAAGTTTATTGCCTAATGAAGTTTCGTGATCTACCTACTGGAAATTAGTGCATTCATTTATGACGAAAGCATAACATTAATCTTTTTGTTCATCCTGTTTTTAAGGTTGAATAAATAACATCATAATAGTAAATATACTTCCAGCGTCACTAATGTCACTTAATTTATACACAAAATGATTGGGAACAGTAGGTAATTGATCTTAGTATAATAGGTACATTTTATTTTAACGTAAAACCAAAAATGTGTACTGTATTAAAAAAGCGGCATTTAACAAATTCACGTCACATATACGTTAAATTCACGTCGAATAGTCGGTAGTTACCAATGATTTAACTACATGCAATCTCAAAGGCTTCAGCATTTCGCCGTTATATTATATTTGGTATACATACAAATCGCGTGAACACAGGAAGGTACTTAGTCATTTTAAGAATACATACGTCTAATGAAGGTTTACTCAAAACCAGTAGAAATTTACCCTCCTCTGCAGTGGATGACCTTCGTCTCATTTAGCTACGTAAACCAACAGTGAGTAAGAAATGAGAATTTACCTACGCGAAAGATAAGTAAGGGCACAATGAGTTATAGCGAATACATCATTTTAATGACGTCAAATTCACGTCATAACTTCCTTTCTTTCTAAAACGTTAACTAATTGAAAATCAACATCATATCTAATTCTAGAATTTCAATGAATACGTCGAGTGTTAAGGTTGTTTCTAATTCTAGAGCACGTATATACACGTTATCTTCCGGAATTTTACTAGATATCTTTGTAGATTAGTCAAAAGCGCAGACGACTTAGAAATGAAAAATGAATCGTGAGTAGTAAATTTTATCATATCGATGTCATCGCTATAATTTTAAATTTCTTGGCACGAACGACAACACTAATGTGGGTCTATAACACGTCACATTTACGTCGACAATCACCTTCAGGATATAATAACTGTGTTTATGAAGACTAAATTGAATGTTTGTGCAAATGAATTTAATGTAGATTAGTCGCAAAGGTTAACGAACACAAATAATCACCCATTTTCGACGTGAATCTGACGTCACCCTTGGTTTTCAGCGATAGATGCACCAAATAGTTAGGAAGGTATGCTCGTGGAATTGTCCTAACAAACATGACATTTTTACATAAAATTTTAAAGTATGATGCATTGGTTTTGAAATATGCGCAACTGCGAATCTGTACGTTTTCTTTACTATGACCACAGATTACACAACTTGTGTAATCTATGCTATGACGAACGACGTTGACCCCTGCTTGCTCGATCAATTCACCAAAAGAAAATCTTTCAACAAAAATTTAAATAGGTCTCGAAAAAATCGGGGTTTAACAGGTTCACGTCATAAATACGTCAAACTGATGTCTAATATTCAGTAGACTTAAATTTGGAAGACTATCGCTTTTTAGTTAACTTTACTAAGAAAAAGTCCTTCAAATTAAACAATAATAGGTATGCAAAGCGGGCTCATTTTTACGTTGGTTTGAATGTAGCACCAATTGAACTGACACTGAAAAGGAAGGTAAACATGCGAGTTTATCATGTTCGCCCTATATGCGGAACATAATTTGCTGCAAGAAGGATGCATACGTTTTAAGTAATTTCTATATGTACGTCTAATTTACGTCAAATTCACGTGATCAGCGTAATTTTAACTTAGTTCGCACTGAAAAACAACAGTAGTAGTAAGACGGGTCTGCCTACAACACGTCATATTTACGTCGGTACCTTAATTGTATATTTATTGGTATTTATTGGCAAAGAAAAGTAAACTGTCGTGAACAAATGTAAGTATGAAATTGATTCCAATGGAACTGTTAACGTTAGTATATTGTTTTCGAATTAGGAAGATACATCTCACATCTCACCTTTTCACGTCAAAAGTACGCCACATTTTAGTCAAACTATGACAGCAGGACACTGATGTTTACTTAGGTCTGTGTCAGTTATTCGTCACAGGTCAATTTTTCGTCATAATTTGATTCTTCACGACTATCGTTTGAACTCATAACGTATTATTCGCAATTGATGAACATGGTCTTCGTACAATTTTGCCAAATCGTCAGATAAACATTACATCAGAAAAACGCCACCATATTTGGTAGTTTAGTATTGCATACGTTAACCTAGGATTTGAATCCACAGGTTCGGTTTGTTTTAATTAAAATAAAATTTAAGGTAGTCATGGTACAGTAATAAATTAATTACGTTGTATGTACGTCAGATTCACGTCTAAAATTCGACACTAATACGATATGAAAACTAATACAGGATGTCGTTAATGGTATTTATCATGGTCTCTTCGAAATGGTGAACGATTGTTCAAATTTAAGCATCAAAACATTTACATTGTACATAAAACAAGTCGAAGTTATGACCGGATCATTTTAATCCAAGAAATGAAACGACAGCATATAAGTTGATTTCGAAGAAATCGCAGTGACGTCGATTTTACGTCAACTCCATGACGAATTAAGACTTGATGTTAAATTAATGGTTATAATTTGATATCGTTCGAATTATATACGTCAATAATGGACGAAAAAGCAGAAGACAGCAGATTATTTCGTCATTTTACGCAGATTGAATGAAATCTAGAAAAGGAATGGGCGCGAATGCGACCGAACACGTCTGCTTAGATTAAAACTCCGTCGATTTTACGTGATTATTACTAATTCAAGCAGAGGACGAGTGATGGTTAATTATGAAAGGTTAGAGTTTGCGTTCGGCTACTTATTAAGCTATAAATGGTCGTCTCGATACGTTTGAAAGAAAATCGATACCTAACCGAAAAAGGGATGCGTGATTATAAATGTTGTGCTCCATTTATATATCTATTTGTACTACGTTAATAGAATTATTAAACCAAAAATAGTATAAGTGAAATATTTTTCGACCTCATACCACCCAATTTAACGAACAGTAGCTAGTAAAGCTATAGATATACCAAAAAAAAAAAAAGTAATTAAGATATCAACAACACCGATTTCCACTTAGAATCGAGTTGGGAGAAACGCCACCGTGTGTTAGATTACAATTAAACTACATCGAGTAATGGCGACCTTTTCTAAAAATATAATTTTGAGGTTATGTAATGGTAAAGGAGAGAGTGTGTGATGGAAATATCTCCTCTGCCATGGTGGTCGATTTTGGACGTTGTCCCTTTTTATTGGCGTAAATATAACGGTTGTCAAAGTATATTTAAGTTCTTCTCGGTTCCATTACAATCCTAACGTTTACGGTACGTTGAATTGTTTAATTAATAAAAATGTTTTTCACACATTGTTGGAGGTTGATGGTTCTTGTGAAGACAATAATCACGTGTAGGTACAAGTGAACGTTTTCATAATGACTTATTGTTAACGGTACAGTTTCGAAAAGGCGACAGAGAAGTCCGAGTGAGAGAGAGAGAAAGAGAGACGCATCAATTTTACAAAAAAATAATGTTATAATGCGATGTATCAACTTGTACATCCACAAAATCGCATTATAACAATTCATAGCGTCATACCGCATTGTACGTATCTATTAAGTAGAGAAATATCCCCTTACTTGGGAAGCTTTTAACAACCCCTGCCCTTTAAACCCCCTCCTCCTCTCTCTCTAGGGGTGAAACGTATCTTTAATCTCGAGATGCGTCCGCGGTGAACGATTTCAGAATATAAGAGACGTTTTTTTTTATTAACCAAAATCGAACGTGTTCGCTATTTGATAAGTACAGTGGCGTACGAGGAATGCTTCATCTAATTAGTCTAAGGACCACCGGGATTTATGTCTAAATGAGTGGTTGGTATAAACCGGGGCGAGTGTTAAAACTTGAAATTAGTCACTTTTAAGATTACCGTTGATTAGCGCCCGGTGACAGCTTTTCGAATTTATTGTTCAAAGTAGAGTTTCATGTTTTTTATCTTAATTACACATATAGACAATTTACATGATCCGCCGCTTAAAAGACAACAATCTTAAAACAGAAGCCACCGGTGGTGAGAGCAAATGAGAGGGAAAAGGTCTTTATTTATCTACGACTGGTTTCCAAATACCCATTAACAGTTGTTTGCGAAGTTCAACAGCCCATCATATAATTAGGAGAAAGCCGCACCGTTGACAGTATAAGATCTACAATACGATTCTGTTCGGTGCCCGTTAACGTATCCTGAGACACCGGCAAGAATTTCGGTAATTTACACGTAAAAGGACAAAGAAAGAGAAGAGGAAATAAAATGGTACAAAAATAAGAACGTACAATACTTACAAAGCCGTGCTTGTCAGAAATATTGTTGGTAAGCTTCAGTTTGTGAAAAGACACGACTTTCTGCATCCACTGTTCCCCCGTCGATGGACTATCGGGATGAATATACATCCTCTTGGGCATTTCGGGATCGGCCTTACCAGCAACCATCCATCGGCTTTAAAGTAAAACACAATTAATCCAAGACTTACACAAAAATTAATAACATCACCAACATGCATCATGCAAAGAATTTTCTTAAATCTCTCATTTTTTTTTAAGATTTTCAATTACGCATGCTTCGTGCCTTTGAGTCAATAAAAATTCGGGCATCTGTTTGTCTACGATAGATTTTAATCCGAGGCACTAAAAAACGTTTACGTGTCACCGAATCGAATAGAAAAAAAATGACGAAAAAATCTACCGAACAAAAAACAAACACCCGAACGTTAAGACAGCACAAGTAATTTTGCGTCAATGACAGAACAAAAATTGATCTAACCTGTTGTGGAACTTATATCTGCAATCGTCTGTAGCAACGATGTCCATAAGGAGAATGTATTTGGATTTTTTGTCTAAACCCGAGACGCGGACTTTGAAGGCAGGAAACATGCGCCTGAAAGAAACATCCACCTTATAATATTGTAAATTAATTATGTTCACCTGTTATGAAATTTATATCGGTAATCGTCCGCTGCGACTATATCCAAAAGTAGTATATATTTCGCTTTTAAATCCAAACCCGAAACTCGAAACTTCATTTGGGGAAACATTTGCCTGGAAGATAAATCTAATGCAGTACAAGTCAAAATTACTCTATTGCTTTTTTTTTTACTCGACAAGAAAATCTAACAACACCAAATGCGGTTATAAAACAATAATATAATACTCTTACAACTGTTATACAACTACCAAAATTCTCTCATTTTCTATTGATCCTATTTATAAACTTGTGTAAATTAAATATGAAGTGCGCTTCGAAGTTTAAAAATAAATTGGCAAGCTAAAGGCTAAGAAACAATATGTTTTAAAATTATTCGTTATACAGCCGTTATAAAACAACTCGTAACCGAGTACCGTTTCTTCCTATTTCCATTTGGAGACTTCTGTGTAGCATTAGATTTGGTAGTAAAAGTTCATTTCTGCTACTGTGCTTTAACAGGTAATAATATTTACTAATGAAGCTACTGGTGGAGTTACTATACAGCAATTATAGTACTAGATGTCATAACCACCGATGTACGAAACTTACTCATATAGCAATAAAATGAGGCGTTACAAGACTAACAACATCTAATTGGTAAAGATTATGTAAGGTAAACGCATAATTAATATAAGCAGCATTTGAGGTACATTAGCTTTCATCAAATTTAACATTTTACAACCCTTATAAAACATAGCAGCAATACGGCTCAAGGTGTATTCAATAATACTTGGCTAGTAAGGTCATTCAACATCACCGCCGCCCCCCTGTGGGGTAGGGTGCGGGTGAGTTTTCGAAACTTAAATGGGTACATCTACTTTTTATATTTTCACTTCTGCATTCTCCATAAAAAACTGTTCTCAAATTTCAAATTTCACTCCCCACTCCCGACCCCTTTTTTGGGAGTGGGAAGGGGGAAAATTGTACATGTCAGCAGTCTATTTTTACTTTTGTTCCCTCCAACATTTTTTTTGTGATGTACAAATTGAGAAGTAAAAATCTGAACTATGGAGCTGTTATACAACAATCACATACCTATTCATTATGAACAAAAGTATTTTAGGTTATTAACACTCATCCGTAATTGTGGAAACCGTTAAACGGCTACTATAAACAATACCTACCTTAACAATATTGACGAGTAAGTGAAAGCTTAGTACAGCTTCATAAGTTATAGTGCAAACTAATTATAAAGCCATAATACAATATTTCTGCAACTGCCAAGTAACTTACGAAGATTCCAAATTTATTTATTTATTACAAGGTAACAAAGCTTAACTGACTCAAGAATATTAAAGTAAGGCTCCATTGTGTGCGACTCCTTCGACCGAATCGACTCACCTTTTTTTTTTAGGATTTCCTCATACAGCACTTATACAGCAGTAATCTCAATCTGACAATAGTAGGGTAACTTTTCTTGATCATTTAGTTCATTGCGTAATGAAGCGCTTAGAGTAACTATATTGAGCGTAGTATGCAGATTGGCAAATTTTGGCACTAGATTTCGAATAGGATTGAAACGTAATCGGGAATATTTTGTTGTTGTTTTATAATAATTATTCTAGACTTAAGCATCCATTGTTAATTTTTCATTAGACGCGATTAAATCAAACATATTTCTCGACAACATAGTGAGAAAGAATGTATGAAAAGGACCTCGAAAGTACATTGATGGCTTAAGTATTTATGTAAAAAAATACAAAAACAATGACAGCTCATTTGTATATTCCACTAAGCAACAATTTTGTATTTTAAAATTCACATAAGTTTCGTAATATTTAATAAAGAAGTTTATAAAGATGTTCACTTCAGAGTAAGTAGGATAAAATTTGCAATTAAATTAAGACAAAAGCGGAATTATGAAAACACTTTTCTAATTGGCATTGGTACCGATGAAATCCAAAATTTCAAGAGCCCCGTTTGACGAAATCGACTCTACGTACGACAATATTATGGAAAGTAGTCCCATTTTTCTTCCCACTTCCAAAAGTAACCCTTTATGAACTTTATATTTGAACTAAAATGTGGAAAATCTTTCTAAATTTAACCATTCCTCTACTTACGTCTAAAGAAAGTCAAAAAAATGATAACAACAATTTCGTCCGGTTTTGTGATAAAATATTAATCGAATCATTTAGCTCTCGCTTGGTGCAAGTTTTGGTTCAGGCATCTGATGATGATATAGGCCGCGTTTGACAGATTAATTGATCCAAAATCTTCAAACTGGTTTGGTTCCGGTTCAGGTTCAATGTCGAAACGAGGCTGACTTATTTCATTTTATAAGAGACACAACTTGGAGAGAAGAAAGTATTTGGCTTTGGTGAGGTGCAATACTTTCTAGGAAATGGACAGAAGAGAGCTTACTATTACTCTCGGGTCGCTCCAGTCGAATCTTTAAAACTTTTCATATTTGGCTATCCATATACTTTTTGAGCTTTTGGCCAGTGGCAGACAGCCAAACGTTATGGCCAGTTTTTTCTTAAAATATCCTGGGAAGCAAGGGATAACTGTTTTGTGGACTAAAATGGCGTAACTTTTACATACGAATGAACGAATTGGTTAGATCCAAAGCATAAAGTAATGTAATGGTCTCCAAAACGAGCCTTGGGTTACCCCACCAAAGTGGGAATTCCCAAACAGAATACATTTTGTCAACACTCATAATGTTCATATCTGTGAGAATTCCCATGAATTTTTCAACACGAACGGCACGCTATTATTTCCTTTGGAAATTTATAAAGGATCGTGTTATGCCGAGACACAGGGTTGAAGAAGCTGCAGCACATGCTGATTAAGGTATAAGAGAAACTGGCCTATAGGCTAATTGTGTGTCACGTGACGAACGAAGTTCAATGCTCAAATTCCGGCATTATTCTTCTCAGGCACAATAGAGCTTCTGGAATGCATAGAAGTGATAGGTTTTATGATCATTATATTATTGAGAGCGGCTCATAGACGAAGTCTTTTGATTTTGAGCACAGCAGAACATGTACATCAGATAATATCGTTTCCAAAATGCTCAAATTCAGGCATTTTTCTTGTCATCACGATAGAGCCTCTAGAATCCACAGAAGTAAGAGATTTTATCATGATATATTATTGAGAGCGTCCCTTAGATTAACTCTATTAATTTTGAGCACAGCAGCATATGTACATCGTTCCCAAAATGCTCAAATTCCGGCATTTTTCTTATCAGCACGATAGAGCCTCTAGAATCCACAGAAGTGAGAGATTTTATGATGAAATATTATTTAGAGCATTTTGTAAATGAAGCCTATTGATTTTGAGTACAGCATAAGATGTACATCAGATGCAATCGTTTTCAAAATGCTCAAATTCAGGCATTTTCCTTGTCATCACGATAGAGCCTCTAGAATCCACAGAAGTAAGAGATTTTATGATGATTGTATTATTGAGAGCGTCTCTTAGATGAACTCTATTAATTTTGAGCACAGCAGAACATGTACATCAGATACTACATCGCTCCCAAAATGCTGAAATTCCTAAATTTTTCTTGTCAGCACGATAGAGCCCCTGGAATGCATAGAAGTGAAGATTTTATGATGATATATTATTGAGAGCGTCTCTATTAATTTTGAGTACAGCAGAACATGTACATCAGATACTATATCGTTCCCAAAATGCTCAAATTACGAAATTTTTCTTGTCAGCACGACAGAGCCTCTAGAATCCACAGAAGTTAGAGATTTTATGATGAACTATTATTTAGAGCGTTTTGTAGATGAAGCTTATTGATTTTGAGTACAGTAGAACATGTGCATCAGATGCTATCATTCTTAAAATGCTCAAATTCCGGCATTTTCCTTGTCAGCACGATAGAGCCTCTAGAATCCACAGAAGTGAGAGATTTTATCATGATATATTATTGAGAGCGTCTCTTAGATGAACTCTATTAATTTTGAGCACAGCGGCAGATGTAGATCGTTCCCAAAATGCTCAAATTCCGGCGTTTTTCTTATCAGTGCGATAGAGCCTCTAGAATCCACAGAAGTGAGAGATTTTATGATGAAATATTATTTAGAGCGTTTTTTAAATGAATCCTATTGATTTTGAGTACAGCATAAGATGTAGGTACATCAGATGCAATCGTTTTCAAAATGCTCAAATTCAGGCATTTTTCTTGTCATCACGATAGAGCCTCTAGAATCCACAGAAGTAAGCGATTTTATCATGATATATTATTGATAGCGTCTCTTAGATGAACTCTATTAATTTTGAGCACAGCAGAACATGTACATCAGATACTACATCGCTCCCAAAATGCTGAAATTCCTAAATTTTTCTTGTCAGCACGATAGAGCCTCTGGAATCCATAGAAGTGAAGATTTTATGATGATATATTATTGAGAGCGTCTCTTAGAAGAACTCTATTAATTTTGAGTACATCAGAACATGTACATCAGATACTACATCGCTCCCAAAATGCTGAAATTCCTAAATTTTTCTTGTCAGCACGATAGAGCCCCTGGAATGCATAGAAGTGAAGATTTTATGATGATATATTATTGAGAGCGTTTCTATTAATTTTGAGTACAGCAGAACATGTACATCAGATACTACATCGCTCCCAAAATGCTCAAATTCCTAAATTTTTCTTGTCAGTACGATAGAGCCTCTGGAATCCATAGAAGTGAAGATTTTATGATGATATATTATTGAGAGCGTCTCTTAGAAGAATTCTATTAATTTTGAGTACATCAGAACATGTACATCAGATACTACATCGCTCCCAAAATGCTGAAATTCCTAAATTTTTCTTGTCAGCACGATAGAGCCCCTGGAATGCATAGAAGTGAAGATTTTATGATGATATATTATTGAGAGCGTCTCTATTAATTTTGAGTACAGCAGAACATGTACATCAGATACTATATCGTTCCCAAAATGCTCAAATTCCGAAATTTTTCTTGTCAGCACGACAGAGCCTCTAGAATCCACAGAAGTTAGAGATTTTATGATGAAATATTATTTAGAGCGTTTTTTAGATGAAGCTTATTGATTTTGAGTACAGTAGAACATGTGCATCAGATGCTATCATTCTCAAAATGCTCAAATTCCGGCATTTTCCTTGTCAGCACAATAGAGCCTCTAGAATCCACAGAAGTGAGAGATTTTATCATGATGTATTATTGAGAGCGTCTCTTAGATGAAGTCTATTAATTTTGAACACAGCAGCAGATGTAGATCGTTCTCAAAATGCTCAAATTCCGGCGTTTTTCTTATCAGTACGATAGGGCCTCTAGAATCCACAGAAGTGAGAGATTTTATGATGAAATATTATTTAGAGCGTTTTTTAAATGAATCCTATTGATTTTGAGTACAGCATAAGATGTACATCAGATGCTATCGTTTTCAAAATGCTCAAATTCAGGCATTTTTCTTGTCATCACGATAGAGCCTCTAGAATCCACAGAAGTAAGCGATTTTATCATAACATATTATTGAGAGCGTCTCTTAGATGAACTCTATTAATTTTGAGCACTGCAGAACATGTACTACAGATACTACATCGCTCCCAAAATGCTGAAATTCCTAAATTTTTCTTGTCAGCACGATAGAGCCTCCAGAATCCACAGAAGTGAGAGATTTTATGATGAAATATTACTTAGAGCGTTTCGTAGATGAAGCCTATTGATTTTGAGTACAGCATAAGATGTACATCAGATGCTATCGTTCACAAAATGCTCAAATTCCGGCATTTTTCTTGTCAGCACGATAGAGCCGCTAGAATTCACAGAAGTTAGAGATTTTATAATGATATATTATTGAGAGCGTCTCTTAGATGAACTCTATTAATTTTGAGCACAGCAGCACATGTACATCAGATACTATATCGTTCCCAAAATGCTCAAATTCCGGCATTTTTCTTATCAGCACGATAGAGCCTCTAGAATCCACAGAAGTGAGAGATTTTATGATGAAATATTACTTAGAGCGTTTCGTAGATGAAGCCTATTGATTTTGAGTACAGCATAAGATGTACATCAGATGCTATCGTTCACAAAATGCTCAAATTCCGGCATTTTTCTTGTCAGCACGATAGAGCCGCTAGAATTCACAGAAGTTAGAGATTTTATAATGATATATTATTGAGAGCGTCTCTTAGATGAACTCTATTAATTTTGAGCACAGCAGCACATGTACATCAGATACTATATCGTTCCCAAAATGCTCAAATTCCGGCATTTTTCTTATCAGCACGATAGAGCCTCTAGAATCCACAGAAGTGAGAGATTTTATGATGAAATATTACTTAAAGCGTTTCGTAGATGAAGCCTATTGATTTTGAGTACAGCATAAGATGTACATCAGATGCTATCGTTCACAAAATGCTCAAATTCCGGCATTTTTCTTGGCAACACGATAGAGCCTCTAGAATCCACAGAAGTGAGAGATTTTATCATGATATATTATTGAGAGCGTCTCTTAGATGAACTCTATTAATTTTGAGCACAGCAGCACACGTACATCAGATACTATATCGTTCCCAAAATGCTCAAATTCCGGCATTTTTCTTATCAGCACGATAGAGCCTCTAGAATCCACAGAAGTGAGAGATTTTATGATGAAATATTACTTAGAGCGTTTCGTAGATGAAGCCTATTGATTTTGAGTACAGCATAAGATGTACATCAGATGCTATCGTTCACAAAATGCTCAAATTCCGGCATTTTTCTTGTCAGCACGATAGAGCCGCTAGAATTCACAGAAGTTAGAGATTTTATAATGATATATTATTGAGAGCGTCTCTTAGATGAATTCTATTAATTTTGAGCACAGCAGCACATGTACATCAGATACTATATCGTTCTCAAGATGCTCAAATTCCCGCATTTTTCTTATTAGCCCGATAGAGTCTCTAGAATCCACAGAAGTGAGAGATTTTATGATGAAATATTACTTAGAGCGTTTCGTAGATGAATCCTATTGATTTTGAGTACAGCATAAGATGTACATCAGATACTATCGTTCACAAAATGCTCAAATTCCGGCATGTTTCTTGTCAGCACGATAGAGCCTCTGGAATGCATAGAAGTGAATATTTTATGATGATATATTATTGAGATCATCTCTTAGATGAACTCTCTTAATGTTGAGCACAGCAGAACATGTACATCAGGTTCTACATCATTCCCAAAATGCTGAAATTCCGTAATTTTCCTTGTGAGCACGATAGAGCCTCTAGAATCTATAGAAGTGAGAGATTTTATGATAAAATATTATTTATAGGGTTTTGTAGATGAAGTTTATTGATTTTTAGTACAGCAGAACATGTGCATCAGATGCTATTGTTCTCAAAATGCTCAAATTCCGGGATTTTCCTTTTCAGCACGATAGAGCCTCTAGAATCCACAGAAGTAAGAGATTTTATCATGATATATTATTGAGAGCGTCTCGTAGATGAACCCTACTGATTTTTAGAACAACATCAGATGCTGCGGTTCTATTGATTTTGAGCACAGCACACAGCGAACATGGTTGCAGAAAATATGATTTAGGGATCAAAACGGTTTATTTTGGAATGAGGAGGTCCTTGGTGTAGCTGTTGACCAACATCGACAGTTCACTAAATAATGAAGCGTTACTTAACTCAACTCAAATTTCGTTTCAACGACAACTTGGCTCACCTCTAATACAAACGTTGGAATAAATCTGGCATTGCTCGAGAATAATCCTTAATTGTCCTCGTACAAAATCTGATACATAGCGATATTCTTGCATCATGAATACAGAAAAATATCCACTTAAATCAAATAATTTATATGGTATGCTGAAAACTCTTGGAGATCTTGAAGATAATGAGGACATCTTTGTGTTAGGCATAAGTTGACTTCCGACCTTCGCTAGATTATGGTTTATGATCCTTAGATGGGCAGCTGTTTAATATAATGCCCATCTATGTCCCAGTTCAAAGGTTTCTAGCAAAATTTACCCAAAATCGTTATTTATGCATCAATTTTGTGAACAAAATCGAGGCCCATTTCATGTATTTTAATGACAAGGTTTTTGACTAAAATTTGTCATAATTACTATGGACCAGGCGAACCCATTACATCGGGTGCCTAATAAGCGAACTGTAAACATTTTTTGCCATCGCATGGATTTTGAACGAAAGTTATAAATCCATCGAGCGAGATGCTTCATGGTTTTGTATCATTTGTCCGACCATCTGTCTGTATCACTCATTTTAGAACCGTTCTATGGTGTATTGTATCATTAGTCAATAGTAGGTATGGGAAAAAGTTGATTTGAGAAAATGATCAAATATCTTTCAGGGGAATTTCAGAAAGTGTTGCAGTGATAGTATCGTAAACAAACTGGGATGCACAAAAGTTTCTGCAAAGTAGAGTCCTCGGCTTTTGTATGCGGAACCAAAATTCGTGTAAATGGGTTTGTTCTTTCAACAGCTCAAAATGTCAACATGGTAATGGTTTTCTCCGCAAGGAAACTTTGTGTCATTATTTTGAACCATTCAATACACTGGAAACATCCAAATTCATCGCGTCCAAAGAACATTAAAGAGCACAAGGTTCATCAAAGACACTTGCAAACAGAATTTAAAGAACTTTTATGCATAGGTTTGCGATGAAACTCCATGTAAGCTTCATCCAGCAATAAGGCGAAAATCTCTCTGGATGCCATTTTGCTCCAAGTCGCAAACGTTAAAGAGAAACATCTGCAATAAAAAAATGGGGCCATTTTTAGCACCTTGCGATTTCAATTTGGGCCACTGAAAAGGGTGACGGTTTACAGTACTAATTTGTGACAAGGAGTTCTTCGAGCAGCAGCCACAAGATTTCTGCATATAAGTTGGTGAAAAAATGAGACATGTGCCTTAATTGTTGCGGTAAATTTTTTGTGGGCCTCGTATTAGGAAACACCTTGCGTAATTCGGAAGAGGTGCTTCATTTTCTGAAGCCGATTGAGACATTAATCTTTAAGTCAAATCAAAAACTTTTTTTTTCAAATAAATGAGAAAAATCGTCCACGTAATTAGCTTTTAAAAAGCCGAGGTCTCCTCGCCAAGAACTAAATTAGATGAAAACGTACTGAATCCGTGATCCAGATTCTACAAGACGGGTTTTTTTTTAAAAGTTACATCTGTAATCATTACTGTTATACCGAGCAAACTCACCGAGTTTATTAGAGCAATTAAGAGACACCTGGGCAGCAGGACAAGAGAATTTAGAGAATGTAAACGTTGAAAAGAGAGAGAGAAAAAAAAGTCAAGACGCGGACAGTAGGAAATCCTGTTAATAGATATAATCACGATTATAACCAAACAAAACTTGAAAGGTTTAAAACGTAAAAGTGAATAGATTTAAGAAACCCTTAACTTAATACGGCCGAAGAAAAAAAGAAACGGCGGAAGGTGTTCAGGCGCCAGATAGGTATAATTGACTTAATGCGGTGATTCGGGCGGATCCGCCCCCCTGCTGTTCAGCGACTGACGGGCGCCACTGGCAAATATACACTAAACAAACACCAGATATAATAGCTTTACCTGCAGTTATATGCTAGTTATACATTTTAGCACGCTGAGCATCCTAAATGATTTATTGTTTTAAAGCACTTAAGGCCGCTCTCTTGATCTTTATTTTATTACTAATGAATAAAGGACCCAAACTTTTAACGTTTTTTTTCCCGAAAAATTTGCACCTGTTTTTTTTTAATCGAAATTTTAGGGGTTGCGGGCAGCTGTACTTCTTTGCGATATTATTGCAAACGCCGAGAAAAAAATATGAAATATCTTCTTTAAAAAACCATTAATAATCTTGCTTCAGTTTGTTGTAGACAGAATGTTGATGTGTTTTACCTGCCTTTATTGTAAAATTACCACCATAATTTAATGCGTAGTTACTGATGCTGTCAGAGGGTGATTTATTGAATAGACTCTACTAGGGGTTTTCAGGTATTTAAACTAATTGTGCTTCCATCCATGTTTTTGCTGCTACCATCACCATCAGCTCATTTTTCTATATAGGTATGTCTCAAATGTTTAGATCGAGGAAATGTTTTATGGCTCAAAAACATATAAATCTTTCATTTTGTTATTGGATTGTTGTTTAAGCTGATTAGATACCTGTTAAACAATTAAGTTTTGCTGGAGTTACAAGTCAATAATGAACAAAGAATCTATAAATTAGCAAAAGCTCCATAAAAATTGTAATAACTTTTTCTGCGTCACCCTGTATACAGAGAGTCAATCTATTGGAAACTGCCAACAACCCCCGTTAAATAACATATTTTTTCAACAACCTACTCTCGTTATTTGAACTTTAATTATCGAGCTTCTTTTCTTTTTCGAGAAAATGTCAATTTCTCTTATTTATGTGCGAATTTCAAAAATCGGTAAAAACAAAATTGCGACGACATAAAAACTACTTTATTACGTAATATTCCAAAAACGGTTCCACAAATTTTTTGAAAACGGTTGCTTCATTGCACTGACTGAAGTATTAACGAACAAATTTTGTTACAAAGATTTTTTTATAATTTGATCCTGTAACTTTTTTTTGAATTATTCGCGTGACGCTGTGACATGAACAATCATTTCTATTATTATTGTTTAAATTAATTATATTTCTAACAATTAAAGACTAATTTTGGAACACAATAAAAAATGTTGGAACGCACATATAAAATCCGGAAACGCGATTTTTGGGTAGGGGTGCTAACTTGACGTCAAGCCAGCGACCTTTTCTTTGAAATTTGAAGAAAAACGAAATATTTCGATGCCATACTTAAGATGCAATTATAGACTAAATTTGGGAGAAAATAAAAAATTTTGGAACGCAAAAATATAGTCAGGAAACCAAGTTTTTCGTGTGGATGCGTGCGTCACATCAGCGTTCGCTGCGAATTTAAAAAAAGTTCTATGTAATAATTAAGGAACAATTAAAGACAAATTTTGCAACACAATAAAAAAGTTTGGAACGGAAGCATAAAGCTAGGAAACGCAAATTTTGGCTGGGGGGGGGGTGCTAGCTTGATAACCTTTTCATTGGAATTTGACGATAAAAAATTTTGGAATGCAAAAATAAAGTTAGGAATTAAATTTTTCCGTGGAGACCTAGGTTGGCGTTTTCCGACTTTATGTTTGCGTTCCAAAATTTTTTATTGCGTTCCAAAATGAGTCTTTAATTGTTCCTTAATTATTGCATTGAAGTCTTTCATTTTTCTGCAAATTCCAAAGAAAAGGTCGCTGGCTTGACGTCAAGGTAGCACCCCCACCCAAAATTGCGTTTCCTCACCTTATGTTTGCGTTCCAATTTTTTTTATTGTGTTGCAAAATTAGTTTTTAATTGTTCCTTATTTATTACACAGGACTTTTTTTTAAATTCCCAAAAAAAGATCACTGGCGTGAAGTCTTTCGTTTTTCTGCAAATTCCAAAGAAAAGGTCACTGGCTTGACGTCAAGGTAGCACCCCAACCCAAAATTGCGTTTCCTCATTTTATGTTTGCGTTCCAATTTTTTTTATTGTGTTCAAAAATAGTCTTTAATTGTTCCTTAATTATTACACAGGACTTTTTTTTTTAAATTCCCATAAAAAGATTGCTGGCGTGACGTCAAGTTAGCATCCCCATGAAAAACTTTGTTGCCTGACTATATTTATGCGTTCCAAATTTGTTTATTGTGTTCCAGAATTAGTCTTTAATTGTTCCTTAATTATTGCATCGAAGTCTTTCGTTTTTCTGCAAATTCCAAAGAAAAGGTCGCTGGCTTGACGTCAATGTAGCACTCCCCCAGCAAAATTGCGTTTCCTCACTTTATGTTTGCGTTCCAATTTTTTTGTGTTCCAAAATTAGTCTTTAATTGTTCCTTAATTATTGCATCGAAGTCTTTCGTTTTTCTGCAAATTCCAAAGAAAAGGTCACTGGCTTGACGTCAAGGTAGCACCCCAACCCAAAATTGCGTTTCCTCATTTTATGTTTGCGTTCCAATTTTTTTTATTGTGTTCAAAAATAGTCTTTAATTGTTCCTTAATTATTATACAGGACTTTTTTTTTTAAATTCCCATAAAAAGGTCGCTGGCGTGACGTCAAGTTAGCTCCCCCACGAAAAACTTTGTTTCCTGACTATATTTATGCGTTCCAAATTTTTTTATTGTGTTCGAGAATTAGTCTTTAATTGTTCCTTAATTATTGCATCGAAGTCTTTCGTTTTTCTGCAAATTCCAAAGAAAAGGTCACTGGCTTGACGTCAAGGTAGCACCCCAACCCAAAATTGCGTTTCCTCATTTTATGTTTACGTTCCAATTTTTTTTATTGTGTTCAAAAATAGTCTGTAATTGTTCCTTAATTATTACACAGGACTTTTTTTTTTAAATTCCCATAAAAAGATTGCTGGCGTGACGTCAAGTTAGCACCCCCACGAAAAACTTTGTTGCCTGACTATATTTATGCGTTCCAAATTTGTTTATTGTGTTCCAGAATTAGTCTTTAATTGTTCCTTAATTATTGCATCGAAGTCTTTCGTTTTTCTGCAAATTCCAAAGAAAAGGTCGCTGGCTTGACGTCAAGGTAGCACTCCCCCACGCAAAATTGCGTTTCCTCACTTTATGTTTGCGTTCCAATTTTTTTGTGTTCCAAAATTATTCTTTAATTGTTCCTTAATTATTACACAGGACTTTTTTTTTTAAATTCCCATAAAAAGATTGCTGGCGTGACGTCAAGTTAGCACCCCCACGAAAAACTTTGTTGCCTGACTATATTTATGCGTTCCAAATTTGTTTATTGTGTTCCAAAATTAGTCCTTAATTGTCCCTTAATTATTGCATCGATTTCTTTGGTTTTATTTACATTCCAAAGAAAAGGTCGCTGGCTTGACGTCAAGCTAGCACCCCCACCCCAAAATTGCGTTTTCCAACCTTATGTTTGCGTTCCAAAATTAGTCTTTAATTGTTCCTTAATTATTAGATAGGATTTTTCCGAATTGTTGATTGTGGGGGTGCCGACTTTTGTGCATCTTCAAAAGGCTTCCATTCTCCCGTACACACCGTCCGTATTAATGACACACTATCTTTTCTGATTGCGACAGAAGGGTGGAATAATCCACGCTCACATAGGCTCCTCATTCGGGCGCTGACAAGAGTCATTAGCCCAAAAAACCACTTTTTTATAATAAAATTTTGCGTTTTGCAAAATAACCTGACGTTCTGGAATTTTTTGAGTATTTTTTATCAAAATAAAATTGTACCTATTATTTATGACTTCAAATTAGCCCAAAAACCCCCTTTTTATAATAAAATTTTGCGTTTTGCACAATAACCTGACGTTCTAGAATTTTTTGAGTATTTTTTATGAAAATAAAATTGTACCTATTATTTACGACTTCAAATTAGCCCAAAAAAACCCCCTTTTTATTATAAAATTTTGCGTTTTGCACAATAACCTGACGTTCTGGAATTTTTTGAGTATTTTTTATCAAAATAAAATTGTACCTATTATTTACGACTTCAAATTAGCCCAAAAAACCCCTTTTTTATAATAAAATTTTGCGTTTTGCACGATAACCTGACGTTCTGGAATTTTTTGAGTATTTGTTTATCGAAATAAAATTGTACCTATTATTTATCACTTCAAATTAGCCCAAAAAACCCCTTTTTATAATAAAATTGTGCATTTTGCACAATAACCTGACGTTCTGGAATTTTTTGAGTATTTTTTATCAAAATAAAATTGTACCTATTATTTATGACTTCAAATCAGCCCAAAAAACCCCTTTTTATAATAAAATTTTGCATTTTGCACAATAACCTGACGTTCTCAAATTTTTTGAGTATTTTTTTATGAAAATAAAATTGTACCTATTATTTACGACTTCAAATTAGCCCAAAAAAACCCTTTTTATTATAAAATTTTGCGTTTTGCACAATAACCTGACGTTCTGGAATTTTTTGAGTATTTTTTATCAAAATAAAATTGTACCTATTATTTATGACTTCAAATCAGCCCAAAAAACCCCTTTTTATAATAAAATTTTGCATTTTGCACAATTACCTGACGTTCTGGAATTTTTGGAGTATTTTTTTATCAAAATAAAATTATACCTATTATTTATGACTTCAAATTAGCCCAAAAAACCCCTTTTTTAAAATAAAATTTTGCGTTTTGCACAATAACCTAACGTTCTAGAATTTTTTGAGCATTTTTTTATCAAAATAAAATTGTACCTATTATTTATGACTTCAAATTAGCCCAAAAAATCCTTTTTTATAAATTTTGCGTTTTGCACGATAACCTGACGTTCTGGAATTTTTTGAGTATTTGTTTATCGAAATAAAATTGTACCTATTATTTATCACTTCAAATTAGCCCAAAAAACCCCTTTTTATAATAAAATTTTGCATTTTGCACAATAACCTGACGTTCTGGAATTTTTTGAGTATTTTTTATCAAAATAAAATTGTACCTATTATTTATGACTTCAAATCAGCCCAAAAAACCCCTTTTTATAATAAAATTTTGCATTTTGCACAATTACCTGACGTTCTGGAATTTTTGGAGTATTTTTTTATCAAAATAAAATTATACCTATTATTTATGACTTCAAATTAGCCCAAAAAACCCCTTTTTTAAAATAAAATTTTGCGTTTTGCACAATATAACCTAACGTTCTAGAATTTTTTGAGCATTTTTTTATCAAAACAAAATTGTACCTATTATTTATGACTTCAAATTAGCCCAAAAAATCCTTTTTTATAAATTTTGCGTTTTGCACGATAACCTGACGTTCTGGAATTTTTTGAGTATTTGTTTATCGAAATAAAATTGTACCTATTATTTATCACTTCAAATTAGCCCAAAAACCCCCTTTTTATAATAAAATTTTGCGTTTTGCACAATAACCTGACGTTCTAGAATTTTTTGAGTATTTTTTATGAAAATAAAATTGTACCTATTATTTACGACTTCAAATTAGCCCAAAAAAACCCCCTTTTTATTATAAAATTTTGCGTTTTGCACAATAACCTGACGTTCTGGAATTTTTTGAGTATTTTTTATCAAAATAAAATTGTACCTATTATTTACGACTTCAAATTAGCCCAAAAAACCCCTTTTTTATAATAAAATTTTGCGTTTTGCACGATAACCTGACGTTCTGGAATTTTTTGAGTATTTGTTTATCGAAATAAAATTGTACCTATTATTTATCACTTCAAATTAGCCCAAAAAACCCCTTTTTATAATAAAATTGTGCATTTTGCACAATAACCTGACGTTCTGGAATTTTTTGAATATTTTTTATCAAAATAAAATTGTACCTATTATTTATGACTTCAAATCAGCCCAAAAAACCCCTTTTTATAATAAAATTTTGCATTTTGCACAATAACCTGACGTTCTGAAATTTGTTGAGTATTTTTTTATGAAAATAAAATTGTACCTATTATTTACGACTTCAAATTAGCCCAAAAAAACCCTTTTTATTATAAAATTTTGCGTTTTGCACAATAACCTGACGTTCTGGAATTTTTTGAGTATTTTTTATCAAAATAAAATTGTACCTATTATTTATGACTTCAAATCAGCCCAAAAAACCCCTTTTTATAATAAAATTTTGCATTTTGCACAATTACCTGACGTTCTGGAATTTTTGGAGTATTTTTTTATCAAAATAAAATTATACCTATTATTTATGACTTCAAATTAGCCCAAAAAACCCCTTTTTTAAAATAAAATTTTGCGTTTTGCACAATAACCTAACGTTCTAGAATTTTTTGAGCATTTTTTTATCAAAATAAAATTGTACCTATTATTTATGACTTCAAATTAGCCCAAAAAATCCTTTTTTATAAATTTTGCGTTTTGCACAACAACCTGACGTTCTCGACTTTTTTGAGTATTTTTTATCAAAATAAAATTGTACCTAATATTATTTATGACTTCAAATTAGCCCAAAAAAACCCTTTTTTATAATAAAATTTTGCGTTTTGCACGATAACCTGACGTTCTGGAATTTTTTGAGTATTTGTTTATCGAAATAAAATTGTACCTATTATTTATCACTTCAAATTAGCCCAAAAACCCTTTTTCATAATAAAATTTTGCGTTTTTCACAACAACCTGACGTTCTCGACTTTTTTGAGTATTTTTTATCAAAATAAAATTGTACCTAATATTATTTATGACTTCAAATTAGCCCAAAAAACCCCTTTTTTATACTTAATAAAATTTTGCGTTTTGCACAATAACCTGACGTTCTGGAATTTTTTGAGTATTTTTTTATCAAAATAAAATTGTACTTAATATTTATGACTTCAAATTAGCCCCAAAAAAACCCTTCTTTTATAATAAAATTTTGCGTTTTGCACAATAACCTGACGTTCTGGAATTTTTTGAGTATTTTTTTAGTTTTCAAAACACCAAAATACATAGAAATCAGTGGAAAACATCCAGACAGCATTTGTGTTGTAGACCTGTATAATCTTCGTCGATCGGGAATTTGGTGTGAATTTTTGCGCGATTCGCAAGTATTTAGATGATAATATCATGTGGAGCTTCCACAACACTGAAAACACCAAAAACAACCGATTGTTCGCTGATGACAGCTTCGATGCTGAAACGTATCCGATTTAATAAATTGGTATTGTTGTTTTCAGTGTTGTTTTGTTCAACGGCCACAAGGGTTCGAGTTCTTCCAGATACGAAGTCTCGTACGATATTAATTCCAAAGAAATATTGCAACTTACTTAATAATTTTGGTCTGGACTTGTACCTGAATTTTGTACGTTCGACGATCATGAGTTTCGTTATTCTCGGTACGAAACGTTTGCAAAATGGTGCCAAACTCCTTAACGTTTGTAATACTTATGACAATTTTGTCGCCACTGGGGGCCAAAATTCAAACAATCTGAAACTGAAAAACGACCACGAAGAAGAAATATTAATTTATGATGATCCGATCGTTTCCTTTTAACATAATTTGTATAATGATAACGCTGCATTTCTTTAATTGACAGTTCAATATCACCAGACCAAAACCAAAATTATTCACAGTTTAATTGGAACAAATTGTATTAATGTGATTATGATAAGAGGAAACCTTTTTTTTTTCTTCTATCGTCTAAATGTACAAGGAACGTTGTCTAGTAAAATGTAATAAATTACATTTCAAGTGAGTAAGCAATTTTTTAAACTTATATAAGTTAACATTTTGCCCCTTAAACTTAAACATAGATAATAAAGATCAAAGCGGATCAAAACAGTGTGTTTATTTTTTCCTTATCTTTGAGTAATTTATAATTAGTTAACACAAGATGTGCAAAACAGCGTCGTGATTCTAATTGACATTGTAACGTTTCTATAATTTCAGTGGTGTGATACTTTACGATAAGGCCTTCCACAGTTCCTTTGGCAACACTTTAACAGTTTGAATCTTATGACATTTGACATCTTCAACCTTAAGACCTTCGAGTATGTTCTCTTATCATTAAAACATTAATAATATAACTCTTTATGTGATATCATTTTTATGACACATAAAATCTGTCTTCTTAATATATCGCTTTAGATAATTTTCAAATGTTTTCTGGTGTTAAAAGTTTATCGAGACTAAAGGAAATCGTTTGTCATTACGACTATCAGCGACAGAAACGTTGTATTTTTCTCAATAATTAATATTTATTGTTTTATTGATAAAGAAATATAAGTTCTGCTCTCGTTTTGAAAAAAAAAAAACAAAAACAATTTTCTCAAGCATGAGAAAGAATGTTAAAAAGTATCTTTCGCTCAAAGCAACGTTTTATAATAATACCTAAGCTTGATTGCTAGGTAGTTTTCTCACCTAGTTAACCTATGATTAAGTCTTCATTCCACAGACCTTAGCAATTACTAACCTACACAAAATAGACGAATAAAACAAACAAGAGCATCGTTGGCCTCCTCCTGTGCCCACACGCACACACTTCTTATACAAATATAATTATTTCCAACTTTTTTTTTTCTTCGTTTAAATTAAGCCTGTTATAGCTTTGGTATGGTAATTATCGTTAATTTTAACTTAGCTACATTTTTCTTGCATGAATTAATGTAAATTGTAACACAATTTATGACGTTTACACAAGTACCTATACAATTTCTTGCTTAGATTTGTTAAAAACCTACCCGCTAAACGTTATTTGGCTAAAGGGTTGCACTAGTAGAAGACGGGCATTCTTTTCTTCCTTCGAAAATATGGGCATCGACGATTTTCGTCCCTTATAGGGGATACCGAATCAGTACGAGATGTGCGAGGGTTATTTTAGTCAAGAAGACACAACCCCTTTGCGTGACTATCGCTTCCTATGAATTGCTATGTGCTTTAGAGCTTTCATCAGCTGAAAGCAAGAACTTCATAGGTTTTCGTCCCAAAAGAGATTTTGAGTTCCCCATAAGCATATGATACTATTCTTCTGGGTCATTCTGCCCTATTCACGGCATCTCTAAGTCTGTCGACAAGCACTCCCTTTGGGATCATATCCCGTCATACGTAACATTCCACAAAGATGAACGTGGCTTATGTGTACAAGCGCAATACCAAAAGCCCTTACAGTCATCATGGAGGCCCGTCTGGATTATAGGGCGTTGTAGTGTAGGACACTCGTATTCTAAGCGATTGCCTATCCTGGAAGATGGATCAGACTTTCATGTTTCACATCAATTTTCACATATTTTTCAGGCAGAACAACGCTTAGTGCAAATTCTCATTGATGGAAAGCCGATGAGTTAAACCGACGACCGACGGGTGGAAAACGAGCTCATACACTTAGAAACTATAAGCAACTTCTTAGCTCAAAACACCCAAGGATAATGGGTAAATTGAACTTGTCTTCAATGGACCATCTCGCAATCTGGCGTAGGAACTTACATTTGTTCGTGAACGTAACCCCTGAGCTAAAATATGCACCGTATGGGTTTTGGCCAAACGAGAAGGTCGTCCTACATTCGTTATGAGTATCGTTCACTTTCCCAACTGAGAGTTATCGGGCAAATCCTGACCGAACACGGCTATGAGTTAAGCCACTTTCTCTGGCAGCATGTTCAGGTATATCACACATGTGGGGTGTGGGATAAAACAACTTTAATCAGGATGGTAGCACAAAAGACTCTGATGTGAGACTCCTATCTCAAGTCACCTTTTCCGCCGAGAAAAGCCAGGAAACCCTCTAACTGCTGTTATTGGTTTCCGGGGTGGACCCGAGAAATCATGAGGTTGGGCTCTAATGCCAGATGAGGCTTTGGTATTAACACCAATGGGCGGACAAAAGGCTCTTATCTGAGACCCGTCCTCCTATCTCAAGTCACCTTCTGCACAGAGAAAAGCCAGGAAATCCTCTAACTGCTGTAGTCGGTTTCCGGGGTGGACTTTCCTTTCGCGAGAAATCAAGAGGTTGGGCTCTAATGCCAGGTGAGGCTTTGGTATTAGCACCAATGGAGGGACAAAAGTCTCTGATGTGAGACCCATCCTCCTATCTCAAGTCGCACCTTTTACGCCGAGAAAAACCATCAGGAAAACCTTTAACTGCTGTTATTGATTTTCGGGGTGGACTTTCCTTTCGCGAGAAATCAAGAGGTTGGGCTCTAATGCCAGGTGAGGCAGCAATGGGCGAACAAAATACTCTGATGTCACCTCAAGTCACCTTTTACGCCGGGAACCCTCTAACTGCTGTAATTGGTTTCCGGGGTAGACCTTACTTTCCCGACAAATCAAGAGGCTGGGCTCTAATTCCAGGTGAAACTTTGATATTAGCAACAATGGATGGGCAAAATTCGTATTTGTAGCTGTTGTTAATTATCTTCAATGTTTCTATAGTTACCAACGGCTGCACTTATCATTAGTAGTCCCGTTGGCTTATCGGCTGATAATTCCACAACCACTTCTGAATCTTGTATTCGTATCTTGTTCAGTCGACGATTTTCACCTTTTACTCTAGTTTTTCAAGAGGACCCAATTTTCGTCGTATTTTTCTTGAGAACGTTAAATAAAGAACTGCTTTCGTGCTTGACAGCATTCATCAGTGTGTGAAAACAATAAAGGTGCTTGCTATTCCAAAGAACTTCCCACATTTTCGTCCAAAGAGACCTTGAGTAATATTGCCCACCTTCGTTTTCATGTACAAAGACTAGCGTGCCTAGCGTGTACGGGCCCAATGCCAACAACCTTTTTACAACCATCATGCAGGTCTTCTGGGTCGACCTCCGCTAAGGGGAGGCAACCTTGCAATTGAAAACGAAGGGGTTCTTGAATAATACAGGTTGAGGGGTAGGACACTCATCCAGCAGGTCTTACAGGTAGAACAGTTACGAACAACGCTTAGTGCAAATTCTCCTGGGTAGGAAGAGGATGAGTCTCGATGAATGCAAAACCGAACCGTTGTAATTGTAAGCAACGTCACAGATAGACACCCAAGCTGAGCACATGAGTAGATTGAACTTGATAGTAGGCTCATCATGATGGAGAGATCTTCAAGGGACCATCTTTCAGTCCGCCGAGATTTTGCAAGCAGGACAGCCTGCATTTGTTCGTGGACTAAGCCTCTGTGTACTGTAACCTAAACAAGCACCTCATCCGTATGGGATTTGATCAGTCTCCATTTTGCAGAGGATGCTATACAGACAGCATGTTCAGGTATATTTTCGATGCTAAATTGAAGGAAACATTTACGCCGAAAAAAGCCAAAATTGGCTTCCGCATCCCCCTAACTATTCCTTCTCCATAATCGTTAACTAGACATCAAAGTGTAATCCTGCGGTTATATAACAGTTTTATAAGAGCCAACTAAGCTTTACTACAATTTTTAAAGAGTACTAGTAAAAGCATCAAATGATTTTTAACTTGGGAATATGTTACTTTATAAGTGCACGTTGGAAATTATAAAACAAATTTGCTGTGTAAACGTTTGTATGAGCTAAGAAGTGCACAGCACAGTGCTGGGTATAAATATATTGAAAATTACTAGGTAATTTGGTTCAATTAGCATCTGAAAAATTTTAACCATTGTTACTATCATACACAACTAGGCATAAAGGTGTAATCCTGCGGTTATATAACAGTTTTATAAGAGCCAACTAAGCTTTACAACAATTTTTACAGAGTACCTACTAGTAAAAGCATCAAATCATTTTGAACTTGGGAATATGTTACTTTATAAGTGCACGTTGGAAATTATAAAACAAATTTGCTGTATAAACGTTTGTATGAGTTAAGAAGCGTACAGCACAGTGCTGAGCGCAAATATATTGAAAATTACTAGGTAATAATTTGGTTCAATTAGCATCTGAAAAATTTTAACCATTGTTACTATCATACACAACTAGACATCAAGGTGTAATCCTGCGGTTATATAACAGTTTTATAAGAGCCAACTAAGCTTTACTACAATTTTTAAAGAGTACTAGTAAAAGCATCAAATGATTTTTAACTTGGGAATATGTTACTTTATAAGTGCACGTTGGAAATTATAAAACAAATTTGCTGTGTAAACGTTTGTATGAGCTAAGAAGTGCACAGCACAGTGCTGGGTATAAATATATTGAAAATTACTAGGTAATTTGGTTCAATTAGCATCTGCAAAATTTTAACCATTGTTACTATCATACACAACTAGGCATCAAGGTGTAATCCTGCGGTTATATAACAGTTTTATAAGAGCCAACTAAGCTTTACAACAATTTTTAAAGAGTACCTACTAGTAAAAGCATCAAATCATTTTGAACTTGGGAATATGTTACTTTATAAGTGCACGTTGGAAATTATAAGACAAATTTGCTGTATAAACGTTTGTATGAGCTAAGAAGCGTACAGCACAATGCTGAGCGCAAATATATTGAAAATTACTAGGTAATAATTTGGTTCAATTAGCATCTGAAAAATTTTAACCATTGTTACTATCATACACAACTAGACATGAAGGTGTAATCCTGCGGTTATATAACAGTTTTATAAGAGCCAACTAAGCTTTACTACAATTTTTAAAGAGTACTAGTAAAAGCATCAAATCATTTTTAACTTGGGAATATGTTACTGTATAAGTGCACGTTGGAAATATCATAAAACAAATTTGCTGTGTAAACGTTTGTATGAGCTAAGAAGCGCACAGCACAGTGCTGGGTATAAATATATTGAAAATTACTAGGTAATTTGGTTCAATTAGCATCTGCAAAATTTTAACCATTGTTACTATCGTACACAATGTTTGTGCAACTATATCTGCTGAAAACGAGATGATGAGTGATGATTCTTAATCGCCTTTTCCCCTATGACTGATAATTATCACAAAAACTGTGTCTGTGATTTACATTTTTGTAACATGAAACATTTCAAATTGAAGTTTGCGCACATAATATGAAGAAAAGGTGCAAAACTTTGAACGAACCATAGATTCTAACTGAAAACTACACAACTTTAACAAAACAGTTATACAGCAAAACTATGTGGCATGGCATGATTTTGCACATGAATCGTGATTGAAACGAACCTAACTCCCTTTCATGAATTAATCGTACATTTGATCGATCGATCTTCATATACGTCTCCTTATTCTTTTATTTGGAACTGGAATTAAAAAGATTTTGGGCATCCAAATTGTCTGCTGCATGAACCAATTGTTTAGACGCCCACAGAGATGAAAATCCAAAGAATTAAGGTTGGAAAAACATGTCATGGAACTGGTCCTCCATTACCTATCCATCTGTTATGGTACACACCAGTCAGCGGAGCCCCATCATGTAAAAATTTTCTGAGTATTCCATGTAGGTAAGATGTGTAAGACGTACTGGAAGAATTGAATCCCATACGTTAGCCTTAAACTGATCTGCTACAAATGTTGAAGAAGCATTCTATGAATTTGCATCTAGGACACAATGAGTCAAAATCTTCTATAAGTGCATAGATAAATGAAATGAACCTTTATACAAACTTTTTCTCATTTTTATGTAACCTGTCCAAAAAGTTTGCTGAAGCTTGTATAACCGCTTTATAAGCGTCGTATAACGTAGAAATCGAACAAGTCGAATTCCCAACCATATACATGTGTTACTATCCGTGGAAAGGCATTACCTATGATCAGCAATTAGAAATTCATAGCAAAATTTTGGTTGTATAGATGTTTTATTAAGGCTAAGATGAAGGAGCTGGACGAGAAGTAGGGAAAACGGAACAAGGGTGAAATACAGAAGAAAAAGATATTATTGTGAGTGGTCAAATGTGAAACTTTAACTTTCGAAAACGAAGAATTACGAAAAAATATACCACAAATGATGATTATACCGGGTTTGCCGTTGGTCAAAAGAGGAAAAATAAAAGCAAAAGTTGTAGTTGTAAAAACCTTTCTGCTTCGAGCGCTGATTGAAAAAAAAAATGATGAGAAATGATTTCACGAAAAGTGATAATTTAGAGATATTAACGACAATTTATCCCATGTAAATATAGACAGCTGTACCGTCGAAGCAAAAAGTCTATGTGGAACCGTCGAGTTTTCCATTTCGTTATTCCAATATATGAACCCATTTAAACGTTATTAGGAGTTGATTTATGACTTCCCATAGAAAATATCTAGTAATAATTACATATTATTGAGTATAGTGGTACCACCTGCTAAAAGACCACACATAATCTTTATTTCAACAAATTTTTCTATATTTACCTTTAACCAAAAATGAATTTGAGATATAAAAACGGTTCTTAATAATACGTTTGTATTAAGGGGGTACTACATGACGTAGACCAAAGTAGTTTACTCTTTTGTTTTTGGCTAACGACATATTAAAAATACGTTAATACGTGTCTGGTCCACTTTACCTTATAGCATGTGTCAATAAGGTATAATTTAGTATTTATCATATTTTCTGTGAGGTAGGTAGAGTCAACCAGAACAACTTTGAACCCTTCACGTGACGACAGGTGAGGCACCTTTTCCCATTAAAGTTTTGGTCAACTGTACCAAGTCATTATTATGATATTCTCGTTAGTTAACAACGTCGTTATGTACTCAGGCTTTAATAAAATAAGGTAAGATCGTATACACGTTTCACGTTTCGTAAATCGAAATAGGCTCACCTTCACTCATTTCTATTGTAAATTATACCCATAATTTTTGACTGTTGTACGTATCCTTTCGTTCGAAATCAAGTCATCTACCTTCGATTTGTAGATTTATCTTGATATTAATAACGTGTTTCAATTTTGTAATTATGTATTGTTGGTTTAAAGGAATTATATTATGGTCGGTATTATTTATGGTCAGGTTAATCACTAATTAAAATTTTATGAATAAACCATGTGGCGTGTCTGAAATGTATTCAAAATGTGAGTGAACGGACGAATTTTTTCATTAATTTGTAAAAAAAAATATATACATATAGCGAATCGTCATTATTCTCATTATTTGTAACAAAAAAAAAAAAAAGAAATCCTAACCTTCAGCCAATGATTACTGTCTAGAGACCTTGATCTATAAATCTTTTATTATTATTTTTTACGATCATCATAATTATGCGATACAGTAAAATTTTGTTGTAATTACATTTTAATTATGGACGACTTTAAAGAATTTTGTGTAAATTTTAATGTTTTGGCGTTACCAAACTACTACAATGTCCTACTTTAATTGGATGCAAAAAGTGCACCGGCATGCTGAGTAATACAGGAGAGAAATAGAGACTACAAGAACAATGAGGAAGAAAGACGATGACAGACAACGAAAAACTGGGATAACTTCACCCAAGAAATTTCGAAATGGGAAGATGAGAGAAGCTTTCCAAAACGTTCTAAATTGAATTTTGCTACGAATTTACGTTGAAAGGGCCATTCTCACCAACTGCAATCTGCTTGGCTGGCTTTCAGTCGCTGCCACAACCTTTTTGGTACAAGCATAATTCGAAAGAATTTAGTGTGAAGATCATTAGCAACACTATATGTATGAAGCTTGGTGTAGGTCGAACCAAGAGGAGATTGTGTTATACGAAGTCGCCTTAACGCCTTAAGGACTTCCTTTCCCCCACACACGTGGGACGAAAACAAACGAAACACTAAGCCAAACAACCAATTTTGAAGCACCTGTACTGAAGAGACTAAGAAACCAGCGGGACGCAAAAGCGAAACGGGTCTTAGGGCAAACGGAGAAAGTTAAAACTGGAACCCAAAAAGACACCAAAAGTCTCAGCGAGGTTCCAACAAGGTTCAGGAAGGGTGTTCTCAACGAACACTATCGGAAGAGAAAACAGTATTGTATCACATCGGAGCTAAGTGGAGTGGCCGCACAAGAGAGGATAAAGTCGAGTAGCTCCCAAAACTCATAATTCCCAGGGTCCAAGAGGATCCTTCGAAGAACCGAAATCTAAAATGGTGGAAGCGGCAACCAGAAACTGGCGTGGAGGACGGCAAAGTTCCTCGTTGACCAAACTTTGTAGAACTAGATGGGGCCGCACTGCTACGATCTTTCTTATGTCAACTTCATCAGAATAACGTTCGAGCTCTTTTCCAAGATTAAAGTGGGAAGAGGGTTAGTCACGAAAATGGAGTGTGAAGAGACAAGAGCAGGTACGGAAGTTTCAGAAGAGCCATAGCCACCACAATCCAGCAAGAAAGTATGGTTTCTTGTACAAATCCATTGCGGCACAGCAGAACCGAATCTGTCATCCTTAGTGAATACATTGCATAGGATGTAATCATGGTGCAAGAACCCTTGACCTACAAAGGGTGAATACGAGTTCCAGATTATGCTGAGACTGACAGTGGAAGAGATCAAGGGAGAGCGAAAACAGGCTTTCACATTGGATCAAATGAAACGGATACAGTAGTGGTTAGCGTTTTAAAAAATAAGTTTGCAACAATGAAAATCGGTATAGCAAAGCAACGATTTCACCAGTGACACTAGCGTAGGTACCTGGGTCCCAATTATGTCACCCAAATGGGATTACATAGCCAAAGGGAGATCCAGGCAATACTAACAATCCCAAAACAAATGCATTCTATGATCTTCATGGTGAACCCAAACAGTGATTTACCAGCATCGGTCTGAAGATTAAGACGGAAATGGTCGGAGCCCACCGTCATTGAAATAAACACGTTTACAAGTTGGGATTGGCCACAGTAAGGAAAACGAAATCCCATACCACGTCATCTGGCGTTGTGAGGAAAAAAAAAAAGGTAGGAGGACGTCCACTTGAAAATAGACAAAAAATTATACAGTAAGAAGAATCCTTGAGGATTAAACGATGGCGAGGGCCACAAGACCAACATCGTAAAAATCAGGCTTAGTCATTGAATTTGGGCTCCCACTTCTCTACTTCAGACCAATAAGTCGCAAGTGCCTCCCAACCACACTTCTGATCCTAACTGAAGATTTCAAATTTTAAACCTAGGATTTCAGCCTTTACACTTCAAACTTCAGCTTTCAATCTTCACTTCCAGCATTTAGATAACACAGGTAACGATAGGAAGAAAATTTTAGTTCAAATTTGACGAAGAAGCTGCAAGTGACATTAATAAAAATGAAAAATTAGACGACCAGGAGTAAAGCAAAGAATCGCACCATTAAAGCTAAGAGAGCTAATGTCGGTAGGGTTCAGAAATGTGGGAAATATCGAAGATGCCTGAAGACTTAGGCAGTGTGTGCGTGAAACAGTAGTAAAAATATTCATTCCTACTAGTGACGTAACCCAATCCTCAATCGTTTCCTATACAACTAATTTGCTGTGTAAGTGTTCTGTGATCGGTTCAGCTTTTCTCTCACAAATAGCAGAGTGTTGACACACCTTTTCCATTAGGAAATTATGAAATAATCCAGATCCTTGAACTGATGTCTTAATTGTACAGCAATATAATTGTCATAACTACATAATTCTCATCCTAATCTTTCTTACATTGTCTATTTGTCTTCGCTTTAAGGTAATGGTACAATAATGAGGTAATGGTTAGCTTCTTGCGTTTTCACCCCAACTACAATATTTCCAGTTGATAAAAACTTTTAGTCGTATATCGGTTTTATTGGAATCGTATAACAGTTCGGTAGAGTATGAGTATTTGTAACTTCTGTCGTACATCTTGTAAGCAATGTTTAAGATGTATTTGATTATGACGTAGTGAAAACTTGTTCGGATTACTAAATACGATTTGAAAAGGCTTTATAAAAACTGGAGGAGTAAAAGCTCTTAGTGACCCATAATTTAGTCATTTTCACGTTATAAATTATTTGTAGTGCAATTTCCAAAGATGGGTTATATAATTGTTTTATTATAGTTATATAGCTTTTTCAAGAGCTTTATACAACTTTCTATAATTTATTTATCAGTTACCGTTTGAAGCTTGAATCTGTAAGTGTAAGTTCCTACTAGTGACGTAACCCAATCCGCAGTCGTTACCTATACAAGTAATTCGCTGTGTAAGTGTTCTGTGATTAGTTCACCTTTTCTCTCACATATAGCAGAAATTATTTCGAAAATTATTAAATAATGCAGATCTTTGAATTGAAGTCTTAATTGTACAGGAATGTAATAGTCATATAGCTATGACCCAAGTCCTAATCTTTCTTACATTGTGTATTTATCTTCTTCTCCCGTGGATTATAAACGAACCTCTCCTGCTTTAAGGTCACGGTACAATAATGAGGTAACGGTTAGCTTCTTGCGTTTTCACACCAACTACAATATTTGCAGTTGATAACATCTTTTAGTCGTATACCGGTTTTATTAGAATCATATAACCGATCGGTAGAGTTAATATTAGCGTATGAGTATTGGTAACATCTGTCGTACATCTTGCAAGCAATGTTTCTTAGTTTAAGATCTATTTGATTATGACGTATTTCAAAGATGGGTTATATAATTGTTTTATTACAGTTATATAGCTTTTTCAAGAGCTTTATACAACTGTCTATACTTGATTTATAAATTACGGTTTGAAGCTTGAATTTGACTGTCGTTATGTTAGGTATATAAATGACGAATGAAGATTCACACTGGCATTCACAAAGTTTCGTAGATTATTCAGATGAATACTTCAGTTATTATGCATAACTCGAATGAATGACTATGCTCGATGTTTGTAGGAAAAAGGCAATTCCGAGAGGATACTCGTACCTAAATATTTCAGTTGTCTGACGTTAATTGTATCAGAAATTGTTGTAACGTTTCTCAAAATTGCATTCCGCTCGGAAACTTATTAAAAATTGAAATTGTACATATTGCCCCCATTTCCTTTTTTATTTGGTTCATTTTTATATTTAGAATTTTAAATTAAAATCGAGGCGCAAATAAAAGAAAAAGACAACCTAGCCAGAATTGTAGTACACAGTTGCATGTCTATGCAGAGACATATTTATTATTAGTGTAAATCGATTTCGGTACGTCTTACACAATACACAGAAAGTTTGAGGGAAGACGTTTTAGATTATTAAAGTGTCCAATATTGAACATTTTCCACCGGCTCGTGTCAGCGTCGTACCGAAACCAATTTCGTATTAAATCGCAAACGTGAAAGGAAAAGAAGTCATAATTAAATCCATCTATCAGTCGTTATCATTTACTTCAATCCGAAAATCAATTTTTTCTCGTTAAAGAAAACACATTAAGCGGGTTTACTTAAAATAATTAATTATATTGCACTAAGTTTACGAAAAATAAGGTGAAATCGCGTGCGGTTGTTACGTCTTCTTTAGGCGCCTCGTAGTATCGTACCCTAGAATTACCTTACATTCCTTTAGGCAACGTCCTGTCATGGCCTCCCATTATCCTTCTGATTATACCATGATAGTGATACCTGCTATTCCCTATCGTCTAATATATGTGTTTGTAAATACCATGTTGGTGGCGAATTTATACACGGTGATTTATTAACGATGATATACTTTATATGCGTGAATTCCATGACGGAATAATTCATATTCGTGTGTGTTCTACTGTTGTTGTTGTTGTTGTTATCGTGGGAGACTGTCCCGGATAATTTTTTGTTTCATTTCGTATTGGTCCTTCGAAATTTTTGCGTAGGCGTATGTGCGAGCACGCCGAGGGTGGCAGAAAACGTAACGCTTCACAAAATTCCGTCAATAGAGTCCGAAGAACACGTAAAAGCGAAGGGCGATAACACAGGAATAGAGAGATATTAGATACTTAATACTTACACTGTTCGAGATGAGTTCAAAGTTAAACACTCATCGCCCGCATTTTCCTCTTCTCCAAGTTATTTCGACGTAAATCGTAATCGAAACGGGTTACCGTATACGCCATTTACGCTTCACGCCCGCTCATATCGTCCACCCCCGTGGTGTAAAGATAAGCGAAAGAATCGAACGGTTTCAATTTTAACAGTGTAACTATAGGTTACCCACAGTAGAGTAACTGCACATCGTAAAAGAACCTTTGGGGAAATTTAGTTCCCGAATCGAAGTGGTGGCTTCAAGCGAATGATCTGCTTATATTCCCCTCTCTTCTCAGAGTAGGTATAACTAAAAAGCTCCGAATCTATCAAATCTCTCAGAAATTTTATCTATGTCGCAAACCTATAAAAAAAAATTGCGCTTAATTGACTTTATATAGCATTAATGAAACCCTTATACAACTTCCACTAATATCAACATAAAACCGTTATAGAATGAGGGGAGTACAGCTTCTGGCTTAAGAGCTTGAATAATTCAACGTTGTAGTGATTAAAACGTTCCAAGGGCAGTTTCATCATTTTGATTGATTTGTCTATCAAACAAATAAATGCATTTTGTTTCTTACAAAGCTTCTATCGTCTTTGTAATTTTGAGAAGCGTTTCGTGTGTTTATAAGAGAAATTAAGTGTTATATAACAGAATTTTTGTCATGAAAATTCTAGTTTCTGTTACAATCGGACCAATTTTATACTTAACTTAATAAAGTAGTTACACAACTGATTTGTTGCAGTAGTAGCTTGCAGGATTTGAAAGAACTATTGCTAATTAAGGTCATCTATGTTCTTAAATAGTTATAGGATTTCACTTACAAGAGTGTTGTGAGCTATATTACCGGAACCAACATTTCTGAGCGTTTGTGATTTTGCAGAACTAAATTATTTCCTTGCAATTATCAATTCTTTGCAACTCTAATAAAGCTGTTTTGCAGCTGACATCTGGAATCGGACATCTAACTTTCTTCCCCTATCGGAAAAAAGACAGAACGGGAATATGGTAACGGAAACGTAATAGGACTACTATAAATTTGCAAGGATGTATTAAACGTGGGTAACATTAAATAGGCGGAAAAGTATTATTTTCTAGTTGAAAACGCAAAAGCAGCTTTCTTTTCGTTTAAACAGCAGCAGCTTCCCGTAAAAGTCTACACAACTGCAATAAAACCGTTATACAAATGCTACACTTTTACATTTTTTAAATATACCATAGTCTTAAAATAAAAGTGTATTGACACTAGCCAAGTCTCAACGGCAAAATAACACTTGCACTTTAAGGTAACACTAAACAATTATATTAAGTAAGTCGAGGTTACAATATCTACAGTCCCTGAAAGATGAGTACATTTCGACTTTAAGCTAAGGCTGTCCACAAACGGAATCAGTAGTAGCTACTCTACCCTTTTATAACCGTTATACAATTATAGACCAAACACATCAAATTAGGAAAACCCTACATTGAGGTTTTAAACAAGAAGCCGACTAGATCGTTACTACCATTAAATATGGCAAAAGGTTATATAACCATAAACGAGCGGTTACTCAGATGGCTTTAATTATCGCTATGTTACTAGCATGAATTAGTTGGGAGCGCTGGGTCCCAGCAATGAGTGGTTACGTTTTATGAGAACATTTTAAAGCCTGTTCAGTAAACAGGCGCCGTCTTTTTTATTACGTGTGTATTACCTCATAGACATTAAGCATCTGTCGCGAAGTGCATTATAAAACTGTAAAGAAACAGTTACACGACCGCCAAATTTAGGCATCACTTCACGTACAAATAGTTATGGGTTTAGACCGATTAAGAAGCACTACGAATTCCACCTAAATTCTATTGATACGGTAAAACTGCACGGTACTTACTGTTACATTACGCTTTCATACTACAACCAGTTATACAGTCTTAATAAAACTTATATAAACAATTTTATATAAGTGTTTGAGCCGACCAGATCATGACTACCACTAAAGATGGCAAAATGTTATATAACCATAAACGAGCAGTTACTCAGCAAAAGAATAAATTCTGACAAAATGGCTTTAAATTATCAAACTACTATGTTACTAGCGTGAATGAGTTGGGAGCGCTCGGTCCCACCAATGAGTAGTTACGTTTTATGAGACTATTTTAAAGCCTGTTCAGTAAACTGGCATCTGTCGCGAAGTGCATTATAAAACTTTAAAGAAACAGTTACACGACCGCCAAATTTAGGCATCACTTCAAGTACAAATAGTTATGGGTTTGGACCGATTAAGAAGCACTACGAATTCCACCCAAATTCTATTGATACGATAAAACTGCACGGTACTTGCTCATACATTACGCTTTCATACTACAACCAGTTATACAGTCTTAATAGAACTTTTATAAACATTTTTTTATAAGTGTTTGAGGATAATGATGACCTTTATAGAAATGATGTGTAGGTATTTGGGTCTATAAATCTATTGACCCTAGCCAAATCTCAGCGGCAAAATAACACTTGTACTTTAAGGTAATACTAAACGATTATATTAAGCAAATCGAGGTTACAATATCTATAGTCCTTCAAAGAGGAGTACATTCCAACTTTAATGTAACGCTGTTCACAATCAGAATCAGTAGTAGCTACACTACCTTTATATAACCGTTATAGAATTATAGAGCAAACACTACATTCATACTACAACCAGTTATACAGTCATAATAAAACTTTTATAAACAATTTTTTATAAGTGTTTGAAAGTGATGATGACCTTTATGGAAATGATGTGTAGGTATTTGGGTCTATAAAACTATTAAACTATTGACTCTAGCCAAGTCACAGCGGCAAAATAATATTTGCACTTTAAGGTAACACTAAGCGATTATATTAAGCAAATCGAGGTTACAATATCTATTTATAATCTCTGAAAGATGAGTACATTCCTACTTTAATAACTAACGCTGTTCACAAACGGAATCAGCAGTAGCTAGCTACTCTACCTTTATACAGGGTGTCCCAGGTTTAATGATCAGGACTTTGAAATTTTGTAGAAAAACACATTTTAAGGCGGGTTGCTCCTATAAACGTAGTTCCTAAAATTCTTTGTTTCTGAGATACAGGGCGTTAAAGTTTCCTAAAAAATAAAGTTTTTATTTATTTATTTCCAAACTGTAGCAATAATTCAAACCAAAATTGACACACAAGATACAAGGACAGAGGGCCACAAGATTGAAGAATATCAATTTTTTTAATCAACCAGTGGCGGAGATATGGGTAATCCGTTCTACTAATTTGATAATTATGAAGAGTACGGCCCTGTATTAAATATTCGAAATATACTTTTCGATGGAGCATTCCATTCTGAACAAAAAATGTCTCTAGACTTTTTTTCGTTTCTGTTACCGTGCGGCCGCAAACAAGATTTTTGTCATTTATTTCACGAAAAATGGATTTTGCCTGTGTACAAAAGGATGGTTGCCATGGATCTTATGCTCTGTCCATGTATCTTGTGTACCAATTTTGGTTTGAATATTTTCAACAGTTCGGAATTAAATAAATAAAACCTTTATTTTTTAGAAAATTGTGACGCACTCTGTATCTCAGAAACAAAGAATTTTAGAACCTATGTATATAGGAGCAAACCACCTTAAAATGTGTTTCTCTACAAAATGTCAAAGTCCTGATCATTAAACTTGGGACACCCTGTATAACCGTTATACAATTATACACCAAACACATGAAATTAGGAAAACCCTACAGTGAGGTTTTAAAGAAGAGGCCGACTAAATCGTGACTACCACTAAAGATGGCAAAAGGTTATACAACCATAAACGGGCGGTTACTCAGCAAGATGGCTTTAATTATCAAACTACTGTGTGTATTATCTCATTCACATTAAGCATCTGTCGCGAAATGCACTATAAAACTCTAAAGAAACAGTGACACGACCACCAAATTTAGGCATCACTTCAAGTACAAATAGTTATGGGTTTAGATCGATTAAGAAAGCACTACAAATTCCACCCAAATTCCAGGGCCGGTGCTGAGGTCTTTGGCGCCTGCCTGCTATTTCTACCGAAACGCCCCCCCCCCCCCCCCAAACTACGCGCACATAAAATCCTCGAAAAATGAAAAATTTCAGCAAACTCTCACTGGTCCAAATCTGGTACCAAAATAATCATCTACAATTCAAATTTTCTTTTAGTACAATAAAAACTTTAGATAAGGAGAAAATTTGAAAATACCTAGAAAATGGAATTATAATAAATTAGGTATAAGAATAGGTAGGTGCCTAATCGACATCGTTAATATATTTTCAAAAGTTTTAAAATTTTAGGGGTTAGGTCTCTGAACACCGAATCGATGTAAAATATTTTCAAATGGCAGCACTTCAGGAAATGCCGGAAGTAGCTAGTAACTTCATTATTTTAAACGTCAACCCCTATTTTTTTATTCCACTTTTGGATTCTACGTGAAATTTCAGTCCTTTTGATACCCACATATCAATATCTACAATTTACGGTTTTTCAGTTATTTTGACTTTAAAAACAAATGGCGGATGCAGGCGGTACTTTGAGAGTTCTATAGGTACTTGAAAACCGTTGTAGTTAGTTATGGCAACCGAGTTTTCACCAGCGCATAGAGGAAGAATAGGGATATGCTGCCATTTTGAAAATATTTTAAATCGATTCGGCTTTCAGAGTAACCCCTAAGTTCAAATTTTCAAAAACCTACCTATAAATCTTTCCCATAAATGTCTAACTAAAGCTCCCAAAAAACACCCTGTATAACCCTGTTAACGAATACATTGCAACGGCTATTGTACTTTTCACACTGAGAATTCAGTATCGAGCGCCTTTGCCTTATGTAGCATGGCTGAGCCGGTCAGGAATCAGGTGTGGCCTCAACTAAAATGCGCCGCTCGTATCTAACTTTATTTATAAACAATAATCTTGTAATAAATAATGCTTTTTATTTTTATTAAATACAATTTATACTGAATATTCTCGGTGTGAAAAATACAATAGAAGTGTATAAACACGTTCACCCTAAACTTATCCTTTGTAGATTGCGCCGTTTCACAAATTGGTTAGTTTCTTAATTTTCATTTTTGAAATATTTTTTTAAATGAAATTATGAACAAAGCCCTGGTAGCGGCGCCCCCTACGTAGCGGCGCCCGCCTGCGCCGCATCCCCTGCAGGCCCGTTTCCGCCGGCCCTGCCAAATTCTATTGATACGGTAAAACTGTACGGTACTTGCCGATACATTACGCTTTCATACTACAACCAGTTATACAGTCTTAATAAAACATTCATTAAAAAATGTTATAAGTGTTTGAGAGTAATGATGACCTTTATAGAAATGATGTCTACCTAGGTATTTGGGTCTATAAAACTATTGACTCTAGCTAAGTCTCAGCGGCAAAATAACAGTTGCACTTTAAGGTAGCACTAAGCGATTATATTAAGCAAATCGAGGCTACAATATCTATAGTCCCTGAAAGATGAGTACATTCCTACTTTAAGCTAACGCTGTTCACAAACGGAATCAGTAGTAGCTACTCTACCTTTATATAACCGTTATACAATTATACACCAAACACTACATGCCTACTACAACCAGTTATACAGTCTTAATAAAACTTTTATAAACAATTTTTTATAAGTGTTTGAGAGTAATGATGATCTTTATAGAAATGATGTCTACCTAGGTATTTGGGTCTATAAAACTATTGACTCTAGCCAAGTCTCAGCGGCAAAATTTGCACTTTAAGGTAACACTAATCGATTATATTAAGCAAATTGAAGTTACAATATCTATAGTCCCTGAAAGATGAGTACATTCCTACTTTAAGCTAATGCTGTTCGCAAACGGAATCAGTAGTAGCTACTCTACCTTTATATAACCGTTATACAATTATAGACCAAACACATGAAATTAGGAAAACTCTACATTGAGGTTTTACACAAGAGGCCTACTAGATCGTGACTACCACTACAGATGACAACCATAAACGAGCGGTTACTCAGCAAAAGAATAAATTCTGGCAAAATGGCTTTAACTATCAAACTACTATGTTACTAGCGTGAATTAGTTTGCAGTGCTCGGTCCCCGCAACGAGTTTCATGAGACTATAGTAAAGCCTGCTCAGTAAACTGTCGCGCAGTCTTTCTTATTACGTGTGTATTATCTCATTCACATTAAGCATCTGTCGCGAAGTGCATTATAAAACTCTAAAGATACAGTTACACGACCGCCAAATTTAGGCATCACTTCAAGTACAAATAGTTATGGGTTTAGACGGATTAAGAAAGCACTACGAATTCCACCCAAATTCTATTGATACAGGAAAACTGCACGGTACTTGCTCATACATTACGCTTTCATACTACAACCAGTTATACAGTCTTAATAAAACTTTTATAAACAATTTTTTATATGTGTGATGATGACCTTTACTTTATAGAAATGATATGTAGGTACTGAATTGTGAACTCTGCTACCGCACATTCGCCAAGAAGGGTCGTATACTTACGTGGATAGTTTTAATCAATCTGTGGTTTTATTTACATGCAAATGTGTAGGTACAGTTGTTGTACATTACAAATATTAGTTGCCAAATTCGGTATTCTTTGTTTTAATTTTTTTTCTTTGTAATGGATTGATAATAACAGAGGATAAGTTCGCACAGTTTTAAACAATATCGTTTGAACTCTTACAAAGTAATTAAACAACCATTATAAAACAACTACCCGAATGCATTTACCAACTTATAGATAGTAGGAAATAAGTAAATAAAATAAAACCCCAATAACCTAAAAAAGTGAATTTAAGTAGTTCACCTTAATGTAATTGTAATACAGTACTTATACAGCTAAAATAAAACTTTCTTTTAAGTTGCAAAGAATTGGTGCATCGCCACTGTTTAATTTAAAAAACACGGTGTTCATTGAAACTAACGTTCCAAAGATCGCCTATATTTTTTTCTAACGTGCTGTAATTTTGTATACAACCTTTATACAACTGTACTGATCGTTGCCTGATAAATGTCATTGTAAACAACAGTAGATAATAAAAATCTAAATTGTAATTATAATCAGACAAGTACAGCGGCATATGAACATCTGATTTGAGTTAAGACACCTACATAAAAATAATACGTACTTATATAGTACTTTTAAATTAAATTATTCTTAATCAGTCTAGAGATAAGGACGCGACTTCTTTACAAATTAAATTAGTTTCTTAACACCATATAAAAATTTGCATATAATGAATAAAATTTGAGATAATTTTAATTGCCACGCATAAATTAATTTAACAAAAACATACTTGCAATAAAAAATGAATAATGTGAAGAGGAAAACGTAAAGTGTCTCTGATAAACAACGTATTAATATTAATTAGTATAATTTAATCGCATTGAATAGACGATTTTAGGTTTTCGGAACGCCTTTGTGACCGATTGTGCGATGCTGTACTTTGGATATGAGTAGAACACCGACACCTTTTCCCCCCCCGTTTTTGACGTCACGGTGGGGGGGGCATGGCCCACGTGGGGGACGTGTTTTATCCTTAGGGATGATTCTGGAGGGGGTAATTTATTTTTAGGGGTGATTCTGGATGCTGGATGTCTTTTCTGGATGCTGGATGGCTTTTCTGGATGTCTTTTCTGGATGCTGGATGGCTTTTCTGGATGCTGGATGTTGGATGCCGGATGCTGGATGTCTTTTCTGGATGCTGGATGCTGGATGCCTTTTTGGCTAGACGCCATCTTGGATTTTGACGTCACTAACCCCGCCCACGTGGGGGGCGTGTTTTTATCCTTAGGGCTGATGCTGGATGCCCTTTTCCGGTTTCACGTGGGGGGCGTGTTATTTATCCTTAGGGCTGATGCTGGATGCCCTTTTGGTTTCTTAATGCCTTTTTGGCTTTTCTGGAAGCCCTTTTGGTTTTTCTTAATGTCTTTTTAGCTTTTCTGGATTCTTAATGTCTTTTTGCCTTTCCCGGATGCCTTTTTGGCCTTAATACCCTTTTGGATTCTTAACGCCTTTTTGTCTTTCCTGAATGCCTTTTTGGCCTTAATACCCTTTTGGCTTCTTAACGCCTTTTTGCCTTTCCTGAATGCCTTTTTGGCCTTAATACCCTTTTGGCTTCTTAACGCCTTTTTGCCTTTCCCGGGTGCTGAATGCCTTTTTGGCCTTAATACCCTTTTGGCTTCTTAACGCCTTTTTGCCTTTCCCGGATTCCTTTTTGGCCTTAATACCCTTTTGGCTTCTTAACGCCTTTTTGTCTTTCCCGGATGCCTTTTTGGCCTTAATACCCTTTTGGCTTCTTAACACCTTTTTGCCTTTCCCGGATGCCTTTTTGGCCTTAATACCCTTTTGGCTTCTTAACGCCTTTTTGCCTTTCCCGGGTGCTGAATGCCTTTTTGGCCTTAATACCCTTTTGGCTTCTTAACGCCTTTTTGCCTTTCCCGGATGCCTTTTTGGCCTTAATACCCTTTTGGCTTCTTAACGCCTTTTTGTCTTTCCTGAATGTCTTTTGGCCTTAATACCCTTTTGGCTTCTTAACACCTTTTTGCCTTTTCCGGATGCTGAATGCCTTTTTGGCCTTAATACCCTTTTGGCTTCTTAACGCCTTTTTGCCTTTCCTGAATGCCTTTTTGGCCTTAATACCCTTTTGGCTTCTTAACGCCTTTTTGCCTTTCCCGGGTGCTGAATGCCTTTTTGGCCTTAATACCCTTTTGGCTTCTTAACGCCTTTTTGCCTTTCCCGGATGCCTTTTTGGCCTTAATACCCTTTTGGCTTCTTAACGCCTTTTTGTCTTTCCTGAATGTCTTTTTGGCCTTAATACCCTTTTGGCTTCTTAACACCTTTTTGCCTTTTCCGGATGCTGAATGCCTTTTTGGCCTTAATACCCTTTTGGCTTCTTAACGCCTTTTTGCCTTTCCTGAATGCCTTTTTGGCCTTAATACCCTTTTGGCTTCTTAACGCCTTTTTGCCTTTCCCGGGTGCTGAATGCCTTTTTGGCCTTAATACCCTTTTGGCTTCTTAACGCCTTTTTGCCTTTCCCGGGTGCTGAATGCCTTTTTGGCCTTAATACCCTTTTGGCTTCTTAACGCCTTTTTGCCTTTCCTGAATGCCTTTTTGGCCTTAATACCCTTTTGGCTTCTTAACGCCTTTTTGCCTTTCCTGAATGCCTTTTTGGCCTTAATACCCTTTTGGCTTCTTAACGCCTTTTTGCCTTTCCCGGGTGCTGAATGCCTTTTTGGCTTTTGGTTTCTTAATACCCTTTTAGCTTTTCGGGTTTCTTAACGCCTTTTTGCCTTTCTCGGATGCTGAATGCCTTTTTGGCTTTTGGTTTCTTAATACCCTTTTGGTTTCTGGCGTCTTAATGTCCTTTTCTGTTTTCTTAATGCCTTTTTGGCTTTTGGTTTCTTAATACCCTTTTGGCTTTCTGGTTTCTGAATATGTGTTTCACTTTTTAGTTTTAATTATTGCATAAAGTCCCGCTCAAGTAAACACACAGAGGAGGAGGTGCTGGAAACTTCTACAGTGGAGGATTTCCGTATGGTAACGGTATACATTAGAAAAGCGCATTTACTAAAATTCATTTATTTTTATGATTGTGAAAACATTATACAGAAGCTTAATTATATTATCATTTTCAATTAGATTTACAGTAAACAAATTTTCAAAAAACCTAAGTGGCTAAGTTTAAAATACAGAAACATTAAACAATAAAGTCCGCAAACGTTTGAATGGCAATCTTGAAGTACTTTGTCGTTGTCGAATTCTTCTCCAAAAATCTCAGGTGCCTCCGGTGGTCGACCAAAGGAATCAAAATATTCTCCTCGTCCATTCCCATCAATGTAGATTGCAGTCCAATGTACCCCAGGCCTGTATGACGGATCGGTGTTTACACAAGGTCTTGGTGCGTGTTTCGGCAATTGATTACCAGCACATACAAGTCGAAATACATTTTTCTGACCCGGAATCAGATTTAGCAACTTGAGAATTTGACCCGTATTCATCCTTGGAATTTGTCCAATCTTGAAGTAGTAAAACGTTTTCTAAGGCACACATAGGCTCCTCAATAGTATGATGCATGCAGCGATAAGCTTGCGCTTCTTTCTTCAAATTTTTAAGCGATGGACATTCATTGTCTTCCAGATTCACGATTGGCTTGTTAAGAAATCCCAGTACCTGGCACTTTTCAATACCTTTCACATAAATTTTGTTGTTGTAAGACTTCAGGACTTTTGCCGCTTCTCGTTCGAAATCTTGGAATGGGACATATCCTGAACTCCAGCGTAGACCGTGGTAACGTGTCTCGAGATAATTTACAGTTTTCTTTGCATCATGGGATAATGTCGAATAGGATGTTGGTGGTTTAAATAAGAAAATCGTCAGATTACCATCATCCGTAACTATGGCCAGCTCTTTAGGAATGAAATTATTGTCATCCCCCCGAAACCCTTGCAAATCCACAAATGCATCAGCGACCATTCTTCTCGACCGTATAACAGAAACTGGGACTGCTAAAAACGGAACAGTATGGAAATATCCAATTTCGTAATAAGGATATAATTTGTTATGCCTAAGGGCAGGAATTGTTTACAGCAAATAAGGTCTAAGGCTAGAAAAATATTTATTAGATTTGATTAAATAAATAAATAAATCATTTAATGTCTTTTGTCTTTTTGGCTTTTCTGGATGTCCTTCTGTTGCAAAACATTTTATGCTTTTGTATACATTTTGTCATTTTTGAAACAAAAACATCTTATCTCCTGAATTAGTTTTCTTAGAAGTATGTCCACGAATCAAAACTAAGAAACAAAAATACTTAAGTCGGAATCTATTTCTATTTTCACCTTAAATTGCGAAATGTTTGGAATTCTTTACGTTGTTGCATACTCCCTTTTTCTGAAAATGTTGTGAGAAAACAATTTTTTTAAAGTGTCTCTATCAGCCATTTTTTGTAAACAATGTTCGGTGCGCACAACATAATTTACGTTGCGCACAACATAATTTACGGTGCGCACAACAATATTTTCGGTGAGCCCTACCACCCAATCGTGCGCACAACATCAATTACGGTGCGCATGACCACCTTTTCGGTGCGCACAACACCATTTACGGTGCGCAATACCAAATTTTCGGTGCGCACGATTAGTCATTTTACTTTTGGTGGGAATTTTGATTTTTGTAACCATTTTGGTTTTGTCGGTCATATTTAATGGCCAAGCAAGCTGCATACGTGGACTTTGGAAAGAAATACAGGATTTAAACTATAAACAAAACTAAATCATATGTTTGAAGCATGTTAGGTGCATTTTGCCTTTTTGGCTTTATGAATGCCCTTTCGGCTTTTTCGGATAATTTCCATATTGACTTTTTGGCTTTCCTGGATGACTCTGACTCTTCCTCAAACCCAAAAAAGGTACTACACGATTTATTTATTTAATCTAATCTATAATCGAGTAACGGATTACGTCATCCAGGAAAGCCAAAAAGTCATTATGGAAATTATCCGAAAAAGCCGAAAGGGCATTCATAAAGCCAAAAAGGCAAAATGCACCTAACATGCTTCAAACATATGATTTAGTTTTGTTTATAGTTTAAATCCTGTATTTCTTTCCAAAGTCCACGTATGCAGCTTGCTTGGCCATTAAATATGACCGACAAAACCAAAATGGTTACAAAAATCAAAATTCCCACCAAAAGTAAAATGACTAATCGTGCGCACCGAAAATTTGGTATTGCGCACCGTAAATGGTGTTGTGCGCACCGAAAAGGTGGTCATGCGCACCGTAATTGATGTTGTGCGCACGATTGGGTGGTAGGGCTCACCGAAAATATTGTTGTGCGCACCGTAAATTATGTTGTGCGCAACGTAAATTATGTTGTGCGCACCGAACATTGTTTACAAAAAATGGCTGATAGAGACACTTTAAAAAAATTGTTTTCTCACAACATTTTCAGAAAAAGGGAGTATGCAACAACGTAAAGAATTCCAAACATTTCGCAATTTAAGGTGAAAATAGAAATAGATTCCGACTTAAGTATTTTTGTTTCTTAGTTTTGATTCGTGGACATACTTCTAAGAAAACTAATTCAGGAGATAAGATGTTTTTGTTTCAAAAATGACAAAATGTATACAAAAGCATAAAATGTTTTGCAACAGAAGGACATCCAGAAAAGCCAAAAAGACAAAAGACATTAAATGATTTATTTATTTATTTAATCAAATCTAATAAATATTTTTCTAGCCTTAGACCTTATTTGCTGTAAACAATTCCTGCCCTTAGGCATAACAAATTATATCCTTATTACGAAATTGGATATTTCCATACTGTTCCGTTTTTAGCAGTCCCAGTTTCTGTTATACGGTCGAGAAGAATGGTCGCTGATGCATTTGTGGATTTGCAAGGGTTTCGGGGGGATGACAATAATTTCATTCCTAAAGAGCTGGCCATAGTTACGGATGATGGTAATCTGACGATTTTCTTATTTAAACCACCAACATCCTATTCGACATTATCCCATGATGCAAAGAAAACTGTAAATTATCTCGAGACACGTTACCACGGTCTACGCTGGAGTTCAGGATATGTCCCATTCCAAGATTTCGAACGAGAAGCGGCAAAAGTCCTGAAGTCTTACAACAACAAAATTTATGTGAAAGGTATTGAAAAGTGCCAGGTACTGGGATTTCTTAACAAGCCAATCGTGAATCTGGAAGACAATGAATGTCCATCGCTTAAAAATTTGAAGAAAGAAGCGCAAGCTTATCGCTGCATGCATCATACTATTGAGGAGCCTATGTGTGCCTTAGAAAACGTTTTACTACTTCAAGATTGGACAAATTCCAAGGATGAATACGGGTCAAATTCTCAAGTTGCTAAATCTGATTCCGGGTCAGAAAAATGTATTCGACTTGTATGTGCTGGTAATCAATTGCCGAAACACGCACCAAGACCTTGTGTAAACACCGATCCGTCATACAGGCCTGGGGTACATTGGACTGCAATCTACATTGATGGGAATGGACGAGGAGAATATTTTGATTCCTTTGGTCGACCACCGGAGGCACCTGAGATTTTTGGAGAAGAATTCGACAACGACAAAGTACTTCAAGATTGCCATTCAAACGTTTGCGGACTTTATTGTTTAATGTTTCTGTATTTTAAACTTAGCCACTTAGGTTTTTTGAAAATTTGTTTACTGTAAATCTAATTGAAAATGATAATATAATTAAGCTTCTGTATAATGTTTTCACAATCATAAAAATAAATGAATTTTAGTAAATGCGCTTTTCTAATGTATACCGTTACCATACGGAAATCCTCCACTGTAGAAGTTTCCAGCACCTCCTCCTCTGTGTGTTTACTTGAGCGGGACTTTATGCAATAATTAAAACTAAAAAGTGAAACACATATTCAGAAACCAGAAAGCCAAAAGGGTATTAAGAAACCAAAAGCCAAAAAGGCATTAAGAAAACAGAAAAGGACATTAAGACGCCAGAAACCAAAAGGGTATTAAGAAACCAAAAGCCAAAAAGGCATTCAGCATCCGAGAAAGGCAAAAAGGCGTTAAGAACCCGAAAGCTAAAAGGGTATTAAGAAACCAAAAGCCAAAAAGGCATTCAGCACCCGGGAAAGGCAAAAAGGCGTTAAGAAGCCAAAAGGGTATTAAGGCCAAAAGGCATTCAGGAAAGGCAAAAAGGCGTTAAGAAGCCAAAAGGGTATTAAGGCCAAAAAGGCATTCAGGAAAGGCAAAAAGGCGTTAAGAAGCCAAAAGGGTATTAAGGCCAAAAAGGCATTCAGCACCCGGGAAAGGCAAAAAGGCGTTAAGAAGCCAAAAGGGTATTAAGGCCAAAAAGGCATTCAGCACCCGGGAAAGGCAAAAAGGCGTTAAGAAGCCAAAAGGGTATTAAGGCCAAAAAGGCATTCAGGAAAGGCAAAAAGGCGTTAAGAAGCCAAAAGGGTATTAAGGCCAAAAAGGCATTCAGCATCCGGAAAGGCAAAAAGGTGTTAAGAAGCCAAAAGGGTATTAAGGCCAAAAAGACATTCAGGAAAGACAAAAGGCGTTAAGAAGCCAAAAGGGTATTAAGGCCAAAAAGGCATCCGGGAAAAGGCAAAAAGGCGTTAAGAAGCCAAAAGGGTATTAAGGCCAAAAAGGCATTCAGCACCCGGGAAAGGCAAAAAGGCGTTAAGAAGCCAAAGGGTATTAAGGCCAAAAAGGCATTCAGGAAAGGCAAAAAGGCGTTAAGAAGCCAAAAGGGTATTAAGGCCAAAAAGGCATTCAGCATCCGGAAAAGGCAAAAAGGTGTTAAGAAGCCAAAAGGGTATTAAGGCCAAAAAGACATTCAGGAAAGACAAAAAGGCGTTAAGAAGCCAAAAGGGTATTAAGGCCAAAAAGGCATCCGGGAAAGGCAAAAAGGCGTTAAGAAGCCAAAAGGGTATTAAGGCCAAAAAGGCATTCAGCACCCGGGAAGGCAAAAGGCGTTAAGAAGCCAAAAGGGTATTAAGGCCAAAAAGGCATCCGGGAAAGGCAAAAAGGTGTTAAGAAGCCAAAAGGGTATTAAGGCCAAAAAGGCATCCGGGAAAGACAAAAAGGCGTTAAGAAGCCAAAAGGGTATTAAGGCCAAAAAGGAATCCGGGAAAGGCAAAAAGGCGTTAAGAAGCCAAAAGGGTATTAAGGCCAAAAAGGCATTCAGCACCCGGGAAAGGCAAAAAGGCGTTAAGAAGCCAAAAGGGTATTAAGGCCAAAAAGGCATTCAGGAAAGGCAAAAAGGCGTTAAGAAGCCAAAAGGGTATTAAGGCCAAAAAGGCATTCAGGAAAGACAAAAAGGCGTTAAGAATCCAAAAGGGTATTAAGGCCAAAAAGGCATCCGGGAAAGGCAAAAAGACATTAAGAATCCAGAAAAGCTAAAAAGACATTAAGAAAAACCAAAAGGGCTTCCAGAAAAGCCAAAAAGGCATTAAGAAACCAAAAGGGCATCCAGCATCAGCCCTAAGGATAAATAACACGCCCCCCACGTGAAACCGGAAAAGGGCATCCAGCATCAGCCCTAAGGATAAAAACACGCCCCCCACGTGGGCGGGGTTAGTGACGTCAAAATCCAAGATGGCGTCTAGCCAAAAAGGCATCCAGCATCCAGCATCCAGAAAAGACATCCAGCATCCGGCATCCAACATCCAGCATCCAGAAAAGCCATCCAGCATCCAGAAAAGACATCCAGAAAAGCCATCCAGCATCCAGAAAAGACATCCAGCATCCAGAATCACCCCTAAAAATAAATTACCCCCTCCAGAATCATCCCTAAGGATAAAACACGTCCCCCACGTGGGCCATGCCCCCCCCACCGTGACGTCAAAAACGGGGGGGGAAAAGGTGTCGGTGTTCTACTGATATGTTACAAGCATCCGCCATGAAGGTGATAAAATACTATTTATTTGCGTGTTGGTATAATCGAGAAGTACTCATGAAAAAGGTCACCGATATTCGTTAAATTTTGCAGGTTTCCTATTAAATGTTTCAAAGCCATCATCAGACTAACTCGATAATATAATATTAGAAAAGCGAATGTAGGTGAAAAAATAATCAAAATTGGTATAATAATCGCTCAGAGAAACTCGTTGAATAGATTTATAGAATTCAAAATGGCTACGGAGGTCGTTTTCCGGCACCTATACGTGATAAGTACTCTTCACTCACCCCCTTAACAAATATAAGTTAGGGTTGTACTGTGTACAGCTATAGCACAAGCACAGAGTACGTGAATTTATATTAGGTAAAATTAGGGGTTGGGAAACGAAAAAATTTTGGATGGACCGTAGAAAAATGAAAAGTGTTTTAAAGAAAATTGTTGCGGATGTACCTTGAGGGTATGCGTTATATGTGTATTAATATAAAGTTGGCAGATGTAGAGCGAGCGGTTCAAGCTTTGAAAGACAGGGGTTGAGTGCAATAGAGCGCATGAAAGTTGAAAGCTTCAGAAAGAGTACTAATTATTAGCACCCCGACATTTATAGGGATATATAGACGTATATATGCGACATACATTCCTTAATAAAAAACATTCGAATTAAGTACAGTCAAAGGAAGCATAAAAATAATCACCCCGCGCTAATTGAGAAGAAAGGAAAAAAAAAATTTTCCCCGGATCGAAGTTATTTCCGACGCGTCGCGTCGTCAGTATGGGCGTGCGGTTAATCATATTATTAAGGTATGAAATGGATCAAAGCCAAATTTTGCGTAAACCACACGTCGCGACCGCGAAAATAAAAGGGAAACTTCTCGGTGTATAACCCTTGTCTTCTTTAACGCCATCTCTATTCAAGCGTCAACCGGTTCGTATTAATAAAATCGATGGCGTTGATTTAATTACACTTTGCGAACCGTCTTTCATTCACGTTGAAGCCGAAAATTCTCAATCTCAACGTTTATTTTAAATAAATCGCATATGTGCTACGTTTTAATGCAAAATGAATAAAAATTTACGTTGTAAAACTCATAAACTAGTGCCCAAAGTGCAGTTCCGCTTTTTAAACATCTTACAATGATATATGGATTAAGGGAGGCAATCTGTGGAGCACCCGATACCCATTTTGGCGGGTTCCAAGAGAAAAAAATGTCAAAGATTTTTTGGTGGGACCGGGAATCGAACCCGCCCCAACGGCGTGATGGTCTAGCGCTCTAATCACCACCTCCCGTAATGTATAAAGCACGAGATTTTTAATATAAGTATAACTGTCTAATAAAGATATTCACTTCCCTACTGCCTTAAATGGTAATGGTTACCTACGTCCGAGCCGTGAAGCACTAATTTTTAGGTGATCCGGTGTTACGTTAGGTCTGCATGTGTATATAATATAATATAAATAAATGATCGAAACGCCATTTACTAATCCAAACAATAATTTACGTACAAGTGAAAAAGGCATTAATGAAGAAGCACTAAACAAGCATTTCTTTATGAATATCGTTAATTGCCACTAATTAGTCTCGTATATTTGTGGTAAGATGTTCATGTAATTGTAATACGGAAAAAGTTGGAAATCTAAGGAAAGTCTTCAGCTATCTTGGCAAGAAATCTTTTCTACAGAGATAATAGTTTAGAGATACCGTAGAATTAAGGTATCTGGGGATCTCTTGGTGCGATACTAAGAAGCATATGTTGCAGATCGGTGTAGGACAGTTCTTCAACAGTAAAGCACTGTCAAAAGATATTTTATTTATTTTGACCTTTTAATAAAAGCTCCTCCTCTCCCTTGCTCAACTCAAGAAGCACTATGAAGCACTTCCTAGGAATTCATGGGCAGAGCTAATGCTTCATTGGGTAACGCTTGATAAGGACTGCTTACGCGCATCGTACTGATGAGATTAACAGGAGATTCAAATTTGAAAATTTTGAAACATTTACGATTGATCTCAATATTTGTGGTATTAACGTGAAGCACCACGACATTCACATGCCGATGGACTACCAGTATCGCCAAAAAAGTACTTAATGAAATGAGAATCTGTTGCATCTATTGAAGCACTGGCTAAAATCATTGATTCGTTATAAAATTTCATCAGTCGGTGTGTATTTTACGTGTTCACATAAAATGGTTGCTGTAAGTTGAGCGTTGAAGCACTAAATAATACTAAATACCGAAGCACGATTAGTAGGTCACGACGGAAAAACGTTACATTGCGCAATTAGCGTTAATATAAGTAACTGTTATGCAGCCAATAAAGATTTTCATTTCCCTACTACCTTGAATGGTAATGGTTACCTTCACATTATTCCGAGCTGTGAAGCACTAACTTTTAGCCGATCTAGTGTTACATTAGGTCTGTACGTGAGTGTAATATAATATAAATAAATTATTCTTGCAATACCGTAATGGTATGCAAGATTTAACCATCTTACACTCAACTCAAGAAGCACTACCAAGCCCTTCCTAAGAATTAATGGGCAGGACCATTGGGTAACGCTTGAAAAGGGTCACTTGCATGCCTCTTAGTGATGAGATTAACAGAAGATTCAAATTTGGAAATTTTGAAACGCTTTATTAACGTGAAGCACCACAACATTCACATGCCGATTGACCACCAGTATCGCCACAAAAGTAATGAAATGAGAATCTGTTGCAACTACGAGCAGATTGAAGCACTGGCTAAATTCATTGCTTCGTTGTAAAATTTCATCAGTCAGTGTTCACATTAAATGTTTGCTGTAATTTGACCGTTGAAGCACTAAATAATACTAAATACTGAAGCACGATTAGGGAACAAGTACATAACATTCACAGCAATAACAGCGCCTTCATTTTGACGGAAAAACGTTACGTTGCGCAATTAGCTATAAGTAACTGTTATGCAGCTAATAAAGATTTTCATTTCGCTACTACCTTGAATGGTAATGGTTACCTTCACCTTATTCCGAGCTGTGAAGCACTAACTTTTAGTTGATCTAGTGTTACATTAGGTCTGCACTTGAGTGTAGTATAATATAAATTTATTATCCTTGCAATACCGTAATAGTATGGCGGATTTAAGCATCTTACACTCAACTCATGAAGCACTACCAAGCACTTCCTAAGAATGTATGGGCAGAACCATTGGGTAACGCTTGAAAAGGGTCGCTTACGTGCATCTTAGTGATGAGATTAACAAGAGATTCAAATTTGGAAATTTTGAAACACTTTATTAACGTGAAGTACCACGATATTCACATGGAGATACACTACCCGTATCGCCAAGAAAGTAATGAAATGGTAATCTTTTGCAACTATGAGCAGATTGAAGCACTGGCTAAAATCATTAATTCGTTATTTAAAATTTTATTAGTCAGTGTGTATTTTACGTGTTCACATTAAATGGTTGCTGTAAGTTGAGCGTTGAAGCACTAAATAATACTAAATACTGAAGCACGATTAGGGAAAAAGTAGGTCAATTAACCTACGTAACATTCACGACGGAAAAACGTTACATTGCGCAATTAGCGTTAATATAAGTAACTGTTGTGCAGCTAATAAATATTTTCATTTCCCTACTATCTTGAATGGTAATGGTTACCTCCACCTTATCCCGAGCTGTGAAGCACTAACTTTTAGCCGATCTGTGTAGTGTTACATTAGGTCTGCACGTAAGTGTAATATAATAAATAAATAAATTATCCTTGCCATACTGTAATGGTAGGCAAGATTTAAGCATCTTACACTCAGCTGAAGAAGCACTTCCTAAGAATTTTATGGGCAAGACCATTGGGTAACGCTTGAAAACGATCGCTTACGTGCATGAGATTAACAGGACATTCAAATTTGGAAAATTTGAAACACTTCTGAGGATCTGAGGATGATGTGCTGTTGGGTGGTGTTCGTACCTTAAATCGGATAAATGAACATGATCATTCTTGTAAAAGTTAGGGATATCTAAAGATAACTAAGATCTAGAGTGAAGCACTAAGAATTTTGATCGATGTAGGATTTTTAGCTCATTCACAAAACGTCGAAAATATTCCACTTGAAGCACTCACTACGTTTGAAAAGTACTGGAAATCAAATATTCATTTGCCAAATAAGTTTTTATTATCAATGAGACATGGTGCATCATAGAAAAGTCCGAAAACTTTCAAGAAAAGAAAATGATTGAAGAAAATAATCAAGAAAACAAAAAAAACCGTAATGGAGTATAAATGCAATGCCAGTAGTTTTTTATCAACTATACGTATAACCTTTTAAAAAATAAAAAACGCTTGTAGCAGATTTTCTGAAAATAGATTTTGAATTTTTCAAAAGTTCTGGCCGTCATTTCGCTACAATTTACAATTTTGAAATTTTAATTAAGTTACATCGTTCTTGAACTAGAACCTAAAAAGTGAAAACTGGGAGAGTTGCTGTATGGGGCGCTATTTTGAATTTAGCAAGAAACTCAAAACGACGCCGACGTTTTCTTGTAACCGTGTCTGTTAAGGGAAATTAGTTTATACACCCCTAGTTAGGGTTCCTTTGGCCCGATTTTGATAAGAAGCTTGTTTTACGGATGAAGTTTTTTTATAGACCTTATTTTTCAATTTCATCAAAATCTGGGGCCCACAGCACCAATAGACAAACATTTTTTAAAAATGATGGTTTTCTACTCAGGGAGGGCCAAAACCTTGAGCTTACAATATTTTCCTACTATGCGGGCAAGTAAAATGCCCCTTCTCAGTTTTTTGACCATTTTTTACACAAAATACATACAATTACACTTAATATGTCTTTTGGTCCATTTTTTCCACGAATCTTAACTTTTTTGAAAAAGGAAAGGATATTCCGTGTGAAAATTAATGCCCCTTTAGCGAACAAAAGTAACATCTCGAAATATTTAAAATTTAACCAATCATAAATTAGAAACATCCTCAAAAGTTAATAAATTTATCTGTTTGACTCACAGACATCGGGTGATTTGCACCTGACCTGAAAGTAACCAGTTTTGACAAATTTGATAACGCGCAGAGCGCTCTCTAACTATAGGAAGTTGCTTCAATTTAGTACATACATTAACGACGTTTGTAGTGTGAGTGAAAGTAAAATTAAATCAATTTTGAAATTGTCGCTTTTAAAAATCTGTGTGCATTAGTTATTAATATATTTAACAGTGAACGTTGTTTAATTAAAGTGTTGTTAAAGGTTTGGAATGGAATGGATCAAACTCCAGGCAAAAAAAGGGGATGATGACCTCACTAGGGTAAGTTAGGACACGCAATTTTCGAAATTCGCCTAATTTGTACTTCTTCTTGCATTGCAGACAGCAGTGACGCAAGGTGAGTCATTTTTTATTAATACCACACTATTTTTTGAACTGATTGTTCACATGCGTCTTTGGTTTTTATTTGGTTACACTTCGAACAACTAATTTTGTAGTACTTTTTGCAAATCTAAAAGGGGGTGGAAGAATTAGGGTGAAAATCCGTTTCAAAAAAGTTTGCAAAACTCGAATTTTCTAAGACTTTCTATTTAACAAGTTGATCATTCAATTACACACCTGTAATTATTTTCGTATTTATAAATGTTAAATTCTTCAAAAATTGATCAATTTTAACATCTGTTTCAATCGTACCCATCAGGTGACACAAATATAAAGTTAACCAGATGTTTGTAACTAATAATTTTGATAAAGCAGGACTGGAATACGTTGACGACATTTTGTAGTGCGCGAGTGGTGAAATTACCTAAATCAATTTTGAATAGGGCGCGCGTTTTCGCGTTTAAAAAAATTTGTGTATCAGTGATTAATTTAACAGTAAACTTTGTTTAATTATCGGGAGTGATGGATTGGACCGATGGGAAAAATGATGGATAAAAACGTCGCTTGGGTAAGTTATTGGTCTCCATTTTTTTGAAAATTTGCTAATTTGTACCTTTTTCAATTACAGACGGCACAGCGACGCGGGGTGAGTCATTTTTTATTAATACCACTCTATTTTTTGAACTAAATGTTAAGCTTGTGGACCACGTGTCCGTTTTTATTTGGTTACACTTCGAACAATTAATTCTGTAGTACTTTTTGCAAATCTGAAAAGAGATGGGAAGATTTAAGGTGAAAATCCGTTTCAAAAAAGTTTGCAAAACTCGAATTTTCTAAGAGTTGCTATTTAACAAGTTGATCTTTTAGTTACACAACTGTACTCTTTTTTTAAATATTCCAGATATACGAGTACCTATTAAATTTTTCAAAAATTTATAAATTTAGTAACTGTTTGAATCGTACCCATCAGGTAACACAAATATAAAGGTAACCAGATGTTTGCAACTATTAATTTTGATAAAGCAGGGTTGGAACTTGCACACGGTGACAACATTTTGTAGTGCGCGAGCAGTGAAGTTAAATCGATTTTGAATTTAATCGTCGGGGGTGCGTTTTCGCGTTTAAAAAAATGTGTGCATCAGTGGCTAATGTAACCGTAAATTTTGTGTAATTATCGGGAGTGATGGATTGGAGCGAAGGGAAAAATGAGCGATAAAAACGTCGCTTGGGTAAGTTATTCGTCTCCATTTTTTTGAAAATTTGCTAATTTGTACCTTTTTCAATTACATTACAGACGGCACAGCGACGCAGGGTGAGTCATTTTTTATTAATACCGCACTGTTTTGTGAGCTGATTATTAAATGTAAAGCTTGGGGACCACATGTGTTGTGCGAGTAGTGAAATTAAATCAATTTTGTGTCGGGGTGTATTTTCGCGTTTAAAAAATGTGTGCATCAGTGAATATTTTAACCGTAAATTTTGTGTAATTATCGGGAGTAATGGATTGGAGCGAAGGGAAAAATGAGCGATAAAAACGTCGCTTGGGTAAGTTATTGGTCTCTATTTTTAGAAAACTTGCTAATTTGTACCTTTTTCAATTACAGACGGCACAGCGACGCAGGGTGAGTCATTTTTTATTAATACCGCACTATTTTTTGAGCAGATTGTTAAATGTAAAGCTTGGGGACCACATGTGTTGTGCGAGTAGTGAAATTAAATCAATTTTGTGTCGGGCGTGTGTTTTCGCGTTTAAAAAATGTGTGCATCAGTGAATAATATACCCGTAAATTTTGTGTAATTATCGGGAGTGATGGATTGGAGCGAAGGCAACAATGAGCGATAAAAACGTCGCTTGGGTAAGTTATTCGTCTCCATTTTTTTGAAAATTTGCTAATTTGTACCTTTTTCAATTACAGACGGCACAGCGACGCAGGGTGAGTAATTTTTTATTAATACCGCACTATTTTTTGAGCTGATTGTTAAATGTAAAGCTTGGGGACCACATGTGTTGTGCGAGTAGTGAAATTAAATCAATTTTGTGTCGGGCGTGTGTTTTCGCGTTTAAAAAATGTGTGCATCAGTGAATAATATAACCGTAAATTTTGTGTAATTATCGGGAGCGATGGATTGGAGCGAAGGGAAAAATGAGCGATAAAAACGTCGCTTGGGTAAGTTATTCGTCTCCATTTTTTTGAAAATTTGCTAATTTGTACCTTTTTCAATTACAGACGGCACAGCGACGCAGGGTGAGTCATTTTTTATTAATACCGCACTATTTTTTGAGCTGATTGTTAAATGTAAAGCTTGGGGACCACATGTGTTGTGCGAGTAGTGAAATTAAATCAATTTTGTGTCGGGGTGTGTTTTCGCGTTTAAGAAATGTGTGCATCAGTGAATAATTTAACCGTAAATTTTGTGTAATTATCGGGAGTAATGGATTGGAGCGAAGGGAAAAATGAGCGATAAAAACCTCGCTTGGGTAAGTTATTCGTCTCCATTTTTTTGAAAATTTGCTAATTTGTACCTTTTTCAATTACAGACGGCACAGCGACGCAGGGTGAGTCATTTTTTATTAATACCGCACTATTTTTTGAGCTGATTGTTAAATGTAAAGCTTGGGACCACATGTGTTGTGCGAGTAGTGAAATTAAATCAATTTTGTGTCGGGCGTGTGTTTTCGCGTTTAAAAAATGTGTGCATCAGTGAATAATTTAACCGTAAATTTTGTGTAATTATCGGGAGTGATGGATTGGAGCGAAGGGAAAAATGAGCGATAAAAACGTCGCTTGGGTAAGTTATTCGTCTCCATTTTTTTGAAAATTTGCTAATTTGTACCTTTTTCAATTACAGACGGCACAGCGACGCAGGGTGAGTCATTTTTTATTAATACCGCACTATTTTTTGAGCTGATTGTTAAATGTAAAGCTTGGGACCACATGTGTTGTGCGAGTAGTGAAATTAAATCAATTTTGTGTCGGGCGTGTATTTTCGCGTTTAAAAAATGTGTGCATCAGTGACTAAAGTAACCGTAAACTTTATTTAATTATCGGGAGTGATGGATTCGACCGATGGGAAAAATGAGCGATAAAAACGTCGCTTGGGTAAGTTATTGGCCTCCATTTTTTGACAATTTGCTAATTTGTACCTTTTTCAATTACAGACGGCACAGCGACGCGGGGTGAGTCATTTTTATTAATACCGCACTATTTTTTGAACTGATTTTTAAATGTAAAATTGTGGACCACATGTGTCTTTGGTTTTTATTTGGTTACACTTCGAACAATGAATTTTGTAGCACTTTTTGGAAATCTGAAAGGAGACGGAAGAATTCACATGAAAATCCGTTTCAAAAAAGTTTACATAACTTGAATTTTCAGATTTCCAATTTAACTTAACAAGTTGATTTTTCAATTACACACCTTTAATTTTCGTATTTATAAATGTTAAATTCTTCAAAAATCGATCAATCTTACATCTGTTTGAATCGTACCCATCAGGTGACACAAATAGGTATAAAGGTAACCAGATGTTTGTAACTAATAATTTTTGATTAAGCAGGACTAGTGACGACATTTTGTAGTGCGCGAGTAGTGAAATTTAATCAATTTTGAGTCGGGCGTGTGTTTTCGTGTTTAAAAAAATGTGTATATCAGTGACTAAAGTAACCGTAAACTTCATTTAATTATCGCGAGTGATGGATTGGACCGATGGGAAAAATGAGCAATAAAAACGTCACTAGGGTAAGTTATTAGTCTTCATTTTTTGAAAATTTGCTAATTTGTACCTTTTTCAATTACAGACGGCTGATATACAGTGACGCAAGGTAGGTGAGTTTGTTGTTTTTTTGCGCTGTATTTTTTGAACAAACCCAGATATTATAAATGTTGAAATTGTATATGAACGATAATGAAAAATGTTGCGGACCACATGTACGAACTCCTTTTTCTTCTCATTTAGTAACTGTTCTAACTTGCTCTCTTCATGAGATTAGAAACCAAAATAAATTTGTACAGTTGTCATTTTTACAAAAGTGGAAGAAATTTCAGTAAAATATATTTCTGGTATTTTATTACCATTTCCGTAGTCAACAATTTTGTCATTTTTACAATTATTCCATTCTGAATAAACTTTTTTGACAAAATAATTATTTGCGCAACCACAAATCTGTGCATTTTAAAATTTTTACCAAAAATGAATAATTGTTTACAAGCGCTTTTGTTTAAAAATTTTAAATTTATAGGTTACGGCAGGTTTCATGCACTTTTCTTTTTACGCGAACGATTCAAATTCTTAAAAAAATAGTTGTATAACATAATGAAATTGTTCGTTTTCGGTTTTTTCAAATTATTATCTGCATTTGAACTGAAGGAAGAAATGCTTTCAACAAGAAAATAAGTTTTTGCGGACTAAAAATTGAGGATTGTTTATTTAAATATCTTAAGCTTTGTTTTTTCCTTCGCTTCGCTTCGCTAATATCGGTTTTCAAATTTTTCAAAATAACTACCTAACCTAAAACTGAAAAAAATACTCCATCAATTATTTTTTTGGCAAAACAATTATTTGTGCAATTACAAATGTGCTAATTTTAAAATTTCTACCAAAAATGAAAAATTGTTTAAAAGAGTTTTTCAAAATAACTTTTGGGTCTATTGTGTTGATTTTTGAGCTTACGTTACATCTCAATTCGATTGTTAAGCGCGGGGATGAAATTACCGCGTGACCTCTATTTTTACGATCGCACCTTCACGCGATTAATTAAAACTTCTCAATAAAAGCTAATTGGTTTGAAATTCTTTACGTTGATCGAGAGAGGAAGACTAAAAAAGTTTTTTACTTAATTATATATAGCCAAAAAATGTATAAAAGCCGGTCATTGCCATTTATAACAGCGATCGTCAGTAAATGCACTCAAATATTCCGAAAAAGATATACAGGAAACGATGTGGTCAAAGTAAATATTACGCACGGAAAAAAAAATTACTTATGGTGCATTTATTCATAAATAAATAATTCATTAAGCGCCATTAGCTATGTAAAGTTAAGGCTTAATCGTAGGTAATTAGATTTTTACTCCTTGCCAAAGATTTTCTAAGATATAATTACAGGTTTTTTCTAAAAAAAAAACAGGGGGAAAAAACACGCTTCGTTTTATAAGAAAATTGTAAGTAGTGAATGTATTGATTTTGGTGGTGGCACGAGGGGGTATGAGTTACTTTACGTTTAACGTTTACGATAGACAAACCCTTAGGGAAATTTTGACCAAGAAACGTGCGTTAAGTTTATAGAAAAGTTAGAGATGCGAAGTATACCGGGTGTCAATTAAAATCGAGTTTTAGTCCTTCCACACTTTTTCTTGTTACTATTCTCATAATTAATAAACTAAATTCAGCAGAAGGAGGTCGAAATTTAATAATCAGGTAGTTTGCAAATTTTTGTCAAACCCCCTCCTCACATAAACTAAAAAAAACGCAATTTTCCTTTTTAAATTTCGTAAAACTATCAACGAATTAGAGGTGTTCTTATTGCTGTGTGTAAGGAAGCTGTGACCTAATCATTTTGGGAACTTTCAACACGACTAACGTTTATATTACCTCCCAGAAAAAATTCAAAAATGAGGACAGATTTTTTTCAAAAATATCACTACTTGATCACAGACCTTCCAACTTTCCTATTTTGAATTTTTTTAGATAATCTCTTTGGATTTTATCGATTCAACCTTTTTTGTTTCAACCGTCGATGATAATAATCAAATTCTTATTGTTAAGAATTTCAATAATTTCAAAAATTGTAAAGTTCTGTCCATTTCTGTACGGTGGTTTTATACGTTTTTGGTTTGAAAATGTTCCCCCGATTTTGAAAATCTCTCATTGTTAGATTTTCAAAACTTCTACAATTCGGACGAGAAGTAGTAACTACCTAAGTGTGCGAAACATCCAGATTTTAAAATTTTTTTTACAAATCACTACTATGTGCTCAATCAAAATTTTCAGAAATGGCAAATTGCAAAACTATCTCTTGATCCAGTAGCGTTACGATAGATATTTACAAATTTCCAATGACATTTTGGGGGCTATAATTAATTTATCACTAAACACTTATTATTATTTCTCAACCAAAATTAAATCTTCATTATTTGTCAGGTTAATGTACATTTCTCAAAATCTCTACAAATTCCACAGCGTTAAGTAATTTTAAATTGAATTGAATGTAGACTTAAAACTTTGTTCGCCATATTAGAAATTAGTATGGAAAGGCCAAAGTGCCAAACGTATTGGCTCGATGAACAAGGACGTAGTTTCCCCAAAATCACTATTTCTATCCCAATTTTTATGGGAAATAAATAAATTTAATTGTTTTTGAGATGTTTGGAATCTTTCATACTCCAAGCTAATAATTTGCATCTTAAAAAGAAAAATTAGAATATTTACGTCATAATCAATGGATGACGTACGGTTATTGCGAAAATAAATTGTGAGATAAAGTAAAAATTGTTCAGCTCATATTTTTCGAAACGCACTCTTAATTTGGCATAGAAATAGTTTTATTCTTGTAGCAAAGTTAGTTCAAAACCACGGGTATGAATGAGTCGTAACGGACAGACGGATGGATGTGTAAAATCTTAATTACAAAAAACAACGAAGATGCATTAGGTCAATTGCCGCATTTCATAATGGTTTTAGGACTATTTTGTGTAATTTTATAGTAGAATATTTCGAGCATCCAGGGCTCAATACAAACTCATTTTGGAAAGTTTGAGTTACGGCTCAGGAAGATGTTTAAAGAGCCACACTAAGGTCTTAATTACGCACAAATAATATACTTTCCATACTTTCTTGCATTTATGTGACTGTGATACAAATTTGGCTCAGCTACTCTCTACATTATACAAAAGCAGTGCAGTTTCGATACCTCTTTGCATTTGTGTAATCCTGATACGAATTTGGCTCAGGAAGACATTTAGAAAGCTACCTAATGTTTTTATTACTTACAACAAAATAATAATCCTTGCATTTATATGATCAAGATACAAATTCGGTTCAGCTACACTCTACATTGCACAAAAGCAATGCATTTTCGATACCTCTTTGCATTTATGTAATTCTGACACCAATTTGGCCGAGGAAGACGTTCAGAAATAATGTAGTTGCCATACCTCCTCGTATTTATGTGATCGTGATACAAATTCGGCTCAGCATTACACAACAGTAATTTAGTTTTGATATCTCTTTACATTTATCTCATCCTGATACAAATTTGGCTCAGGTAGACTTTTAGAGAGCTACATATTGTTTTTGCTACTTACACCCAGATAATAATCTTTGCATTTATATGATCATGATACAAATTTGGCTCAGCTACACTCTACATTGCACAAAAGAAATACAATTTCGATACCTCTTTGCATTTATGTAATCCTGACACTAATTTGGTCGAGGAAGACGTTCAGAAATAATGTAGTTGCCATACTTCCTCGTGCTTATGTGAACGTGACGCAATTTCGGCTCAGCATTACACAATAGTAATTTAGTTTCGATATCTCTTCACATTTATCTAATCCTGATACAAATTTGGCTCAGAACATAATGTAGCTTCAGTACTTCCTTGCATTTATATGATTATATTATGACACGTTGGCTCAGCTACTCTCTACATTAAACACAAGCAATGCATTTTCGATACCTCTTTGCATTTATGTAATCCTGACACCAGTTTGGCCAAGGAAGGCGTTCAGAAATAATGTAGTTGCCATACTTCCTCGAATTTATGTGATTGTGACACAAATTCGACTCAGCATTACACAAGAGTGATTTAGTTTCCATATCACTTTACATATATCTAACCCTGATACAAATTTGGCCCAGGTAGACTTTTAGAGAGCTACCTAATGTTTTATTACTTACACCCAAATAATAATCTTTGCATTTATATGATCATGATACAAATTTGGCTCAGCTACACTCTACATTGCACAAAAGAAATACAATTTCGATACCTCTTTGCATTTATGTAATCCTGACACTAATTTGGTCGAGGAAGACGTTCAGAAATAATGTAGTTGCCATACTTCCTCGTGCTTATGTGAACGTGACGCAATTTCGGCTCAGCATTACACAATAGTAATTTAGTTTCGATATCTCTTCACATTTATCTAATCCTGATACAAATTTGGCTCAGAACATAATGTAGCTTCAGTACTTCCTTGCATTTATATGATTATATTATGACACGTTGGCTCAGCTACTCTCTACATTAAACACAAGCAATGCATTTTCGATACCTCTTTGCATTTATGTAATCCTGACACCAGTTTGGCCAAGGAAGGCGTTCAGAAATAATGTAGTTGCCATACTTCCTCGAATTTATGTGATTGTGACACAAATTCGACTCAGCATTACACAAGAGTGATTTAGTTTCCATATCACTTTACATATATCTAACCCTGATACAAATTTGGCCCAGGTAGACTTTTAGAGAGCTACCTAATGTTTTTATTACTTACACCCAAATAATAATCTTTGCATTTATATGATCATGATACAAATTTGGCTCAGCTACACTCTACATTGCACAAAAGAAATACAATTTCGATACCTCTTTGCATTTATGTAATCCTGACACTAATTTGGTCGAGGAAGACGTTCAGAAATAATGTAGTTGCCATACTTCCTCGTGCTTATGTGAACGTGACGCAATTTCGGCTCAGCATTACACAATAGTAATTTAGTTTCGATATCTCTTCACATTTATCTAATCCTGATACAAATTTGGCTCAGAACATAATGTAGCTTCAGTACTTCCTTGCATTTATATGATTATATTATGACACGTTGGCTCAGCTACTCTCTACATTAAACACAAGCAATGCATTTTCGATACCTCTTTGCATTTATGTAATCCTGACACCAGTTTGGCCAAGGAAGGCGTTCAGAAATAATGTAGTTGCCATACTTCCTCGAATTTATGTGATTGTGACACAAATTCGACTCAGCATTACACAAGAGTGATTTAGTTTCCATATCACTTTACATATATCTAACCCTGATACAAATTTGGCCCAGGTAGACTTTTAGAGAGCTACCTAATGTTTTTATTACTTACACCCAAATAATAATCTTTGCATTTATATGATCATGATACAAATTTGGCTCAGCTACACTCTACATTGCACAAAAGAAATACAATTTCGATACCTCTTTGCATTTATGTAATCCTGACACTAATTTGGTCGAGGAAGACGTTCAGAAATAATGTAGTTGCCATACTTCCTCGTGCTTATGTGAACGTGACGCAATTTCGGCTCAGCATTACACAATAGTAATTTAGTTTCGATATCTCTTCACATTTATCTAATCCTGATACAAATTTGGCTCAGAACATAATGTAGCTTCAGTACTTCCTTGCATTTATATGATTATATTATGACACGTTGGCTCAGCTACTCTCTACATTAAACACAAGCAATGCATTTTCGATACCTCTTTGCATTTATGTAATCCTGACACCAGTTTGGCCAAGGAAGGCGTTCAGAAATAATGTAGTTGCCATACTTCCTCGAATTTATGTGATTGTGACACAAATTCGACTCAGCATTACACAAGAGTGATTTAGTTTCCATATCACTTTACATATATCTAACCCTGATACAAATTTGGCCCAGGTAGACTTTTAGAGAGCTACGTAATGTTTTTATTACTTACACCCAAATAATAATCTTTGCATTTATATGATCATGATACAAATTTGGCTCAGCTACACTCTACATTGCACAAAAGGAATACAATTTCGATACCTCTTTGCATTTATGTAATCCTGACACTAATTTGGTGGAGGAATACGTTCAGAAATAATGTAGTTGCCATACTTCCTCGTGTTTATGTGAACGTGACACAATTTCAGCTCAGCATTACACAATAGTAATTTAGTTTCGATATCTCTTCACATTTATCTAATCCTGATACAAATTTGGCTCAGAACATAATGTAGCTTCAGTACTTCCTTGCATTTATATGATTATATTATGACACGTTGGCTCAGCTACTCTCTACATTAAACACAAGCAATGCATTTTCGATAACTCTTTGCATTTATGTAATCCTGACACCAATTTGGTCGAGGAAGACGTTCAAAAATAATATAGTTGACATACTTCCTCGTGTTTATGTGAACGTGACACAAATTCGACTCAGCATTACACAATAGTAATTTAGTTTCGATATGACTTTACATATATCTAACCCTGATACAAATTTGGCCCAGGTAGACTTTTAGAGAGCTACGTAATGTTTTTATTACTTACACCCAAATAATAATCTTTGCATTTATATGATCATGATACAAATTTGGCTCAGCTACACTCTACATTGCACAAAAGGAATACAATTTCGATACCTCTTTGCATTTATGTAATCCTGACACTAATTTGGTGGAGGAATACGTTCAGAAATAATGTAGTTGCCATACTTCCTCGTGTTTATGTGAACGTGACACAATTTCGGCTCAGCATTACACAATAGTAATTTAGTTTCGATATCTCTTCACATTTATCTAATCCTGATACAAATTTGGCTCAGAACATAATGTAGCTTCAGTACTTCCTTGCATTTATATGATTATATTATGACACGTTGGCTCAGCTACTCTCTACATTAAACACAAGCAATGCATTTTCGATACCTCTTTGCATTTATGTAATCCTGACACCAGTTTGGCCGAGGAAGGCGTTCAGAAATAATGTAGTTGCCATACTTCCTCGAATTTATGTGATTGTGACACAAATTCGACTCAGCATTACACAAGAGTGATTTAGTTTCCATATCACTTTACATATATCTAACCCTGATACAAATTTGGCCCAGGTAGACTTTTAGAGAGCTACGTAATGTTTTTATTACTTACACCCAAATAATAATCTTTGCATTTATATGATCATGATACAAATTTGGCTCAGCTACACTCTACATTGCACAAAAGGAATACAATTTCGATACCTCTTTGCATTTATGTAATCCTGACACTAATTTGGTGGAGGAATACGTTCAGAAATAATGTAGTTGCCATACTTCCTCGTGTTTATGTGAACGTGACACAATTTCAGCTCAGCATTACACAATAGTAATTTAGTTTCGATATCTCTTCACATTTATCTAATCCTGATACAAATTTGGCTCAGAACATAATGTAGCTTCAGTACTTCCTTGCATTTATATGATTATATTATGACACGTTGGCTCAGCTACTCTCTACATTAAACACAAGCAATGCATTTTCGATAACTCTTTGCATTTATGTAATCCTGACACCAATTTGGTCGAGGAAGACGTTCAAAAATAATATAGTTGACATACTTCCTCGTGTTTATGTGAACGTGACACAAATTCGACTCAGCATTACACAATAGTAATTTAGTTTCGATATGACTTTACATATATCTAACCCTGATACAAATTTGGCCCAGGTAGACTTTTAGAGAGCTACGTAATGTTTTTATTACTTACACCCAAATAATAATCTTTGCATTTATATGATCATGATACAAATTTGGCTCAGCTACACTCTACATTGCACAAAAGGAATACAATTTCGATACCTCTTTGCATTTATGTAATCCTGACACTAATTTGGTGGAGGAATACGTTCAGAAATAATGTAGTTGCCATACTTCCTCGTGTTTATGTGAACGTGACACAATTTCAGCTCAGCATTACACAATAGTAATTTAGTTTCGATATCTCTTCACATTTATCTAATCCTGATACAAATTTGGCTCAGAACATAATGTAGCTTCAGTACTTCCTTGCATTTATATGATTATATTATGACACGTTGGCTCAGCTACTCTCTACATTAAACACAAGCAATGCATTTTCGATAACTCTTTGCATTTATGTAATCCTGACACCAATTTGGTCGAGGAAGACGTTCAAAAATAATATAGTTGACATACTTCCTCGTGTTTATGTGAACGTGACACAAATTCGACTCAGCATTACACAATAGTAATTTAGTTTCGATATGACTTTACATATATCTAACCCTGATACAAATTTGGCCCAGGTAGACTTTTAGAGAGCTACGTAATGTTTTTATTACTTACACCCAAATAATAATCTTTGCATTTATATGATCATGATACAAATTTGGCTCAGCTACACTCTACATTGCACAAAAGGAATACAATTTCGATACCTCTTTGCATTTATGTAATCCTGACACTAATTTGGTGGAGGAATACGTTCAGAAATAATGTAGTTGCCATACTTCCTCGTGTTTATGTGAACGTGACACAATTTCAGCTCAGCATTACACAATAGTAATTTAGTTTCGATATCTCTTCACATTTATCTAATCCTGATACAAATTTGGCTCAGAACATAATGTAGCTTCAGTACTTCCTTGCATTTATATGATTATATTATGACACGTTGGCTCAGCTACTCTCTACATTAAACACAAGCAATGCATTTTCGATAACTCTTTGCATTTATGTAATCCTGACACCAATTTGGTCGAGGAAGACGTTCAAAAATAATATAGTTGACATACTTCTTCGTGTTTATGTGAACGTGACACAAATTCGACTCAGCATTACACAATAGTAATTTAGTTTCGATATGACTTTACATATATCTAACCCTGATACAAATTTGGCCCGGGTAGACTTTTAGAGAGCTACGTAATGTTTTTATTACTTACACCCAAATAATAATCTTTGCATTTATATGATCATGATACAAATTTGGCTCAGCTACACTCTACATTGCACAAAAGGAATACAATTTCGATACCTCTTTGCATTTATGTAATCCTGACACTAATTTGGTCGAGGAAGACGTTCAGAAATAATATAGTTGCCATACTTCCTCGTGTTTATGTGAACGTGACACAATTTCGGCTCAGCATTACACAATAGTAATTTAGTTTCGATATCTCTTCACATTTATCTAATCCTGATACAAATTTGGCTCAGAACATAATGTAGCTTCAGTACTTCCTTGCATTTGTATGATTATATTATGACACGTTGGCTCAGCTATTAATTCTCTACATTAAACACAAGCAATGCATTTTCGATAACTCTTTGCATTTATGTAATCCTGACACTAATTTGGCCGAGGAAGACGTTCAAAAATAATATAGTTGACATACTTCCTCGTGTTTATGTGAACGTGACACAAATTCGACTCAGCATTACACAATAGTAATTTAGTTTCGATATGACTTTACATATATCTAACCCTGATACAAATTTGGCCCAGGTAGACTTTTAGAGAGCTACGTAATGTTTTTATTACTTACACCCAAATAATAATCTTTGCATTTATATGATCATGATACAAATTTGGCTCAGCTACACTCTACATTGCACAAAAGGAATACAATTTCGATACCTCTTTGCATTTATGTAATCCTGACACTAATTTGGTGGAGGAATACGTTCAGAAATAATGTAGTTGCCATACTTCCTCGTGTTTATGTGAACGTGACACAATTTCAGCTCAGCATTACACAATAGTAATTTAGTTTCGATATCTCTTCACATTTATCTAATCCTGATACAAATTTGGCTCAGAACATAATGTAGCTTCAGTACTTCCTTGCATTTATATGATTATATTATGACACGTTGGCTCAGCTACTCTCTACATTAAACACAAGCAATGCATTTTCGATAACTCTTTGCATTTATGTAATCCTGACACCAATTTGGTCGAGGAAGACGTTCAAAAATAATATAGTTGACATACTTCTTCGTGTTTATGTGAACGTGACACAAATTCGACTCAGCATTACACAATAGTAATTTAGTTTCGATATGACTTTACATATATCTAACCCTGATACAAATTTGGCCCGGGTAGACTTTTAGAGAGCTACGTAATGTTTTTATTACTTACACCCAAATAATAATCTTTGCATTTATATGATCATGATACAAATTTGGCTCAGCTACACTCTACATTGCACAAAAGGAATACAATTTCGATACCTCTTTGCATTTATGTAATCCTGACACTAATTTGGTCGAGGAAGACGTTCAGAAATAATATAGTTGCCATACTTCCTCGTGTTTATGTGAACGTGACACAATTTCGGCTCAGCATTACACAATAGTAATTTAGTTTCGATATCTCTTCACATTTATCTAATCCTGATACAAATTTGGCTCAGAACATAATGTAGCTTCAGTACTTCCTTGCATTTGTATGATTATATTATGACACGTTGGCTCAGCTATTAATTCTCTACATTAAACACAAGCAATGCATTTTCGATAACTCTTTGCATTTATGTAATCCTGACACTAATTTGGCCGAGGAAGACGTTCAAAAATAATATAGTTGACATACTTCCTCGTGTTTATGTGAACGTGACACAATTTCGGCTCAGCATTACACAATAGTAATTTAGTTTCGATATCTCTTCACATTTATCTAATCCTGATACAAATTTGGCTCAGAACATAATGTAGCTTCAGTACTTCCTTGCATTTATATGATTATATTATGACACGTTGGCTCAGCTACTCTCTACATTAAACACAAGCAATGCATTTTCGATACCTCTTTGCATTTATGTAATCCTGACACCAGTTTGGCCGAGGAAGGCGTTCAGAAATAATGTAGTTGCCATACTTCCTCGAATTTATGTGATTGTGACACAAATTCGACTCAGCATTACACAAGAGTGATTTAGTTTCCATATCACTTTACATATATCTAACCCTGATACAAATTTGGCCCAGGTAGACTTTTAGAGAGCTACGTAATGTTTTTATTACTTACACCCAAATAATAATCTTTGCATTTATATGATCATGATACAAATTTGGCTCAGCTACACTCTACATTGCACAAAAGGAATACAATTTCGATACCTCTTTGCATTTATGTAATCCTGACACTAATTTGGTGGAGGAATACGTTCAGAAATAATGTAGTTGCCATACTTCCTCGTGTTTATGTGAACGTGACACAATTTCAGCTCAGCATTACACAATAGTAATTTAGTTTCGATATGACTTTACATATATCTAACCCTGATACAAATTTGGCCCAGGTAGACTTTTAGAGAGCTACGTAATGTTTTTATTACTTACACCCAAATAATAATCTTTGCATTTATATGATCATGATACAAATTTGGCTCAGCTACACTCTACATTGCACAAAAGGAATACAATTTCGATACCTCTTTGCATTTATGTAATCCTGACACTAATTTGGTGGAGGAATACGTTCAGAAATAATGTAGTTGCCATACTTCCTCGTGTTTATGTGAACGTGACACAATTTCAGCTCAGCATTACACAATAGTAATTTAGTTTCGATATCTCTTCACATTTATCTAATCCTGATACAAATTTGGCTCAGAACATAATGTAGCTTCAGTACTTCCTTGCATTTATATGATTATATTATGACACGTTGGCTCAGCTACTCTCTACATTAAACACAAGCAATGCATTTTCGATAACTCTTTGCATTTATGTAATCCTGACACCAATTTGGTCGAGGAAGACGTTCAAAAATAATATAGTTGACATACTTCCTCGTGTTTATGTGAACGTGACACAAATTCGACTCAGCATTACACAATAGTAATTTAGTTTCGATATGACTTTACATATATCTAACCCTGATACAAATTTGGCCCAGGTAGACTTTTAGAGAGCTACGTAATGTTTTTATTACTTACACCCAAATAATAATCTTTGCATTTATATGATCATGATACAAATTTGGCTCAGCTACACTCTACATTGCACAAAAGGAATACAATTTCGATACCTCTTTGCATTTATGTAATCCTGACACTAATTTGGTGGAGGAATACGTTCAGAAATAATGTAGTTGCCATACTTCCTCGTGTTTATGTGAACGTGACACAATTTCAGCTCAGCATTACACAATAGTAATTTAGTTTCGATATCTCTTCACATTTATCTAATCCTGATACAAATTTGGCTCAGAACATAATGTAGCTTCAGTACTTCCTTGCATTTATATGATTATATTATGACACGTTGGCTCAGCTACTCTCTACATTAAACACAAGCAATGCATTTTCGATAACTCTTTGCATTTATGTAATCCTGACACCAATTTGGTCGAGGAAGACGTTCAAAAATAATATAGTTGACATACTTCTTCGTGTTTATGTGAACGTGACACAAATTCGACTCAGCATTACACAATAGTAATTTAGTTTCGATATGACTTTACATATATCTAACCCTGATACAAATTTGGCCCGGGTAGACTTTTAGAGAGCTACGTAATGTTTTTATTACTTACACCCAAATAATAATCTTTGCATTTATATGATCATGATACAAATTTGGCTCAGCTACACTCTACATTGCACAAAAGGAATACAATTTCGATACCTCTTTGCATTTATGTAATCCTGACACTAATTTGGTCGAGGAAGACGTTCAGAAATAATATAGTTGCCATACTTCCTCGTGTTTATGTGAACGTGACACAATTTCGGCTCAGCATTACACAATAGTAATTTAGTTTCGATATCTCTTCACATTTATCTAATCCTGATACAAATTTGGCTCAGAACATAATGTAGCTTCAGTACTTCCTTGCATTTGTATGATTATATTATGACACGTTGGCTCAGCTATTAATTCTCTACATTAAACACAAGCAATGCATTTTCGATAACTCTTTGCATTTATGTAATCCTGACACTAATTTGGCCGAGGAAGACGTTCAAAAATAATATAGTTGACATACTTCCTCGTGTTTATGTGAACGTGACACAATTTCGGCTCAGCATTACACAATAGTAATTTAGTTTCGATATCTCTTCACATTTATCTAATCCTGATACAAATTTGGCTCAGAACATAATGTAGCTTCAGTACTTCCTTGCATTTATATGATTATATTATGACACGTGGGCTCAGCTACTCTCTACATTAAACACAAGCAATGCATTTTCGATACCTCTTTGCATTTATGTAATCCTGATACAAATTTGGCTCAGGTCGACTTTTAGAGAGCTATCTAACGTTTTTATTAGACAGAAATAATGTAACATCCGTAATTCCTTGCTTTTATATAATCATGACACGTAGGTTCAGCTACTCTCTACATTACACAAAAGCAATGCAGTTTCCATACCTCTTTGCATTTATGTCATCTTGATACCAATTTGGTTCAGGATGGCGTTTGAGAACTGTCCTAAGGCGATGTTTCAACTCCCGTCTCCGTTTTAACATCTACCACATCAACAAATTTTGATCCTTCGTTCGAGACACTTCGCAATGGAAACTCCATAGTCCGACCGACATTTTCGACATCGAATAATTGTAGATGAAACTTTCCGATTTTAAAAGCACATGTCAATGGTCTTGTCATACAAATTCGATGACAAAAAATTATACGCGTTCACCTTTTGTAAATAAATGCTGTTCCCTGACATGAAAAACGTGACACTGTTGACCTTAACGGAGAAAAACAATGCTAGAGTTATCGTGAATTTTTTTTCTTGGGGTTACCCTGGATATTAATGGAACCAAGAATCTGCGGTAATAGGAGGAGTGAGTACTTTTTTAGGTCACATTTGGAAGACTTTTGTAAACAAATTTCATGGCGAATTCAATAAAAATGCATGAGATTTATAAAGAATAACAAAGAGGAAGGTAACATGCATTAAATTAACCCACAAGGCTTTAAAAAGCACAGAGATCATCATTCAGTGCTTTAATTGTGCCAATCACCATTTAACCTACGCGGTTTCCTACTTCTTATGAAACGAAGATGAATTACATTTTTCACCATAACGGCTCGAAGGATCGCAACAACAGATTCTCAGACCATTTTTGAAATGATTTAAATTTTTTTAGGCCCCACCGCGATTTTTGTACGAATCATCTTATTTTTTAAAATCTCCCTAGGAAAAGTTTATGAAATCGCTCTTGGTATGTAAAACTATTTGAATTACATAAACGTCCAATAAATTTGGCAATTTTGAAAAAAATGAGGAAGTTCAAGGCAACTGTAAAAAATAATAAACAGTATAGCAGTTTGTCTTTTTTTTTTCATTTTCTTACGCCCGAAATCCTTAATGTGTACTTTAACTCTATAACACTGTTATGCTTCCTCTACTTCAGCTTTTTTTTTAAGATAAGAACAGTTTTAATTTAGTGCGCTAACTTAATTAAACTTATTCATAATGTGTCGTATTTAAATATTTTCAGTGTATGAGAATGTTTTTAATGTGCTTCTGTTTCATTGTGTCGGTGTGTATGTAACCTTGTCGCTCTAATTACTAACATGCGCATTATGATAAGCTACCTGAACTCAATTATTTCTCTTGGACATTTTAATTCACATTTCCTTAGTATAAATTTCGCATTAAGTACTCTACAACCGTTTTAACTTTTTTTTAAACACGATTATCTTGATTTCTGGCGCTAAATTTCGACGTAAACTAATTTCACGACCAGCTGTGCCGCAAGAGAAGAAAATCTTAGTAATAAATGGCTGAACCAAAAGTGCTACAATTAGATTTTTATTGTTTTTGACGAGAGGCTCACTTGAAAGGTACAAATAGCAACATTTTCAGCCCGATGTGTTTCTATCTGTTACCATTCTGCAAACCCTTACGTCACTCGGTGAAGCGTTTTGAAATTCGCTCGTCATTTAGAAACAAAGAAATATTTGGTTGTGATGGTCTGCTTTTGACAGTTTCTTCAATTGATGACTGTTAGTCAGTGATTTCTTATTTACATGTATGTAAATATAAATTTCCAATTATTTTAATTATAAATGTTATACTAGTAGCCACTATCTCTAATTAAAAAATGAGATGTAAGTGTTCATATGTGACCAACTCTGATTATAAACCGTTCCTGAAATTTTTAAAGAAAGGAAACGATTTTCAGAAATACTAGGAATCAAATTTCACTGAAAGACCTTTATCCAATATTCTATGTTGCTCCATTTTCAAAAGTAAAAACTTTGACCACTTGAACAACGCGAAACGTAACTGAAATTAATTAAAAAAAAAATACTCCAAAAGAAGAGTGGGGTAGTCGTAATTAAAAGTTGCTCTTGTACGGTTTCATAATGATAATCCAAAATACATAAAAGCTTTTTTCGATGGATGTTCAATGAACCAATAGTCTTTGATATTTTGGCAAAGATGCCGTTTTGTTTACACACTCTGGTGTCAATTTTTGCTTCATAAGTAGAAATCTACCACGCTGCGCACCGAAAGGGAAAAATAATTGAATTTCTAGAAAAAAACTCAATGTTCTAGTAATCTTTAAGAATGAAGAAAAATAGGACCCCCATAATTTAAATCAGATTCAAATATTTAAAATTCGAAGATCGTAATTTAAGATCAATACAAATAAAAATTAAATAAATGGCCCCAAATTTGAAGGTTCTATTATACAACGTGGCCAAGATAAGGATGAACAGCATAGAGAACGGCGGTTAAATTAGGGGAAAGTTGTATAATTTAGGGCATATTCACATATGTATGTAGCTTGCAAAAGTTCATTATTGTTTATAGTTTCCGAGATTTAAAACAAAATGCGATTTTTGGGTTTTTCTTTTTTCGTAATTCCTTCCATTATTTTAAAAGATTTTTATAAACCAAAGATACTTCTTCATTGTCATTTTTTGAATTCTATTAGTTGACGTTTTCAACTTTTTTATTCGACGTTCCGTCTCCGAGAAACCATCATCAAGTTTATTTTTTATATCGCGCAACCAACGAAACACCCTGTATTCGATAGTATTTTTTATTACGAATTTAACAATATATTTACACATTATGGTTTTGAAGCTAATTTTAAGAAAAAATGAATGAAGATCACCTAAGTATATTACTTAAAGGACTTTTTTGATAATTTTTTGTCCATGAAACTCCTTTCTTAGTCTCTATTATCCTTAATGATAATTTTCACACATTATAATTATAATCTACGTTTGCCATTTACTCACTACCCTATCAAATGTAATTTACACTTAAATTACCAAAATCTAGCACTATTAATCTTTTTCTAAATAATTTTTGAACATTTTATGGCCTTCGTTCAAAATTTAATTTCTCTAGGTCGTTAATAATATAAATCTAAACATTTTCTTGTAATTGAAAAGTACAGTTGCCTTTGATGTGACGATTTTTGAAACACACCTACAGGAATTACAGAAATTTTTAACCCTTCTAATAAAAATAATAGAATTCCCTGTTAAATTCAAAAAATGGAGCATGATCAAAAATAATAAAAAGGGAGACCCCCTATAATAAAATTGGAAAGTGAAAATTCGTGAATTTTCAGACATTTTTCATTTGGTATTTTTTGTTTCTTTAATGAATAAAGTGGAAGTAGGTATTTTTGTCTCTCACATTGTATACGCCTGCAGGTTTTTTTAATTCTTCATAATTTCGTGCCGGTATCTCCATGTGAAGTAGAACATTTGGCAACAAAGGCTTTCTGTCTACCAAAAATAATGATACTCATCGAAAATTTCATGCTCAAAAACTGTAAAATTAAGAAAATAGATCATAATTCAAAATAATAAATGCGACTCCATTATAAAATTGTAAAGTGAAAAATTCAATGAATTTTATTATTTTGGGTTTTACTCAAACCCAGGCGCTGTTGCCTCTATTTTCAAAACACTCCTGCAGCCATTTTTAACTGTAGGTATATAACATTCGTGTCGATTTCTGCACCATAATCGTAAAATTCTTGGCACCAAAGGTCTACTAAAGGCAATAGAATTTCAGTCAGAGATTTCATGGCCCAAACTTTTAAAAGCCCCTTTTCGAAGAATCCAAGTCACAAGAAACTCTTTCGACCATTTTCTCAGCCTTGTACGAAACACTTTTTTTAGCCCCCATTTTTTAAGGTAATTTTCAATAATTTTGTTCTAACAAATAATATACAAATTCTCTATCCTTATCCTGCCTTCTTGGATTTTTAGTCTCTTAACCAAGAGTAACCTGCCTTCGCTCGTATTGCATCGAGCACCCATCTAAATTGAACCAACTTCCTAGTTTGACATATCCGTAAATGTGGACGGCTTGACCAAGACAAGTCGGGGTGGTGGCGGGCCACTTTCCCCTCCTCTTTCTCCTCCTCCACCTCCTGTGTACTAATAATTAATCTGTAAATAGTTGAAGAGCCAAATCCAGGCCCCGTTGCCTTTATTTCAAAACACCTCTGCAGCCATTTTTAACTGTATACAGGGTTGCCCACTTGCTCTTCGTTCTTCGATAGTGCCTTTAATATTAATTTTAGGACCATATGTCAAGAGACATTTCTTATTCAGATGTTCCGTGTTTACAACCTAAAAATATTTCGAGGCCTGCACTGCTCTCGGTTTCGTCTGTACAGGATCGTACTCGATTATTTTAAATGAAACACCCTATACATTTTTATATTTTTGAAATCCATATTCGGTTCTAGACCAAGTTTGTTAGGCCTTTCACCTACTTTAGTCAAACTCATTTATGAGAAAATAATAATGTTTTTTAAAAATTGTCGTCGGAATCAACAATCAGTAAAAAAATTATAACAATTCAATCATTGGAAACAGAGCAACAAAATTGGAGATTATCATAAACAAAAGAGCGTGTTTTATTTCTCGAAATGCTGATTTTGAACGAAATTTGTTGCAAAAGGGCCGTACTGAATTTTTTCTAACGACCACAGAAGAAATGGCAAAAGTCGACTATTTTAAATCGAACACCCTGAATATTTTTTCATGAATGAACTACTTTTTAAGTTAACTTTGATTTTTGTTAAATATGTCCTATACCTAAAGGTAATAGTTTCCGAGACAATAACCTTAGTTTGAATTATGTTGTTTTTTCGCCCAATTCTGGAAATAAAATTAAAGGAAATAACAAACAATAACAGTGAGAATCATAAAATTCTTGGCACCAAACGTCGACCAAAGGCAATATAATTCCTGTCAGAAGTCTCATGGCTCAACCTTTTAAAAGCTCCTATTAATTAAAGAATCCTAGTCACAAGAAACTATTTCGGCCATTTTCTCAGCCTTGTACGAAACAGTTTTTTAGCCACCATTTTTTAAGGTAATTTTCTTTGTTCTTTTCCCAATGTGCATCGAAACCAGAATCGACCAACGTATAATATCCGTTTTTGTTCTAACACGAATTATTTTTTAATTTACTACGTTTTATTTTGCCTCAACTGTTAGTAGTAATCAATTATTTATTTATTTTCAGTTGTTTTATTTATTGTAATATTTAATTCATTTTGAATTTAAATGTATTTAAGTTCTTTAACAATTACGCTTGATTTCTATTTTATTTTATTTTCAACTACTACAGGTAATCCCGCCTAAATAAATTCTCTATCCCTATCCCGCCCTCTTGGATTTTTAGCTTTGCTTATGGGGATAAACCGAAAGGTAGGCGCCCCATATACGTAACATCCCTTAACCAAGAGTAATCTGTACTCTACCTGCCATTGCTTCGCTCGTATTGCACCGAGTATCCATCTAAATAGAACCAACTTCCTAGTTTGACCTATTCGTAAATGTGGACGGCTTCACCAGGACAAGTCGGGGTGGTGGTGGGCCACTTCCTCCTCCTCTTCCCCTTCCCCCACCTTCGGTCCACTAAAAATTAATCTGTAAATAGTTCAAGAGCCAAACCCAGGCGCTGTTGCCATAATTTTCAAAACACCCACGCAGTCATTTTTAACTATATATACCATTCGTGTTGGTTGCTGCATCAGAATCATAAAATTCTTGGCACCAAAGGTCTACTAAAGGCAATAGAATTCCGGTCAAAAATTTCTTGGGCCAAACCTTCAAAAGCTCCCATTCAAAGGATTCTAGTCACAAAAAGACTGTTTCGGTCATTTTCTCAGCCTTGTACGAAACACTTCTTTTAGCTCCCATTTTTTAAAGTAATTTTCAAACATTTTGTTTGCTCTTTTCCCAATGTGCACCGAAACCATCTTCTAACAAGTATTATTTTCTAATTTTCAAAGTTTTATTTTGCCTCAACTGAGTAGTAGTTAATCATTTATTTATTTTAAGTTGTTTTAATTGCTGTAATATTTCATTTTTATTTAATTCATTTTAAATTTAATTGTATTTGACTTCTTTAACAATTACCCTTGAGTTTTATTTTATTTTATTTTCAACTACTACAGATAATTCTGCTTAAACAAAGTCCTTATCTCGCCTGCTTGGATTTTTAACCTTGCTTATGGAGATAAACCGAAACCATTTTTTCTGCCATCGCTCGTATTGCATCGAGTATCCATCTAAATTGAACCAACTTCCCAGTTTGACCTATTCGTAAATGTGGACGGCTTGATCAAGACAAGTCGGGGTGGTGGTGGGCCACTTCCTCATCCTCTTCATCCACCTCCTGTCCACTACAAATTAATCCGTAAACAGTTGAAGAGCCTGAATGCGCTGTTGCCTTTATTTTCGAAACACTCCTGCAGCCATTTTTAGCTGTATATACCATTCGTGTTGATTTCTGCATCAGAATTAAAAAATTCTTGGCACCAAGCCTTTAACTTTTAAGAAATGAAATTGTAATTAGATAGTTAATAAAGAAAGATGCTACAATTTTTGTAGACACAATATTCATTCTTGTACGAAATTCTTTCTTTAGTGTAATTTTTCGATATTTTGCAATATTCCTTTGGTATTTACCAACTTCTTGATCAGAATTATTTTTTATAACTTTAACTAGTCAAACTCAGGTATCTGATACATTTCACACATTTCAAAAATGTAGATGAATAAAAAGATTCCATCAAATTAAATCGAAAAAAATATATAAAATCAATGAAGGGGTATAATCACATCGGTACAGTCGTCCTGAGTGAAGTCCTAATTTTTTATTAAGACATTGTTTAAAAATTCACTCCGGTTTCTAATTGGTCATTAATTATTTAGAAAATACCTACTTCTGTTTTCATAATGTTACCTATCTAAATGATAATAATACGTTAATTAGACACAAATATATTTTTCAAATTTCAATACTATTTATTAGTATAATAGATATAATCACTATATAATAACCGAGACGTGTGTATATGTTTGTGTTGCTGTGCACTTTTCCGACAGTCGCCGAATCCTGACGAATGCCGATGTGATATTTTAAAACCAAAGCTATTATAAATTTATAACCTACAAATTAATGCTACAAGCTACAATTATAGATACCCCGCAAACTACGTAAATATCTGCACTAATTTTTTTCAAAGTAAGTTTTAAACATTTTAGTATAAAAGTCCGTCATCTTATTCAAGCGGTATTTGTGTCTAAATATCTTTATTCTTTACTTAGAAAATACGTTCAAAGTTTCCTTATGGAGATTACGTGTAAAATAGAATTCGCTATTTGTGCTTATTTTTGGGTAAAAATTTTGTGTAAACATGTAAAGTTTGTCTGTCCGAGGTCCTTAACCCATTTCGAACATTAAAACAATGCCAGAAAGTATTTTCGCGAAAATTTTCAAAATGACAAGTATCGGAAACTTTTTCTCGATAACATGGAAATTTAATTATTTCAAGTTGAAAAGTTATTTAAATGATGAAAAATGATTCTATTATGCCTCGCGTTAACATTTTCATGGTTAAAATGATGTAAAAAGTAGTAACAGCATTCATCGTAGACTAATTTATGTGTCCCGATACCTTCTTTCGGTAACTTTCGAAATGTACATGTTTGTGTGCTTATTTCGAATTTAGAGATTTTGAACGATGAACGATGTCGTAGGTAACATATATAGTCGACTGTTTTCACCGAGAAAAATGTTTTTGTCTACATATTTAACTTAATATCTATTGATGAAAGTAGGTGGCAAGTGTATTGTTACGTTACACTATACCAAAGAGAATACCTATACTTTGACTATACTTCTAAATATACAACTTATATTGTAATTAAGAGGAAGTAAAATCCATATTTACTGCTGTACATATACGTGTAAATGGTGGCCTTTAGTTAGTGAAATAAACAAAAATTTGAAACTGTTTAAGGTAGAGAAGGTCTTTCTATAAAACAGATGTTATGCAACGTTAGACCAGCTTCTATTTGTACATTTTATGTTTTATGGTATTTTTAGTTTTACCATAGTTAAAAATGAATGTTAAAACGTTCTCTCTAAGGCCATTCGTATTCCGAAAAAGTTACCAGTATCCAAATTGAGTTCTTTTACATTCAAAATTCATTCTAAACTATCCTTATGAAGTTCACACGGAATTTGTTATATTTTCGTTAATTTTTAGGCAAAGACTATGTACAACGACGTAATTAACATTGTGTAAGGGCCATTATCTATTTCCAAAAAGTTTGCATTTTACATTTTTTTAATAATTGGTAAAAATTTACTATAAGTAGGTAGGAACGAATTCGTATATCTTTACCAAATATCAACCCATTTTTGTGATTTTTACGTCAAATGTAAGTAAATGTAGTCCTTTATTTTAGTTACTTTAATAACTTGCTAAATTACAGATAGGTACCTACAGGGTCAAAAATCTGAAAAGGTACAAAAATGTAAATTTTTTTTGTATTTTCAAGCAACTAAGCCAGCTCAACAAGGTGTGATATTTTAAAACAAAAGCTATTACAACCTACAATCATAGATACCCCCTCCCCCCAAAGCACGCAAAACGCGAGAATCGCGTGTACCCCCGTTTATATTAAATATTTTCATACGTATAATTATGATTTAAGGACATACACGTTTTCCATCTCAATCTAAGTCACCGTACGAAGTCCAAGAGCCCTTTGCAAAGGGATCTAATAGAAAAACCTAGCCAAAATCTATTTATGGTTACCAATTTCCGTTTATCAAGCCATGGTATAAAATTTTTATAATTAGATTTTACTAAAGGAATTAATTACATTTTTTTTGTAATGTATTGAACATTCATCATTTATATTCAGGAAAAGGCTCCCATAACAATTTTTTTTTTCAAAAAAAAGGTGCCATTGAAATAACCACTTACTTTGAATTAACACAATTACAGCATTTACATTAAAATAATTCTATATAATATAGTCGAAAGCATCAACATGTTTGCAATGCTATTTGCATTTTAAGTAAAAAATAGGCTTTTAACGCAAATGGGCATTCAAAATTGAAGATTATTTAAATTTATGTATACCTAGATAGTATTAACTAAACTAAAATTTCCGTTTGTTTTTGAAGTTACATTCCCCATCGTTATTCCAAACCTGCCAGCAGCTCCGGTCAAAAAATCTAATCTTTAAGGGATGAATTTTCATAAAATTTTCATATTATTTATTGCCATTTATACGAAATTATACGATTATACCTAATAAGATGAGAATGTCCGAAAACATTAAAAAAAGCCACCACCGTTTAGAAAAATAGTATCTATCTACATTAAAATTTTTGACGGTTTCTATTTTTTTGACGAATTTCAAATATTCTCTTTCACCTTTTAATTTCTTCAATTTTGAAAATTTTGTAAAAAATAACCATTCAGAATTCATTTTATCTTCCAAAATGTAGTTCGATGGCTTTGTAAGTTTCCGTTTTATTATTTCTTCTTTGAACGCTTTTTTGCAACAGAAGAACATCAATAACTTTATAAAAATTTCAATAGTTTACATACAAAACTTTAAAAACAAAAATTATAATTTCGACTTCACTAATTTAATTTATTTTTTTTTTCCGACCAACACATCCACAAATTTTTTGAAATAAAATTTAGACCCCCACCCCTCTCCTCACCTTTGTTTTGTGGGGTATTTCTGCTGAACCAAATGAAGAAACACTTCATTAAAATAATGTGTATAAGATTAAACCAATTTAGCAAGAAAGGCCATTTTTTTTTAACTTACAGATCAAAAACCTCCCTGTTTATGTTTTTATTATACAAAATTTATTGACAGAAATGATAAAAAAACTGTTTTCACTTTTATTTTTTGTAGTAAGCATTATCGCTTCTCGACGTAGAATTTTGGAGTTTAAAGAAACTAAAAACATCTTATTTATATAAATTTGGTTTTAAAAAGTTTATTTTTCGTGGCTCGCGTGGAAGATTGCGTTAAGAATTTGTCTTCAAAAACTTCAAAGAAAAGAAAATCGATCTTTTCATTCAAATTATTATAAGTAGGTAGGTATATGGATTGAAATTCATACAAAATTTGGATCGAATTTCCAAAAAAATGTTGGAAACTTATTTTGCTTTTCACGTAACTTATAATGTATAAAAATTAAGATTTTCAAATTAACGCATTCTGACATGAAATTTTCGACATGTCTTTTCGCTAATAAGTAAGGTTTCAAGAAGTTGAGTAGGTACACATTTTGTCTCAAATTTCCAAAAAAAAGAGCAGAATTTTCAGTTTTATATTCTCTAGTCAAAATTTCGTTAAAAGATTAAAACTTTCGCATATTCCAAATATGGAATTTTGATATTTTTTAGAACTGAAACGTTTGCCTGTTTATAAATTCGTTTTCAAGAACTCCAAAAATAATTAAAAAAAAAACAATTGACAATGACTATAAATACGGATTGACATTCCTACAAAATTTGATTTCCTAAAAATTATGTACATTGCGGAAATTTATTTTCGCTTTGTTTTCCAAGCCGGAACCTTTTCTCTTTAACCACTCAACTTATAATGTATAAAATATTTAGATTAGGTATTATAATTTTTTTTTTCAAAAACTTCAAAGTTACCTACCTAATAAAAAAGACAATCGACCTTTTCACTCAAATTTATTATAACTACTATTCTACTAATACTAACGAATTTCCCAAATGTTTCTTTGTGAAAACTTATTATTATTTTGCTTTCCATAGCCAGGGATTTTTTCTTTAACCACTTAACTTATGATGTATAAAAATTTAATGTTGGCACTTTTTCTGGCACGAAATTTAAACAAAAACAAATTCAAGAAGCTGCGAGTACAATTTTTTTTTCAATCTCCCCCCCCCCCCCCCCCCCCCCCCCAGAATAAAGAGTCGAGGAGCATTTCCAATTTTATAATTTTGTGAAAAATTATTATTTTGCTTTCCATAGCCAGAGGTTTTGGTTCTTTTTCTGACACATGACATTTTCGAAATTTAAACAAAAATAAATTCAAGAAGCTTGCGAGTACAAATTTTGTTTCAAATTCCCCCCCGCTAAAAGAAGAGTCGATGAGGAGCATTTCCAATTTTATAATCTCCGGCAAACATTTCGTAAGAGTTCAAAATTTTCGATTATTCCAAATACCGACATTTTTTAGAACTCCCTGTTTATAAAATTTATTTCAAACATTTTTAGAATTGTATAATAAGTAATTTGGTTACCTTTCAGACTTTATATTTAATTTTTGAAGTTACGTTTTCTGAAATTTTGGATAATAAACAAAGAGGGGCAAATTTCGGAATAAAGGCTTTTTCAACCATTACATGAAAAATAATTTCATAGTCTTTTCATTAATAGGTACGGAATTCAAGGGGCTGAGTATACAAATTTTGAATCGAAATTCCAAAACGGAGAACCGTGAAGTGTTTCAAGTTTTATATTCTCCAGCAAACATTTTGTAAATTTTCAAAATTTTCAAAATTTTATAAGAATTTGGTTTTCTTTCAGACTTAAGTAGGAAGTTGATTCCAAACCTCTTTGTTTTAGGAGAAAACCTAAGGAATGAAAGCGGTTTCCTATCCTTAAAAAGCCATAAAGGCAGATCACGGATTTTGTCATTAAAATTCAAAATTATGATTTCTAGAATTTCAAAATGTCTAACAGTTTAAAAATGAACTTAAATTGCAATTTGTACTGACTTGAATTTTCAAGACCTCCTTGAAGGAGTTATTTAAGGGGTTGTTTCTTTTTGAATTCTTAATGAATGCTGGGTCCTTGTTTCTATGTCAAAATATTAGCCTAACTTTTAGGAGTTAATTGTAATTGTTGTATTCAACAAATTTTTCCAAATATGGAATTTTGACATTTTTTAGAACTGAAACTTTTGCCTGTTTGTAAATTCGTTTTCAAGATCTCCAAAAATTATAAAAGAAAAACAATTAACGATGATAATAAAGACGGATTGACATTCATACAAAATTTGATTTTCTTTGCGGAAACTTATTTTCGTTTTGTTTTCCAAGCCGGAAGCTTTTCTCTTTAACCACTCAACTTATAATGTACCTATAAAATATTTAGATTATTATAATTTTGTTTTCAAAAACTTCAAAGATAGATAATAAAAAAGACAATTGACCTTTTCACTAAATTTTATTATAACTACTAATACTAACGAATTTCCCAAATATTTCTTTGTGAAAATTTATTATTTTGCTTTCCATAGCCAGGGATTTTGGTTCTTTTTCTGACATGAAATTTTCGACATTTAAACAAAAACGAATTCAAGAAGCTGCGAGTACAAATTTTGTTTCAAATTCCCCCCGCTAAAGGAAGAGTCGATGAGGAGCATTTCCAGTTTTATAATCTCCGGCAATCATTTCGTAAGAGTTCAAAATTTTCGATTATTTCAAATACGGACATTTTTTAGAACTCCCCCTGTTTATAAATTTTATTTCAAATATTTCTTTGTAAGACTTGTAGATACAGTGTGTCCACGGATTGACTTCACTATAGGTGTAAATGACCAAAAATTTTGGAATTTCAAAACGATTTTTTCAGATTCTGCCCTGCTTCATTGGAAATGAATTTTGATAACATTTTTAATTTTTTAAATTCAAAGCTGCCTTGGTGGTGGAGCAAAAACTATTTTCTTTGCAGGTAAAGTACCTTTTTTGTGTATCATAGAGCAAAATTTTATTAAGAAAAGCTGTTCAGAATTGAAAAACTGACCATAAAATGACAATCGGTATTGTTTGTAAACAAATGAGAATGTAATGTTTGAAATGTTGTATGCATAGATTCCGACTTAATCGATGATAGTCGTCTTAATAAATAAAAATAACGGTTTCATGAAATTGTGCCGATTATTTTCAAATTTTGCACTGATTACTATTTTTTGATTCTGAACAGTTTTTCTTAATAAAATTTTGCTCTATGATACATAAAAAAGGTACTTTACCTGCAAAGAAAATAGTTTTTGTTCCACGATCAAGGCGGCTTTGAATTAAAAAAATTAAAAATATGATGAAAATTCGTTTCCAATGAAGCAGGGCAGAATCTGAAAAAATCGTTTTGAAATTCCAAAATTTTTGGTCATTTACACCTATAGTGAAGTCAATCCGTGGACACACTGTATAATAGTTTGGTTTTTTCCAAAAAGGGGAACCGTGAAGTGTTTCCAGTTTTATATTCTCCACCAAACATTGTGTAAATTTTCAAAATTTTCAAAATTCTATAAGAATTTGGTTTTCTTTCAGACTTAAGTAGGAAGTTGATTCCAAACCTCTTTGTTTTAGGAGAAAACCTAAGGTATGAAAGCGGTTTCCTATCCTTAAAAAGCCATAAAGGCAGATCATGGATTTTGTCATTAAAATTCAAAATTATGATTTCTAGAATTTCAAAATGTCTAACAGTTTAAAAATGAACGTAAATTGCAATTTATACTGACTTGAATTTTCAAGACCTCCTTGAAGGTGTTATTTAAGGGGTTGTTTCTTTTTGAATTCTTAATGAATGCTGGGTCCTTGTTTCTATGTCAAAATATTAGCCTAACTTTTAGGAGCTAATTGTAATTGTTGTATTCAACAAATTTTTCCAAATATGGAATTTTGACATTTTTTAGAACTGAAACTTTTGCCTGTTTGTAAATTCGTTTTCAAGATCTCCAAAAATAATAAAAGAAAAACAATTAACGATGATAATAAAGACGGATTGGCATTCATACAAAATTTGATTTTCTTTGCGGAAACTTATTTTCGTTTTGTTTTCCAAGCCGGGAGCTTTTCTCTTTAACCACTCAACTTATAATGTACCTATAAAATATTTAGATTATTATAATTTTGTTTTCAAAAACTTCAAAGATAGATAATAAAAAAGACAATTGACCTTTTCACTAAATTTTATTATAACTACTAATACTAACGAATTTCCCAAATATTTCTTTGTGAAAATTTATTATTTTGCTTTCCATAGCCAGGGATTTTGGTTCTTTTTCTGACATGAAATTTTCGAAATTTAAACAAAAACGAATTCAAGAAGCTGCGAGTACAAATTTTGTTTCAAATCCCCCCCCAAAGAAGAGTTGAGGAGCATTTCCAGTTTTATCAAACATTTCGTAAGAGTTCAAAATTTTCAATTATTCCAAATACGGACATTTTTTAGAACTCCCTGTTTATAAATTTTATTTCAAACATTTTTTAGAATTGTATAATAAGTAATTTGGTTACCTTTCAGACTTTATATTTAATTTTTGGAGTTACGTTTTCTGAAATTTTGGATAATAAACAAAGAGGCGCAAATTTTGGAATAAAGGCTTTAAGGGGTTGTTTCTCCTTGATCACCTTCATTAAATATGAACATTTTCAATCTTACAAAGTTCGTTTTTTGATGTAAAATTTCATATCAAACGACTTTGGTTTGAAAAAAGGATTTTTGCAAATAAAAGAATACCTCATGTGCCCTTTTTGATTAAAATTTGTACCTAAGTTGCTTTTGCTTACTGAAAACATTGAAACTGAACTTGAAAATGGTTCTTACTTGAAATTATAAATTTGTTTTCAAGAACTTCAAAGTTAATAAAAAAAAGACAATTGACCTTTTCACTAAAATTATTAGGTATAACTGCGAATTGAAATTCATACAAACGAATTTTCAAAATATTGCTTTGTGAAAACTTATTTTGCTTTCCAAGCCAGGGATTTTTTCTTTAACCGCTCAACTTATAATGTATAAAAGTTACATGTAGGTGACATGAAATTTTCGAAATTAAACAAAAACAAATTCACGAAGCTGCGAGTACAAATTTTGTTTCAAATTTTCCCCCCCAAAAAAGGTTCGAGGAGAATTTCCAGTTTTATAATCTCCAGCAAGTATTTCGTTTCAGTTCAAAATTTTCGATTATTCCAAATACGGACATTTTTTAGAACTCCCTGTTTATAAATTTTATTTCAAACATTTCTTAGAATTGTATATAGGTAATAAATAATTTTGGTTATCTTTCAGACTTTAAATTTAATTTTTGAAGTTACGTTTTCTGAAATTTTGGATAATAAACAAAGAGGGGCAAATTTCGGAATAAATGCTTTTCCAACCATTATACATGAAAAATAATTTCACAGTCTTTTCATTAATAGGTACGGAATTCAAGGGGCTGAGTATACAAATGTTGTATCGAAATTCCAGTTTTATATTCTCCAGCAAACTTTTTGTAAATTTTCAAAATTTGGGAGATTTTTTTATACCTACAACTAAGGCATTCCATGCGCTTCTTTGTAAAAATTTTATAATAATTTGGTTTTCTTTCTGACGTAGGATGTTGATTCCAAACCTCCTTGTTTTAGGAGAAAACCTAAGGAATGAAAGCGGTTTCCTATCCTTAAAAAGCCATAAAGGCAGATCATGGATTTTGTTATTAAAATTCAAAATTGTGATGTCTAGAATTTTAAAATGTCTAACACATTAAAAATGAACTTAAATTGCAATTGGTACGAGCTTGAGTTATTTAAGGTGTTGTTTCTTTTTGATCGCCTTCATTAGATATGAAAATTTTCAATCTTAAAAAGTTCGTTTTTTGATGTAAAATTTCATATCAAACGCGCATTGGTTGGAAAAAGCTATTTTTGCAATTCATGTGTCCTTTTTGATTAAAATTGCTAAGTTGCTGCCTACTGAAAACATTGAAACTGAACCTGAAGATGGGTCTTACTTGAATTTCATATAGGCACCTACTTAATTTAAAAAAATTACTCTTTCGAACTTAATAAATGTGACGTGTTTCTCTTGTTTTTTAAAACTGTTGCCAATTTTTTTAAATTTCTTTCACTAAACTATAGGTATAAAAACTGTAACTAAGTATTATTTTGTGCTTGTAGCAAACCGACGGAAATATTTGTAAGTTTTTTTTGTTTCGTATAATTCCTTAGAAAAATATAAATTTAACGACTTTTGTGCTTCGTTGATAAGTATATTCTCAAAATTATGACGAACACGACTTCGCGGGTAGTCTAAACTGAAATGTTACGTGATTGTCGTTTCAATAAGTAGATATTTACCCAGAATAACTTATTTACCCACTTTCCGTTTAATTGTAAGCAGAAAAGTGCCCATTTTTAAAAAATTAAACGCGAGTGTCGTTAGACGAACATACATAATTTCCACCTGGAAAGGCTGTTGATATGGATATGAAAATCGTTAGACGAAAATTTCAAAAAAATACAAAAATATCTTCCTTCCGTTCTAACAACCTTTAACGCAATCAAGTTAGAGCATTTTTTTGGCCTAAGGAAAAAACGGTAAAAAAATTATAAATTAGTGAACAACTCTTTCTGCGAATGACTTATCATGAAACAAACTTTGAAATATGGAAAAAATGTAAATTTAACATTTCTGAAATTTTCAAGAACGAATTCCAAAGATTTTTTTGCGAAATTTCAAGGCGCAAAGAAAAAAAATTGTTTGTAAGTTGGTTTGTTGCGCGATTTTTACTATTTTTTCGCAAATGTCGGATAATTTATCATCAGGATCAAGGTAAAAAATACTCTTGTCATACTCGTTTAATTTCAGGCCCAAATTAATGGTTCTATAACCAATTTTGTGACGGTAAATTTTAGAATGATGCCTTGGATTACAAAACTAAATATAGAAAGCTTGTGAAGCAAGTTTCAAATTTTGGATGTTTAAAATAGACATTTTGCTGATGAAAAGGAATAAATTCAATTGTACCAGTTATCAACTTTTACTAGTGCGGCGCAGTCCGGAGTTCTATGAAAAATTTCGGAATTTGCGTTTAGGCTTAAAACGCAATTATAAGTTCGTGCGTTATAAGTTCGTCAATTTTTTAATTTCAACAAATAAATTTGATACAGACTGGATTCGAAATTCAGTAGGTACTTATTGTAATTTGAAGACACCGGAAAATTTCAAAGCATCCCCTAATACTAGGTAACTGTTAGCCCAAATTTCAAACGCAATTACATAATAGATACGTAGGTACATAATTGCGGCATCTTTTAACCAAGCTTTTAATGAATGCCTTTTTCCCATAATATTCACAAATAAAAAATAACAATGGGAGATCGTAGATCATTCCAATAATATTTTTCACTCGCGCAATGAGATTAAATTCAGCCTTGCCGCTTTTCATCAATGATGGCTATAGGTATACACGTAATTACGAAATTCCTGCGCTTAAATTGTAGAATTTATATTTTTTTAATTTGATGTTACTTTTACTGATGCGTAACGTTTTTGAGGTTAATTACACTCGAATCAAAATGGGAAAATTTCAACACGCCTGTTTATGTATTAATTAATTTTTAAATTGGTATCCTTTTTCTTAGATACCTAGTCCTAATTGGTTATTTTGGATTTGGTGTTGCAGATTTCTCTCGAGAACTTAAAAAACATAAAGGGGAAGTTGCGGGTTATAATTAGAATCTTCGGCGATGTGCGGCATTAGAATTTTCGTCATGCCGATGTTCTTAATTACGCCACGGTATAACACTATTTTACAGTTATTAAAGAGAAAGATTGCGCCACCTACATTGAGGTGGTGCGCGGTCCGTCGCTCGCTCGACGTTATTTTTATTTTTTTTTTCGGTGTTTGTGGTTTTTTTCGCGTTTGAAGGGTAACGTTATCGATTTGGGGAATCTTGTAATAAAAAGAAGCTGAATTTTACCTGCCACTTTTTGTGATAACCATCTCCGTTCCTAACTTATGAAATTTTTCCCAAAGATCTTTTCCCTCAAGTGTCACCTTTGGATCGTCGATTACACCGTCCTCTTCCGGTTGAATTGCTCTCAGCGGTCTAACCATAGCCGGATGATGATTGTGAGCGGCAACTGCGGCTAAGACAACATCTTCGGCTGTCGTATAGGGATGGCCGGTGAGCGGATGATGGGGATGCGGGTGATTTATTTTCGGTATAAGCGTACCGGGATAGCACCCGTGAGGATTTTGGCTACCGAAAGCCGCAAGGGCTGCCGCCGGAAAATATCCGGGCGCTGCCGGTGACGTACTCGACGGGGTTGAATTATTGTTGGCGGCCGTTAATAGAGAACTAACGCTAAAGTCTGTTTGCCTCGGTAATTGTAAGAAGGGATGATAGGCCATCGTACTTTTCACTTTGATGTCCAAAGCCGTATCAATTGCCGTGTCGAAACGCATTTGTTTGATATAATTTCAGCGGTAGAATCAGACCGATTCTTGGACCGCCTCATGAAACTTTCTTACATTCGTGTAATTTCCACCCCAAAGAATATTATCTCTCTTCACCTTTCGTCGTCTTGAACGGTCATTTTTTCCCACCCCATCTACGCACAGCACAAATAGCACAAAAACATAATTTTCGCACACAAACACAGTTCTATTTAATACGGCGCGCTTGAACGGTTTGAAATTTACAGTTCTGAAGGGGTGTCAATTTTCTTATGTAAGATTACAAGATTTAGTTAACAATAGGGGAAGCTTTTAAAGAGTGTGAACCTCGACACCTCTATTCCGCGGAAAGCGTAACCGAAGACTATAGAAGAATGCCCTGGCACCCAACACTCTGTGTGTTAATGACAGAGACGCGCTCCTATTGGTCGATTGGTGTTAGTGCCGACGGCTGAACCAATCACAGGGCGACATTCTCCCCACCCTTTTCACACTTGTGGTGGGCAGGAGTTAGCAGGTTATGCCTATAGAGGCGTTGCTAGGGCTTTTTGTGACGCCAACTTTGATGCTTTTTTTTTGTTTGGCTTATGTGGAGACATATTTCAGCCGGTTTTGCCTGCTTTTCTAAAGCTTTTTTTTTCCTTATACTGTGCTGTTGCTCTTCCTTGGATCTTTTCGATTTCCCTCGTTATAGAATTACTTTTACCTTTTTATACAATATTTCAGGATTTAAGAGATAAAGTATATACTTAGGTATACATATTAAGTGATGTTAAAGGTGAACATACATTCCGAACGGATCCGGTGAGTTTTTCTTTACAATTTAATCAATTCCGGCCACCGCAAATTCCGTTTTAAAGTCATAAAGCTGGACGAACTTGACACACTACGTACGTAATTAGAAGGTGAGGGCGCCACTGATTAGATATACCTAACCTACACCTTCGCCTTTATAGAGATTATGTGGAAACAATCAAGAGCATTTTTGTTGATTTTAAGGATGGCAAAAAGGGGGTAGTGACGCCCTCTTTTGTGTATAAAGTTTGGTACAATATTGACTTTTCGGCTTGAAATCGAATTAGCGGCGGTGGTTGACTTAAACTTTTAATTAAAAACTAAACATTCACCCCCCAAACATTTATAAGTACCTATACGCTGAAAATTTGATTACCTAAGCAATAACCGATAATTAACAACAATAATTTGATGCTTTCACACTACAAACCTATACAATTAGTTAAATCTATGCGCTCGAGGGCGCTCCAGAGCTCAGTTGATTAAATGTAATTAAACTACCGATGAAAATTAATGCAACTTCCAAACCTGTGTTTATGCGGGTTTTGTTTCATATTTGAGCGCATTGTACACAACTTTGAGTTGTGAACCAAATTTTGAAAACCAATTATTATTTATTGGGGAGGGCATCGCGTACCTACTCTAAAAGACAACTAATGCTTTTAATAGTTACACAAAACTTAATAGAATTTAAGAATCTAATTTAAACAGTTCCGATTCGTTGCGCATTCTTTTCATTTAAGTAGGTGTCTTATAAGTTTCGTTAGTGTCAGATCACTGCACTAATTAGGTACCTATCCATGATTTCAACGGAATTTTACCTACTCCACATCGCTAGATACTTATTTCGCTTTCTTTTTATTATTATATTTATCAAACATTTTCAAACATAAATGAGAGGAGGATGACCAAAGAATTCGTAATTCTGCTGGAAAAATAAATATTTTTTAGTGGAATTACTTGTTATTATTGTAATATAATTAGCGTAAACGTAGATAAAATTAATTATGTAATTGGATTTTTTGATGAAAGAACAATTGCAATTCCACTCAAACCCTTGAAATCCTGCTGCATGTACTTACTTTATATATCTATAGGTACATTTCTTATCATTTAGTCCTTAATTGTAACAAACTTTACTTTTACTTAACATGTAATTATGCAATAAGTAATTGTTACACCACGTTATCTACTTATACTTAGTGTAATATTAGGTTGATTATCTATATGCGATTTCAGTCTTCAATCCTAATTTGTGTGAAACGTGAACCTAATTATCGGCTTATAGATAGCGGGCGATTTAACATTCTTGCTTTGCTACCCTATATAGGCCAAAATCTCAAAGCGCCCCTTGCCCCTCGCCAACAACACCTGCCACTTTAATTTTGCACCATATAGGTATGTAATGGAATTTACTGCCCACTTACCTATAAGTATAACGCCTGTAATGTACCTAATGTGATTAGGTAAATGGAATCTTTAAAAAATTGGGAAAGGCTAAGAAGGACGAGTTAGATAAATTTGCGGCAATTATACACATGTGTAAAGTATATTTTATGTGTTGTATTAAAATAATAATAACTCGTAAATTCCACTTCAATGCTTTTTTAAATAAATAAATAAGGAGTTGTATTTAAAATAAATATTTAAGGGAAATTTTACAACTTTTAATTGTACCTACTTAGTGTATAGGGATTTGCACAAAACCTTATTTTTGAAATTTACCTGTGTATCTACCCAGACATATAAATAGATAATAGAACCTGCTCTATAATGAACTTTGAAGTTCCGCAAGTAGTACAGAGAAGTATCAAAAGTGTTCCATTAGGAAAAAAAACCGTAATGGGCATAGTTTTGAGGGTTTTCGAATATTCGCCTTCGAAGGGCTGCCAAGTTTTAATTTTTCTTTTTAATTAGGTCCCCAATTCCTTATTCGCGTTCTTAGTTGGCCTAATGATAAACCGCACACCGTCTTCGGGCAAAGGTTACATCAGAGTTAGATAACATTTAGTCTATTAACGTGTATTTATTGTAAGTTCAATCAAAATTATGCGTACGTGCAATGAGCAAATAACTAATTACTTATAGGTACCTAAATTAAACTAATTCCAAATTAGGCAATTTTTTCAGTTGAATTTTAATTTAGGCGCTGAACTTAAAGTTATGGTACGTGGAGTTGCTCATCTTTTTCTAAATTACTTATTAGTACAATTTGCGGATTCATTTGTTGCCAATTAAGCGCTATGCGCATTTTGGGATTTTAAACCACTTATTCTATGACATACTTAGTTACATGCCGTGTGTAAATTCAATGAGAATTAAATTAAATTAATTCCAATTGAATTTAGTACAATTAGGTGCTGTACCGACGATATGAGGAATTGCTACTTTTCTTCTAAGTCATTAGTACACGCTTAGGTGTCATCTGTATCATCATTCTTTGCGCGCACGAAGCTAATACGAGTGACGAGTCAATGCTCATTAGATTAAGCTATTTCCAATTGAAGTTGGGTACAATCTAAATTAAACTTATGATACGAGAAGTTATCAGTCTTCCACTAAATCGTTGAAGGTGTCGAATTGCTCATTTAGGCTCATTTAAATGCCGTATTAGGGTTTATTGTGCTATTCAATCAATGACATAATTACGTGCATTGAAGAGAACCAATTCCTATTAAATTAAATTTCCTCCAAATTAGACACTTCTTCAAATTAAATTTTTGTGTAATTAGGTACTAAACCTATAGGAAGGGTTCTTGTAAAGAACATATTTATGTGTCAAATTTCTTATTTTTAACTACATTTTGCTTATTGTAACGAAACTTAACATACGCGGTTGCCTTGGCACCTAGGTACTTGTTACCTGCAATCAAGCGCTATGTACATATCGAGTATTAATACTATTTCATCAATGAGATATTTGCGTGCACCGTAGAGGGCGAATTCTTATTAAATTAAACTAATTTCAATTGAATTTTGGTACTATCTAATTAGGTGCTCAATTTCGTCAATGGCCATGCTCATTGAATTATGCTAATTCCAAATTAGGTACTTAATTCTTCCAGTGAATTTTTGTACAATCTGATTAGATGCAGTACTTGTCACATTTTTATTACATTTTACTCAGTACTAACAAAACATAACACGTTGCTGCCACATTTGTTCCTATTTATCACGAGTAGGGCACTATGTACATTTCAAAATTTTGCAGTAATTAGCCAATTACATTTTTGCGTTCAATGAAGAGAGCCAATGCTCATTAAATTAAAGTGATTCCAAATTAGGTAACTCTTCCAATTGAATTTTGGCATAATCTAACTAGGTGTTGAGTAGCAGCTCTTAATTAGGATACGTTTAAGTGTTAAATTACTTGTTCCAACGAAACTTAATGCACGGATACCTTTCTACCTATTTGTTATCAATAAAGCGCTATGCGCGTCTAAGGTTCTTGTACTACCTATTTAATCAATGACATAATTACGTGCACTGAAGAGAACCAGTTCCTATTAAATTAAATTTCGTCCAAATTAGACACTTCTTGAAATTAAATTTTTGTGTAATTAGGTACTAAACCTATAGGAAGGGTTCTTGTAAAGAACATATTTATGTGTCAAATTTCTTGTTTTTAACCACATTTTCCTCTTTGTAACGAAACTTAACATACGCCATTGCCTTGGCACCTAGGTACTTGTTACCTGCAATCAAACGCTATGTACATGTCGAGTATTAACACTATTTCATCAATGAGATAATTGCGTGACCGTAGAGAGCGAATTCTTATTAAATTAAACTAATTTCAATTGAATTTTGGTACTATCTAATTAGGTGCTCTACTTATGATTTAATTAAATTAAATGTTTCTCATTATCATTATTAACAAACCGTATCACGAGGTTACTTCTGGCTGGATCTACCTATTTATTACGAAAGTCCATATAGAATTTAATACAATTTCGTCAATGGCCATGCTCATTAAATTATGCTAATTCCAAATTAGGTACCTAATTCTTCCAGTGAATTTTTGTACAGTCTTATTAGATACAGTACTTTTTTTATTACAATTTACTCAGCACTAGAAAACTTAACAACGCTGCTGCCACATTTGTTCTTATTTGTCACGAGTAGGGCACTATGTACATTTCAAAATTTTGCACCATTTAGTCAATTATATTTTTGCGTTCAATGAAGAGAGCCAATCCTCATTAAATTAAAGTGATTCCAAATTAGGTAACTCTTCCAATTTGAATTTTGGCATAATCTAACTAGGTGTTGAGTAGCAGCTCCTAATTAGGATACGGTTAAGTGTTGAATTAGTCGTGCACGCCGAATACCTTTGTAACTACTTATCCAATGATATTGTATGAATTATACGGCCTGTGGAGCACCAAATGCTTTGTGAATTAAACTAATTAGAATTGAATTTTGGTACAATCTAAGTATATACCGTACGTGTGATATAAAAAGTCGCTCATCATTTGTGCATTACGGTTGCTTTAGTAAGTATTTGTTGCCAATTTCAAACTTTTCGATAGTGCTCCAGAGCCAATCCGTATTAAATTAAACCAATCCCAATAGAATTTTGATACGATCTAATTAGGTGCCGTTTTTAATTACCGAATTAATTTTCCGAATATTACTAACAAAGCTTAACACTTAATTTAACTCCAAATTAGGCTTTTCTTCTCGAAATAATTATAACGCGTTTATGTGTCAAAGTGCTAATCATTTTAATTACCTGTTGCACAATACTAATTAACTTCGCGCTATTATCCAATAATAAGCATGTAAATGATTGGATGCAAACTTCATTTTTATAGTAGCTAATAATAATAGTGCTCTAGTAACTTTTTCAACTGATTTTATAATATGAATGGACAAACAAACATAAGTCAAAGCCATGAAAATGACAAGACCGTTAGTTGTAAGTACTAATAAGGTGCTTAGAACATACGATCTAAATGTGATTGGTCTTTCCTGTTTTCTGATGGCATTGCGATTAGTATTGTTTAATGGCAGAAAGTTGCAGTGCGTCGTTGACCAATTACCTAAAGGTAATTTACAATCTGGTTAATTTCGTTAATTGCGATGATAGGATTCTAGAATAAAACCCCTTCCCCTAGGTAGGTACTTACGCATAATACGAAATTTGGTTCCAATTGAACCAATTAAGAAGAATTAGAAGCAATGTGCAACAATTGTATTGTTTTGTATTCAAATTTTGCGCAGGTGTCCAACTCCAACAAATTAGGGATATTTTGAAATTTATAATTAGGCTACCTCAACCCCGTTAATTTTCAAAACTAATTGGAGTTCTTCTTACAAAGTAATTACCCCTATGTTTACTTAGTCAAAAGGATTTCTTAACAAATTACCAATATATATTTGGACGCTATAGACGGCGCATCTATTGCCCCAATTTCCAGTACTAATTAAGACTAATTACACATATATCTCATGGAACGTTTGCTGCGCCTCCAATGTCGAATGTCACTTTTTGGAAGTTTTCATATTAGATCACATTAATTCTACGCCGCTGTTTTCCATAATTTTGTCAATCCTTAAATTACTTAAACAGTCATTTTGTTATTGCAACCAAATTTTAAGTAGGTACTATAGTGAACAATTATTTAGGATTCAACACACCTTTTGGTGATTTCTTATGTATGTAATTAGAATCTTAATTAAATACGGCAGTGACATTCATCCTAACTGCGTAGGAGGTACACTGAGAATAATTTGGGTGACGTTTACAATATTAAAAATTAATACTTATCGCGTAATAACTAATACCTTCAGTTCAAATTAAAAGGACTTTAGTAGAGTTTCAAAAAATTTTCAGAAAATTGCGAATACATCTCACATAATTCTACCACAATAAGGGAGTTTTCAAAAATGTTTGAATTGAGTATTATAGCAGTATAGGTCCAATAATTTTAAGTGCGTGAGGCTTAATTAGGTTTTTTTCGTGGCGCTCAATAGGTTTTGGTATCGTAAAATTACAATTTTCGGAAAGAATTATGTACCTATACCTAGGTAATTAAAGAATTTTTACGCAAGGTATAGGTACACAATTAATTTTTGGAAATAGTGCGCTTAATTGAATTACAAAAAGGAAATTTTTGTGCGTGGTTCATTAGACGCCCCTTGTAAGTCTATGTTCGCAAGATTTTACTGACGTGACTCTTCGTGGAATTACTTTTTTCTTGTAAGTCATTGCCCAGAAGATGTTTCCCCTTTTAAAGTTGCTGAAATTATTATCGGTATCCCTAACCGACTATTACTTATGAGTACGCCGAAGATATTTTACGCTTATTTTACAGGTATCCAATAATAATAATAATAATAATAATAATTAGACAGGTAAATTTCGTTGTAATGATAATTACTTATTTCTGTGAATAAGAAATAGGTGTTTATTTAAAAATTGTTACTAAATTTCAGATTCAAAAATGGGTACCTAATTATTATAATTTTTATATTATCTGTACAATTATCTACAGTTTGATATTTCATCACTACTTGTAATAATTTTCTTTAAAATTACTTTGTGAAACTTTACAGGTAATTCTAATAATAAAAACATCCAATTCCGCATCTAATTTCAAACCAAGGAGTTTCGACACTATAAGGATCATTATCAAGGGTAGGTAATTGATTACAATTACCAGATTACAATAAAATTTCAATCTGTTATCCTTGATAATGACACATAGTGTCGAAACGCGTGGGGTTGAATTTAAAATAAAAAGTTAGTGGAAATTTTCTTATTTTTATTAATTACAATTAGGAAAAATTTGTCTCGTCTAAAAGTTATTTTTTGGAAGAATTAATTAATTAAGAAGTAATTAACTAATTGAAAAATCGGAAAATTTTACTAACGAAAGCATTTTCATAACAATTTTTGATGCGATTCATTATCATAGTTAACTATAACATCAGGAAATTAGGAATAATTAATTATATAATTAATACATCTAAATTATTTTTCACGATAAGGAATCATTTTCTCGGCTTTTCAAGAAGCTACTGGTACTTATTCCCCCATTAATACACCAATTTGGCATGTTAACCACACTTTTTGATTCTGATAAAATTATTACACCTACTGCAACCCTTGCAGCAAACATTTGTTAAAATCACTTACCGTTAATCGTTGAATTGGTACTAATAAATCCCAAATTCCTTTTTAAATCACAATAGGCACTGTGCGATTTATTAAACGTAGGTAGGTAAGTACCTTGCTCCGGAGTCGGAAAACTCAAAAAAGCTCAAAAACGAAAAATATTGCAAATATGATAAATTAATACAATGACAAAAAACAATTAATACCAAAATTGTTGTTTCTTTAACTCCAGTTATTAGCCAACAAGCAAGAAATTTTCAAAAATCAGAATTCCGGAAACAAGGTTGAGAATTGAGAATCGAATCTCGAATTTCTGAGTTTTGAATAAAATACTTCAATACTCCAAAGAAAGAGAATAATGGGAAAAATTGAGAAAGGAATCTCAAATATTCGTATTAAAACTATTGATTATTTCGTCAACTTTGTGTATTTTTCTCGTAAATTTTAGATTTGTTCTTTACAATTTCAAAAGAAAGCAAAAATTCTGCAAAAAAAATTGAAATTATAATAAATACAATCAACGTTGAAAAAATAATCGATACTAAGATTCAGTCTTCAATTCTTCAGTACCTTTTTCAAAATTCTCAATTTATGAATTTCAGAAATACCAGAATAGTGAAACGAATCTCAGAATCCTTAGAAATAATATCAAAATTTCTAGAAAAACTCAAAACTCTAAGAAAAATGTTTATAATATTATAATAAAAGTATAGTCGACACTGACACTGTTTCTCTCTTAAATAATTTGCCCAAAATTCTAAAATTTTATACAGCTGATGTCGTGCAACTGGAGCCAAGTGCAATGATTTCCTCGCATAAGTGAATTTATATACAATTAATCTTTAAAATTTTTGATACGTTACATTTTCTAAACGATATTTGGATTTTTTTAACAACGTCAGTCGTCATTTAGACGCCCGCTGATATTACATATCGCAGGATGTTTATCTTAGCAACGATAAATAAGTGGAATGTCGAGTTTGCACTTTGGATCATTTCTTGGAATCAATGGGAATAAGTTGAATTTAGAAGTTGTGTCTGGTTGTACCCATTTCGATTTTCTATAGAGAAAGCTTTTTCGGTTAGGTAGTAGAAAATTTTTAAAAGATATTAGATATAATTGGTGGTGAAATAAGACGGTAGTCAGTGGCCAAGGCTGCGACAATAATCAGTGCCAAATTTTGTAAAAAACGGGTCGTAGTGGACGATAACAAAGAAATTATTACCGTACCTATAACATCATTTATCTTTCGCTTACGCAAAATAAAAAAAAATTCTATTGAAGAGGTGAAATTTGCCTGGTTGTTAATGAAAATAAAGTCGACTCAATAGCTAAAATAACCTTCAACTATGTGTTGTTTTGAGGTAGATAATTTTGTTTATTTGCGTACGTTATTAGCATACGTTATTAGCATAGGTTAGGTAGGAAAAATATTTTGGTTTTTGTATGTACCTCAGAAACTTCACATGTCAGCTCTGGTCAACTTTTACAAAAGCTCTCCAAAAATCAATTCGAGATGTCATTGTTTTAGCGAGTGAGCCAAACTCGCATACACAAATCCCTCGTTTACACTCGTTTATATAAATTAATTTGTACGCGAATCGATCTGCTGATTAGAATTCTAAAGAAGTATAATAATAGATTAAATCTTGTAAACAGAACTGTTTATGTAAACCGATTTATGACCTTGATTCATATACTGTGGGTCGTTGGCCTAATCTTTTTCCAAAATTCAAAACACAGGAAACAATCATCGAACCCTCTTTCTTGGTGCTCAGTAAGTAATCGTTAATTTTGTCAGTAGCTTCACCACGTGTTGCAGCTTCGTGTTTTCTTCCCAGGGAAACACGTGCAAAGTATCCTCGCACTTACATCGAGTCTTGTTTAATCGCCGCCGTATGTTTTCCTTACTTGTGCAGAGTAACGCAATTTTCCCAATCCTGTGACTGTAGCCGTGCCAATTGGCTGATTCCTCGAATCAGCACATCTTCCTTGCTTTCTCCCTTTAATTCTAAACAGGCCACAGTTCGATTTGTATACATCTAACAGTTTTCATGGGCGTCCATAAGGGGGGGGGGGGAGGGGGGCTCGGACTAAGCGGTAATAATTTCTTAAATAACGAAACTTTTAATTTAAATAAAACTAATTGTTCAATCTTCCCCAAATCCCCCTCCCCGGAAATTCCTGTAAGGACGCCCATGAGTAAAATACATTGCGATTTCGAACCTAATTAACAAAGCAGTGCGAAATATTAATGTAAACGATGGTTTCGTCATTAAATTTGTGACAGGCAACAATGCGCAAGCAGAAATGTTCCTATTAACGAATTAACTCAAATGCATTAAATTTGTTGATTGTAAAATATTAAATCGACGAAAGGGCGGAACGTTCTCTATTGTGCAGAAGTTTGGTAAAATATTGACTTTGGAGCTTCGAAATCTTATTAAAGCTCGACAGTTTGTACTTTCACTTAAAGTTTGGATGCAATAGCGATGGGCTAATTATAATTATGAATGAATGTGTCTAATCTCGGTTCACCAAAGGATTACAATTACAGCTTTTCTAAATATAATACCTAAAGGAAAAGATGCCATTTTCTTATTTGAGACAGGTTCTAAGGTTGCAATCCTTGTTCACTTGAAGGCTTCGACATGTTCCGTACAAGAAGCTTTAAATTCATTATGAAACCATGTGTACACACTATGTTATGGATAATTAGATTCACGTCACAATTATTAATTGCACGTAATTATGTGATTTAATACATAGTATCGACACATTACTCTTCCAATATCCACTTAATTAAAACATCTCCTACTTAATTTAACATGTCAACACAACAGTTTGTCGAACAATCAACGTAATATGAGATGTTTTCTACTATAACTCATGGTATGATTAACCGTCTCACATATTTTACTTTTAACAATGATCAAATTAACGGTTTCCCTATAATTTTAATTCCAGAACTGATATTAAAAAGAATTATCGTTGTGGATTACGGCCATTTTACAATTTTCTTTCGACTTCATACAATCACAGACATCGATACGTTGTTGTTTCAAGTCAGCGGTTAATTGCTTGTGTACCTGTCATGTTGACGTGTGTGGAATTGAAGCACAACTTCGGTAACTTCGTCCAGGCTATTTCCCAAAACGAGTGAAGACAACCGAAAGGCAGTAAAACATATCACTATAGACTTTACAAAACGATTATGGCGATTATTCACGAAGAGATGGTTTGCGATACGAGCCGTAGGCGAGTGTCGTAATTTATCCGAATGAGTAATAGTCATTAGGTACATGCGAAAACAGTACTATACTTTTTCATGAATGCTAAGGATTTACAGTAAACTTTCTTAATATTTTAAATCTAACAACCGTTATTGTAACGCTGATAGCACATTTTAAATCATTTTCTAGAGTTTTTTAATTAAAAAATTTGGCTATTGTACATTTTTGTTTTCGTCTTTTGGAGGGAAAAGCGACACGTCAAATATGATAGAACATGTGTTTCTCTGACTTCATCTCCCTACTCTCTAGAGTCACCAAATGTAATTTTTCAAAGAAAAGAAAGATAATTTTATTCTCTACATAACACTGTTTTTTTTCATTTTTATCGATTCGTTCTCGAGAAATTAGGATGAACGTTCTTGAACAATTAACATAAGTTATTTTTCTGTAATTTATTATTCTTTTAAATGTTTAAAACTCGTATTTTTATTCATAACATTGATTTTAATAAAGGTAATAAACATGTTGAAAATGACCTCGGTTGACCTCCGTCTGCGTTATTAATCGACACTCCGTAACATTTTCTATTTCGAAAATCTTCAAATAATATCAAATTTGAGGTGTCTCGCTGGAAAATTTATTTATGAGGGTGGAGCGTTTTCCCTGAGACACTCTGTGTACTGTTACTTTGTACAGCTACAGCTAATGATCTGAGGTGTGTAGAAAAAAAATATAAGTTTAGGCAAATAACTGAAATTGAATTATAATTCGTAATTACATAATTCAAAAATTAAAAGTGAAAGCAATCATTTCGAATTACTATTGTGGTTATAAAAATTATTAAAAATTACAATAATTGCAATTATCGCATAAACGTCTAAATCAAAATTAACATCATGGTAAAAAAAAATTTAAAAACCACAAGAAGAACTCTTGGTTCCAAAATTCTGGTGGTAAAATATTGTAATTATAGTGAAAATAGTAACCCAAGGATTCAAATTATGGAGAAAATTATAACTCAGAATTAAAATTATGAGTGAAATCGTCATTTCAGGCTTTAAATAATGGTGAAAATTAGGAATTATAGTATAAAAAAAAGTAATTCAATGGTAACAAAATTCATGGCGAAAATTATTATTCGTTACAATTAACGTAAAAATGGTAATTGTATGATCAAAATTCAATTGCCGCAAAAATCATACATAAACCTTGTTATTCAAGTATTCAAATTATGGAAAAAATGATAACTGTATAATGGCAATTACTGTGGAAAAGTAATCATGACAAGAACTAAAGTTATAAGTAATTAAAATTGTGGTTATTTCAATGTATAGGAACGAAGTATGGCAAAGAAATAATTTAATTATGGCAAAAATTATACCGAAAGTAATTATTCGAGTATAAAAATTATGGTAAAAATGGTAATTGATAATGACCAATAATGGAACGAATACTTAATTCAATAATTATTGTAAAAAAATAATAATAATAATCTTGACAAAAGTTATGGTAAAAATTGTAATTATATAATGACAATTATGATGTTTAATTAAAAATTAAAATTACGGTATAGAAAATGCTGAAAAACTCAACAAAATAACTTCTGATCCAAAATTATAATGATAATAATTTTTTAATCGTAATAGTGGTGAAAATAGCGAACCGTGCATTAAAATTATAGCGAAAGTTATAATTCTGAATTAAAAATTATTGGGGAAATAATTATTTTAGGGGTTTAATTGGAGATTAAGAATTATAATGGAACCAATAATTCAATAATTATTGTAAAATAAAATTAATTAATTATGACAAATATCTTGGTTAAAGTTATTCGAATACTAAAATTATGGTGAAAATGGAAATTATGTTTTCAAATAAAAATTAATGTTATGGTGTAGGAAATATTTCAAAACCTAAAAAAATAACTTTTGGTTCAAAATTATAGTAGAAATAACTTTAGAATTATAATAATTGTGAAAATAGTAATCCATGGATTAAGATTACGGCGAAAGTAATAATTTTGCATTAAAATTATGATTGTTTCAGAGTTTAAATTATGTTCAAAATAGGTTAGAAATTATAATGGAACTAAGAATTAAACAATTACTGTAAATAAATAATTTAACTATTACAAAAATCTCGACTAAAGTTATTATTCGAGTACTAAATGTATGGTAAATATTATGACCAAATTTTTAATTAAAAATTAATGTTACGATCTAGAAAATACTTCAAAAACCCAACAAAATAAATTCTGGTCCAAAATTATGGAGGAAATAATTTTGAAATTATAATAATGAAGAAAATAGCAATCCACGAATTAGACTTATGGGCAAAGTCATAATTTTGAATTAAAATTGTGGCTGCAATAGTTATTTCAGGGTTCCAATTATGGTACAAATAGGAATTATAATGGAACAAATAATTCCGTAATTATTGTAAAAAAAAAATAATTTAATTATAACAATGATCATTCGACTACTAAAATTATGGTAAAAACGTTAATAATTATTGTGTTTGAAATAGTAATTCCAGGAGAAAGTAGGATTAATCGGGAAAGTAATTATACCGAAGATAATACGGTGATAAAAAGTTAATACGGTTGAAAAATTTACATGTCCACAATTACAATTATGATTAAATTCGGTAACTGAATTAACTTCGGATTTCATACTGCCCTGGAGATAATTTTTAATTGACAGAAATAACAATTTATAGACAGTAATATTAATAATTAATTACCTACTTGAAACATTTACTATTAATTCCTATTGGTTTATACTATACCACCCTCAATGATATAATCATATTGAAGGATCGTAATTACGGCAAACAATAATTATTTGTTAGATTATAAAATTAAACTTCAGCTTTTTCATAATAAATAGATCAGAATGAACCGTTTTTCAATTACTGATATTGTAATTATAAATACAGGGTGTCCCAGGCGGAGCTTACGCTAGACGTATCTTGGAAACCGAATGTCACAAAAATTTGAAATTTTAGGGCCAAAGTTACTTTTTCACTTACAATCGACTAAAAATATTTGCAAGGAAGTAGCACTTCCGGTTATGCCGGAAGTAGACCATAACTTCGTTATTTTAAATAGCAACCCCGATTTTTTTTCTCTGATTCGAATTACCCCTTTCATTTGCTTTCCAAATCACCGTACATGTCAAATGTTTGCATGGCCACCTAGACTTTATAGGTGATTTAATGGAAATTTTATGGAATGCAGAGGTTCACGCCAATGGCTGTAACTTTTGAACACTTTAAGATAGAAATGCAAGTGATACATGGTTTTATAGAGGAAGAAGTGCTCTTTCTAGTCGTACCATAGCTTCTTCAAATGAAATGTTCCAAGGTCACGTTTTGCCTCCTTAAATATTCGACATATCAAATGATGAAAACTCGATTTTTTTAAATGGCATCCCCATGGTTTGTTTTCATCATTGAACGCAGAATTTCACTACCTTTCATTCGGTACCCATAAAGTATGGTGCGTGGAAAACATTTGTCAAAATAATGCAACTCTTTATGTTTAATGCGATCATTCGGTAAATATCAACCCAGCAATGGAAAAAAAATGTTTTCCACGCACCATATTTTATGGGTACTGAATGAAAGCTAGTGAAATTCTGCGTTCAATGATGAAAACAAACCATGGGGTTGCCATTTAAAAAAATCGAGTTTTCATCATTTGAAATGTCGAATATTTAAGGAGGGAACACGTGACCTTGGAACATTTCATTTGAAGAAGCTATGGTACGACTAGAAAGAGCACTTCTTCCTCTATAAAACCATGTATCACTTGCATTTCTATCTTAAAGTGTTCAAAAGTTACAGCCATTGGCGTGAACCTCTGCATTCCATAAAATTTCCATTAAATCACTTATAAAGTCAAGGTGGCCATGCAAACATTTGACATGTAGGGTGATTTGGAAAGAAAAAAAAAGGGGTAATTCGAATCAGAGAAAAAAAATCGGGGTTGCTATTTAAAATAATGAAGTTATGGTCTACTTCCGGTATAACCGGAAGTGCTACTTCCTTGCAAATATTTTTAGTCGATTGTAAGTGAAAAAGTAACTTTGGCCCTAAAATTTCAAATTTTTGTGACATTCGGTTTTCAAGATACGTCTAGCGTAAGCTCCGCCTGGGACACCCTGTATACTGACTTAGGTACCTACTAATTACTAGTTTGAAAAGAATTAATTTTTAAACGGAATGGTTGTTCTAGACTAATTAGCTGCATGTTTTAAGTAGGTACATATAGTTATTAAATGAAAAGTATTGCGAACGTTATTTGAGGATATTTCTCAAAACTTAAAGTTGTGACGTATGCATCTCATTGTTAAATTTTGGCGTAACAAGTGCTATAATTACATATATGCGCCTAATTGGCGACTAATTTCTAGGGAAGAGGAAAACCGACGGGAACTCGAGAACTATCGAGATGATTTATTTGTGATGAAATGATACGTTAAATTAATAATTATTGAACTGGTAAATTAATTTGTTTTGTTTAAAGTTAGTAACTGAGGTAATTAGCAGATAAACTAATTATTAAATACGATTTCGACACAATCATGTTTATAGTGTGTCGTAATATTGTATTTTATTGCTTTTTCTCAATTTTCGATATGCTCGCGTCCCCCATTTAGTATCATTATGCCTTTCTAATTAAACCGAATATTGGCTTTCATTGACAATTTTAGTTCAAAAATCGTGAATACCGACCAATTTTCTTTGCATAAATCTAACAGTGTTAATTTGGAAGAGCACCATATAATAACAAACAATTTTCGTAATTATATGGAAATTAGCTTTGCTTGAATTAGCATTTTTACGATTACTCATACCATAAATTTAAAAATATTTAAAAATATCGTTATTAAAACCTTTAACATTTTTCTAACAAACTAAACATAGGTAACAATTATTAAAAGATGTTAATTATAATGTTACACGTATATTTTAATTAATTCTTTTCGCTAATTTCCATTTTCTCTATAAATCATGTTCTATTATCTTCTTTTAAGCGTTTTGTAACGCAGATTATAATTAGTTAAGTAAATCGCGTTTATTTAAAAATACTTGTTATTTCCTGTTGCGTGAACGAGTAAATTAAAAGGAGCTGAAAGTATTCTTTTCTAGAAGAATGAATTCTTTCTTTGCAATTTCTTCAAAACTTTGGTCGTTGTGCACCGGAACTGAATTATATAATATATGCACGTAGAATTTATCTCAAGATCAAATAAACTCTTGCTCCCTTGTAAGGACCGATGCGAATGTCCAAACATGAAAAGTTATCATATGATTGGTTACGTTTCTTGAGGAGATGATTACATCAATTTAATCATGGTAACGACCCTTGCCACGTAACACTTTCGGTGCAAATAATGCAGGGTATGAGGATGATTTGATGCGAAATGAGACTCAAAATGATGAATTATTTCAAGTGTTGTATTGCTCCGTTGCATCAATGACTGAAACCTCTTTTCGGCAAAGAAATTTTTTGGAACAAGGTGCTAGATCGAATAGTGAGGGTAGAGCACAGCCTGAAATCGCAGTTCATCGAATTTCCACGAGAAGGCACATTATCATGACAGAAAAGCACACTGCTGCCCAGTCTTTTATCCTAAGTATTACTGTTTTTTTGTAGTTTATTCAAAATGGCAGCATAATATGAACCCTTGGTAGTTTGGTCTTTTGTAAGATATCCCTTGTTCATCTAACTTTTTTTTTCCTTATAAGCTTTCTAGAGATAATTGACGATTTGAAATCTTAATAATAAATGACCGTGTTTGGTCAATGTGGACATGATGCGATCGTAATACCAAGATGTAACTGTAAAAATAAATTCGATTTGTAAAAATAATTTCTTTCATCCGGTTCGAGGACCAAAAATGCACCTAAAATTAGTAAAGAACTTCACTGAATTACGTTCTCTAAAAGTTAAAAACGGATGTGATCTACACGTGTTTTTTGGATCGAATCGTTTCAAAAACTCAAATTCGCAAAAACAGTGCCTATCTTTTTTATTCGGTTCGATGGACCACGGAAGTTAAAATCAGTAAATAACTATGTTAGACCAACAGTCATTTGCTGTTTTGCATAAAATCACTGTTGGTATAGAAAATTGACTGAAATTTTTGAATTGGTAGCGTCTTTGGGACTCAAATTTTTCTTTTCTGGCGCGGGTATCGTTTGACGACGATTATTTATCGGTCTATAAAATTCATCATGGTTACTACAAATGAAATATACAGGGTGTTTCAGAATAAGATGCTGATCCTTAAGGGTGTGAATCCTTATGTGATTTTAGGAAGAAAAGTTCAAATAAACCTATGTCTTAAACCTCTTAACTTTTGAGCTACAAGGTGTTAAAGTTTTAAGAAAAAAATCGTTTTGTTATCGTATCTTTAATAATTTCCTAGATATTTTTATCAAATTTGGCACACGCCCTCTAAGAATCAACAGCCATTTTTGATTAAAAAGATTTTTTAATTTTTTAACCAGTGGCGTCCGTACAGGATGTGAACTAGATATTTTTGAAAAAATATTATGCACGCCACTGCTTTTTCTTAAAATAAAAATTATTTTTAAAATTCCCATTCATTTAAGGGTAAATTTGATTTTTTGACTTTTTTCGTCCGACGAACGGTTTCCGATAAAAAAAAATAAAAAGCATTTAATGCGCATGCCGCTGTGCCTATGATTTCTCAAAAGGAGGGTAGAAACTTTGTTGTCAAGGAAATAATTGCAATGACAAAATAATTAATGCTTAGAGGGCGTGTGCCAAATTTGATAAAAATATCTAGGATACGATACGATACGATAAAAAAACGATTTTTTTCTTAAAACTTTAACACCTTGTAGCTCAAAAGTTAAGAGGTTTAGGACATAGGTTTATTTGAACTTTTCTTCCTAAAATCACATAAGGATTCACACCCTCAAGGATCAGCATCTTATTCTGAAACACCCTGTATAGTGTGTAGTATAGCTGTAATCAGAAAACGATTTCTGATTTTCTCCTGAAATAATATACAGGGTATGTCATAAATATTTTTAATATTTCGTTAATTTTCGGCTAGGCCAGAAGTAAATGGGTATACTTATTATACTTGTGTGTATCGAATGCTTTAAATTATGAAAATAAAATTATTATTATTATTATTATCTCGATTAAAAGAGTCGTATGTCCTCTGTGTAAAATTTTATTTGTTTATCTCTGTTGGCAAAAAGTTATGAATTTTTAAAATTTTCAACGTCAAAAATTCACCCCCCCCCCTTCCCTTATGAGATTATAAAACGAATGTAGTGCCAATAGTTTTTCATGAACTATAATTATGTATAACATTAAAAACAAATGCTTTGAGCAGATTTTGAGAAAATCGATTTTTAATTTGTGACCAATTTTTGGCACCAATACATTGGCCACTTTAAGTTTTTGTTCTTTATCAATTTTAGGTAAAATTTTGGCCATCCTTTGGCTACAATTTCCAATTTTCAAATTTTAATAAAGTTAAACGGTTCTTGAGCTACACCCTAAAAAGTAACAACTTGGAGAATTGCCGCCATTGTGAATTTAGAAACAAACGAAAAACGACGTTTTACTTGTAACCATGTCTACTAACTTTTCACCAAGGGAAATTAGATTGGGTTAAAATTTGAATTTTTGCTCCCAAAATAGCGTCCCTAGTTTGGGAGCTCCTTTGGGCCGATTTTGATCTGAAGCTTGTTGTTTTTATAGGCCTTAGTTTTATATTTCATCAAAATCGGTCTAGTAGTTTAGGCGGTAACGACTTCAGATTAATCTGAATATCTTGAGAATAAAATTACAAAGTAGGAAATATTTCCTTAGTTAAGTAATAAATAATAAGCATGAACTCGACCGTTAATTCACAAAAGCGAAACCTTTCTAATGAATAATGATGATTTCGGGGGCTTAGGCGTCCGATTTGATAAACCTTTATTGTGGTTGTTGGCGTGCTGAGTAATTTAACGGTGCGGGTCGCTCTCAAAAGACGTGGAACGATAACCTGAACGCACTTGAAAAGCACGATTTGCTGGATTTTGTGATTAAATCATTTACTGACTCTGATTGTTACAAAAAAAATCAGCTTTATCCAACGTTTGACCACTCCACGTCTAATTTCACATAATATTCCAACCGGGCCCAAAAATTCACTTCATGTTCATCGTAATATACCTACTCAAGACCATTGTCAATCACTAATTTATTCATTTACTATTAAAATTAAGGAACATTATTTAAAAACCTATTACGTGCTATACCTATGAATAAACATTTTCACTATGAATACCAATCTGATTTGATCATTTGTGAACCCTTCTCCCCAATCAATATAATAGCACCAAGAGGATTAGGACCGACAATAGATGGCATTATCGAAGCATCGATGACACGAAGTCCTTGCAAACCGTGCACTTTCAATCGGGAATTGACAACGGCATCAGGATCGTGATTGGGACCCATTTTACATGTACCAACTAAATGGTAAAGTGTGCGAACGAGATTCCTAACCGAGCAATCCCAATACTCGTCGGTATCGAACGTAAATTCATGGCAATCACCTAAACTGTACGTTAACGGTTCTAAATGGTACCGCTCAAGGTGTTTCGTTTTAACAAGCCGTTGAACAAACCTTATTCCTTCAATAAAGGTGGCAACATCGTCGTTATTACCTAGGTAATTAGGATAAACTAAAGGCTTGTCAAAGGGATCGGAACTTCGCAGTGTAACCTTTCCCCTCGATTTCGGGTAGGATAATCCGATTAAGAATTGACCGGTGTGACTATTTCTGTTCGTATCCCTAATCGTATCTGTAATATTGTCGGGTAGCTGAAGGGCGTCAATTGCGATTTCGGCGTCGGTACGGTTAAAGGAGTTCGCATTGACCAGTCTGTGTAAAATTTGCAAGGAGGGCGAATCGGCGTTCTTCGTCGAATTAACAAAGGCGGAAAGGTTGATTCCAAGTGAAGCAAGTTTGCCGGTTCCGTGCGATAGGTATTGGTAGATATCGTCGATTTTTGTTCCCACAATGGGATTTAACGCGGATTGGTCTAATTTATAAAATAATCCCGTGTAGACTATATGGTCCTGTAAATTTTCTCCTACCCTAAGATCCTTTATTACTTTTATTCCCAAACTGTTCAAGTGTGACTTTGGACCGATTCCTGAATTCATTAATATTTGTGGTGAATTTACAGCGCCCGCCGACAAAATGACCTCGTTTTTCGCGAAAATCTTACGAAACTTGCCCTTCAAACGAACTTCCACTCCCTCCACATGTAGCTGCGAGTCAATCAGTACTTTTGTCACGTGAGCGTTCAAAACCAAATGTAAATTTGGACGATTCCTAACCGTTTGCCCTAAGAACGCTTTTGCTGTATTGTACCTCCTTCCGTTTGCTATGGTGAAATACGAGTTAGCGATTCCTAAGGGCTTTTCTGCGTTATATTCGTTATTATAACCTAGTTCCCCGTATGCGTTAATTAGGTGAGGGATAATTGGCTCACTTCGTACCAATTGAGAAAGCCTTAGTTCTCCCTTTTGTCCATCGCCATTTCCCTCGATATTTTCGAACTTCTTAAAGTGATGTGAAACTGAACTATAATTCCATCCTTCGTTGCCGTCATATGACCAGGTATCAAAATCGTGACGGGTACCAGAGAAATACATCATGTAACTGAGCAGACTACTTCCACCTAAACCCTTTCCACACGGACACCGCGTTTTATTTTTAAATCGTAACTGCTCTGACGGTTCGGCCTGATATTGCCAATCCTCGTCAGTGTTTTGCAAGTGGAAGGTTAGAGAAGGTACCTAAATACTACATTTTAATGTAATAACTGCGTCGCTTGGTTCTCACCTCTGAGTCGGCAGATGGATAGGTACCCGCTTCTAAAACCAAAATTCTCCAATTTGGATTTTCTGACAGCCTATTCGCAACCACCGATCCGGCTGTACCCGCACCCACTATAATAAAATCAAACTCCTCACCGTCACGAAGTTCGTTATATTCTGGAAGATATTGGTCATTTGACGAGAACTCACATTGACTTGTCAATAACGCACTTGTCAAGGTGAGGAAGAGAGAGGCAGTTGTACCCTGAGGTGACCCAGAACAGGAGTTCACAATTCCTTCCATGTTAATCTAAAATAAATAGTTTCCTATTTATGAGGTTCGCTGTATAAGAAAGACTGATTTTTACCTATTTACAACAATTTCCTTGGCTCGGCCCCCCGGTACGTAAAATCAGAAAATATGATTCTAACAGAAGTAGCAAAATGTGCAATTTGGCCTTACTATAGGTATAGATACAAATGATCGGTAAATTACTTGCTTGGTTGCTTGAGTTTATTCTGTAATATAAGTTATAATATTAATGAACAATTCGAGGGTTGCGATACATAACAAATATCGTCACAATAATAACGTGAATGAAAAAATTTTCAATGTCTACTGATTAGATTAGTGTTTTGCATAAAATCCTCTTTATCTATTTATTTATGATGACTTCTCGTAACCTATAATCTATAGACCTAAATAGACGTAAATGGAAATGGTCTGTCAAAAAATATTTTGCCAGATTGAATTTGAAAACGATCACAACTTTAGATAAATCTGTCGTTGGCCCACTTGAGAATAATCACAATATTTCCTTAGTTAAGCAAGTAAATAATAAGAATGAACTCGATTCGAAATTAATTTAAACCATAATATATTTGTCAGATTTTAAAATTACGTGAATTTTTTAACTATCGTTTACGTATAAATGCATAACTAATTGTGGAAAATAAATATTGCTCATTCATTTCAATAGTCTCAAGTACACCAATTTAGTTACCAGTTATGTAATAAAATAAACATTTAAAGTCCCACTCAAGGGTTTTATTTATTCTAATTTCTATTGAAAATTGACATAAAGGAATCTCTCCAAATGAAACGTTAACAAGTGCCACTGGGTATGCAGTTCTCCATTTAAAACAAGTATAGGTATTGTGATTGTCCGTATAGGTTAACAATTATACTTACATAAATAATGATTCTCAAACATATATTTATAATAGGGTTGCGAAGATGACACAACCAATTTACTTTGTATTAATTCGTTTCCCGTCTGCTATGGTACCTATTGCCCGTTTGTGCGTCAGTTCACGATATTTTAGATAGAATGAACGAATGTACCGTTTTGGCCTACCATCGACGTAAGGGCTCTCATTAAAATCTAATGAACCAGACAATCAAAAAGACTAACTAGAAATCAAAAGATTTTCTGAGATGGAGGTAGCAGTGGAACTCGTCCAAACGAGTATAGTATTGAAGAGATAATTAGCTGCGTTACAAGTACCTAATTCGCTAAGTGGCTTTACTTGTCATTCATCGATACTCTGTAAGCATACAGTCCTCATCGTGACTTACCTATTGAATGTGCTAATTATTTAGTCTAGGACAACTAATAGTGTCAAAATGATGTAAAAATTCAGAAAGTGAACGAAATTCACAGAACGTCATACGCCGATTCGCGGGAAAAAGCGGGCATAATGCCAGTTCCATCAACATCATATGCCAAAACAGCTCAAAATCCCCCTAATACGATTGTCCCAGGAATTGGAGTAATTAGACGGATCATTAAAGCTTCTGAAGGTAGGAAGACGGTTTACGAAACCTCCAGCTAATTACATTTTACAATCTACTCCATCACCACCTAATGAACCAATGGAAGAAGAGAATAAGCGAAAAAAAAATTGTCTCCCGATCGAGACTCCTGACCAAATCACACAAGAGCAGGATTTAGTCTGGAATCTCATTGACTAGGCAGAGGGTGGCCCAATTAATTAGCGCTCATTGACGTCATAATCGTTAAAAATAATTACGATGCTTGGCTGGCTGCATCAAATTAAATTAAATTAAATTCTAATTAAATTGTAATTAGTAACGTAAACATAGAAAATAGGCATGCATGAAGTTAGATTCAGTTTTTGTGGATTCTCATCTACTTGTATTTGTCGTATTATATAGACTTTCCTTCTTTTGTTTTCTGTTATATACCTACATATAATTCCAAATTTGTTATATTCTAGTTACATTTTGGTTGATTATTTTATTAGAATATGAATTCAGTAGTTTTAGCACGTTCATTAGAATTTTAATTTTGTATTAGGCTTACATAGGTTTTGCGCCTCAGCCTTTACTGTTGTATAATAAATAAATAAATAAATTTCAAAGTGCAGGGCTCTATATTTCTTCTTATTTCTCAAACCCGACGGGTTTCTCCCACCGGGAAGTTTAGAAGTCATATTCCTTTCTGTGTATCTTTTGATCGTTTGTCATCCCATAATTATCCAAAACCTCTTCCTCATTTTGGTAAACAGAACCAATACTCCAGCATGGTAATACTGCACCAATGAATTTTATCACTATTGCGTACTTCTGATATTTGAAGTATCTTCTTCAACTCGAATTCTTCAATCTGGACCCGGAAAACACTTGATTTCTTGGGAACTTTTGGGTAATTTTGAGATTCTTGTGATTTCTGGTGATCGTCCCTTAACTCTCACACTCCCCAAAAAAGTTCCAATTAGATGTGGTAAGTGAGACAATATATTAAGGTTGCCCATTAGTCATCCCTTTTTATCTAAGTAACAGTATAAGTGAAGGTTTGGCCTCTTACAGGCGCGTACCGAAGGGGGGGGTTCTTGGGTTAAAACCCCCCCTGAAATATTCATTCAAAGGCTCAATCACTGTTTCTAAACACAAAGAATAAGAATAATAATGTTAATTTTGAGATTACAGCTGTCATCCCGAAGAAATAATCAATCGTCTTGCGCGTTCATCTAGACGTCTTAACTTTGTTATTTAGATTATTATTATTTAAAAAAAAATGCTTCTTTTTATGTTGTTTTAACCCCCCCCCCCCCCCCCCGAACGAAAATCCTGCGTACGCCCCTGGCCTCTTATAATATTTATAAGGCATGAACCAATAAGAGGTTCCATCAACTTCATACGTGATATCGTCATACCTGAAATGGTTGCCACTCTAGCGTGTTCTTCAAGAGGTTGCACTGTGGTGTGCCAAAAATACAGCTTCAGCTGTATCCGAGCTTACTACCGTCCGCGAACACATGAAGTGATCATATTGAGTGACCAAAGCTTGCCAAAATTCACATTAGGAGGAGCTTTCATTTGGATTAGTAAATTTTGAGCAGTATTTACTCAATTTCTTGTTTATATCTTCAGGTAATGAGCCTTCCCAGCCGCACCTTTGAACCAAACTTGTTGAATTAGTTTTTTTAAGGGCACTCGAGTATCCAATAAGGTCGAGCACCTGCTATTTTTCAAGAACTACTATAAATTACGTCGAGAATGCATGTCATTCCCATAATTCGCCGTTAAATTTCTTTAATTCGATTTTCGGGGACCTAAAGGTTCCTTCTTTTTGGGTATCCTTCACATGCAGCATGATAACTAGTGGCGATGACTCCGGTGCTGGAACGAAAGCATTGATCTTATCTCACGATACTCGTCGACTTTGTCAATCTCTGCTTCAATTTCCTTTTCTGTCACGTTATTATCGAAGAGAGAACCTTCCGATTAAGTTAAGTTGCTCCAGGACTTCATGAGCTTTATGTACCAATTGCAATTACACATTTAGCTTATCCACTTGACATTTTTAAAAAGCTAAAGAACTCAGCTTTCGAATAGTGTAAAAATATACAGGGCTTCTATTTAAACAAGTGAAGTAATTTTTAGTTGAAGATCGGCAATTTTTTTCCCTCGCCCTGTATAACTGGGATTTTTTTTTAATATGATTGGGAAAAAATTTTTCGAAATTTGAAACTCATTAGTGAAAACCGCACATTTCTATCTTATTTCGTTTAGTCACGTTCAAAATGTGTCAGTTTTAACTGGGACACCCTGTATTGCATTCCTTCTAACGACCCAATTAATCTCACGTGCCCAGTTTTCTTATTCTTCTACTACTGTATTGCCGTGCACTCTTCGCTCTGAGCTTTTGTCACACGACATATAGTCGCGGACTTGATTTTCGCCTTCTAATCGCCGAAATTGTCACTTTTTTGGGATTTTGAGGGTTAACTTAATAAATTTCTTACCGGAACGGAAAAACTTTAGCTTTGAGAATAAGTCGGACGGTGCCAAATCTCGTGAAGCACGGCCCGAAATCGCAATTGCTTCTGGGGAATCCAATGGCCCCGCGCAGACCTCGCCATGCGATAGGTATCACAGTTAAACAGCCCGCACATAGAGAGCGGAACGGAACGGAACGGACAGACACTGCAATGCTGGTCGAGTTGCTTTACATTGAATCAAATGGGGAAGCGCACATACAGAACAGCACGTAGCGTAGCAGCAACGACCTGCAGCGAACGGCAACGGCAAATATTCTCGAGAGGGCAACTTTGCCGGTGTCGGATCGATTACAGATGATTCACAAACACTCACTTTCATTTCAATACTAGTAAAACGTGCTGAATGTGCTCAATAGACGAAAATATCATTGAATTAGTTCGGCAATATCCCATAATCTACGATCCCTCTAATAAATAGTATCACGATAATCAGCGTAAAGGAAATTCATGTGAAGACATTTCCGAAAAAGTAAAATTATCAGGTATTTTACATTACATTGCAAATTTAAAAACAACCAGTCCTTGCAACTTTAAAAAATTGTAATGTAGCAATTTATTTTATGTATTAATTGAAGTTTAAAATTAATTATCCATTGTTATTATTTATTAATAAGTACACTGCTGAATGCCGTTGCCGTTCTCAGTGTGCGGGTGTTGTTATGACGTTCCGTGCTGTGCTGGTACGCTCCGTTCTCAATGTGCGGGCTGCTTTAGTTAAAAGCGTTCCACCAAAGGGCCATATGTTACGATCAAAAAAATACAGGAAGCTTCAGCACCAATCTACCTATAGTAGAGTTATTATCTTTAAAATCAAAATAAGCTGGTACACAACTTCCCCGTGTTTATTACAATGACGTATTAAATAAAATAGTGTTTTGCATAAAAACTCAAAATAAATAGTTTTTGCGTAATAACTCAAAAAAATAATATATAGTGTGTATCTAGTATAGTTGTAATCAGAAATGATTCCTCATTTTCTCCTGGTATGTCCTAAATATTTTTAATATTTTGTTTATTTCCAGCTAGGCCGGAAGTAAATTGGTATACTTATTATACTCGATTAAAAAGAGTCGTATGTCCTCTACTTCACTGTGCAATTTTATTTCTTCATCTTTGTTAGAAAAGAAGTTATGAAGATTTAAAATTTTCAAATTCAAACATTCATCCCCCTCCACTATGGAAAATAAAGAAATAAATGTAGTGCCAATAGTTATTCATGAACTATAAGTATAACATTTCAAAAAATAAAAAAAAAATGCTCGGAGCAGATTTTCAGAAAATCGATTTTTAATTTTTGACCAACATTGGGCACCAATAAATTGGCTACCTTTAATTTTTGCTCTTTACCAATTATAAGTAGGTAATAGTTCCAGCCATCCTTTAATTGACTATAATTTCCAATTTTCAAATTTTAATTAAGTTGAACGGTTTTTGAGCTAGACCCTAAAAAGTAAAAACTTGGAGAATTGCTGTAACGGTCGCCATTTTGAATTTAGAAACAAACGAAAAACGGCGTTTTACTTGTAACCATGTCTAGTAATTTTTCACCAAGGGAAATTAGTTAATGAGTTAAATTTTGAATGTTTGCTCCCAAAATAACCCCCCCTAGTTTGGGGAATTGGGGAATTGCGGAATTCAGTTTTGGAACATGCGCCTAATTTCAGGTGCTACACTTTGAAACATTATCACCCAATGTTCGCTGCATCGAACGAAATTTCAGTTGTGTTACATTATAAATATTTAATTTTACCCAGAGGGCTGTCTTTAGTCATTTCGAGACCCCTGGCACTTTTCGTCCTTAGAATTGGAACCTTTTGGAACCCTTGATGGTCGTTGAACACAAAAAACCGCAACAATTATGAATTATTATTGTAGTTTTTGGTGTTGAAAGTTGAAAAAGACAGACAATTTTTTTCAGAATTTACTAATTTTGAATCGGTTTTAATTCGAAAACAAAAACCTAAGAAAACAATAATTATTTACTTATTTAACCTAAGTTATTTACATAAAAGTCAGGAAAATCTGAAGAGGAGCTAAATTGAAATACGAGGCACTTTGTGCCTAGTATTTTAAAGTTCCGAGTTAAGTAGGAGATTTTACTGACGTGGTTTGTATTAAATTTTTCCGGAAATCGCAAAAAATTCCACAAATTCCACAAAAAACAAGTTTGTCAATTTTGTTGGTACCTAACTATAGTTACAAACTATATTTTTTAGGCGGCTATTACATAAATAGTTGTTTTAAGTATCTTTTGAAAGCTAAAGTATAACTTTTTTTAACATCTGTCTGTCATAAACAACTTTACGGCCGCATTTACTTTACAACCGCTTTTTGTTGTCCAGGTGGTGGAGCAAAGTAAGTGACATGAATAATCAAATATTATAATTGTATTTGTCAGGTAACTGTCACTGTCAAAATTATGAAATTGATTTTTAAATTAAATTTTATATCTTTAGTCTCCTAAAAAATGTTGTGTGCACCTCGGTTAAAAGTTCTTTTTTAGCCTCATCTGATTTGTTAGCCTCGGCTTTCGCCTCGGCTGCAATTATCAGATTCGACCAAAAAAGATCACTTTTACAACCTTGATACACAAATAACTATTTGCGTCTTGTAAAGTCTTTATAGTACTAGTCCGGAAAATTCAATTTTCCTGCGCGTAAATAAGCAGGAAAATGTTGTTTCCAAAACTATTTCCGGAAATTAGATTTATTGGGCAACATTAGAAGAAAAGGCAACTTTAATATTCCAAAACGTTTATGACCATCAATGACAAGAAGATCTTTAGCGATATTGCGAGTGTCCCAATTTCGTGATAATTCCGAATCTGAATTTTCGCGTTTTCAGTGCCTTGATCTCTCACAGATATTGAACCAAAGAAAGACATTCCAACTCCATTTCACTTCCTCGTGGCGAATTTCAGTAAATTCTTGGTATTTTTAGGTTTTTCGGTCAGAAAGAAAACCCAAAACGATGGTAAATCTCTTTATGCGATTCGGTTATTTGCTTTAAATTATGTACTTACATTTTTATTTTGTATTTTTCCTGGCCAAATACGTGGTTAGTTTTTACATGTTTTGGTAGTTTTTTGTTGGTAACTTTTCTTACTGTCCACAATTTTTTTTTCCTCCAATAGAACAATGTGTCGTTTGGTCAACAAACGCATAACAGAATCATGTTTTTTTTTTGAGAAAGTATCAAAGACACATGAAGTGTGGGATTTTTTTTACACAGCATTAAAATTCAACTTATGGCAAATATCAAAATCGTTAGGGTTGCCTTTTGACATCATTTTGATAAAAAATTATAATGTTTGATGCATTACATAATATGGATTTAATAAAAAAATTAAAGATTTTTTTAATCAATTATAGTTTTTATTAAGGTAATAGGTAATGTAACATAGGGTGGTGCCCTTTTTGGCCTTCTTCTTGTGGCAGACCAAAGCCTTCAATTTTTTTTGCCCTTCTACTGGCGGACCACAGCACTCAATGAAATATCTTCATCGGAAGATGTCTAATTTTTTGCAGGCGACGGTGCAGAAGAAACTGAGGGGGTCATCCTCTATTGCTGGGACAGTCTTAACAACTGTAATACCGTTGTCGATGCCGGTTGCTGTATTTTGGCACTTTGTTAAAGAAGGCTCAAAACGTTATCAAAAAATGTAATTCGTGAACTTTTTTGTACTTTTCTTCTCTTCTTCTTCTTCTTCTTCTTCTTCTTCTTCTTCTTCTTCTCTTTAAAGAGCTTACGAAAATTTTTTTTTAGTAATCCATTCGATCATCATCAAGGAAATCAATGAGGGGAGGAAACAATTTTGTAACGCGTGTCTTTTAGAAAGCTAGAAGGCTTATTTTATGCAACCTTTTCAATATATGATAGGTAGGTACTTCGTTTCTCTATTAAATGGGTATTTTCCAATTTTTTTGTTTGACTAAGAGAGCTTTTAGAGCGAGAGCTGGCTGCAAAAAAGATGGCCTATCGAGTAACAGCCTGAAATGATTTTAAAAAGCTAGTACTTATACAAACCATCCATAAAATCTTTGGCTGTCTGGGCGCAACTTGTGCAGAAATTCGCCATGCCCTTTCTCCTGAATATTTTTTGGCACGTTACTGTACCTATCGAGTAACAGCATGAAATTACTCTTAAAACATAGCTTTTATACAGTTAAAAAAGAAAAAAATTGGCTGCATTGTTAAATCTTGTGCGATACCTAGGCAGCCAACTTTCTTTTATTTTTTTTTGGCACGTTCCTGTACCTATCGAGTAACAGCATGAAATGATTTTTAAAAGCTAGTACTTATACATACCATCCATAAAATCTTTGGCTGCCTGGGCGCAACTTGTGCAGAAATTCGCCATGTCGTCTCTCCTGAATATTTTTTGGATACGAACTGTACCCATCGAGTAACAGCTTAAAATTATTTTTAAAATGTAGCTTTTATATAGTTAAAAAAGAAAAAAATGTCTGCCTTGTTAAATCTTGTACGATACCTAGGCAGACAACTTTTTTTTATTTTTTTTTGGCACCGATCGAGTAACAGCTTCAAACTGTAACCAAATTAAAGTTTGAACATAACTCTATAAGAAAAATCAATTCTGCCTCGTTAAATCCTGTGCTAATGCCTTGGCAGAAAAGATTATCTTTCTCAAAGTCTTATGGTACCACTAATACAACTTATCATAGAAGTACTTAGGGATAAACAAAGAATCGTCCAATGAACAATTATAATGATTTCGACAAAATAATTTTATAATATAAAAGATTTAGTAATAGTATATACAGGGTGTCTCACGGTGACCGTCGGTTAGAAGTATATCAAGAACTGTAAAAGCTAGAAATTTGAAATTTTGCACATGCGACATGCCGTGTTTAGTCTATTAAATGAAAATATTTTCCAAATGGCAGCACTTCCGGAAATACCGGAAGTGAGCATCAACGTCTTTATTTTAAAACAAACCAGGCAAATTTTTTCACATTCTGATGTGTCAAAATGTTTAGTAAGTATGCTTTAAATTTAAATCATCGGCGTATCAATTTTGATTGTTGAGAAAAAAAATTTTGTTCACTGAAAAATTTCAAAATCTTATTTAGGAAATAAAATTGAAAGTCGAAAGTAGTAAAAGTTAGGGAAATGGGATTTTAGATTCTCAATGTCAAAAGATTGAACACAATTATCTGTAATGCATAATAAAAAATTGCCCACGGTTACGTATCTATTTGACGTTATTTCCAGACTTAAAAAAAAACTTTAAAAAGTCTCTTTTTTCAAATAGAAAGCCTATTTAATTATCAGTCCGTTCGATGCAGAGATAAATTTCCTTTAAATTGATATACCATGTTCCTATACTTAAAATCAATGATTACGGAGTTGTATTAGTGGTACCATAAGACTTTGAGAAAGATAATCTTTTCTGCCAAGGCATTAGCACAGGATTTAACGAGGCAGAAATGATTTTTCTTATGAGTTATGTTCAAACTTTAATTTGGTTATAGTTTGAAGCTGTTACTCGATCGGTACAGGAACGTGCCAAAAAAATAAAAGAAAGTTGGCTGCCTAGGTATCGCACAAGATTTAACAAGGCAGCCAATTTTTTTCTTTTTTAACTGTATAAAAGCTATGTTTTAAGAGTAATTTCATGCTGTTACTCGATAGGTACAGGAACGTGCAAAAAAAAATAAAAGAAGGTTGGCTGCCTAGGTATCGCACAAGATTTAACAAGGCAGCCAATTTTTTCCTTTTTTAACTGTATAAAAGCTTTGTTTTAAGAGTAATTTCATGCTGTTACTCGATAGGTACAGTAACGTGCCAAAAAATATTCAGGAGAAAGGGCATGGCGAATTTCTGCACAAGTTGCGCCCAGGCAGCCAAAGATTTTATTGATGGTCTGTATAAGTACTATCTTTTTAAAATCATTTCATGCTGTTACTCGATAGGCCAGCTTTTTTGCAGCCAGCTCTTGGACTATTTATTCTAGTTTCTGATAGTTCGTTCGTATTTCTACAATTTTGACAAGTGTTAAGGTGGGCGGAGCACCTAGTCTTAGAGAGTGATTTGGTTACCTTCTTCGTACCCATCAGACATCCATCCGCCGATGAGAAGAACTTGAAAAAGTTAGGTACCTATATAAATTGTGGTTAAATTGAAAATAGTTGCGTCTTGGACCCAACCACCAGGTTGAAAGCCCAAAGTGTAGAGAACGCCCAAAAAATTGTACAAAAATAGCATATTCACACCTTTTTTCATTCTTGCTTGCCTACCTGGCTACTTTCAGCCTATATTCGACTCATGAACATAACTTGGTCTTCGGCAATCCTTCGATTTTGAAGAAATATCAGTACCGTCTCAGTCAAAAAGATTTGGCCGTGGGTATGACTCTTTATGTGTATAAACTGTAGACAACTTTCAAGGGAGTTTCCATCTCTTACTTAGCAGAGTCAGAGTTTGGCCACAACCTCCTCCTCTTCCTCTTCCTCCTCCACCTCCCCCCCCCCCCCCCGCTGCTTGAATTTTCATTTCCATCGCGTTATTATCGAAGAGGGAATCCAATCCCTTTCGCGATCAAGTTGTTCCAGGATTTAATCTGGCGTTGCAATTTCATTTCTGGAACGTCGCAATCCATCAATTTGCCCAACTCCTTGCTTAATTTGGGTTAAAAAGCGTCCTCTCCGTTTTCCTTTTCAACTGCGAGTCGGTCCATTTTAAAAATCACACGTTGGTCGGGTCACCAATATATTGAATAAAATGGTCGCCATAAATAACATAAGATAGGTACAATTTTTTTTTGACAATAACAGATAAATAGGTATTTTACAAAAAAATTTAGAAACGTCCCAAATTTAAACGAGCATTGACAATTTCGATCAACCCGAAGTGTGTATAGACGTAAATTTATTCACGGCGAGGCGAAAGGAGTTCACGGTTAAGTACTACGCGAGCTTGAGCTTTCAATGAATGAGCAAATCTTTTTTTTAAGTTGAAAGAAACTAAATACATGTAGATAAATATAACCGAGGATAGTAGAAATTGAGTCGAACTAATTTCAAACGTAAGAAATACAAAAAATATTTTTTTATATTTCGTCCACCTCGAAGGACCGCGAGCGACAAGTGCGTTTTCATTTATTCGTTTAATCGAAATTACGTCTCCTACAGCGCGGCGTCTTTCTCCATTCCGCTTTTATCACATGCAAATGCCGACAACGGGCGTCAGTTATTAATATTTAAATATAATAAAAGGAGCATACTGAATGAACCTTAAATTACCGCATTTTATTCATCAAACAAAAACCGCAATTATCCCATACGTACGACCATAATTGGCGGTAAATTTCATAGTGTAATTATTGAAAAGCGATTTTTTCAAAGCTTAAAAAAAAAAGAGGCGAACGTTTGAATGAAGCGGAGCAGGAAAAAAACAACAACGTCCACTGTATATTATTTGTTAATTTGAAATCGCCGTTGATTGGAATAAACACATAGATATCAGTCTCAGACATATAAAAAGATTGGAAAAAGCTTTGATTGAACGATAACCGAACGGCTACTAACCATCATTTAATGTGCAAATTCATGTCGCCAAGGCTTTACTTTACGAAGGCGAGTTATAAAATATAAGGTATGGTTACTTGCACATCAGAACAGATTATACACTCATATAAGCCAAGCCACACCCTTTTTACGTTTTCCCCACTTATATAATATTGACACGCCCCATTTACAAGGACTACTAAACTGAGAGAGGTGTCAGTTTCATATTGACGTTGTATAAGGACAGCTTTGGTGATGAATTTTTTTTTCCTCTCCTCCTTTTACTTTATTTGGGCTGCCTCTTAATGTGAGAATTTGGTGAATTTGTGTGACTGGATTTGGGGAAGGCGATAATAATGTCGAAAGTGTCGAATTAATGTACGCACGTACGTGTACCGGAAATTACAATAAACTCGATCGGTTTTAAGGATGGATGACTCAATGATGAACGCGGTTTAAATCAATTTAATTTCACTTTTTTTAATTGAAATAATTGACCGATGTAGCAACACCGCCAAGTCTAATAAGTCGAACGTTTTTTTTTTTAAATCACTTGCGCGCGACTTTAAGACTCCTAATTTAAGTAATAGTCATAACTAATTATCGTAATCGCGAAATTTAGACAAGAATCTAGAAATTGTACATTAATTGAATGCGGTGCAATACAAAATTAATTATCTAATTTTTGCATTAGGTAGTAATTGGAAACTGAGCTAATAATTGAACGACTGTGCGTACTTTCAGGATTTCGATACAAAATCTGTCGTAGATCTTCACAAATTAAGGAATGTTACTTAATTTAGCTGATTAGCATGAAAATTAACTTAAAAGAGGTTCCTAATTTGATTTTTCTAATAAACGTTATCTGATTGAAAAATTAACCGAAAGTAAAAATTCTATAATAAAAGCAACATATGCTTAGGTATAAGTAACGTTTACACACATTCTCTGTAATATAAATTGATTTGATAACAAGCTGTGAGTTTGCTACTAATTTCGAATAAGAAATCGAAAAAAATAACCCCGAAAATAAACCAAAAAATGTTTAAGAATCCATTCGAAAAGAGCATTTTCAACATAATCTAACGAAAACTGCAACAGCGCTGAATCTTCAATTCACAATATTTTCATTACACCGATCTAGTAGAGACCTAGTAAATTGTAATTCATTACAACGTAATATAATGCTGATATAAACTGTAAGGAAGGTTGTATTAATTAAATTAGGAAACCAATTCTAATTGGTGTAATTAACCAAGTTACCGCGCACTGTGACAAGGTGAACTTAGATTACAATTAGTACACGTCATTGCCAGTAATTAGTATCTAGTACAGGGTACTAATTTACATGAAATTAGTACGTTATACTACGTGCCTTATGTGTATAATAAATTTCCAAAAGAAGGTGCGATTACTAGGTAATCATATCTAAGTATAGATACATAGTTATAACGTAACGAATAGGTCAAAGTAGGTATGTCAGCACTCAGCAAGTATCTTGGTAGACTAATCTCAAATTAAGAAAGCCCTCTCACGTGGTATTTACTCTGATAAAACTAATCAATTTACAGCTATACAATTGCAGGACAATGCTACAATTTTCAAAAAACGAAAATTTAATAAGCAATTCCCAACGCAATTGGGAGCAATTACGTCTCTGAGCAGAATTTTCATTTTCATTTCTCGCATAGATCACGTGAAGGGGTTTGCGGCTCCGTTAGAGTTTTCGCAAATTTGAAATTTCAATTACAATCTCAGCTAATTGAACGAGTACTTTACTTAATCGGAGCCTACCCAATTCTGGCGATAAGAAACTGTAATGTAAGGTACCTATAAAAGCAAAAAAATCGGAACAGAATGATCAATTTATACTCACTTTAGGGACTTAGAAAATAATCCAAAAAACGTTTCTGCATCATCAGCTTGTGTAGGTAGACCCGATGGATCTATTATAAAAGTCCAATTAATTAATCAAGACCACGTAATCGGTTCCACTTTCTACATAATCTAAGCCAGAAAATTGTAATTCATTGTACTGTAGTACAGAATCGACACTATTTTTATACTGCATGGAAAGGTTCTATTAATTAAATTAGGAAATCAGGTAATTAATCAACTTGCCAAATACCAAATTGACCGTAATCAGATTTAGATCTCAATTAGTACCTACATGTAATTGTAAGTAGGTAATTAGTACTATAGTAAGTAATTTACACGAAATTACTGTTAAATTAGGAAACCGAGGTAATTAGCAAACTTACATGGCGATATTAAACTAAATCGGACTTTAATCAAGTATTACGCGCACTCTAATCAGATTTAGATCTTCATTTTAGAACACGTCACTATAATATAACACTAATTAGCATGAAATTACCTACTAAATCACTGGGTTTTAGCTACCACTCTATATGATAAAATTAAAAAAGTAATTAATTAGAATAACGATATGATATTAATTCTAATGAGGGACGTCGTATGAAAATTGACCAACTTAGCTGGAAAATGATTCCTAACTTTAAACACTGATATTATTTTTTCTCTTGTACCTAAAAAAAAAGTAACAGTAGGTCACCATAATCTGAGCTGGCAAAAGGAGATTCAAAGTATGGATTTAACTAGCAACAGTAATAAGAAAAAACAATTTACGTCCACTTTAAGCTACCTATACTGAAGAAAGTTACCACTTGGATGATTAACATAATTACATCCGAATTACAAAAGTGTAACTATTGAATCGAGAGCAATTTCCGTACCTAAAGGTCTAAAGCGAATGAATTATACAACTTTCTCCACATGTAATTGTAATTAATTAGTACCTACTAAAATTAAGAGTACCTAAGCTTCAGAAACAGATGGTAAAATTTAAATCTCTATAAGTCTTGACCTTAACACTATCTTTCATATGACCTTTGTAATAAGTGAAATAAATTGAGTACTAGGCATACTCACATCTAGGTAATTAGTCAATTACCTACGTAACTTGGTGACAAATTTCGGCACAAAAAGGTACTTCTTCAATCGCTACAAACCGTCGAAAAGTTGCTCTCGCAATTTTAACAGTTTACGTCACTTGCTGAAAAATAGCATTTAAGGAACTCATGTTAGCATTAAAGAATGATTTTGAAAATCAGAGCAGTAGTTAAATTAATTAATCAGTATGAGGAGAAAATATGACGCGTAGCAAAGTACCGCCGTAGGTAATTGGAAAGGGTGGTTACTTTAATTCGTAATGTTAAACTGTTTCTAACTTTATTTCTTCTAAGTACCTCCAGCGGTACTGACGAATTCAATAATTATGGTTAAAAGAGAACCGTATACGTGTATCACAAAACTGAATAACATTATAGGTAAGAAAAAGTATTAGCAAGTACCTAATGTGTACTAATTAATAAGTTTGGATATAATATAACGTTCTCAGGGATAATTAATTATAACTGGCTTAGTATACAATTACATAAAATCAAACTTTAACGAGCTTCACTATCTAATTTCCGCTACCATTATTTATTAACAAACTATGAGATTAATTATCGACAGATCGCAAGGTGGGTACTACACCAACAACGTCCTGATTAATTTTAAAGAATTTCAAAAATTAGGTACAAATTAAGAAATTTTTTATAACAATTAATGTTCCTAACAGAAACGAACGCGCAGAAATTATTTAAAAAAGTAATTTTTGTTGCGCAAGCGAACTAATTTTTCCTGAAATTTCGAACTATCACTTAGTTATTTTATAATTGAAAATTACGTACTGGCTGTTAATCGTAAATTTCCAAGATTTACTAGGTATAAAAATATAATAAAAAATAATAAAAAAAAATCAGGGATTTGCCAAGATTTTTAATCGCTATTAACTAAATTAATGAAATTAGATCCCAATTTTTTGAATAAATTCTATGCTTCAAATTGTGAACTACTGTTGATTATATACGATAGGTACATTGATTGTTGGCGTCATTTTAATACGATTAGGTACCTACTGTACATTTTGGCTATTCGGGAATAATAACACTTGCGCGCGAATATATAGTAACAAAAATGGAGGTACTAATTAAACACAAATTTTTCTATAATTTATTGAACTTAAAATCGAGACTATCGAGAATCTAATAAAATTAACAGAATTCGGTACGTGTCAATATTAAATTTGTATCTAATTACCTCCCATGGTTCATAATTACAAATGGCGAACCTCTAACTTAGCTAATTTAAATGGGAACGTTAGTACATTAAAGATAATTATATAATATTCAATTACCGTTAGCATTGTTTGAATATCGCAGTTGTAATTAGCATACAAATTGTTCAATTAAACTTAATTATAATAATATTGTGAGAGGAAATGAAGTCCCTAATTAGTGAGGTTTAGTTGTGATTGGAATAAATCATTAGTTAATTCTTTTAGTTACAAATTGTGATTATTAGATATAAAAAATTTGAATAAGACATGACACCTCATTTAAATACGTTTCTTTTTTGTAATAATAAATGTGGAAAAATTTTAAATGCGAGCTTGCTTAGAATTAATTAATGATTTTCAATTGGTGACTAAGAGTAATGCAACCCTGGATAATTATTCGCAGTATTTCTTGAAATTGTTGAACTGCGAAACCATAATCGAATTTAATTACACGCAACCACAACTGAAATTATTATTGTAAAATTTAGTTAGTCTCAATTAATTAAATTAAACTTAATTGAGATACGTCAATAATAATTAGTAGTATGTACTAACAGAAATTTACCCGAAACAACGGAAGGCTTCCTGCATTATTTTCAAAATACGTACTAATTTTGTAGTAACATCGTATTTTACTTTATGTAAGTAGAAAATTGGATGAATATACGAAATAATAGAGATAGAGTTAGTATCCTAGAAATTAGATCAATTAGTACTAGGTAATTTTGCAGAAATTTAGGTTAGACTATAATTAATAGACGATTCCTATCTCGTTAGATAGTTAGAGGACAATAATTGCTGTTTTATTATAAAAGTTATGAAGATGAATACAACGAATTACGAACCTGATTATATAATAAAAAACTTGACATCCATTTTGTGCGCGAAAGAATTGTGGGATTTATTGTAATTCAGTAATTAATTATGTTTAGTCTTATATAATATAACGTTGAGAACATTTCAGAGGATAAAATGGCCGAAAATGCAATTTTATTTACCTAATTACATATTACACAATCTCAGTTCATATTATATAAACAACTATGTAGAAGGTCACACGTCATTTTTACCAAAGGTATTCGTGAGATTATGACTTTAAGGTACCAATTTCAAATTATAATTAGGTGGATATATGGTATCTATTATAAATGGGTAAATTTTCTGTTGCAGAACAATATCTTGTAAGTGGCTTCCTCAAGGGAAAAGCCCCAAATACCCAATTACAATAAATTAACTTGACGCGTTTTAAAATTGAATTGTAGTAATTAGAGATTCTTATTTGACTGAGAGTCAGACGCATATATAAAATTATACTTATGGAAAATTAATAATTCAATAGAATTAATTTGTGGAATTCCATAATTAATTGTAATAATAGATACCTACAAGTAATTACACAAATTTTTTATTTTAAAAGTAACTCGACACGTTTCGACACTATATTACCCGTGATGATGACACGTAGTGTCGAAACGCGTTGCGTTTCATTTCAAAGTAAAAAATTAGTGGTATTACTTGTATTTATTATTATATACAATAAATAAATTGAATATTTTGCAATTTAACAAAACATCAACGAATAACAATAACCGAGTTTTTTTCGAAGCGGCCCCTCTCTCCGTGTCAATACAGAGTCACAAACGTTTCTTGTTTCTCTAAACTCTTGTGGGCCGTGGCACGCAAGGTTCTGACCTCCAAAATCGACCACACACACACTGTAATCCACAGAATTGAGATCCGGCCAGTGCGGGTTTGCCATTCGGAAGATACCGAAAATTTGCCCCGTGGGCAAAGTCCTCTTACCGAAGTACTAAGAGCTTTGGCGATCCAGATCCTGTCAGTTTGACTACTGCGCTTGTTTTACGACGCACCAACGGACTTCATGTGAAATAAAAATATGAGAAGCGCCCCCTTTGACAATCTTTTATGATGATTTTGGGATGTGAAAAAGTTCAACGCGTTGAATACCCAAAATTCTGAATTGAACGAGTAGTACGAAATATTGGAACCTGGATAATTTTTCCAAAATTGCAAGGTGTGTTGCACTGGGATTCTGTTAACAGCCACAAATCATCTCCTGGGAAGAATAAAAAGGTTTTTCTGTTGGGGATGTGCAAAGGTCTACGATTACCGAAGCAAAGGGAGAGCCAATCCTTCATGAAGATAATGGGATGAGAAGAAGATCAACACATTGAATATCCAAAAGTCTGATTTGCATGGGTACGAAATCCTGAAATTTTCTCCAAAATTGTGAGGGGAATCAAAACGTGGGGATACTCCCAACAGGATTTGGTCACAAATCATCTTCTGGGGAAAGCGACAATTTGGAATTAAAGGGTTTCATTATTGGGCATGTGCAAAAATCTACAATTATCGTAGACAAAGGGAGAGACAATCCTTGATTTGATGATTTTGGGATAAAAATTGAATACCCAACATTTTGATTTGCGCGGGTGCGGAATGCTGGAATCTGGATTTTTTTTCCAAAATCGTGAGGTCAACCAAAAAGTTTTATGCAATATGAGAACTATTTTGTGCTCCTCATGGTTTAGATTCACCCGAAAAAAACTTACAAGTGAAGAAATGAACCCCATTAAAACCATGAACTTCCAAAAACACGTTTTGGCTTGTCGAGGCTCAGGCGATGTTCTGTGTCGCCAGTCCACGCTTGACTTCTTGGATTCAGGAAAAAAATGGTGAACCTAGGTTTCATAGCACGCTTCAAGATGAGCACTTTTCCTTCACGTTCATACGAGAAGAGGCACAGAGTTGACACCTCAATCCGCCCTTACCTTTGAGCATAGCTAAGGAGCTTCCCCACACATTTTGCACAAACTTTAACTTTTTTGAACACTTTCCGCACTTATTTCAAGTTTTAATCGCATAGAAATCCTTCGATACTTACGAATCAGCTCATCAGTTTTCTGGAGTTACGAATGATCGCGTAAGAATTGGTCAAAATATACGCGAATCAAAAATAAAAAAGACACACAGAACTTAGTTTTTTTTGGTTGCATTCTTCTTCGTACTGAGGAATGCAGACATTCTTCACACCTGAAACTTGCAACCAAAGTTTTTAGAAAAATATTTTTAAGTTATAATTCGATTTTCTTCAACATTTGGAATGCTTCAATTTGACGCAATCTGAAAGGTTCGTCGTCCACTAAACATGCTCCAAAAGTTCAGATGTGAAACTTTTCTTTCTTTAAAAGTGAAAACTTCAAAAAAGTTACAAAATTGGTATTTTCAGTTTCAATTCGGCACAAACTGTACTATTAGGCGTTTGTTACCTTACACGCCACTCTTTTTCATTTAGATACTTTTCGATGTTTTATTCCAGATTTGAAGAAATTGAAGTTTTTGTTAATTACGGATGGGAAAAGGAACACAAAAATGACTTCTGCGATGAACGCCCAGATATTCTACATTTATGGTTGAGGTATCCAAATAATGAAGACAAAATAGGTTTTTTTTTCGGTTTAAATCTTCCTTGTACCGGGGAATCTAGACCTGAAACTTCTGACCCAAAAGGGGAATATGTTTCTGGAACAATATTTTATAAGCGGGAATTCGAGGTGGTCGATTACCTCAACTAAATGCGACAGAGAGAACAAAATATGTACATATATAAAATGTCCACATTAACAAATAGTCTTCCATTTTTGTTCCCTTTTTCAAAAAGAAAGTTTCCGTGTGTACAAATTAGCGAAAATTCAGTACGGCAACCATTAAACTTTCGCTTTGCCTATAGCAAAAGATTGATAAGGCTAAGTTCCCCATCCCCATACCTTTCGAAGAATATTCGAAGAAATAGAGGCACACAAGCTCCCCCTTTTCGAATCTTCCCGCAATCCTCTTTTGGAGCTCAGCACACACAATCAATGGATTTCATCACACATAATAATACCTAATTGTAACCAATTACTTTACAAGCAATATTAATACTTTTGAAATACGATCCCATGTAGCATTTAATATTGGTTCAATATTGGCATTTAATATTGGTAGAATATTAATGTACAATATTGTCCCAACATTTAAATGTGAAAAATTTTACATACTGGCTAAATATTAATAAACGATATTATTTCAATATTGGGGAAAATATTTATGCAATATTGGTCCATTATTGTTTTGTAATCTGTCCCAAAAGGGGGTAACCTGGCCCACCCCCACAGCCCGAGTGACTTTCCCAGTGCGAGGGGCCTCCAGGGTTCCTATATAAGTTGGGAATTTAAAATTAAACACGATAAAATAGAGAGGAGGACGTGCATATTATATTTTGATTGTTTTGGTATCTCTAAATCGGTGAAAATTAACATTCGGTGGATTTTGAAAAAGTATCATAATCTTATTGTTTCTGAATATTTTTTTCATGTAGCCTAAATATATCATTTTAAATATTCAGTAGGTAATATTGAAAAAACAGTATTGTTATGTTATTGATAAATAAATATTGACTTTATATTGCATAGCAATATTGACTAAATATTGTAAATATGTGTGTTATATTGCCTAAATATCGATTTTCAATATTTAGTAATATTGGTACATTATTGTGTGTACAACATTTGAATTTACATTAAATAGCAATATTCACTAGTTATTACAAATATGTGTTATATTGCTTAAATATCGATTTTCAATATTTAGTAATATTTTACAAGCAATATTCGTAGGTACATTATTGTGTGTACAATATTTGAATTTACATTAACTAGCAATATTGGCTGCAGTTCGACAATATTGCCCCAATCGCATCTATATTGGGCCAATATTCCACTAAGCTAACGCCAATAAACGGTGCTAGATGGGATGATGACCTGGCCCACCCCCACAGCCCGAGTGACTTTCCCAGTGCGAGGGGCCTCCAGGGTTCCTATATAAGTTGGGAATTTAAAATTAAACACTATAAAATAGAGAGGAGGACGTGCATATTATATTTTGATTGTTTTGGTATCTCTAAATCGGTGAAAATTAACATTCGGTGGATTTTGAAAAAGTATCATAATCTTATCGTTTCTGAATATTTTTTTCATGTAGCCTAAATATATCATTTTAAATATTCAGTAGGTAATATTGAAAAAACAGTATTGTTATGTTATTGATAAATAAATATTGACTTTATATTGCATAGCAATATTGACTAAATATTGTAAATATGTGTGTTATATTTCCTAAATATCCATTTTCAATATTTAGTAATATTGGTACATTATTGTGTGTACAACATTTGAATTTACATTAAATAGCAATATTCACTAGTTATTACAAATATGTGTTATATTGCTTTAAATATCGGTTTTCAATATTTAGTAATATTTTACAAGCAATATTGGTAGGTACATTATTGTGTGTACAATATTTGAATTTACATTAACTAGCAATATTGGCTGCAGTTCGACAATATTGCCCCAATCGCATCTATATTGGGCCAATATTCCACTAAGCTAACGCCAATAAACGGTGCTGATGATTAACAATTTTCTCAAAAATGACCTTTCTTTCAAGATTCTTCTTTTCTCTCAGCGAGCAACCCGAATATCCCAAATGTAAATAAATGTTATAATTTCCGAAAACAATTTGCCAAAAATTCAAATATGTGGGACCAACGTGATAATGGCGACTGAAATGTTTTTAGTGTAAGATTTTTTTTACTGTTGTAATTTCATCTTTTTTTTCTTAATTATTAATTTAATAATGGCGAAATATTTAAAATTCATAATTATGCAATTTAACTCTTAAAAAATTGTCACGTCTCCTTAGGATTGCAAATAAGTCAAAGCTTCCTTCAATATTTTGCACCCGTGTCCTGACATTAAAATAGATAACACCATATATACAATAACGAAAGCCGAGTGTATTTATTTTCGAAATTTGTAGTTCCGCTGATGTTAATCTGGAGTAATTAAGTAAGTTATAAGAGACGGCGGCGCCATTAACGTTCAATTGTGTAATAAACTTTTCACACATTTTTCAAACGCAACGTGAAAACTTAATTATTAAAAATATTTTCTTGAAACCTTCAATTTTAGTGTTTTTTAAAGCAAATGAAGTGCTTTCTATTTTTAATTAAGTAATTTTTTTTGTTATAATTGTAATTATGGAAATAAACCAAAGCTTGTGCGTCAGACCAAAAAAAATTTCATGAAAACGACATAATTATTTATCATGCAAATGAAATCACATAAAGTAAAATAAAGTATTATGTTTATTCATCTTCAGTTCGTTAATAGAGACATTTAAACTGACCCCCTTTGAAACGACGTACCCGCCTTTTGCCTTGAAAATCAAAATCTGAATTTGATATTATGTTTCTAAATGGGCTCATTAATTTGTAGTTTTGCAAACGTTTTATGATCGGTAGCGCAAAGGTTTCTCGAGATAATTTAATTGTGTTTTTAATTACGATTCCTTTTCTTGTCAAACGTTATAAAAATTATTAATTAGGTATTCCGGAATAACCTCGAGTTTCTTTTAAAATAAAATGATTTTTTAAGAAAATCTGGTAAAGATATACATTACTTAGGGGGTCCTTCAAAGTACCATATAATTAATATCGAAAATAATAACACCTCAAAAGTTGGGAAAAGTTTGAAAAAAACAATAGTACAAAAGGTTGCGAAACGTAAAAATGTCACTCTTATTATTAACGTTTGACCAACATATTATTAACAATTATACTAAAAAGACTGGAAAAAACATACTTGTCAGATGGACAACTGCTATAGGTACCACATATGTTAAAATTTCCCATCAGCCTCAATGTTAAATTAAATTACAGTGTTTTACTAATTGCATGTTTGCCATCGTTATTAAACTTTTAATATTTCTATTTATTACACATCATACAATGTCATGAGAAGAACCCTTAATAGTTAATTATCGTTAATTGGAACTTATTTACGTTTATTGCAAAGAACCTTTATTTTTGTACGTATTCGGTTTTTACTACCCCAGATTTTAAAAATAACACTTACCTATTCTAAGGTCACTTCGTATTTTATGAGTTTTATAATTGGTTAGTAAATTATTACGATTGCTATAAAATTGTTTTTTAAAGGTTCTGTAAGTACTCCATAAAAATATTACGTGGGAAATTGGTAACCAATTGACAATGACAGCGCATTGTGCGAGTTGGGATAAACAAAAGTTATGGTATAGTTAAGAATTAATTATATTATTTTTTTTTATGCAAAAAGGTTTTCTAGAAGGTTTTTTAGGTAATGTTTCTTATTATAAATGCCATAACATGGGCATAAGTGTATTTGATGGAAAAAGCTTTATAAGTTTTATTATGTGAGCCTTCTACAATTTTTCTTGGGAGTCGTACACCAAGACCAGTAGTAGACCAAGCTGATGGTATCTTAAATTACTATCTTTATATCTCATATATTTTTCATTACTATACCATGTAATTAGTACCTAATTAGAACCAGGATTCTCGTCATACACAAAAAAAAACTGATGATTCTCAGTACACAGTAATTTAAAGTTAATCCTCTCCTTTCAGAAATTATTTTTCGAATTTTTGTACTTTACTAAGAGAAAACTTTTTGCTTACTAATTACTAATTTGAACAAATAACTTTAACATTAATTATTGGCGTAACGGGCAATTTGTATAATAAGAAGGGGTTAAAAATTGACGTATGTTTGGAACTGCAAACAGTACAAAAATTCATTATCAACTCAGTTTTACTGCGTGAAATTAACTTGTTTCCATGTACGGTAAATAAATTCGTGAGTTAATACGCTAAGGTGATTAACTCCGGAGGTTGTTTTCTTAAACACTTAAAATCGGTAAAAACGATAAGTTACGTGGTTGTCTTGTGAGAATCTTTACCTATAGACCTCAAGAGTCTAGTCATTTATATAATTACCATTACGGTACAAATTTAATACTATCAATTATTTTACGTGTTATTTGCGCAAAAATAGTTTCCGCACAAATAAATAATATGACAACACTTTGGCAACGGACTATCTTCGACCGACTGACGGAGACTGCAAGCTTTAAATTTTAGGCATGTTGAGGCTATACATTTAGGCAATCTTTCAAACCTTTTTTAACTTCAATGTTGTTAATTTCGATTGAGTTACACTACCTGTTCGTCCTAATCAAATAGCAAAAGTTAAGTTCAAAACCAACCCCAATAACCAGATACGCTGAAAGTCTCCAGTTACCTTTACGCCTCACTCTAACCGTAAGAGATTCAGATACATTTACACCCAACGGAACTCTTGAACATTTCGCCATCCTTAAAAATATTCTGAGATCCATACAGTACCACCGATTTGGATAAGACTCTTTCCCGCTTCCAACGCCATCTCCGACACAACCTTACCGCCAACCTCTGCTTTCAAGCATAAATCCTCCTCCTAAAGCCCAAACACCACACAACTTCACATTTCATCTCACTCTCTCCGTCACCCACACGTATAATAACGACCTTAATACAAAGCCACAGCCATATCGCCCTCCTGAAAACTTTAGAACCCGTTCCATCTGACGTCCACAAACCCCTCCAACACCTCTTCGGAGACCCATGCTTCACCCTCACCCAGCTATCTGAGACCAAAGTACCTACATCCACTACTAAAGCGAATTGAATATTTTTCATGCGTTATCCTGAATCTTGACAAAGAAATTTTCCAATAAAAATTCAGGAATCTCTCCAAGAATGACCAAAGCGATCCGACTAATATCTAAAACCGGTAACCGACCAATCACCAACTTCATACGGATCATAACCACATCTAAGGCCATCCTTCATCTCGAAATACTGCTCGATATGACGTACCAAACTTCACCACTTTGACCTACTTTTGATGCGTGCACAAATGCACATCCTTTGAGATAAAGACACATACAATTAGCTAACGTTGAATGAAGTCCCCTATTGACTTGTATGAATGTTGAAGCTTCGTAGCAAAATTTTGCAGTTAGGGTGATTAATTTTTGTATCTTGGGAAGTTTTATGGTTTACAACGATAAGCTACGTGGTTGTCTTGTGAGAATCTTTACTTAATTAATATGCAAAAGACTGTGATCAATGGCACACTAATAATAATGGTTTTCCTAGCTAGTTTAACAACAAATATTGTGAAGAAAAAGGTTTGGCACATGATGCTTCCACAGGAGTGTCGAAAACGGGGAAGAATTCAATTATTTAATGTGTTCATAGTATTTCCTTCAAAAAATAAAGCATTGCAGATAAATTATTGTTTTGCAGCTTACATCTTAGACTACACTTGTTGCTATAACGTCTTTTTATTAAAAACTAATTATTCAATGCATGCTCCCCAGCGCCCCTCTGTACGGTTTTCTGTGGCACGGTGCTAAGCTGCCATAATTAGGGAATGCTATTCTTTGATTACGTTTACAATCTAATTAAGCGCTAGTTTTTAATATTAATCGACTTAGCACCAATTTACTTATCGTGACTTAGCGTCTTAAAAAAACCTATTCCACTGTTATTGTAATTAAGAAACGATTTGCAATGATACGAATAATTGGATAACATAATGATGAATTAATTAAGCCTTTAATATTTTAATGCTTTGTATATATGGTAAATAATTTTTCACATCGAATTTAATCGATTCCGAAATAGGAAAAAATTACTAATTATGCTCGCTTTTGTATTCAAAACAAAATAGGATAGTTAATTAAGTAATTAACTTGTAATTATAAGCTAATTTTATTATCTGTTTACCTAGATCCTTAAATCTGTTTAATTTCCTTGAATATTGAATGTATGTCCTCGTTTTTTCATTCCAAATACATAGTAATTATTACCAATTATTACATAATAACCATCGATAGCCGAGTTTGCTATTTTTTTAGATCCCCCGCGAGAATTTCCATGTGTGTGCTTAATCGAATTATAACGCCACATGGAAACATAAACGAAATGAAATTAAAACAGTTTTTCAATACACCGAAATTTTAATTACGCCACGCTTGCGAGAAATGTAATTTATCTAATTTCTGTTTGTTTAAATTTTTGTATTACACACCACTTTGATCCTAAACTTCTTGAGACATTAGTATAAACTGTACTACAAATCAGTCTCCAATTAAGCGTATCAACAATAAAATTATACCTTTTTTAATGTTATCCAAACTGCGAAGTGATGTAATTAGCCCCTTAATTAGACTTAATTAATTGTATTCAGAATCTTCTGCTTTAAGTTGCAGATAAGGTGATTTCAGTACCAATTAGACTTCAGATACAATTCGATGGAAGTAATAATGATGGTTACAAGCTTAATTATTCTTATTATTACAATTACATAGTTAATAAATGGATTGCCATTAGCGGACATGCGCGCATCATTACAAGTTTGATGTTGAAAATTATCCTTTTTTGGTCATTCACTATGTAAATGTAAATAACTGTCAATTGAATTTTTAAGTAAATTATTGTTATTATAGGGCCAAGGGCCAAACGGACCTTATGTGACCTAATAGAAATTATGAGCATCAATGGGAAGAAATTGACATAAGGAATTATGGTATAAGCTAAAATTGGTGTAATTAATAGGAAAGGTGGCTGTAAATGTTCGTGTACACTGCAATTAGTGTACCATTACACTTCCTTATTAATACTTTAGCCGATTCTGAATTAATCCTAATTCTAAATCAAAAAAAGCTGTAATTAATAATTAGTACACAAATATTTACGTTCATATTTAAATACAGTTACCCCTTTTACCTTGTACAAGATAAATTTAATAACCACAATAATTTAAGTAATTACACAATTAATTAGTGTAATTAAGGGACTATTAGCTTAAATTAGGTCGATTGTGTGACCAAGGTAATTAGGGATTGTTTACACTATAGTAAGTAAAGCACTAGAAGATTTTAAAAAGTATAGAAAAAACCGTTAATGCTAATTATGCACCTCAAATGGTTCTGGATGCCCTTAATTCGCGCTATTAAATAGCTCTTTAGCTTTAGGAATATATGCCCAGCTAATTCCAAAGAGGAGGATGGTTCCTGTATGAACATCCTCTTGGAGATAGCTGAGCAGACTCTATTTTTCCTGAGCCACCACTACACCATATCCTATCTGGCATGAGACAATCTCCTTCACTTTCACGGGAGATGACTGCATGAGTGCTCACACGATTAGTGCAAGGAAAAAAAATAGTTGTATCACTTAAAGTAATGAGTAAGTGAGCTGAGAAAATTAAAATTGACACAAACAGTTATAAAATTGTAATAACACAGTTTTGCTTTATAAGGGTTGTGCTTGTAATAAGAACGTACATCGTAATAGCTTAAAATTAAAGGGTGTTAATATTTAATATGGTTAATTGCTAAATGGTTTAAGGTTAATTGGTATAGGTCAGCGCTCTATCGCGTTATATTTTACCCTGAACCACTATAAAGCTGTAATAAAACAAGCTACGTTTTACGCCAAATTTCTGAGAAAAAAACTATCCCGAATGCAATGCTACAAATTCTTTAATTAGAATGGTATCTATGGTAACTTGATCAGTGCTAAAAGTGCCGTTAAAATATGTGCTTATCGGGGATGAAATGAAAGAAATAGAGATAGAAGGGGACCAAATCGATAGAAATTATCCAAATGGTTGATCTCACGACCGAAATTAAGGAAGAACTGTAAGAAATATCTCTGTATTCGGTACACGGACATAAGGTATCGATCCGTAGGGGGGTTGAGATGACTCACGAGTGCAAAAGAATTGCGGAATTACGATGACTTGTTTGAACAGATTAGATGCATGGTGTTTTTTTGTCTTATTTTATTTTTAACTACACACGACGCTTACCTGTCCTAGACGACTGAAATGAGAGAAAAGTAAAGTGGATAATTACAAGCTCGTTTCGAAATAAAAAATAAATACTGACAATTTAGAAACAAATGAATGGGCAACACATAAAAAACACATGTCAGCTTTCAGTTAGAGGAGAATGTCACGCATGCAATGATCGTAGCCGTTCCCAACACAGCATGTCAAACATAACCTCCAAATTACTTGTAATTACGTGTGTATATGACTACAATAACAAAAGACATCCGCACTACTAAAGACGTTTTAGCTATGTAATGGTACGGTATATGACACATGTTATTACAGTCATGTGAATATTGTGAATAGGAACGATTAAAGTTTCTGGCTATCTGTGTAAAACGTGCAAATACCGTAACGGTTTCGTGATAACCGCGTACAAAAAAGGAGAACGAATGAGTTTGTTACGTAACACTTTTTTATTTATACAAATTACGTTACAAAAATGCATTTTTATACTGTGACCAAAGCTTAAATCCGCGCAAATTACCCTTAAGTAGATGCAATTATAAAAACGCAGCGCCTAATTACGTAATATACTTTTTTAAAATGCCAAACGTAATTAGAACCATTTTCAATAATATTAACAAACGAATCATCACAACGATTAGTAAACTGTTGAGAAAATTAGCAACCAACCGGTTGAAAATGTTACATCATTATTATACATATTTGAAAAGGGGGTTAAGTAATTAAAATTAAGGTACATCAGGGATTTGACTAACAAATTCGTAGTATTATCATATATTTTGGGTAAACGAAAAATTGCCAATTAGGATTTAAATTTACATAAAATAATGCTTAGATAATAAGGACCGCCGATAATTAGCAAACATGCGAAAATAACACAAGTACGATATTGTTACGATAACAAAATTACTTTCCTGCGAATATGTGCTTAATTATTGTATAATTGCAAAACTCATGCATACGATTGGTATTCCTGACAATTAGCCAATTAATTAGTTTGAGTACTTAGATAATGGGTTGTAATAATTACAACCCATTGTCTATGTCCGAATAATTATTGTTCCTACCGTGTACTGACGTTCGACGGCATTGAGAAATGCTAATTTTCAAATGCCCGCGCCCAATTAGTCTCCATCTGGAGAGAGATCAAACTTATTACCTAATTATCATGAAGACAATTTAAAATAATTATTTTTATTTTTGTAATTAACCGATATAATGGTTATGCAATGTACAAAAAATAATTAAGAGAATTGGTAATTCCAATGATATAGTATGTTATAATGAGCCAGTAGTAGAATTAGCATAATGTCCAATTAGGCACAGAATTGTGGTTCCAGTTTTACTTTCACCTCAATCAATCAGTTCATTAGTAATTTGCAATTGTAATTAGTACGTAATGTTTAATAATTTACTAGACGAATTTATAAAGGTAATTATTATTTTTTCTCTATTCATAACGGTAATGCTAACAGAGCCTAATTACTTATAGTAATTGTAACGAACCAATTTGCTAATTTCTGTTACAGCAGAGCATTAATTTGGGTTTACAAAGATTAAATGTTTATGTTTTCGAGCAGCCTTATATCGGCATGGCATCTCGTCTTCCTCACCACAAGCCCTGCAAATCGGGCTATTGGTCAGTCTCATGTTGAGTAAGTGTTTGTTGAGGTGGCAGTGGCCTGTGACTATTTCCGTTTTATGTTCATCCCGGGTAGTTTTATTCTGGACGCCGCTAAATCACCGTTTGGGTTTTCCAGAAAGACCTTGGAATCGATTTGTTCTTGAATTTTCGACCAATGTCTGCTCTGCTCTTTGATAAGTATTGTCCCAATCTTCTTTTTCGCTATAAACATGTATTCTCGCCAGACGATTCGGGTTAGTAGAGCATAGACTGATTTGGTAATCCGTCAGTTATCATGCTGAGGTGCTTTAGGGGCGGTAGGTCCAAGAGAGTCGCTAGAGCTAGTGGCGTAATGAGGGGTTTCTTCAGGAGGGGCGACACACCAAATTGCCCCCAGCCACCCACATGTGGGGAGCTTGCGGTTTCTTAATTTTGATTTTTTAAACTTTTCCGGTGCCCTTTCATGCATTTTATCTTCCCTAGTCTTATTGCTGTAACATAAAACAGTTTTCGGTAGGTACGAAAAGTTTTAGTCATACAGTATGTACTTCAAAATTTACCACTGTAAATTACAAAAAATTAGCACTTTTATTTTAAACTGGGGCGCCTAATTAGTGACTAATTTCCAGTGCTTAATGACTTAAGGATCTTATGCCAAAGGTTTTTTATAGGGATAAGGTCTATTACCGTTCGTGTTTAGTCCCTCTATAAAGTTATTTTGTTATCGAATCGAAGACCTTACTGCCTGCTTCGTACAGGATCGGACCAAACTGTTAATAACACGAACACACCTAATTAGGTGCTAATTTCTAGTACTTACTGAGATACTTAATGTCGGAAGTTTTCTCTATACGGATGTCTAAAATACGACTCATGCTTCACTTGTCGCTGGCAAGTAATTGCTCACAGTGCTCACAGTCACTTAGTACATACACTTTCCGCTAGTAGTTCTTGAAATTAATCTACCAGAAAAATAACTAGTATCTCATATGCTTTACGTAAGATAATGTATTGCTGCGATCCATAAATTGAAGTAAGTTATTATTTAGTACTACTTAAATAATGTAACATTTAAGGGTTTAATTGGGGCTAATTACATAAAATTGCGACAGTATTACCGTATTCAATAAACGAGCTTCCTGTAAGCTATCATAACGTTTCCAATTGATAGGATTGTAATTAAGTAGTAATTACTGTGTAATCACAAAAAAAGATGTACAAAGTTTTATTACGATGACTCATTGGAAGTCAATTAATCGACTTTCACTAGCCTAATTCCTACATAAGGGTTAACCTTAATTATAGTTGACAAACAACGATTCCAAAATTATTATACTACTTAATAGGTAAAGGTTAACTGAAGACAACTATAATATATTAATTTAGGTCTTAAGTTCTACTATGTAATTACGTACCTTAAAGTTTGTAATTTACGGTATAAATTGACACTTCTATCACCACGACACTGCTAAATAATTAATTACCTCTATATTGTAATTTCATCTTTGCGATAATCAATATTAAATGAAAATGTCCACCACCATAAACCACATTGCGACCTATTTTATAATTAAGTAATTATTAGGTGCTAATTAAGTATCTATGTTAAAAATTAAAATATTTTCCACATAATTAAATTCGAATTAATTGTAATTTATTTATTTAAGGAATATGTGGCTTGGAATACGTAACTTACACTGTAAAAGCACTTAATTCTGTTAATGAGTAAATAAAAAATTAATTTGAGCCGATAACTAAAGCAGTACTTTACTCTTGTAAGCTCAGCCTCGCCGTAGAGGGCTGAGTGCAAATCTATTTAAACAATAAGTGTACCAAAAGTGGAGGTTTTGGTAATGCGTAGGTAATTAAGGAATTTAATTTTATTGAACAGGTTAATTCTTTGCTAGTAATTTGCACATTATTTAATAGGAGCACCTAATTACATGTAATTAACATGTGGGAACACCTAATTACAATGCAGTATGGTAAAGTAATTAGTTATAATTAAGCACAATTAAAATATACCTGAAAGATGATAAATCTTGGGCTGTTTTGATTCAATTTCAAATTAACGCTGTGCAAGAAAATTAAGCACAATTACTTAAATTATTAATTTTAATAAACGATAAAAGGTCTCGTGGAAATATTAGAAAACATTCAAAATAGCGGCGAATATCGAAAATAATGCAAATAACGATAAAAGAGGAAGGAGAACAACGTCAACACGCAGTCGAGTACTGAGGAGGAAGAGAGAGATATTGATCACCTCGAAGAGAAAATGCATGGAGGTACGATCGAAGAGATAATCATTACACTCAATATGACGATGACTATCAAAGACAGTACGAAGACGCCCCCCCCCCTCTCCCCACATCCAATCGAAACTACGGAATAAATTCAGAAATTGAAAGTGACGACGGGAGAGTGTGGAAAGGGTGATGAAGATCTTCCATGTTACCCATTTGGTCTAGGAAAATTGGTAAAACAAGAAATACTAATCGATACAGGAAGTCAAGTCAGTACAAGGTATAACTATACAGAGTGTCATGGGAAACATTGGCAAAGTTTCCGACCAAGCTTTAGTAACTCTAGAAATTGGACAGAGTGTTCACGAATGCAAATTTTTGGCAGTGGTAGTGATACTGGATGTGCGAAAAATAAGTACACATTAATGTAAATCAAAGAGAAAGGAAGTTTGTACTGGACTCATCCGATTATTACATGAAGCTTCTAACTAGGTGGCCTTGTTCTAACCCAAAGTCAAAATAAAAAAGAATGAGGGTGAGGAAGAAAAGGTAAGAATTCTGGATTTTTGAGGGTTACTAATGAAAGGGTTTTTAATACTGAGTTAGAACAGCTATGGAAGAAGTGTGAATGGATTTTGGAAGGCCTTGGTGTGGAAAATGGCGAAGTAAAGAAGAGTTGCACAATATTAGTGGGTAGCGTAAAAGTGCAAAATGAACATGAAGAATCAGAGGAAAATTTGATTAAATTAAAACAAGAGGATCTGGTTCTAAACTAGATCTTATTTGAACACCTCGAAGACTCACTCTGGATCTAACAAGGAGATTGTATAATCCAAAGCGTGAATTGGTGCAAGATGAAATTATAGAATTGAAGACATTGACATTCACACATTGAAGATTTCCAACCAGTATGTGATGACTGATTAGAAGATAGGTATATCCAAAAGCTTGGACGGGTCATTTATGCCCAATTCATAACAATCTGTTTCCATTGCTTCTGCTGAGTCCTCCCATCTGACCCTTGATCGTCTTCTTCTCTTTGCCTCATTTTGTCTCCTATCTAGCAGGATCCTGGTGGTTCTCCCAACTGGCAGCCTCCTTACGTGCCTCAATCTCTGGGCTTTTATAAAATTCGTTTCCTTTTTTATTTATTTCCTTGTTGTCGTCTAGTTTTTTCTGTAATTACCATAATTCCTAGGCAGGTAAATCGACCATTAGAACCGAGGCTGTAAAAATCAAATTAACACTATTAAACGCGAATTGATTAATTAAATATCACTTAACGTTGAATGTTGTAATTAAACTAGAAATTGAATTAATTTTTATACAATTGTATTAAGTATTAAGACCGTTAATTAGTAACTTATACAAAGTGGAGCGTGTCGCAAATATTCCAAAATTTGGTTTTTGTCATTCACGAGTGAGAATGCCGCCTTTGACATTTTACAAGACTACTACACAACTGTTTTCTCCGGGGACCAAGGGAAATAATTAAATTTATCTCAAAGCGCAAGGTTTTTATACCTCTATATTTGTGTATGTACCATTTTTGGCGGGGCATAAAACCGCAGGTGACTTGTTAAATGGTATTCCCTCGCGATATACTGACGGTACCGATTTCGTTCCTCGACCATTTCTAATGGACATGTCTTGAATTACGCGACTAATTAATTCCTAGAAAATAGTAACGGTCCCAAAAGCGCGCTCTTGCTCCACGCCCTTAATTATACATAATGGATTTACAGAAAGCGAACGATGCTAAATTTATATTGTACATTTGCGACGACTGTACTAACTGCTTGTCTATCTGTGTCTTGAGATCGGCAGGCGGCCAGACACAAACGTACTAAATAAAAGGCCCCCCCGAAAAAAGTACGATGCCAGTTTGTCGGATTTTTTCTTTTCGTTCCGTCGTGATCTTGGCGCCGCGTTTACGCATATTTAAATCGCTAGAAAAAGGTCGCCCCCGCGAGACTAAAAAGACCTAGTTTTCACGTGCAGGTGATCCCTATTTGCCAAACGTCAGTCAGTAACTACAAGTTAATTAACGCACGTAATGCAGGTACGCGCAAATAACATATAATTATCCAGCCACCATTTCTACTTTAATTAACAAAAGGTTTATACAATAAAAAATTGTCATCCTGGTATGGGTACTTAATGCATAAAAACAGGAAGCTTAAATCAAAAGGAATTTTATATGCAGATGAATTGAAAAATCATTAAGTTATGGTTTAATTGGAAGAAAAGGCTTAACGAATGAATAAGCGTAGGAGTAGTTTTGTGGTTTTACAAAGAGGAAAGAATTAATAGGTATTTCGTTATTAGGAGGGCTACGGACGTGTATATTTTATAAATCAAAGGGATGCCGCCTTTGTTGATCCGATAATTAGGAGTACACGTACAAGGAAGAGAGAGAGAGAGAAAAAAAAGAATTTCACTAATTTGTCTATTACCTCCATCTTTGCATACTTACATTTTGTGTGTATCTTATCCTGTTCGCTCACACTTTTTTCAAGATCTTGATTTTCGGATGTGGCTCCACAAATATGCTGAGGCGCCACGTTGCCATTCATTAATTAAAAGGATGAATCGCCGTTTTGATAATTATTATAATATAGTTTTAATTAAAATATTGATTTAAGATTCCCTCAGATGGCTTTAATAAATTACGTGATGGAACCATTTTAGGAATTCAATCGAATTAATCCAAAAAAAAAATAATAAAATTTTGTGTACCGACATCATCAGATATTTTTTGGGAATCATCGCAATAACGACTTAATGATAGTTTTTATTTGGAGGAGGGAGTAAAGGTATCGAATTTTATTGTGCCACTTGCACTCAATTGGGGGTGAAGCACAAAGCTAATCTTAACTGTTCACTTCCTCATTCTTGGTGCCATTCTAGTCACGGAATCGAATCTTCACTGTTCTTCTTTTGTTTCATGTTTCTGGATTCTGGATTACGATGGGATGGTAGACAAAGTCCACTTCCTATTCGGCCCTCTCGTGCGACCCCAGGTACGATTTGATTCACCATATCGTACGGGACACTCACAAAGTATGTGGTGCACCGTCTCGTCGTCTGTTTGTTTAGTTTACAGTGCCCACAAGTAGTCGCAGGTTCTTTCTTGATTGCAAAAACGCGCCATGGCGATCCTAGCCTTGTGCTGAGCTTGGTTGTCTTGAGTTATTATTTGTTTACAGTTGATACTGTAAGAGGAAGAGCGAGCTCTGGACCATAAAACAGCTCTTGTAGGGTCGGCGAGGTAATACATCGACACTCACGATGCCTTTTGTTCCAAACTAGAAGATACTGCTGTTTGTCACTTGGTGACGTTGGGAAACCAATCTAGAGGTAATTGTGCAATCTCCTAGTGTCTGCAGAGCGACGCTGTTGTCACTAGACATTCTGATTATTTTGTTCTCTACGGTGTGCCAGTTCTGCCCGAAAAACAGTCGAAATTTTACTTAGTGTCTCTTCGAATAAGGAGAAAATCACAAAACCATACCCCATGTATATTTACCTAGTGGTTGGGTTCAGTTCCTTGGAGTAACTACTAGTTCCTGTTCCTTCCATTGTTTTAGATTCATCCATGAAGATTGATATGTCAGTTTGGGATGTTACTTACGTATCAAGAAAGACGTGGTAGTTCTACTCTATTATCAATTGATGGATGGGAGAGTCTGCTTTCCTCTCCAGAACGGGCAGACCTAATATTCTGGAATATCCTACCTCCATGCCCTTGTTATTCAACAACTCCATTGCTTTTAGGCACAAGGATGCCAGCATAGCCTCCTCTCTCACGTGGAAATCCAGTGGAGCCAGACCCAGAAGAGCTTCCATGGCGGTTGTGGGGGTTGTTCGCATATCTCCCGTACATGAAAAGTGCACTGGTTCTTGCACGTCATTGAGAAGTGTGAGTTATAGGCTACAAGACGATTGCTCCATAAGGGAACATAAGACTAATCACAGGACAACCTTTGGGGATGGAGCCAAAAGTCTTACAATATTGTGAGGTGATATTGTCAGAAACTTTTTCCACTTTGAGCTGGATATGCTTACTCCAATTCAGTTCATCCTCAAATGTAATACCTGGATGCTTAAGGGAAGGGAAGGAAGTGTGTTTTTGTCGAATTAACCCATGATCACTCCAATGAACCTACTATAAATTGTGCAGTGTATAGCCGAGTACAATTTCAAGCTCCGCCAGAAAAACTCTGACACTCGTCCCCCTCGACCACAACTCAGCCTCCATACTACTTGGGAGTTTATCCCTGAGCTAATAAAAATAGGCGGCTAAGAAGTACTGGCCACACCACATCGGGATTTTTGTCGATTTTCCATCTAGGAATGTGGGAAATCTGGGGGAAAAATTGATACAACAAGAGAAGATTTCTCTAAACGCGATTTGGCCAATTCCATTTTACTGAACTCAAAATGCCGACGTTTTGACTGGGGGGATCCAGTCTTTCTCAGGGCCCTGAAGAATTAGAAGATTCAGAAATTCTTCAGAACCCTGACAAAGACTGGACCCCCCTATCGAAACGTCGCGTCGGCAAGTTGAATGAAGTAGATACTTGAAGTTTCATTAACTGTCCCACTTGACAACTCTTTCAGAAGAGTGGAGAAAAACATCAAAGTCGATTCGAGGAGCTTCACCTACGCTTAAACTCAAAAGTTGTATGTCCAGACGTAACAAGTAAATAAATAGCTAAATGAAGAAAGAACCAACTATTCACGTAAAGTTTAAGATTCCACGCACTTGATAAATTACAGGTCTCGACTCAAGAGTCTGCATTTCTCGTCGGTTCCCCATATGAAAACTTGTGAAATGTTCTCTAAACTTAGCGTGTCCCGTTTTGGTTAATCCTTTACAACTGAAATTAATCTCAAAAATTGTAATTACAGGCGTAATATTGACGCCTAACGCTTTATCTAGGTTAACTCTAGGTTATTTTTAACCTTGAAACCACTTTGTGCTCTCAAGCAATTGCTGATTCGTTTTGACATAGGAACGAAAAACCCTTGATCAATGACCGGGCGCATTGTCATAGTGCCATTTCTACAAGTTGTTCTGGAACTTTTTTTCGGATTATCGACCGTTCAATTGTATGGCGGGACTCACGTGCATCATGGCATTGAAGTCAATTACAAAGTATGTGCGATAAAAAGGTTAAAATAATACCAATTTTTTTAATGCCGCAAATTCTTGTCTGTCGTGAACTTTGGATCTCCAATCACTAGCTCGCAGCCTTTCCAGATCCCAAGTACCTTGAACCCACCATCTGATCCTTACCCGATGGTCTCTTCACCATATCTTCTCCGCCTGGCATGATATGGCCCAACCAGCTTATTCGCTGTGATTTCACAAATTTTACCACATCTTCTCCTCTACACATTTACGATATTTCGGATTCGATCTTGCCCTTGTTTCTCCGTTTTCAGACCTTGGGCCAAAAATGGTCAAAGTCAAAGCAGGCCTTATCAAAGTCCTGTTTATCTTTAACTTTGTTTGCCTTGACAGCTTTGTTTGCTTAATATGCCTTGTTGCCTATCTGTACTCTTCTTTTTATTTCTTCTCCTCTGTTACCTACCGTTATTGTCTAGCTGTACGCCTAGGTAGACAAAGATGTCCACCTCTTCGAAAGTTTTACCTTCAATGATCAGGTTTTGTCTCATACGCGATTTGTTTCTGTTACTTCTCATATATTTCGTCTTCTTTTCATTTACTCAAAGCCCCTTTCCTTTAGCTGCTTCCAATTTTTTAAACATTTCCATCATTTTCTTGCGCGATCTAGCCATAATGAGTATGTCATCCGCGTATGCTACCATTTGCCCTTTACTCGTTATTAGTGTTCCTTTCTCTCCTGTTTCTCTGAATAATTTTTCCAGCATATAATAAAGGATGATAATTTTCCCGGCCCCAAGAATTGTCACTCTAAACCCAAGAATTATTATTTTTACCCTAAGAATTATTTTTTTGACCACTGCTTTTTAATTATTTTGGTCCCAAGATTTCTGATCCCAAGAATTATTATATTAGCCCCCAAAATTATTATTTTAACCCACAGAATTATTTTTTTGGCCCCAAAGATTTTATTCATTTTACCCCATGATTTTATTCATTTTATTCAATTGAAAAAAAATATACTAAACCCATCTCTAACCTAAGCGCCTGAGTGGCAATATACGTTTAGGTTGGCATTTTTTTTTAAGTTTCAAATACTGTTTAGTATCATATTCCGGTTTCTGTATCAATTTTTAGTTTCAAATACTTCTATAAAATAAATAAATAAAATCTTGGGGTTAAATAAAAAAAATCTTGGGGTGAAATGAATAAAACCTTGGGGTAAAATGAATAAAATCATGGTGTAAAATGAATAAAATCTTGGGGCCAAAAGAATGATTCTGTAGGTTAAAATAATAATTTTGGGGGCTAATATAATAATTCTTGGGAACAAAAATCTTGGGACCAAAATAATTAAATAGCTAAGGTAGCAAAAATAATTCTTGGGATAAATATAATAATTCTTGGGTTGAGAATGACAATTCCTAGGATGCACAAAATAATATCTGTAATTTTTACATTCTTCTGAATCGCCTTTCTTTTTTATTGGTATAATCACTGCCTCCTTCCAGTCCTTGGGCACCCTCTCTTATCTCCATACCTGCATCATCAAATCGCTTATTCTTTCAGATTTCTTCACCGCTGCACTTAATGTGTTCTATGTTTACTTCATCTTTTCCCGGCGCCTCTCCGTTTTTTATCTTCGTAATTGTCTTTTGTATTTCCCCCCCTGGTTGGTATTTGCGATTCTGTTTCTCCATCACCCACTTCTGTACGCGTATTTTCTTCTTTTTGATGTGTGGGTTCAATAATTCTTGAAAATGCTTTACCCAGATCTGGTTTATTTGTTCTGCGTTGTATTCCGTCTTTCCGTAGCTGTCCTTTATTCCCTTTTGAGTTATATTACCTTGATTCATTTTTCCTGTTACATGTTTCTATCTTCTTCATTTTTTCGTCATCCATTCGTTCTTTTTGCTCTTGTACATCTTATCAGTTCCTCTAGAGCATTTCTTGTATTCTTCTAAATCCTCTTTCCCATCTATAGCCATTCCATTTCCTCTTCTTGTAGTCTAGGCATTCCTTCGCTACCTCTCTTGCACTCTTATGTAAACTTGACGTGATGATACGCAACGTTACCAGGACATACCACGTCGAGGTCTCTCATTAAATCCCACCCCCATCCTCCACTCCTTCCTTCCTTACTGACGAAATACTCTAGCGATGAAAGTCCATGAGAACATCTTATTTTCTTCTTCAGAATATAGGACGGGCGCTTACGTAAACATGACGTACATTTATGACGTATATTTATATAACGAGAGTGGCGCTGTGAGGATTTGATGGCACAGCTCCATACTAACACTTTCACAGCTCCATTATTCGTCGGCAATTTATAATATTGCACTGTTTGTCTAGATCAAGTATAGCAATATAATTGTTATAACGCTTCAAAGATAGTTCGTTTTAATTTTTTGAGAAATATTGAGATAATCATTTTTAACTAAACGAATTTTAATTATTTCACGATTCCTACACGATTATTATAACTTTGACGCCAGACGTGAAATTACGTGAAAGTTGTGAAAAGTAGAGAGAATTTTAAGATTAAAATAAAGAAATGGCACAGATTATATCAAAAAAAATATATTTTCTAACAGCGTTATTGTTCTAGTCGAACACCATATAAGTAAACTCACGTTTATTACGTCGACCACACAGATTCAATTTACAAAGTAAAGGAGTTTAGTGCTACCTACACGTATATAACATGCATGAAATGGACTTTGTGAAAAAAAAATATTTCGACAATACAAGACAATGGTTAACAAACTACCCACGCCACGTGCTTTTAATATAAAATACGCAACACAAACAATGTTCTAACATATCGTTAAAACCAAAAATTCTATCAACGTTTGAAATACGATCCACATCAGAAAAGGGAAACAAACATCGCGAGCCGCTCTGTAAATAACACTTTTAATGCGTTAGTAAAGTTGTAAATCTGCTGTTTTCATCGGCTACTTTTATGGTTCTACTCGACTTTACTGCCCGACTTTATGATGCAAAGCAATTTGGTTTATAATATCACGAAATTGTTTCGTTCCCCCCCTACCATTTATTTTTCATTAAATCGGCCAGAAAGTGACACTCTCAGCTCGCTCCATAATTTTGTGGATATTCGAGAGTGGTCTCTAAACGACGCGAAGGGGGTTGTTTTTTTTACAGCTAATGAAGGGATGCTACTACGACTATATTAGCAGTAAAAATAATCCCAATTGCAGTACGAGTTAGATGAGAAAAAGTGCATTTAGACCTTGCTGCTCTGCACCTAATTTCAGTTAGGTTAACCCAATCCCCTCTGCCACATCTTGAAAGGGCTTTTTGTCAGTGTCTTTAATCTCGAAGAATGTGGCCAAAGCGAAATCTCCACAGCCTTTTTCATGGTGTCTTCGCGTCTTACTTCTGCTCTCCCTTCAAGGTTCTTTGGGATCTGTCTGGTACCTTATGGAACTGGAATTCACTCAATCTCAATTCCAAAAACTCCTCAAAGAGCCTTGGTTCTACTTCACAATGACCTTATTGTGTTTCTCAGAAATTGTACAATTCCTCCCAAAATTATAAAACATTTTCAAAGATCACGGTTTTTCTGGAAATTGTCAGAGAATTCTAACCTTTTCTGAGAAATATATACTTAACTTTTTCTCAGAATGACACTTTCCTTCGTCGATTATCAACGAAGGCTGGCACATTACCAACGTTGGACATCTCTATTGAGAAACACGCCAAATTAAGGTGTAGGAGTCTGGTTGCCTAGAACTCTCATGCTCCCGGCTTCGTCTTTTTCAATGTTTGCTGCGCTGCGTCGGAGAATTTTTTTGTGTCTCCGTGAGACAACCTGGGGACGATAAGGAACCAAAGGCTGTGTTTAGGTCGCACCAGTCTGAAGGCAGTTCATCTGGAACCGAAAAGCCCAACAAAACTTTCAGTAAAGTCGCAAGCTTTTGTCCATAATTGCGTGGGGAAAACGCCGTCGGAAAAGGAAACAACGTAGATACAATTAACACCCTGTACATTAGAGCGTAATCACACAAATTAAGAACTGAGCTAATCCGAGTAGCCCCTTTGGAGGGAGTAAAACTTCAATTCGTCGAAGTGATGAACCTCTCAAAACACAAAAGGGCACATGTATGGGTCACGGGTTACAAAAGGACCGGAAAAGATTCTGACAAGGCTCGAAATACATAATGGTCGTCTGGGAATTCGTAGAGGAGAAGAAGGGCACCAACGGACTAAACGTTGATTGTCCTCATGGATTAAATTTCATGGGGCAAGATCGTGGCTGCATAAACGTCAAGAGAATGACGTTCAAAGTCTTGTTCGAGGTGACGAAGATAGAGAGAACAGTTGTTGAACGCTCAGTGAAACCTCAACCGATTACGCCAACTGCCACACTTTAGGTGTAACCTTGAGACAAGAATCCTGGAACTAAAAAGGACAAAGGGCTCGTTACTGTACAAATCGAAACCAATGTCAGATCGTGCATCACCGGCAGAAATAACGTTTAAGTTACTACCACTCTGGGAATTCTGTTGCAGAGATCTGGTGGCGCAAGTGCACTTCCGCTAATTCCAAAAGCTCAGCGGAACTGGTGGTTACGAAAACAAACTTTCGCATGGAAAGCAGAAGTGCCTTTGAGGCACGAAAGAAAAAACGTCGAGAATAGTGCCCTGGTGGCGCAAGTGACTCTTCTTATTACGGGCTATTGATTAATGAAGAAAAACAGGAGTGGAGTTGAGGTTTACACCAAATCTCAATAAGGTTATTAGGTAAGCCAGTGAGACATTTGGAGAAGGTGCCGTGAGGAGACTGAGCAAATTCCAGAGGGTGCCAGATTTCAGAAAGCCTTAGGTACAGATATTAACCAAGCAAAGAAACGGTTCCTTGACAAAAAACTGAGGGTTGATCGTGAAACAAACCCTGAAGCTTTCGCTTCAGCCACGCTTGTAGGAACTTTTTTGGGGGAAACGAAAGAAACTGGGTTCTAGTCAGATCCCAAACTAAACTTATTGGCCTGTGATACAGGATGGACTTAAAAATCGTAGTCATATAGAAATGAATTTCATACGTCTAAGCCAAGTCGTTTAGATGCATCATTTCAACCCCCGTTTCTCGGGAAACTGCCGGAAAAACTTATTAAACACCACCTTAGGGATGATGTACTGCCAATTTCTTCTAGTAATCCAGATTTTTCCTGTTTCCTCGTCCGACAATGTTTTCTCCAGGTCTTAGTGGACGATAAAGCTTTCAGAATGGCTTTTATCCTCTAAGGAGGACGCTGTCGGAAGAGGAAACGGGATAATTAAAACCTATATTATCACAAAGTTTTTCAACTACGTCGTATAAGTATTTTGCTGTTAATGCACGGAAACTTCCAACTTTCAAAATTGTTTATTGTCGTCCATGTCTGGGACCATAACGTTTTGAATTATTGGGCCGAATAGTTCGGTGATTAATCCTACAATCTATCTATTTATTTATTTGTATAAACTAAGTATGTTTTACATAAGAAGAAATGAAGATTGAAAATGTAGGTTGTGCGGAGCGGGGTGGGAAGATCTGGATGAGTTGAAGGAAGAACGAAGGGGTAGGAAGATGATATTAGGGAAAGGAAGAAAAGGGTTAGGATGGATGGAAGATGTTGTAGAGAGAAGAAGAATGATGGTAAGGGTGGTAGGAGGCGCTTGGAAATCCACTGGTTTCTAGATCTATAGGTCCACAGAACAAATCAATAAATAATTGTTCTTTCGTACAGCATTATTTTCCTTTAATTGTAGTGTAAAGTGAATTCAGCGTACGCCATCTAGTAGCAGTATGAATAACTAATTCCCCAAAAAATTCAAACCTATTCTCTCAACTCAAGTGGCCAGTTCTTAGAAGTACATTTTCTTCTTAATTATCGATTAATTCAATGATTTAAAACAAAGTCTGAATGAAATTCTGTTTAAATGAGCTCCTTGTTGATGTTAGAAACAGGATTGTTTCGGTTCTCCCAAGAAACAGTGATAGAAGAATTTACCAAAGAACCCATAATTGTACTGAAAATTGGCGCTTGAATACTTGATTTACGTAAGCACCATGTTCATCAACACATACCTACTCCAAATAACTACGAGAAGCGACATACTTCACAAATTGATCTATCCACGATAAAATAATTTAAACCCATTTAAGGAACTCGCGGTGGCTTAATTGAAGACATCATAACGTTGTAAGAATTTGATTTTAATCTTTTACGTTGGTGATTCTAAATAATTTGATTCATTAGTGCCAGAAAAGGAAGTATTACACCTTTCAACACCATTAATTCCATCTCTCGCTGAAAAAAAATTTAAATTGAAAAGGATGATGCCCGATTCACGTACCGGAAAAGAACCGAAATTCAATAACATTGAGATAAGCAAGCTCTTAAAATTATGGTCGACATGACAAAAACCAGAACAATATCTCCGGCCGAAAAGATGAAACCGCACAAACAAAGACTTAACATAATAGTTAGAAAGAGTAGATATAAATTATAATGTTATTCGATATTCTATGCTATTGGTGGTTTATAATTTACTAAACAGCCTAGTTTTCAGTTTAGTAGGGGTTGGTTGTGTTGTACGCGTATGTATCTGAATAGGGCAGCTGCTCTTCACATACACACAATAAACAACCCCAACGTGTAGGTATAAGCTTTACTTTCTACAACCTAGAAACGACCAATAGAAAAGTATTTTGCAAAAATTACAATAGACGGCCATATCTGATGTGTTATTCCCTATTTACCTATAGGTACAGCCAACGACCTTTAAACACAAATTTCTGCAATATTCACTCAAATTTATTTGATTTATATTAAATTTTTAATCGTTATCGATTATAAAGTATTACGTTTTACGTTCTCTTTGTACGAGTAGAATAAATGTTGGATAGGCAACTAAGTTTCCGGTTTTTTTGATCAATGAACACCAGAAATTTTCAAAAAATTACAAAAACGGGTTTATTCAAGGTATTTTTGCCATCTCTCTGGTAATAAATGAACACGATGGCAATGAAACCTCGTTATCTTTGAGTCGAAAGCTTTCGTCTAAAAAATTTCCCACTTCGACGAAATTGGCGATGTGTAACCCACCCATGGACAAGTGATAATCGGAAGGGGCCAGGTCCGGTTGTGATAGTTTTGATGGTGCGGAACGTTGTCGTGCTGCAAACGATATCACTCTTTCGTGTCTCGTGTACCATTTTGATCGTTTTTCGTCCAAATTGATCAGTTTTTGTCGGTAGCGATGCCCATTGACGGTTTCTTCCGGTTTCAGCACCTCATAGAATGACCCGTCCACATTTGAGGATAAATTATAACAGGAGCTTGGTTCAATTTTAGATGGATACTGGATGCAATACGAGCGATGCCAGGTGGAGTACAGACTACTCTTGGTAGAGAGTATGTTGCGTAGGGTTTAGCGAGACTAAAATCCAAGAAGGCGGATTGTTGGGCAGAATTAACTGTAGTAGTTGAAAAGTAAGTTAACTCAAACATAATTTATGATAAGGTCAATACGTTTCATGTGACACTCAAATCCATCGTGAGAAGTACGAATGGGGACTGCCACACGTCCTAGTCCCAAGGCCATATTAATATTATTATCGTTGTAGGGGTGGTAACGATTGGTTCCTGCACTGCGACCTATTGGTCTATTGTGCTTCCCGCTATTGTCTACCCTTCGAGAGAACAAAGTCCTGGAATTTTAGTAGGACAAACCGTCGTCATTTTCCCTTCTATTTACCAAGTACTTGTTCTCTTACCTTTGTGTATGTCTCACATTGGCAAATGGCGTGGTATGGCGTTTCTTCCTCCTCGCCACAACCCCTTCATAACGGGCTGTCGGTAGTATCATGTTTTTCAGGTGTTTTCTCAGACGACAGTGGCCAGTGAGCATCCCTGTCACTTAACTTTCAGATGGTTTTTCCAGAAAGATTTTGGTATGGTTCTATCCTGGAATTTTCGACCCATGACTGCAATGCTCTTTTTTGAGTATTGCCTGAAACCCCTTTTTGGCTGTGTTATACGTAATCCGACAGCCGATTCTCGTGTGTCCAGATTCCCACACTAGTGTGACTGTGTTACACTTGCCCGGTGCGTTTAGCATTTGCGTACATTTAAGGAGTATTTTTACCAATATCCAATGATGCATCGTTTATTGGCGTTAGCTTGGCAGAATAGTATTATACCGGGTGAATGAGACCACCCGTATCAGTCTTTTATTTAACGAACGGTGAGTCGTAGAGAGGTGGGGTAAAAAAAGTGATTATAAAAGTCATAATAAAGAATCGAATGGTGATATCATTATTTCTCGGAAAAGTCAGCATTCCTCCAGAAGGCCTCCAACTCCAAAATTTTAAATGGCACCATAAGTCGAAAAAGGTATTATTTGAAAGATTGTTAAAAAAGAAGAAAGTTTTATGGGAACAATTATTTTATTACTGCCACCCCTTTTAAGTAATATTCGACTAAAGTTATTAAATTTGAAATTCACTGTTAACAAGAAACATTGAAAAGTCGACTTTTAAAATCTAGTTACCAATGTTACATATGTGTTCAAAATATCTTCCATTTACTGCTAAGCACTGTTGAGCTCTTCTAGGTACACTATCAGTGGCTGTAATAAGTACTTCTTGAAAGGGAAGAACACATGTAACATTGGTAACTAGATTTTAAAAGTCGACTTTTCAATGTTTCTTGTTAACAGTGAATTTCAAAGTTAATAACTTTAGTCGAATATTACTTAAAAGGGGTGGCAGTAATAAAATAATTTTTCCTATAAAACTTCTTTTTTAACAATCTTTCAAACAATACCTTTTTCGACTTATGGTGCCATTTAAAATTTTGGAGTTGGAGGCCTTCTGGAGGAATGCTGACTTTTCCGAGAAATAATGATATCACCATTCGATTCTTTATTATGGCTTTTATAATCACTTTTTTTACCCCACCTCTCTACGACTCACCGTTCTTTAAATAAAAGACTGATACGGGTGGTCTCATTCACCCGGTATATTGAAAATCAATATTTAAGCAATATAACATACATATTTACAATATTCACTAATATTACTGCCCATGCAATATAAAGTCAATAATTTTTAATCAATAGGGTACCAGTATTATACAATATTATTACATATTGAAAATCAATATTTAAGCAATATAACACACATATTGCAATGTTTACCAAATATTACAATGGAATATAAAGCCAATATCTATTTATCAATAACATAACAATAGTGTGTTCTCAATATTACTGGATATTGAAAATGTTATATTTAGGCAACATGAAAAGAATATTCAAAAATAATACGTTATCCTACTTTCTCAAAATCCGCCGAATGTTAATTTTCGCCTACGTATTTAGAGATATCAAAATACGGCTTTCGCCAATCAAACAAAACGCCCCTGTGCAAGTAGGACTTCTATATCTAATTTTGCCAACTTGTCTTCATTTGAAGAATAACTTGAATAAATCAGTGGTTTATAAGCTTATTTGTGGTACTTGCGGCTCCTTTTACATAGGCCAAACAGGGAGAATGTTCCGAATTAAAGAACATATAAAGAACAATAACATTGGCTCCTCCAAATCCTCATTCGCTAGACTCCGCGCATTCCTTCGATCCACAAATTAATTTTGAAATCCTTACATTTCTGTGACAAAGGCGCATAAAGCTTGACCTCCTTGAGACCAAAGAAATCGTTACCAATTTTAATAATAATCCCTCCTCATCGCTTAACGAGCTTCTCAATTTGAATAAAAATAATTTATTGTTTCTTTAATTTGTGCGACCTCTGTCGGTCACTTTTGATTTTGTCCTTACAGGTTTCTTCTTGCTCCACTCCTCTCGTTGCAACTGTCGCCATGCATTTTCAAATTCTTCACTTTCTGCGTCCGTTGTGGCCGGTGGCCATTTCCTGCTTTATTGCTGTGGTTTTAACCTTACTTTTTCAGCATGATTTTAATATTTAACAACCCCCTTGTTAATTTGGTATTATTTCAATTATGATTGGCTAATGATTGGCTTGCCAGTATTTACCCTGGTTTTAATTGTTTTACAACAGCGGTTTTCAGAGATATACTTATAGCTTTTGGCTTCGCCAATGTAATTTCACTCACGTCATTCGCATCCCATTATCATCATCATCAAATTTACATACCTACCTATCAATTTTTCTAGTAAGATATTTGTTTAAGAGTTTAGTGCTTAATTACTTCGAATTTTAGCCTGATGATGACGATAAGATATTGTCGAAACATGTCGTAGTTTTACAACGTATTATTCATTTCTTTGCTATCTTTGCTATAAACTTCATTATTTTAACTTTAAACTTAACGAATTTTTTAAAATTTAAAAATTTAAAAATTCGGACACATTACAAAGCATTAATGGACCAATATTGTCCAAATATTTTCCTCAATATTGCAATAATACCTATCGGTTAGTAGGTAATATTTATAGCCAATATGTAAAATTGTTCACATTTCAATGTCGGGACAATATTGTACATTAATATTCTACCAATATAATTATTTACAATTAAATGCCAATATTACACCAATATTAAATGCTACATGGTGGCGTGGAAAGTAAGGTGAGGGAGATGGGAGGGGAGCTTTCTCGTTGTATCCATGGCGAACCTGTTTCCGACCAAAAGGTTTCAGGCTAGTAATACTCGGGTTTTAGCCTCAGAAAACATGCCTAGGTCTGCACTCTGGATTAATATTTTAATTAAATGCATTGGTCATGGGATGGTGAAAGCTCATATTGACACCATGACAGTTCACCTCCAGTTCTACGACAATAAACCATTGATTTAATACTAACCAATCCAATTTTCCTTTAAAAAGTATTAGTAGGTATGTAGTGTAGGGCCTAAAAACAACAGTGTGCAACAGTTGCTACATTATAATTTCTTGTATCACGCAGTAAGTTAATTGCTAATTAACGCAAATATATCGTAGTTGCAGCCATAATCATTGTCTTTCATTGATAGAAAATTGAGGAAGGACAAACTAATAGCGGAATATACCACATTTTTCCATAACTTATTAGAGAATCAATTCGATTTAATTACATCTTGAAAAGGAACTTTAATTAAACATAGCATATTAATTGAAAACTACGTACTCAGCAAAAAGATAAATACTAATCATTTTTAACAGTAGAGACAAAACAGTTTAATTACACACAAACGGCTTCTTTATAAATAAATACACAACAGATCGATTGCTACATTAAATATTCAAGGAACGAATTAAAAACTGGAGCAATTAAGGTAGTACTTAATTTACGGTTGATTGGTTAATTGTTGCAATTAGTTTCGTTTATATTGTAGCCGCTTTACCGGTAAAATGAGATATTTAACTCGATTGTTTAATTTATACCTTGTTTCGTCATTTAAAGTCAAAATTTGGCACAACATTTTCAGCAAAATAGATCAATCGCTTTATGAAGCTTCGCTCGTCATATTAAACACGATCGAAACTAGAACTTTTTACGCTCGTTCAGAGGGGTTTCCCAAGGTTCCAATATGGGACCACTATTGTTCCCCACAGTTACACCAGTACCAGCCCACAGTTCATATTGTTTGGCCGGGGTCTTGAGTTAACTTTGCTGGCTTAGTTTATCATACCTGAAGGAATTGTTCTTCCTTCATTAAATCTCGTTGGATTAACCACTTAATTTCGTTTTAAGGTCTAAGATCAGGTGTCCACTGGGAGATGATTTATCTAGCCCGAAATCTATCGTAATTGTTAATCAGGTGATCCACGAACTAGGTTCAGTTTAGACGGAATCTGCCCAGCATCCGAAACAGTTAGCAACAAACCCTAATCCTCTCTCTCTCACTCGTCTGCGCTAGAATATGTGTGCATGCGCTAGAGAAATGCTTGTTCTCAGTATCCTCATTGAGTTTTAGTTAGGTTAACTGTCTGACAAGATAGATACAAGTCTCCACTGTTTATCAGGGTTTCCACCATATGCACTATCGTCTCCCTTCCCTCTCCACACAATCTGCACACCCTCTGCTCCTCCTCCCGCCAGTACTTATTGTCCCTTTCTTCATTCCCCACTCTAAATCGTGCCACGATCCTCTTCCTCCTTGTGTTGGTCTCCCCGGTTAAATACCTTGGCGAATCGTTTGTCACCAACTCCCTGTACTTTCCATTGTACGTCCCTGCATTAATTTTCGCCCTCCTCTCCTGCCTTTGCACATCTTCTACTCTTCTTACTATATCCCTAACCATTCTCCACCCCTCCTCTCCACCTCCTCTCTCGCATATCCACCCCTCTCGTAGAAGCACCTTCTTCCCTCCTGCCCATATACTATCTTCATCTTCTTCACTTCAATCCAACTACATCTCAAGATCCCCTCTTCTTCCCGCCTCTCCTTCCTTTCCTCAAAGGCCACCGCTCTCTTTCCCGCCACTATTTCAATTTTATCTAACTTCACCTCTTCCTCCACCACATATCCCGGTGGTGTTTCCCTTTCAAGCCCCAATACCCACTTCCAGTATTTCACTTGAATCCTCTCTATTTGTTCTCTTTCTATCCATCCCCACACTTCTGCCCCGTATACCAATACACTTTTTACAAGTCTATCGAAGAGCCACATCCTTTTCCACATCCACCGTTCTCCCAAGCCCCATAACTGTCCCACAATTCCATTTCCTTTCCTTGCCAGCTCCCTTATCTGCGCATTGTCCTTGGTATCATAACTTATCCTGTATCCCAAATACGTCACCTCATCTAAACTTTCTATTTCTTCTTCCCCCCACTTCCATATCGCTCTCTTGCCCCTCCCTCTCTTCTTTTGAAATTCCACCATTTTTGTCTTCACTTCTAATCCGATTCTCTCCATATATTTCTTCACCACTCTTATCATGCTCCTCATTTCATTCTCCTCTCTCGCCACCACCACCATATCGTCGGCGTAAGCCAAAATCCATACCTTTTTTCTTCCTACCGCTATACCACCCCTTTGGTTCCTCCTCAACTCTTCCTCCATATCTCCTATATACATTGCAAAGAGACTGGGGATTAGCGGACAGCCCTGCCTCAACCCTTTCATTGTCAAGAACGGTTCACTAGTTTCATGGTCTTCTCTCCTCACACCTTCATCTTGTAGAAAAGCTTGAACTATTGAAGTTAACGTAAGAATGTAGCTTGTTCCCATCATGTTCACAAGGGCCTCTTAGCGTCTCCCTTTCTATCCACCACTCGCAAGCTGTTGTTTGCCACACTACGACTTTGGATTTGGACGCTTCCCAATATCCGGTTCTTCGTAGACGCCGGGAAACTACGCATGTGCCCTTATGGGTTTTTGGATCTTTTCCCTCAGTGGCGACACTCGGTGAATTTCAACGATTCCGCCACAATAGAGAGTGTGTTTAATTCTGTCTTGTATTCAGGTTCTAATTTTCTGGTTTCTTCCTCCGACAGCCTTTTCTTCAGATCTTCATGGACAACAGTTATTCTGAAGCCCGTTTCGAACTCAATGTGTTTCTGGTGTCTGTTTTGGTTCTAGTTGTATCTAACCTTCATGTAGTCACTTCCATAAGCAACTTTGGCGTGCGATGCGCTTAGTTACTTAGAAGTCCAAAGCTGTTCCAATTTAGGAGATGGAGAGTGTGGTTGTCTAAATCTTCGTACCTTGTGTCTCACCGCCATCTACTATTGACTAGCACATTACCCCAGTCCGACGCTTTGACACTTGGTTTGCTGAGGTTGTTTCCTCTTAGCCCAGGTGGTTAGGCCAACACTTCGCGGACCAACATGAGCACAGGTCCGTGCATGAATTTATTGACATGGTTGACGTACACCAAACACATGGTCGTGCCACGACGCGACAGGCGGGCAAAGTGGCCGATGCGCCATACTCTCTTTGATTGCTGTTCCTTTACGGTTTGGTTTATGATGATATCAGTTTCAGACAGGTATCTATGCGAAAATCATGGTGCTGTTCCCCAAAGATACAAAAAGCCGTTTTTGGGCAAAACCATTATACCATCATTGAAAAAATTGGCACATGAGTGCTTTTGGCTTTTTTCATAAGCGCGTAACTCTTCATAACAAAAGTTAAATTTGATGCACTTTACAGGACTTTATACCTTGTAACTTTTACCATTTTCGGACCAAAATCATACCTTTGCTTCAAAATACGAGAGCGGCAGTGATCAGTTCCAAAAATGTAATTGTCTCATTGAAGCAGCCTTTCACCATCACATGTGGTATTCTGTGAACAATCTTGGTCCATCGCGACAAACTCTTGTTTAAGTATGGGAGGTCTGAAGCAGTAACAGTTACTGGCCATGGTAACGGTGGGTACTCATCCGTCACGCGAGTTTGTTCACGAAAGGAGCTGTTCGCTCTCTTTTTTAGTCGCAAAAGCCACGACAGTGATCATTTCTCGTACCTCTATGACATTTTTGGTGCTCGACTTACAACAAAAATTCTGAATTTAACCTACCAAATTACGGTTCAAGTCATAAAGAGTGCCGACTTTTGCATAAAGACGTTATTTTGAACGTTGTGTACTAATTAGGTGTAAGTAATGGTAAAGACGATTCTTTAGTTAATGACCGCTATAAGTAAAGAAAAAAATTAGCATATTATGCTTGCGTTAGATTTATTACTTTGTTAGAACATTTCTGTATCAGTAATAAGGGTGTATGTTGGTTGGTATATTAATGAGATTGGCGGAAGTTGATTAAATGTGGGTCATTAATGGGCATATAATTATATTATTCTAATTGTGAATCTGACAGCCCACTTCTTTTACGATCAGATGATTTCATTAGCATTAATTGAATAATGTGGATAATAACAGGATGTTTTAATGTGTGCAATAGTTCGTCTAGAGAAGGGTTCATTTTTGTGTATAATGAAAATAAGTAGGTACCTGGAAAAATGTGTCGCGAAGTAATTAGGGTATAAAAATAAGCGAAGACGAATATTGCAAATTGTCATTACCGTACGATCGTCGAAACGGTGAAACGTCCCAAAGTTGTTAAAGCTGTCCGCTAGGGCAGCTTCCGGCGCTGCACACGCTATTAACCCGCCTACTTTTCATTATTGTCATTTATTATCAATTTAAACTCGCCAAGCGCAAAATGTTAATAACATACAATTTGTTATACATTTATTTTTTTGTAGACTAGTCTCGCGTGATGAGTACAAAACATATGTAGAAAAACCTGACGTAATAATAGGATATATTCAGTGGGTGAAACGAGGAAATTATTTCTAAATTGTTTCGTACGTTTTTAGTTTCTCACTTTTATTGATAATCGATCTTTTTATACGACCATTTTACGTATAAAAAAAAACGGCAACGGTTGTTATAGTCATTAAATCCCCGCCGGCCGTATATTACGCATACTAACGCATTTATGTGGTACCTACGAATGTAAAATTGGACCACTTAAGGACTTGGGTAATCTCAACTGCAAAAACGTGTGAGGTTAGCCTCCAAGCTAATATCACGTTATTTGGAAATGCACTTAACCTACATTGAGAAATGACCTAAAGCGGTGAATTTTAGAAACTGAAAGTTAAAATTTCGCAGACCGTAGCAATTCGCTACCAGAAGCTTGTGGAATAACCAACAGATGAGAATTTCGGCAGGCACATTTATTAACCGAGGGTTGTTAGTAGAGCGACATAAAATATACCTAAATTCTTGAGCGGCCACACAACCCTACAAACACTTTCACTGCGCTGTGACTAAAAAATCTCATCCCTTCACATCTTTTTTTCATCTTCTCATTTAAATTCAAAGCTGCTGGGTGCGTTACATCACAACGTCCTTTAATTCTATTGAAAATATTAGTTATAGGGATATTATATTTCCGTAAAGCCTCCCGATAGATACAATTATCGGTAACAACAGAAAACTCCCCAGGATGTTTACTTAATGCATCTATCACTTACACATTCTAATTTAAAAATTACCCTGCCTATTTGGCAACATAAGTATAAAAATAATACTTATGTACGCAGATGGTGAGGACGCAACTACCAACCAGTTACCCACATTTCCCTTCTACCTGTTCTGTCCTCAGTACCTAACAACTGCCTACACCTCCGACATAATTTCGCTTTTTCAGCAGATTCTATTACATTGCTGCCTTAAATTTCCAGTGGCTGTAATGTTTACAAATTGGATAAATCTACAGCGGGAAACATTTAAATTCAAATCCAACAGGTGCGTTACATCACACTGTCTAACACAAATATGTCGTTTTGGGCACTTCTGCTTATTCTGAATAAATGCCCGCGATCCTTCTAATGCAGTTTATAGTTTTTCTCAGAGTGTTTTCTTCAATTTGTGCACTCTTTCATGTTCCCTTCTTTTTTTGTATATTGGCATTGTTCTTCCTCCTATTTCGGTTGTTTCGTGCGCTCTTCGCCCTCACAATATCATTGTCCAAAACTGCCTCCTTAAATTTTATGATTTCGACTCTTATTTCATCCTCGCCTGTCTAGCTTTTCCAACGTTTGTTAATTACTTTCTCAAGTTCCTCTTCTTCCATTTGTGCCACTTCTGCTTCGATCCCTTTGCATTACTGTTCTTTTAAGAATTGTGCGCGGGTCGTTTCTTTATTTTTCTCCTTTCGACTTTTTGTACAACTTGTGTTTCAACTCCTTGTAGTGTTGTTAGTCTTACTCATTTTTGCTTTGTAGATACTTTTACCCTTTAATTTGGAATTGCATTTCTGGAGTCCACAGCTTGGTTTTGTTTCTGCATGTACTTTGTAACCTTTGTTGTTTCGCAACTTTCTTAATTATAATCCTTATTTATTCAAAAAACTTTCAAAAATAGGCAACAAATACCTGCACACGACCAATATAAAAGATTGATTTGAAAAAGAATGTAGATAAGGCTAGCTTCACACCTTCATCATAAATGTTGATTATTATGTACCTATATTAAAAACTGACAAACTTTAAAAAAATGCAGCAAACACCTCCATTCGACCAACAAACGATTGTTTGTAATAATTCTAAAATTTGAAAGTTGAAGGCTAACTTCACGCTTTAATTTATTATATTAATGTTGATTATTATGCAGATATATTAGAACCATCAAACTTTAAAAAAATGCAGCAAATACGACCAACAAACGATTCAAAGTAAAAAATTGTAAATTTTGAAAGTTGGGGGATAACTTCAAGCGTTCAATGTAATTTTTGATTATTATGAATGTTAAAGTCCCACAAACGTTAAGAAATAGCAACAAAAACACCTATAATGGACCAACAAACGATTCAAAGCAAAAAAATTGCAAATTTTGAAAGTTGGGGGATAACTTCAAGCGTTCAATGTAATTTTTGATTATTATGAATGTTAAAATCCGACAAACATTAAGAAATAGCAACAAAAACACCTATAATGGACCAACAAACGATTCAAAGCAATAAATTGCAAATTTTGAAAGTTGGGGGATAACTTCAAGCCTTAAATGTATTTTTGATTATTATGAATGTTAAAAACTGTCAACGAAACACCTACAATCGACCAACAAACGATTCAAAGCAAAAAATTGCAAATTTTGAAAGTTGGGGGATAACTTCAAACGTTAAATGTAATTGTTGATTATTATGAATGTTAAAAACCGACAAACGTTAAGAAATAGCAACAAAAACACCTACAATGGACCAACAAACGATTCAAAGCAAAAAATTGCAAATTTTGAAAGTTGGGGGATAACTTCAAGCCTTAAATGTATTTTTGATTATTATGAATGTTAAAAACTGTCAACGAAACACCTACAATCGACCAACAAACGATTCAAAGCAAAAAATTGCAAATTTTGAAAGTTGGGGGATAACTTCAAACGTTAAATGTAATTGTTGATTATTATGAATGTTAAAAACCGACAAACGTTAAGAAATAGCAACAAAAACACCTACAATGGACCAACAAACGATTCAAAGCAAAAAAATTGCAAATTGTGAAACTTGGGGGATAACTTTAAGCGTCAATGTAATTTTTGATTATTATGAATGTTAAAATCCGACAAACATTAAGAAATAGCAACAAAAACACCTATAATGGACCAACAAACGATTCAAAGCAAAAAATTGCAAATTTTGAAAGTTGGGGGATAACTTCGAGCGTTCAATGTAATTTTTGATTATTATGAATGTTAAAATCCGACAAACGTTAAGAAATAGCAACAAAAACACCTACAATGGACCAACAAACGATTCAAAGCAAAAAATTGCAAATTTTGAAAGTTGGGGGATAACTTCAAGCGTTCAATGTAATTTTTGATTATGATGAATGTTAAAATCCGACAAACGTTAAGAAATAGCAACAAAAACACCTACAATGGACCAACAAACGATTCAAAGCAAAAAAATTGCAAATTGTGAAACTTGGGGGATAACTTTAAGCGTCAATGTAATTTTTGATTATTATGAATGTTAAAATCCGACAAACATTAAGAAATAGCAACAAAAACACCTATAATGGACCAACAAACGATTCAAAGCAAAAAATAGCAAATTTTGAAAGTTGGGGGATAACTTCGAGCGTTCAATGTAATTTTTGATTATTATGAATGTTAAAATCCGACAAACGTTAAGAAATAGCAACAAAAACACCTACAATGGACCAACAAACGATTCAAAGCAAAAAATTGCAAATTTTGAAAGTTGGGGGATAACTTCAAGCGTTCAATGTAATTTTTGATAATGATGAATGTTAAAATCCGACAAACGTTAAGAAATAGCAACAAAAACACCTACAATGGACCAACAAACGATTCAAAGCAAAAAATTGCAAATTTTGAAAGTTGGGGGATAACTTCAAGCGTTCAATGTAATTTTTGATTATTATGAATGTTAAAAACCCACAAACGTTAAGAAATAGCAACAAAAACACCTATAATGGACCAACAAACGATTCAAAGCAAAAAATTGTAAATTTTGAAAGTTAGTGGATAACTTCAACCCTTAAATGTAATTTTTGATTATTATGAATGTTATAAACTGGCAACGAAACACCTACAATCGACCAACAAACGATTCAAAGTAAAAAATTTCAAATTTTCAAAGTTGAGGGATAACTACAAGCGTTAAATGTTATTTTTAATTAAAAAAAGGAAAAATCGTAGATTTTGAAAGTTGGGAGATAACTTCAACCCTTAAATGTAATTTTTGATTATTATGAATGTTATAAACTGGCAACGAAACACCTATAATCGACCAACAAACGATTCAAAGTAAAAATTTCAAATTTTGAAAGTTGAGGGATAACTTCAAGCGTTAAATGTAATTTTTAATTAAAAAAAGTAAAAAATCGTAGATTTTGAAAGTTGGGGGATAACTTCAACCCTTAAATGTAATTTTTGATTATTATGAATGTTAAAAACTGGCAACGAAACACCTATAATCGACCAACAAACGATTCAAAGTAAAAAATTTCAAATTTTGAAAATTGAGGGATAACTTCAAGCGTTAAATGTAATTTTTAATTAAAAAAAGTAAAAAATCGTAGATTTTGAAAGTTGGGAGATAACTTTAACTCTTAAATGTAATTTTTGATTATTATGAATGTTATAAACTGGCAACGAAACACCTACAATCGACCAACAAACGATTCAAAGTAAAAAATTTCAAATTTTCAAAGTTGAGGGATAACTTCAAGCGTTAAATGTAATTTTTAATTAAGAAAAGTAAAAAATCGTAGATTTTGAAAGTTGGGGGATAACTTCAACCCTTAAATGTAATTTTTGATTATTATGAATGTTAAAAACTGGCAACGAAACACCTATAATCGACCAACAAACGATTCAAAGTAAAAAATTTCAAATTTTGAAAGTTGAGGGATAACTTCAACCCTTAAATGTAATTTTTGATTATTATGAATGTTAAAAACTGGCAACGAAACACCTATAATCGACCAACAAACGATTCAAAGTAAAAATTTCAAATTTTGAAAGTTGAGGGATAACTTCAAGCGTTAAATGTAATTTTTAATTAAAAAAAGTAAAAAATCGTAGATTTTGAAAGTTGGGGGATAACTTCAACCCTTAAATGTAATTTTTGATTATTATGAATGTTAAAAACTGGCAACGAAACACCTATAATCGACCAACAAACGATTCAAAGTAAAAAATTTCAAATTTTGAAAATTGAGGGATAACTTCAAGCGTTAAATGTAATTTTTAATTAAAAAAAGTAAAAAATCGTAGATTTTGAAAGTTGGGAGATAACTTCAACTCTTAAATGTAATTTTTGATTATTATGAATGTTATAAACTGGCAACGAAACACCTACAATCGACCAACAAACGATTCAAAGTAAAAAATTTCAAATTTTCAAAGTTGAGGGATAACTTCAAGCGTTAAATGTAATTTTTAATTAAGAAAAGTAAAAAATCGTAGATTTTGAAAGTTGGGGGATAACTTCAACCCTTAAATGTAATTTTTGATTATTATGAATGTTAAAAACTGGCAACGAAACACCTATAATCGACCAACAAACGATTCAAAGTAAAAAATTTCAAATTTTGAAAGTTGAGGGATAACTTCAACCCTTAAATGTAATTTTTGATTATTATGAATGTTAAAAACTGGCAACGAAACACCTATAATCGACCAACAAACGATTCAAAGTAAAAAAATTCAAATTTTGAAAGTTGAGGGATAACTTCAAGCGTTAAATGTAATTTTTAATAAAAAAAATAAAAAATCGTAGATTTTGAAAGTTGGGGGATAACTTCAACCCTTAAATGTAATTTTTGATTATTATGAATGTTATAAACTGGCAACGAAACACCTACAATCGACCAACAAACGATTCAAAGTAAAAAATTTCAAATTTTCAAAGTTGAGGGATAACTACAAGCGTTAAATGTTATTTTTAATTAAAAAAAGGAAAAATCGTAGATTTTGAAAGTTGGGAGATAACTTCAACCCTTAAATGTAATTTTTGATTATTATGAATGTTATAAACTGGCAACGAAACACCTATAATCGACCAACAAACGATTCAAAGTAAAAATTTCAAATTTTGAAAGTTGAGGGATAACTTCAAGCGTTAAATGTAATTTTTAATTAAAAAAAGTAAAAAATCGTAGATTTTGAAAGTTGGGGGATAACTTCAACCCTTAAATGTAATTTTTGATTATTATGAATGTTAAAAACTGGCAACGAAACACCTATAATCGACCAACAAACGATTCAAAGTAAAAAATTTCAAATTTTGAAAATTGAGGGATAACTTCAAGCGTTAAATGTAATTTTTAATTAAAAAAAGTAAAAAATCGTAGATTTTGAAAGTTGGGAGATAACTTCAACTCTTAAATGTAATTTTTGATTATTATGAATGTTATAAACTGGCAACGAAACACCTACAATCGACCAACAAACGATTCAAAGTAAAAAATTTCAAATTTTCAAAGTTGAGGGATAACTTCAAGCGTTAAATGTAATTTTTAATTAAGAAAAGTAAAAAATCGTAGATTTTGAAAGTTGGGGGATAACTTCAACCCTTAAATGTAATTTTTGATTATTATGAATGTTAAAAACTGGCAACGAAACACCTATAATCGACCAACAAACGATTCAAAGTAAAAAATTTCAAATTTTGAAAGTTGAGGGATAACTTCAACCCTTAAATGTAATTTTTGATTATTATGAATGTTAAAAACTGGCAACGAAACACCTATAATCGACCAACAAACGATTCAAAGTAAAAAAATTCAAATTTTGAAAGTTGAGGGATAACTTCAAGCGTTAAATGTAATTTTTAATTAAAAAAAGTAAAAAATCGTAGATTTTGAAAGTTGGGGGATAACTTCAACCCTTAAATGTAATTTTTGATTATTATGAATGTTAAAAACTGGCAACGAAACACCTATAATCGACCAACAAACGATTCAAAGTAAAAAATTTCAAATTTTGAAAGTTGAGGGATAACTTCAAGCGTTAAATGTAATTTTTAATTAAAAAAAGTAAAAAATCGTGGATTTTGAAAGTTGGGGGATAACTTCAACCCTTAAATGTAATTTTTGATTATTATGAATGTTAAAAACTGGCAACGAAACACCTATAATCGACCAACAAACGATTCAAAGTAAAAAATTTCAAATTTTGAAAGTTGGGGGATAACTTCAAGCGTTAAATGTAATTTTTAATTATTATGAATGTTAAAAACCCACAAACGTTAAGAAATAGCAACAAAAACACCTATAATGGACCAACAAACGATTCAAAGTAAAAAATTGTAAATTTTGAAAGTTGGAGGATAACTTCAACCCTTAAATGTATTTTTGATTAAAAAAAGTAAAAAATCGTAGATTTTGAAAGTTGGGAGATAACTTCAACCCTTAAATGTATTTTTGATTATTATAAATGTTAAAAACTGGCAACGAAACACCTACAATCGACCAACAAACGATTCAAAGTAAAAAATTTCAAATTTTGAAAGTTGAGGGATAACTTCAAGCGTTATATGTAATTTTTAATTAAAAAAAATAAAAAATTGTAGATTTTGAAAGTTGGGGGATAACTTCAACCCTTAAATGTAATTTTTGATTATTATGAATGTTAAAAACTGTCAACGAAACACCTACAATCGACCAACAAACGATTCAAAGTAAAAAATTGTAAATTTTGAAAGTTGGGGGATAACTTCAAGCGTTAAATGTAATTTTTAATTATTATGAATGTTAAAAACCCACAAACGTTAAGAAATAGCAACAAAAACACCTATAATGGACCAACAAACGATTCAAAGTAAAAAATTGTAAATTTTGAAAGTTGGAGGATAACTTCAACCCTTAAATGTATTTTTGATTATTATGAATGTTAAAAACTGTCAACGAAACGCCTACAATCGACCAACAAACGATTCAAAGTAAAAAATTGTAAATTTTGAAAGTTGGGGGATAACTTCAAGCGTTAAATGTAATTTTTGATTATTATGAATGTTAAAAACCCACAAACGTTAAGAAATAGCAACAAAAACACCTATAATGGACCAACAAACGATTCAAAGTAAAAAATTGTAAATGTTGAAAGTTGGAGGATAACTTCAACCCTTAAATGTATTTTTGATTATTATGAATGTTAAAAACTGTCAACGAAACGCCTACAATCGACCAACAAACGATTCAAAGTAAAAAATTGTAAATTTTGAAAGTTGGGGGATAACTTCAAGCGTTAAATGTAATTTTTGGTTATTATGAATGTTAAAAACCGACAAACGTTAAGAAATAGCAACAAAAACAACTATAATGGACCAACAAACGATTCAAAGTAAAAAATTGTAAATTTTGAAAGTTGGAGGATAACTTCAACCCTTAAATGTATTTTTGATTATTATGAATGTTAAAAACTGTCAACGAAACACCTACAACCAACCAACAAACGATTCAAAGTAAAAAATTGTACATTTTGAAAGTTGGGGGATAACTTCAAGCGTTAAATGTAATTTTTGATTATTATGAATGTTAAAAACCCACAAACGTTAAGAAATAGCAACAAAAACACCTATAATGGACCAACAAAAGATTCAACGTAAAAAATTGTAAATTTTGAAATTTGGGGGATAACTTCAACCGTTAAATGTAATTTTTGATTATTATGAATATTAAAAACTGGCAACGAAACACCTAAAATCGACCCACAACCACAAACGATTGAAAATTAAAGAATTGTAAATTTTGAAAGTTGGAGACTAACTTCACGGCCTTAATTGTAATTCTTGGCAAACGTCAATAAAGGAAGGAAATTATAAATTTTGAAATGTCGATATGGTTCATGTGTAAAAAAGACACTTAAAAATTGATCAAACCGCTGTACAGAATCTGTGCAGTCGCTATGGCAATTGTAATAAAAAAAAATTTTTGGAAAGTTGCACATGAGACTTCCCTCGTATTCACTTTTTTCAAAAAATAAGTACCTATAATAGCACAATATAATATATTGCTGAATTCAGAAAAAAATACTCTTTTAAACTATATAAAAAAGCTGCAACTTTATCTTATAAAAAAAATGAGTGCCGCCATTTTAGCTTATACCGGAAGTGACCTCATGAAAGGTAATATTAGCATTTTCGCCCTTGGACCGAATGCAATCGATTGGCGAAAACCGCATTTCGATAACTTTAATATAGTTTTTGAGTATAGAGCGTTGCAAGGAAATGTGTACGGACAGACTACAGACGACAGACGGAATTTTTTTCCATTTTTTGAATCTACGTATTCAGAAACGCAAACATATGTAAAAATTTGCATAGGTCAATTTTTTTTTGGAACACTAATACAATTTTAGGTTTGGCGGAGAAATGTTGCAGCAAGTTTATAATTTTTGATCAAGCGTGATCACAAAAAAGTATTGCTTCCCTTTTTGTTTTAATAATCATTTGTCAGTGGTTTACATTTTTTCATATAGGTACAAAATTATTATTATTATTATATGAAAAAAGGTAAACCACTGACAAATGATTAGGTATTAAAACAAAAAGGGAAGCAATACTTTTTTTGTGATCACGCTTGATCAAAAATTATAAACTTGCTGCAACATTCCTCCGCCAAACCTAAAATCATAAAAACAGCAAGAGTGTACCTACACAACTAAAACTAATACAATGTTTCCCTTTTACTTCGTACTCGGGAAGTAAAAATGTAATGTAATGTCAAACAAAATAGAAAGAAGTTGTAGTTTTCTTGTTGTAAAAATTTAATAATGGCAGAGCTGTCGAGGACTAAAAATTTTGAAATTTCAAAAGATTAACGCAAATGCTTGATTTGAATAAAATCAATTTTCACAAAGAAAAAAAAATAATTCAGAGCAGAAACTTACACGAGAAGTGATGTATATAGAGCTATTTTAGCAAAGATTTATCATCCCACACAAACGGACCCTATTGTACGAAATTGCCTTTCGGACAACTGTGTCCGTCGGTCCATGCAAACACGTATTTATCGTACTTCCTTCACGTCATATCTCGTCCATCTTCTCCCTTTTATAGGAAAAAGCAATTCGTACATATTTGCTCACGTAACTCTCTAAGTAGGTACGTCGAAATATCTCGTTGATATTACGCCATAAAAACATCCATTTGCGGTCCTCGTCCTCTCTCACTCCTTTTCGTCAATCGTAACTGCGGCGCTACACAGACGGAGAGAGAATTGTTGTGTGTAAATATTGTAGAAAATTCGAGGACAATACGGATGTTGGACCGGACGAGCAATTTGCTAAAACGATCTACAGCATCTAGTGGAGAAACGGCGAATCATTTGTATTATTGAAGAAATAAAAGAAAAAAAAAATCAAACCCCCGCGTGCTCTTGTTTCCAACCCTCTCGCATACCTTTTAGATATCTATTAATCGGAGGAATCTTGGAATGGCGTGAAATAAAATAATTCTAGTACAACTTTAAAAAAAAATGCAACCTGTTCGCTATTAGAGGACAGGTTAGAGGATGAAACCATCTTTTATCTATATTTCGTGAAGGAAATTGAAAGATCGAAAGAGAGGATAGAATATAGGATAGATAGGACATCAGATCGTCTTCCAGTCACTTAATTTATACGGCATGTTTACATATGTCGAAAGGAACGGGCGCATTTTAATTGTCGGCATCTGACAGTCAAAGCAGTCGCAGCATGCCATGCTCGAGCGTGGCGCCACCATGAAAAAAAGTGGACGAAACGCGAACTCGACAAAACGACCACCAAGACTTTAAGCATCACAAGTATTATCCGATTGTGACTCCTTTTTTATTTTTATACTTAGGTAGGTATTGCCATTCGGAAATTTTACGTAACCGCAACAAATTATTAATAATTTATTAGTTCTACGCATACAACTAATTAATGTTATTGTATGTACTACTAATATGGCGAACAAAATAGATGACGAACGTAATGAAATATGATCAAAAATAAATCTAAGCGACGTGATTTGTGTGTAAATGAATTGTGTTTTACGTGCAAAATGTTTTATGTGTCAACCGAGCAAAAATTTTCCCACATCTTTTACGTTATACAATTAAATGTAACCATAAACTATCGCGTGCATCTGTCGTTGTTAGCGTGAGCCTTTCAAGAAAGATTTGTATAAAATTATGCGTTTATTACATTAACTTTATCCTTTATCTGCGTTCAACAATCTGTACGTTGCGGGCATGACCAATAACGCGTGTAAAATCAGGAAATGTGCAATACCCGTACGGGTGTTTCCGAAAGGACTTTTTCTCCTTAAAACACTAATTAATCAACTTTAAATTACGATAATTGGCCAAAAACCTCCAACAATAAAAGACCACTAGAAATCGTAATATTTTCAGAATTTTAAAAAAACCGTCGAAATTGCAATTGTTAATAAATTAAGTTAACGGTTGAAGAGGGGGGGGGGGGTGTAACTCAAAAAAAGGTTTGCTGCCGTGGCCTTTTTAATAAATAAATCAACGTATTTTCAAATTCAATTAATAGCCTATTTTCAGTTAACATTTATAATGAAGGCGTGAAGTTAGCCTCCAACTTTCAAAATTTACAATTTTTTTACTTTGAATCGTTTGTTGGTCGATTGTTGTCGTTGTCGTTGCCAGTTTTTAACATTCATAATAATAATCAAAAATTAAGGGGTGAAGTTATTCCCCAACATTTAAAATTTACAACTGGTCGTATTTCCTGCATTTTTTTAAAGTTTGATGGTTCTAATATATACCTACATAATAATCAACATTAATATAACAAATTATATTAAGGCGTGAAGTTAGCCTCCAAGTTTCAAATTTTAGAATTTTTTGGTCGAATGGAGGTGCTTGTTGCATCTTTAACGTTTATCGGTATTTAACATTCATAATAATCAATATTTTTACATTTAAGGCGCGAAGTTATCCCCCAGCTTTGAAAATTCTTCAATTTTTTTGTTTTAAATCGTTTGTTGGTCGATTATTTGCACGTGTGTGTTTCGATTTTTTAACGTTTGTCGGTTTTTAACATTCATAATAATCAACACACGCCCCCAACAATTTTTTAACAAGGAATCGTTTGTTGGTCGTTTGTAACCATTTATTGCCAGTTTTTAACATTCATAGTTATCAACGCAATTACAATTATTAAGGTCTAAAGTTATCCCCTAACCTTCAATTTTTTTGAAAAATTAATCTAAGTTTTTTAGAAAATCGACAATATCTCAAGTAATTGCAGATAATAGCATAGCAACATCGTAAATGCACAGTTTATAAGTGAGACGCTGCGAATAAAGTTTTTCCGGACATCTAATTACAGAAAGGGTATCTGTCTGTCTGTCTGTTTGAAATTGTTCTTGTTTACAGCCAGATACAATATGTCCGTTAAGCTAAGAACACGTGATAGAGTCCTTAAGGGCAATGTTCACAGATTGGGAACGTTTTGATTCAAATTACGCTTTGATATCAAGATGGACGTTAGTAAACTGTATAACTGAAACTTTATGCAGCATTTTTTTCAAAATCGCTTAAGGTTTGTTATTATTACATCAGTATCCCCTGATAAAGCCTATGAAATTTGTAAAATGCGCTGAAGTTCGTTTTTGAGATTTTTATTAGTGCTTCGATAGTGCCTTTTAGTGCTTCAAAAAGTTTGCTAGCCAACTGGCAGCAGATCACGCGCTGGCTTAACTTTTCACCATCAACAAACTTTAGCTGATTCAAATTTTTAGTGCTTCGTTAGTACTTCTTAGCGTTTCAAACGTTTTATAAATAACTTTGTTAAGAACGAAGGAATGTTCCAGCCAAATCCACGCTAGTAAAAAATAAATAAACTTCTATTTTGTCTTAGCTGAGTTAGTGCCATTTGCGTCATTTTCGCATTAACGCAAAAATATCCCATCCTAAGATACAGTTAACTTAACGTCGGCAAAAAAAATGATAGACTGGTAATGAACTTACATCTTTTGTTAGTGCTTTGTTAGGCTCACATATGATGACATAAGGGAAAACATTTTCATTAAATTTTATAATTTAGTAGGGCTTTATTTTATTTAAAATAAATTGAATACGTCAATTTTGACTTTCAAAAACTTAAAATTGTTAAAATCCCGAAAATGATTATTCAGACTTCAAACGGTAATTTAAAATTTTCTTGATACATACAATAATATATAAAATGGAAACTACTTATACATAGTGTTATAATATTAATATCAACGTCGGTTTTGAGAGAGGGAATTATTTTAAAAAAGTATATTGGCTGAAACATATCATGCGGGATACTCCTTCGTTATTTAGAAAAAGTTGAAAGCACTAAATGGCACTAACGAAGCACTACTCAAAATGTAAGGTTATGTCATGCCAGCTAGGGTAAAGTTGGTCGCAAAATTTTGTGCTGTGTTTTTCATTGCTGACGAAGGCGTATCTAGAAAATTTCGCTGGCAAACTTTCTGAAGCACTAATAAAAACCTCACAAGTGAACGTTAGTGCTTGCAACTTTTTGCCAACTTGGCGAACCTTCATTAATGGAATGGTGAGCCGAAGTTTAGAATGCCTTTTGACGCGCAAATTGAAAAACGATCACCATGGTTGAAGGTTTCAGTTCGCTAGAAAGGCAACGTGTGTTTCAAATTTCCCAAGTTTCTGCATTCCTACCCAAAAGGGCGCAGAAAACAACTTTGCGGTGCGAATTTTTCTGCTGCTTTATCCCACGACGAAGGGTTCTTCCGCAGAAAGGTAGCTGGACGCAAAACAAGAGGAAAAAGACGTAACTACAGTTTTGAAAAATTCTTACCTTTTTCTCCTTCTTCTGAATACCTTTTTGTCCATACTGATAGCTGAAGTTTTGTGTTCTTGTCCGCGTACCCATTTCATCCATTCTTGCCTCTCTTCTCCTCTAGTTCTCGAATTTACTGCGCCCACGATTTACGTTTTTCTCTTTCTTCTGTATCCTTCTTGATTCAAATATACCTCTTACCATGTCTTCCTTGTATCACTTCCATTAAGGATTCATGTTGTAAGTAATTTTCGTCTACTGGCACACATTAGTGTTTGTGCCTTTTATACTCGTAATTTTGTCTTGTTATCTATCTTCTCTGCCTTTCTTCATTTGGTTCTATTTATTGGGTATTTGTAAACATTCCATTAGTTTTCTTCCCTGTTCTCTCTCCATTATTCGATATTGTTACACGCTTATCACAATCTTATCTGCAGCGATCTCCAGTTCTTTTAAAGTATCTCCATCCAAACTCAAAGGTTTTTTTCTCTAATTGAAGATACCCTGTAGTTCTATAATTGGGAAAATTAGTAGTCGAACTGTAAGTAGGTATAATAGAGAAGTTAAAATAAAAGAACAGGTGAATAATTTTACATGTAAAGGCACGTGCAAAGTTTGTTGATGCAACTTGCCAATTGGCGCGTATTCAATATTATCGTACTCATAATCTCATCCGTTAATTACTTTTTCATTATATAAATTTACGTGTATGAAGTTGTCAGATGTCATGCTTGAATATGCCTGAAATAGAAATTGTAATTAACAACGCGGTTGCTGTACGTTCGCAATTAACTGAAACAATTTTCCAGGCTACAAGCCGTGCCAAAAAAGTTTAAATAATAATAATCGTCATATTTTCAAAAAGAAAAGATTTCAGATAATGAACGCTTTGATTTTTATATTTTGTAATGTAATGTCTGTCTCGGACATGAATGAATCATTAGTTTTATCTACATAGAAATTATTTTTGAAATTTTCTCTTCTCGAAATGGTTTAATGAACTTAAAAGGTCTGTCAGTGGCAAGAAAAAGACATACCACAAACAATAATGGGTTATTTGTTGAGAGAATATTAAAAAAATACTCACTATTACCAGATCTTTTCAGTAACGATCCAGGTTTGCTGATTGGGCCACCAACAACAGTGCACCTGATGCCAGAAGGCCAAACACACACCCGCCTTTGCTCGAGTGCGCAAAATTCCTTTGGCTTTACGTTCAACATACGCTAAGGAAATAGACAAAAGAAAATCGCATCAGGATTCTACGAGAAAGTCAATACGCCAACCAGTGGATTGATTCAAGCGAGAAGGGCAGACTATGAAGCGGCCAATATTCCCAGCTATATGGGCAACGTCGTATGGAGGGACCTATTCACTACAAAACAACTTGAACGAGTTTCTACAACAGTATCGAAGAACTATCAGCACCGGACAATCACCATCAATGCTCTTCTTACGGACACGTTTGAATCTTGTTCGGCCTGTTGATACAAGAACGCAAGTAACTCATTCAACTCATCATTCCAAAAATTTGAAGCAGCTCAACCTCCTTGTTGAATTTGAGCAAAAAACCTTACACTTTCAATCTCCATACTAGATTTGCTTAATACTTCACTTGCCAGTTTCATGCTTAATTTTAAAACTTTCAATTTTCAACCTCCATGTTGAGTTTGACCTAAAAACCTTAGACCTTAAAGCACTTAATATTAATATGTAACCTTTCTCCTTCTTTAGACCTCCATGTTGAGTTTGAGCCAAAAACCTTAGACCTTAAGGTACAAACAGTAAAGTTTAAATATCAAAAATCAAAATTTGATACTTGAACCATTCAGTTCTCGATTTCCAATTTGACACTTAATCTTAATACATAACCTTTCACTTTCTTTAGGCCTCCATATTGAGTTTAAGTCAACAACTTTACACCTTATAGTACAAATAATAAACTTAAAGCATCACTAACCTAGAACCTTAAAACTCAACGCTCATTGTTCACTTGTCAATCTTAAAACATAAAATTTAAGCCTGAAAATCAAACGGCAAACTTTGAACTTTAAAACATTTAGTGCTCATTGGTCAATTTCACTTTAATTTTAACATTTCACATTTGACTTTCAACTTGCAACCTCCTTGTTGAATTTGAGTCAAAAACTTTACACTATCAAGTAGTAGATTTGCTTAACACCCAGCGTTCACTTGTTAATTTCATGTTTAATTTTAAAATGTAACCTTTTCACTTTCAATTCCCAACCTCCATGTTGAGTTTGACCCAAAAACTTTAGACCTTAAAGTACAAACAGTAAAGTTAAAACATCATAAGTTAAACCTTAACACCCAATGCTCACTTGTCAATTTCATGCTTAATTTTAAAATATAACCTCACTTTCAATTTTCAACCGCCATATTGAGTTTGAGCCAAAAAGCGTAGACCTTAAAGTACAAACAGTAAAGTTCGTAAGTGAAACCTTAAACCTTAACACACCCAATGTTATCTTGTCAATTTCATCACTGATTCTAATATTTTACCTCTGATCTTCAACCTTCATTCTCGATATTGATTTAAAGTTACACCCTTATACCTTACGGTACCAATTTTATATTTGAAGCACCAGAAATAAAACCACGAACCTTAAACGGTTAACATTCAACGCTCAACTTCAAGTTGCGCCACATTAATTTTACTGTTAACCCTTCACTTTCAATTGTCAACCTCCATGTTGAGTTTGACCCAAAAATCTTAGACCTTAAAGTACAAACAATAATGTTGAAGCATCATAAGTTAAACCTTAACACCCAATGCTCACTTGTCAATTTCATGTTTAATTTTAAAATATAACCTTTCACTTTCAATTTTCAACCGCCATATTGAGTTTGAGCCAAAAAGCGTAGACCTTAAAGTACAAACAGTAAAGTTCGTAAGTGAAACATTAAACCTTAACACACCCAATGTTATCTTGCCAATTTCATCACTGATTCTAATATTTTACCTCTGATCTTCAACTTTCATTCTCCATATTGATTTAAAGTTACACCCTTATACCTTACGGTACCAATTTTATACTTGAAGCACCAGAAATAAAACCAGGAACCTTAAACGTTAACATTCAACGCTCAACTTCAAGTTGAGCCACATTAATTTTAGTGTTAACCCTTCACCTTCAATTGTCAACCTCCATGTTGAGTTTGACCCAAAAACCTTAAACCTTAAAGTACAAGCAATAAAGTTGAAGCATCATAAGTTAAACCTTAACACCCAATGCTCACTTGTCAATTTCATGCTTAATTTTAAAATATAACCTTTCACTTTCAATTTTCAACCGCCATATTGAGTTTGAGCCAAAAAGCGTAGACCTTAAAGTACAAACAGTAAAGTTCGTAAGTGAAACATTAAACCTTAACACACCCAATGTTATCTTGCCAATTTCATCACTGATTCTAATATTTTACCTCTGATCTTCAACTTTCATTCTCCATATTGATTTAAAGTTACACCCTTATACCTTACGGTACCAATTTTATACTTGAAGCACCAGAAATAAAACCACGAACCTTAAACGGTTAACATTCAACGCTCAACTTCAAGTTGCGCCACATTAATTTTACTGTTAACCCTTCACTTTCAATTGTCAACCTCCATGTTGAGTTTGACCCAAAAACCTTAGACCTTAAAGTACAAACAATAAAGTTGAAGCATCATAAGTTAAACCTTAACACCCAATGCTCACTTGTCAATTTCATGTTTAATTTTAAAATATAATTTTTCACTTTCAATTTTCAACCGCCATATTGAGTTTGAGCCAAAAAGCGTAAACCTTAAAGTAGAAACAGTAAAGTTCGTAAGTGAAACCTTAAACCTTAACACACCCAATGCTAACTTGTCAATTTCATCATTGATTCTAATATTTTACCTCTGATCTTCAACCTTCATTCTCCATATTGATTTAAAGTTACACCTTTATACCTTACGGTACCAATTTTATACTTGAAGCACCAGAAATAAAACCATGAACCTTAAACGTTAACATTCAACGCTCAACTTCAAGTTGCGCCACATTAATTTTAGTGTTAACCCTTCACCTTCAATTGTCAACCTCCATGTTGAGTTTGACCCAATAAACTTAGACCTTAAAGTAAAAACAGTAAAGTTGAAGCATCATAAGTTAAACCTTAACACCCAATGCCCACTTGTCAATTTCACGCTTAATTTTAAAATATAACCTTTAACTTTCCATTTTCAAGCGCCATATTGAGTTTGAGCCAAAAAGCGTAGACCTTAAAGTACAAACAGTATAGTTCGTAAGTGAAACCTTAAACCTTAACACACCCAATGTTATCTTGTCAATTTCATCACTGATTCTAATATTTTACCTCTGACCTTCAACCTTCATTCTCCATATTGATTTAAAGTTACACCCTTATACCTTACGGTACCAATATTATACTTGAAGCACCAGAAATAAAACCATGAACCTTAAACGTTAACATTCAACGCTCAACTTCAAGTTGCGCCACATTAATTTTAGTGTTAACCCTTCACCTTCAATTGTCAACCAGAAATAAAACCATGAACCTTAAACGTTAACATTCAACGTTCAACTTCAAGTTGCGCCACATTAATTTTAGTGTTAACCCTTCACCTTCAATTGTCAACTTCCATGTTGAGTTTGACCCAAAAACCTTAGACCTTAACACCCAATGCTCACTTGTCAATTTCATGCTTGATTTTAAAATATAACCTTTCACTTACAATTTTCAACCGCCATATTGAGTTTGAGCCAAAAAGCGTAAACCTTAAAGTAGAAACAATAAAGTTCGTAAGTGAAACCTTAAACCTTAACACACCCAATGTTATCTTGTCAATTTCATCACTGATTCTAATATTTTACCTCTGACCTTCAACCTTCATTCTCCATATTGATTTAAAGTTACACCCTTATACCTTACGGTACCAATATTATACTTGAAGCACCAGAAATAAAACCATGAACCTTAAACGTTAACATTCAACGCTCAACTTCAAGTTGCGCCACATTAATTTTAGTGTTAACCCTTCACCTTCAATTGTCAACCAGAAATAAAACCATGAACCTTAAACGTTAACATTCAACGCTCAACTTCAAGTTGCGCCACATTAATTTTAGTGTTAACCCTTCACCTTCAATTGTCAACCTCCATGTTGAGTTTGACCCAAAAACCTTAGACCTTAAAGTACAAACAATAAAGTTGAAGCATCATAAGTTAAACCTTAACACCCAATGCTTACTTGTCAATTTCATGCTTAATTTTAAAATATAACCTTTCACTTTCAATTTTCAACCGCCATATTGATTTTGAGCCAAAAAGCGTAGACCTTAAAGTACAAACAGTAAAGTTCGTAAGTGAAACCTTAAACCTTAAAACCCAATGCTAACTTGTCAATAAATTTCATCACTGATTCTAATGTTTTACCTTTGATCTTCAACCTTCATTCTCCATATAGATTTAATGTTACACCCTTATACCTTACGGTACCAATTTTATACTTGAAGCACCAGAAATAAAACCATGAACCTTAAACGTTAACATTCAACGCTCAACTTCAAGTTGCGCCACATTAATTTTAGTGTTAACCCTTCACCTTCAATTGTCAACTTCCATGTTGAGTTTGACCCAAAAACCTTAGACCTTAACACCCAATGCTCACTTGTCAATTTCATGCTTCATTTTAAAATATAACCTTTCACTTTCAATTTTCAACCGCCATATTGAGTTTGAGCCAAAAAGCGTAAACCTTAAAGTAGAAACAGTAAAGTTCGTAAGTGAAACCTTAAACCTTAACACACCCAATGCTAACTTGTCAATTTCATCACTGATTCTAATATTTTACCTCTGATCTTCAACCTTCATTCTCCATATTGATTTAAAGTTACACCCTTACACCTTACGGTACCAATTTTATACTTGAAGCACCAGAAATAAAACCATGAACCTTAAACGTTAACATTCAACGCTCAACTTCAAGTTGAGCCACATTAATTTTAGTGTTAACCCTTCACCTTCAATTGTCAACCTCCATGTTGAGTTTGACCCAAAAACCTTAGACCTTAAAGTACAAGCAATAAAGTTGAAGCATCATAAGTTAAACCTTAACACCCAATGCTCACTTGTCAATTTCATGCTTAATTTTAAAATATAACCTTTCACTTTCAGTTTTCAACCGCCATATTGAGTTTCAGCCAAAAAGCGTAGACCTTAAAGTACAAACAGTAAAGTTGAAGCATCATAAGTTAAACCTTAACACCCAATGCTCACTTCTCAATTTCATGCTTAATTTTAAAATATAACCTTTCACTTTCAATTTTCAACCGCCATATTGAGCTTCAGCCAAAAAGCGTAGACCTTAAAGTACAAACAGTAAAGTTCGTAAGTGAAACCTTAAACCTTAACACCCAATGCTAACTTGTCAATTTCATCACTGATTCTAATATTTTACCTCTGATATTCAACCTTCATTCTCCATATTGAATTAAAGTTACACCCTTATACCTTCCGGTACCAATTTTATACTTAAACCTTAACTTCAAGTTGCGCCACATTAATTTTAATGTTAACTCTTCACCTTCTACTTTTGATCTTCGTATTGAGTTTGAGGCAAAATCCTTACACCTTAAAGTGCAAACTGTAAATTACGAGTCTGAGTGCTTTTTTATCAAGTTCAACCTTAACGTTCAGTTCTCGTTTTCCAATTTGGCACTTAATCTTAATACGTAACCTTTCACCTTCTTTAGACCTCCATATTGAGTTTGAATCAATAACTTTACACCTTATGGTACATATAATAAACTTAAAGCATCACAAATATTAACCTTGAACCTTAAAACTACACACTCATTGTTCACTTGTCAATCTTCTCAATTTTATGCCAGAGCCATAGATATGGGGGTGGAGTGAAAGGGAAGTGGTGCTAGAAAGGATGCAAGACTGGAGATGGGTGTTAGGCCTAGAAAGGCGACACCGAGATACATAGTACAGATGATGTAAAGGTGGAGAAGATTAGAGTGCAAGTTGGAAGGCTGGCGTTTAAGTATGAGGAATGGATAGATAGAGGAAGGGGAAGGAGGATAGGTACTGAAAAATTGTTGGAAGGAAAGAGGCTAGAATACGGACAAGAAGAAAGAAAGGGGTACTATCAGAGGGAGGTATACGCGAGAGGGGTGGAAAAGGGGAAGAGGGGAGGCGTTGAGAGGGGAGATAAGAACAAGAGAGATAGACGTGCAGAATCAGGAAGGGGGGGGGGGGAGTCGGTTGTTCCCAAAGACCATGCATTTCGATTATCTCATCTAGGGAAATTTAATGAAAATTTGACCAATACGCTACACAATAAGGATTATCGTTCTATAATTATATTGTTACGGTTGGCCCATTCCTAAATTGCTCTCTGACAACCTATAAGAGAATAACGAGTAAATTTTAGACAATGGGCGCCTTATCTTACTGAGTAAGTGTTACACTCCTCAACTCACGAATGGATATGGCAATACCATAATTGTCTTGCAGGAATTGTTTTATTTTTACTCCAATGATAGAATCCATTCCTAGTTGGGACAATGTTGCATTTAAGCTTACGTGTGTGAGGTCGGTACCTGCATTGTTCGCTAAATGTTCACGGCGTACTTTACCATGAGCATACATACCCAAAAACTTGACAACTTCGGCCATATTGTTTACGGGCGCCGAATCGGTTTCGTTTATATTAGGCGGCACACTACTCGTAACAATGCAGTCCTTTTGGGTCAGAAGTCTGTCCAATACTTTAAGGTAAACCGCAACTTTTTGCTTCACTGTTCCACCTAGGATTTCTTGGGTGCACGTTGTGCTATTTTCCAACACTCCAACCTAAGGTTAGTTTCAAGGATATAACATACACATTCGACGACTCACATCGGCTATTGCACCCCACTGAATTGCAATTGCTGGATAACCCTCCTCTTTTCGAATTTCACAAATTCGTTCCATAATCGAATTTGCCATACCGTAACTGGTCTGACCGACGTTTCCCTTTCCACAAGTGAGTGAAGAGAATACGACAAAATACCTAGAAAGAATGATGCTATTTCTTTAATAGAAGCCAAGTTACCTCAAATGCGTGCAGAATCTCCGAGTAACGATGTCCAAATTCTTGGTAACGAGTGCTTTCGGTCCAAACGATAAGAGAAACCTCTCAGCGGTTTGATTTTCAAAAAGCGCGTCATTAAGTACTATGGCCAAATTAAAAATTGCCTCGATCGGACCCAATTTACCGGACTCGTTGATAAGATCCTCGCATCCTTCTAAGCTTAGAAGATTTTGCCGTGCTATGACAACTCTAACTTCATTCTCCCTCCAAAATCTAGACAATTTCAAAATTAACGCGAAGCGGACATTTTCTCACTTACTCGACTTTGAAATTTTGGTAATCCGTGAGAGTATTGCGAGTGGAAACGATGACCAGTTTTCTGGCACCACGATTAACTAACCAATCGGCCAACTCCAAACCAAATCCTCCAAGTCCACCTACTAGTATATACACCTTACTGGAGTTGCAGTAGAACCTAAAGAGGTGAGGGTTAGCGTGATGATTTTGTGATTCAGTTACCTTGGAGAAGCATGCAAAGCACTGTTCATTTGCGTTTTTTCGTCTCTCAACTTGATAACAACTTTGCCAATGTGAGTACCACCCGTCATGTAGCTAAGAGCGTCTTCTACCTTACTCTTTTCGAAGATTTGACTATGGATTGGCTTTACGTATCCAATTTGAATACCTTCACCAAGGTATTTGTGCAAACTTTTTTTAACACTGTTCTGGGCACAAAATACGCTGTCCATATTCACGCAAAAAAATGTGCGAGATTTTGAAATGCAACTGAAGTCTAAGTATTGATTCTTGGCTACGTTGATCCTACCCATTTCTAAAAGGATACCTCCACGTGAAAGACAAAGCGCACTCGTTTGTAGTTTTCTTATCGACAAAGAATTCAGTACGATATCAACACCCTTTCCGCCAGTTTTTTTCATAATAAATTGTTGAAATCTGGAATCACGGGAGTTGCCAATATGGTCGTCTGAAATTGTTACATGGTGATTGGGAGGACCAAGGGCAACTAATTACCTGGTAAATTTGGAAAGTATCCAGATAGAACCTCTTTTTTCTTTAAGGAACCGACTGTGGCAAATACCGTACAATTGTAGCCCAATGCGATATTTATTGCCGATTGTCCTACACCTCCAGCACCCGCATGTATCAATACGCTTTGTCCCTTTTTCAATTTTGCAACCTAACCCACCTTTCAGATGAACCACATACACGTAAAACAAGACTTACCATGACTAGAGCATATAGCGCACTGCAGTATGTTAAAGGTATCGTTGCGGCCTCCTCTAAACTCCAATGGTCGGGTATTTTCCAAGTTAGGGATTGGTCAGTGGGAAGGGTGTTAAATAACGCACCCCTTCTTGCAATACCCATCACTCTCTCACATCTAGGAACAGTTAACAACTACAAAGTGATTCAGTGTTGGCTCACCTTGAATTTATGCCAGAAAACTCAAGCCCCAACTCAACTTCATTCGATTTGCTCTTACTAGGTAATCTGCCCGTGGTAAGAAGTACATCGTTGTAGCTTAAGCCCACGTAATGCACCTAAATTGATTAACTTCGTTTAGTAATTGAGATCTGTTAGACAATTCAAACCTCAGCTGCAGGTAACTCATGAGGGATCGTCGGAGCTTGAACCCAACGGAAACTTGAAAGGTTACCCTTCTCGACTATACCGCTTGCACGGTCACATTCCTCATTATTGTCATTCAAAGGGAAGAGTACGTAAGTACCCCACGTACCATCTTTCCAAATATTCATAAGTAGTCGCTTTCGTAGCTGATTTTTGTAGAAACCTTCGTCCATACCAAAGTTTGGGCCATCATCCATGAGATAAACGCAAGAAATCGACTGATTTTGATACTCTACCTTTAAAGTGTTAATTAATCCCAAAACACCGTTCGTTGGGTCGTCCTTTGCGACTAGGAGGATGTTTTCGTTAGCGGTGATTGAAGCTTGCAGTTCCGAAAACCACTCGAAATCGCTTGCCACAGAGATAACCCTTTGCGATTGGAGGGAGCCAATTTTTCGCAAAAGGTGAATGGATCCCTCATCGGTTTGCTGAACTGAAACAAGAACCGATTCCTCCATGTCAAGTGAACAACCCACGTGGTTTTTTAACAAGATGAAAGCTCCTTCCTTCAGCTTTGCTAGGATCGTTTTTACCACCTAAAATTTATGCGTGAGCGAGACATTAGATTAATATAATTTCACCGAAATTTTGGAAGAAGCAGTTAATACTAAGTCTGTGTCCCCTTTGATGTCGTTGGTGAGGGTGGTGCTGTTTTTTACCAGAGATTTGTTCAGTAGGAGCGATATCTGGGATCCCATATCCCTTTCTTTGGATTCAGAAGGTATCTCAACAACCCTTAGATAAGCCGATCGGATGTTATCTGTGACGATTCTAATAATGACACGAAGTGCTTCATCGTGTGTAAGTCGACCGACGTATGGAACAAACTTGTAAGTCTCTAAGGTCGGCCGTTGCAAAGACGTCTTCATGAGGATAGGTGTGTGAGACACACCCCTGATTTCGACTTGGGGCGATCTAAAATGGCGACGTCAAAGAGTTTAAAAAACATTTTGATCGGGTACTTGACTATATTGCAGTCGAGGTCACTGTAAACGAACTCACTTCTGTTCGGCTCAATGAGGGGGTTAATGCTTAGTTGATCAATCGAGGTTACGACCAATTGTCCTTGCGTGCAATCTTTGACATGACTTACGGATAATATATGATCAAGGAAGGTGATCCAATTACCATTCCACTTTACCAGAGCCTTCGTACCTTTACAATCAATTTCTTCTATTCCACGAAATTCACCCCTGAGAATAATTTTAGATGTGATTTCACAATACCTACAGGGTGTCTCACGGTGACCACCCATTAGAATATTTCGGAGACTACTACTCAGATCTCAATTTTGAAAATTTTGGCAAAATTTTATCAATTATCATTTCATCAAATTTTCCTATTCCTAAAATTAACCGTTTCCGAAGATGTTTAATTTTCTTTTCAAAAAATTAAAATAAACAATATCTAGGGTAAACCAAGAAAGATAAAGGAATTATATTCACACAAAAAATAGCTATTGAATTCACACTCAGAATTCAGCATAGCTAGCATAGGAAATGCATTTTAAATGGGAGAAAGCCGGGCAACGTTGCTTTCAGTGCCATATTAGTGACAGGGTCCGCTCGCACTTTAATCAAATTATATTTGAATATTTGCAAACAATATTAATAAATAAAAGATAAAAAATACCTTTGATTTTTGTATAAATTGTAGTAATAAAAATAAAATGCATTGTTTATTAACTAGATTATTGTTCATAAATAACGTTAAAGAAAGTTAGATCCGAGCGGCGCAGTTTAGTTAAGGCCACACCTCATTCCTGATCGGTCCAGCCATGCTGCGTAAGGCAACCTCCGTAAGGTCCGATACTGAATTCTCGGTGTGAACAGTACAATAGACGCCTAAGTTTCCCCTCCATACTTTCAAAGTGGTTTAATTGCATACAGGGTGGTGGAAACTTAATACCGAGTTTAGTTAATTTCAAGTTGATTTTTTAAATGGAACGGTACCATCTCTTCTAGTTTTTAAGGTTCAACTGTTTTTTGTGCAATCAACTAACATCATTCAATATTGCTTGCGAAGATGACCGTGAAATTCTTACCCGAACTTTAAAACAAACTCAGCATGAAATTTCCACCACCCTGTATGCAATTGAACCACTTTGAAAGATTGGCTGGGAAGGTTAGGGGTCTAGCTATCTCTTGTGCGAATATGGTTCCGTTATCTTTTTTGCTGGAGAATTCACATGGTTTCAAGCTAGATAAGATACTTAAAATTAAATATATCGGAAACGATTAATTTTAGGAATAGGAAAACTTGATAAATAATATATAGTGTGTTACCTTTAAAATAACAAAGTTGGCGGGAAAACCGGAAGTGTTACGTATTTTATTTGAGGAGGTCATACCCGAAAACCCTATTGTTAAAACTCAGAACTAAAGTAGTCTGTGAAATATTCTAATGGGTGATCACAGTGAGACATCCTGTATATATCTCGTGATGTTACCTGTATATATAGTTATGTAAAGCCAGATACTTGTAAAGTGAGTTGAGTTTGAGAGGGTTTATGATTTCTGTAGGTACATTAATTGTTTGAAGGGGTTGATCGTAAAGTAAAACCGATGGTTGTATCGAACCACTAACGAGTAACTCGTTTGATTGAGATATCTGTAAATTAAGCATTGCCAATTGTTACTTGCCCAATGTTTCCGGTCCACGAAAATATTACCTCAAACCGTTTTGAAACTTTGGAAATTTGGACAGTCAGCTCAATATTGGAATCTTTGGCGATCACGACAGCTCTGTGCAGTCTAACATCTTTCAGGACCACCTTAGATTTTGACATTCCCATTTTCTGCGTTTCTGCGTATAGCTTCCACGCGAAATAGATATAAGCTGAAGATGGCAATAAGCTTGTACCTGAAATCACCACCAGTAAAGAGAAGGGGCTACTACATGCATTTCTCACCATCGCTTTCATCGCAACCATGATCCAACAAAAATGTGAACTCGTCATTGGCGTCAGTGGTACTGATGTCAAACATTTTCACTCCCATGCTCTGTTTGGTTGTGGGTGGAACCACATGCCAGCTGTTTTCATGATCCCATGTGATCAATGGTGATACAGCTGGCGCCTTTAATGGCCATTCCGTTGGATACATCTTGTCAATATTTGGACAAAAACCCACTTCGTAAAGTCTGAAAGGGAAATGATTAACATGCACATAGATGGAGAACCCACCGTCCAATTGCTGAGAGAAACGTCTGCATGTCGACTACGTTATGGGTGATGCCAGAAAAATGAAGAGAAATGTTCGATGATTCCCTCCAGATACTTTTGAACATATTACCCAGTATGTGTCGAGCCAACCTTTCACTGTGAGGTGATATATCGAGAATCACTTTTAATTGGTTGAGAAGAACAGTTTCTAGACCAAAAATAAGATTAATTTTGATACCTTCTCTTGTTCAATACCTTCATCTGTTGCAATAACACGAAAGAGCCTATCGGACCCTCGCGAATTAGCTAAAAATGGTAAAAACTGGCATACCATGGATAAACCTTGCTCAACTGTTATAGTTCCTTCGGCATAAGTGCCTGCTATAACACCACTCGACGTGCCAATCACGCACTCAATGGGGAGCTCCAAGTATTTCAAAGTTTCAATCAACGCAATTTGTGTGACGACCGAATTAAGGAGCATTACTTCCGTTTGGGAGATTGCAACACGTATGGTTGACAATATGGTGAACATTCTGTAAAAAGGGAGTTGTTCATGTAATGGATCGCATAGATGCAAGACCTTTCTACGGCTTCTTTAAATACTGGAATGTCGCTTAGTTCCGTCCCAAGCCCTACATCAGAAGGACCACCCAAAATGAGACGTAAACGGGACTTAACTTCGGTGCACCTTTTGTACGACTTAAAGGTTTCATCTTGGGAAATTACAACAAACCCCCTATAGTAAAACCCATCGATATCTTTCCTGAAAAAAGGGTGTAATAGTGGCCTTCATCCTTAAAAAAAAACATACCTGAAAACGTTCCTCAGTAAGCTGAAGTACCTTCTGTCTCGGCTACTCGATACACCGCTCAAAATCTTTTCTATACTTTCCTGCGTCCTGGCGCTGACGCAAACAATATCGTTTCCCAAACAGTTGCCCCCGTTGTATTCCCTTCCAAACCGTTTCAGCAGTATATGGGCATTAGTTCCACCAAAACCGGAGTTATTGACAGCTGAAATCACATTTTAAGCACAGTGAATAGTAAAGCAGAACCGTACCAGTAAATTGTTCACCTTCAAAACTTAACGTTTCCTTTACAATAGAAATTTTCCCATTATGCAATTCGGGCACGTCTCGTCTAATATTATTGCAATTGATTGTCGGTGGAATTTGGTTAGTTTCCATGGCCATAACAACCTTTATTAATGAGCAAAGCGCCGAAACCGATTCGGTGTGTCCAATGTTTGACTTGACAGATCCAATTAGTATCGGAAGTTCGCGATTATTACAAAAAATGGTTGCAATCGCTTTCATTTCTTCTGGATCTCCGGATTTGGTTCCTAAGCATGGAGCTACCGTCAGGAATTCGTCAGATGTACCTAGGCTTACCTGTCGAGTGTGCCTCCAGATAGTTAATCGCTAGTGGGTCGACATTCGCTTCGGTATAGAGATTCTTTAGGAGCTCAGTTTGAGATTTTCCAGATAGATGCGTTATACTTTCTTCTTTAAAGCCGTCAGAGTTGGTCCGTGCGTGGAGAACCTGCGAATTTAGTTATAACCCTCCATGGTCGAAAATATGTCGTACCTCCGCGTAAACTCTTTTGGAATCTTTTAGCTTTTGAAGTAAAATTATGGCGACTGCTTCAGCTCTTATGTATCCTTTGGCTTGCTCGTCAAGTATGTAGTTTTCTCCGGTCATATCCAAAACTTCCACCCTTTCATCATACGTACCTTATTATTGACGGTTTATGCTTATATACTGCACTTACCGCGAAGTCATGCTTAAGACGTCACAAGAAAGTACTAAGTTGACTCCTCCCACAATTGCACTATCACATCTTCCGGACATAATTGCGCTAAGCCCATGTTCCACTGCATATCCGGTACCACAACATGCTGTATCTAGGGTCACCGCAGGACCCTCCAATTGTAAACAATGACTGATCTTTTCTGCGAAAATACTCCTCAAACACCTAAAAATCTCAAGGGTGACCTCCTCCAGTAGGCTAATCAAATCGCATACCCTGTAACCCCGAAATGTGGCGAGTCAAGTTTTTTGTAGTACCAAAAATGTTCAGTCTCCTGAATATTTGCAGCTATAAAAACGCCGGTCCTGGAACCGACAATATCTGATGGATTTAATCCAGCATCGATTACGGCTTCAATTGCCACTTCAAGCAAAATTCGACAACCCGGATCTGACGCGTCGGCCTGATGTTGGTGAATACCAAAGAAACCGGAATCAAATTTGTCTCTTTCATTTAAACGACCAATTCGTAATGGGAGATCGTCTTTGATTTCCAGCCACTCCTTTGGAGTTTCGACTAACAAATCCCTTTTGTTTAAAAGACTCTCGAAGTATTCGGCGACATTATTGCAATTAGGAAAGCGGCCCGACATCCCTAAAAAGATTTGCATTTAAATCGTATACGTACCTACCTATGTGAATAACGTACCAGTGATGACCACTTCATCTCCTGAAGACTGATTTAAATATTCACTCATCTTCATCCAAGCCGTATGAAAATTGAGGACGAAATAACAAGAAGTTTTGGTTACATTCGTAAAAATAATTTTTAAAAGTACGACGTTTCCCGAATTTTAATAAAGTACAATAGCGCGATTTTTAAGTGAATTCCCTTCACCCGTAACCCTTATTAGCAAAACAATCGAGAAACTATAGTAGAGAATGCGTACCTATACAGGGTGACCCAGGGTGATTGGTCCATAACTTTTTTGCTATTCAAGATATCGACATGCGGTTTTTACCGCCAAGTAAGCACGCTTATACTGCACATTATAAAAATATTTTGATTATATAAAGAATCTTCCTATACAGGGTGGTAAACCAAAGTTATGGTTTTTTAAATGGGACACCCTGTATATTTCTATATCCCGTAATCACTGTGACCCTATTTTAGTTACATAGTTACTGTTAGTGGGTCAATTTGACCATACCTAAATATCTTTGTTTAATTACAATTTGTTGTTGATATAATGAAACAAAACAACGCATATTACAAGAACATAAGTTTATTTAATGAACAAGTACAATTTTTTGCTGGTATAACAAAACAAAACAACGCATATAACAAAAATTACTCTAATTAGAATTAATTGCGAGCATTGAGAACACACAGGTTCTTTAGCAAGAGATTTAAAAAAATTACTTCTTAATAATAAAAGATATTATTATTATTATTTTACTTTTTTTTATTTATTTTATTTTATTTATTTATTTTTTTCACTTTCTTCATCTTCCGCCTTGTTGAATCATTGTAGCGTAGTAGCCTCAAAGTTTCCATCGGTATATTTGGCCGTTTTCAAACAGCTAGGACGGCACTGTATATGGGTCAAATTGACCAAAAAAAGAATAATATATTTATAAATTTGTCAAAATGACAGCTACACTCCAGCTACTTTAACACTCGACTAACCTATAAGTACTTGATACACTGCTGAACGAAGCCTGCGCTGGTTCAAACAATACGCGGGTTATTCAAATATTAATAATGTATATGGTCAAATTGACCCACTAACAGTGGTTACGGGATATTATTAGTTTATAGATGAAAAAATGATGGCACTTTGTATAGGTCACTATGGGTCTCCGTTTCGGTGTTATTCAACGTTTTGTTCGAAAAAAGGCACATTTGATGGATCACTGCCCAGTAGGCCATTGATGATTTATTTCGACAAACTTGCCACAAAAAATTTTAGAATAACTTGAAATTTTAATAAATAGTCGACTTTTGGTCCATGTATGCACACATAATCAAAATATTTTTATAATGTGCATTATAAGTGTGCTTACTTGGGGGGTGAAAACCACATGTCGATATCTTGATTAGCAAAAAAGTTATGGACTAATCACACAGCCCTGGGTCACCCTGTATATTATCCTTGATTCTTATTGCGTCGTTGTTACTACTACTAGGAAATTATAACAATGGGACATTGGAACACCTACAAATGGTAAGGTCATGTCCTCAACCCAAATATTCAAATTTTCCCTGATATCTTATCACAATAATAAATAATTATTAATTCGATTGACTTGAATGAGATATGGAAGTGGTCCAAAATTTTTATCAATTTCTGCCAGAAATTACTATAATTACTGAAGGGCAAAGGGTTGAATTATTGTACCTACCCAAAAAACGAATCTCATTTTCTGTTTTTCGACTAGCAATATTTTCAAATTTCGGGAAGTTCACTTCTTTTGCGCATTATTTCTCGTTCATCCCGTCAATCCAAAAGCCTTAATCTGTAAGTCACGATGCAGTTCGCGAAAATATCTTAAAGCAGGACGCGCACTGAATCCGCTCAGCTCGACTCGGCACAGCTCAGCACAATCAGCATTCACGCCCGTCCGCGCACTGATTCAGTCCTTTCGGAACGTTTAGTCTTTATTTACAAAACGCATTGGCGTACAGTGATCTTCTCTTAATAATTTTAATTTCTGTTAAGGCCGATGCACCTACTGCACTGACTAAACTATTGAAAGCTATCCGCCCGTTCAGAAAAGTTGCTACCTCGAGCAATCTGTGCTGAGCTGAACTGAACGGAAAGGTCCGTACCGGTCCGAGCCGATTCAGTGCGCGGGACTTCATTTGTTCCCATGTATAGCAAAACTGCTGATTGTGTTGAGCTGTGCCGAGCCGAGCTGAGCGGATTCAGTGCGCGTCCTGCTTTAAGACAGTGTTCTTATTCGTGGGAAATATCAGCAGCAACAATTGTGCAAGGAGCAAGTCTTGAAAGAATCATTGTGTTATAAGTCTTCCAACGGGAAAGCACGTATCCAAAGTCAGTACATGAGTTACATAACTTCACAATGGTACCTGGAATGGTTCCAAATAACATCCAAGGAATGTTACCGTAAGTTTCGCGTAGTTCAGTTTTTGAAAATCTTTAGACGCTAAGTCCCGACCCGATCCTGCCCAATACCGATAATAATAAACATCAGATTTCGATACCACACAGGATTATTGGTACAAACCAGTTTTCTTGAACGACGCGAAGGTTCAGTTGAATGTATGCGGTGCACATTACGTTGTGCGTAAAATTGTAGCGTGTAAGTATGACAATCAGGTGAAGTGCTGTCAATAGATTCCTATTGTTTCTTAAGGATATTGTGAATCCGCTGACCATTTGCTCTAATCGAAAAATATAACAAAAATATAAATTTCAAAGGTATGTAGCCCTTGTCAGAGCTTTGACCTTTGATGAGTTTGCATTCATAGTCTCACACTCTGATAGTTTTATACTTTGGTGTACTCATACTCTCATACCCGCGCACTCTCAGAACAGCAGAAATGCCTCTGTAGTGGCTACTCCACCGGCTCGGCCCACGCCTAACGTCGATGGCCCCATACAGAAGAGGAGGAAACTGCTGTCATCAGTAACGACCTTAGTGCTCACTTATGGCATACCCATATGAGCTAACGCAATGAAAATTCATCAGCACCGCGTACCCGAAGACGCTATCAACGTTATCGCGGGTACTCGCTGAAGAGCGTAGGTTGGTGTGTCAGCAGAAGGGAACTATACCTAGACCCAAGCTATGCAAGGATCAAAACGAGAACAACTAGTCTTAACCAATGGCAGAGGATGTGGGATGTCTCTAACAAGGGAAGGTGGACACACCGACAAATTCCGATATAATAATAAATAATAAAACAAAATAATAATCCAATGCCCAAACTTCAGTGCCTCTCGCGCAATAGTCGAGGAACTGCTGACGACATGCATCACTCCGGACAACCTGGTGGGGTTGATGCTGAAGTCATGGAAAGCGGGATCGGTTTATGCTGCCACGGAACTTTTGTGGTCAAGGGTATCATTATTATTCATCAAATTCATTATTCACCATGTATTATGTATTATCTGTTATGATGTTTAATGCAAATAGCCAATGTCATTTAAATACAATAAACATTTCGACTAGTTTTGGAAGGCACGTAGGGGAATAAGTGTGGAACACAATGAAAAATTTAATTTAGCATCAAGTATTCTGGTTATTAATATTTGCGACTATCTTATAATAAATTAATAAAGACATTCCACGCTGTCCACTATAACAAATATTTTTGGATATGGGATACCTATTATAAGAAAATACCACTTTTAAGGCGCGATTCTCACTATACGTAACGTCACCGTCACGTTACCGTTCCGTTAGCAACCCAGCAAATATAAATATGTTGTAAGTAATGAACGTATTCATACTTGCCGTCACGGCTATCTTCCGTCGCGGTTCATTACTTACAACATATTTATATTTGCTGGGTTGGTAACGGAACGGTAACGTGACGGTGACGTTACGTATAGTGGGAATCGCGCTTAATCCAGATATCCTATTGTCAGTAATATCTAATATTCTTTTGGGAGCGCAAGGGAAGCCAAAATTGTATTAATGGACAAGGATATCCGCCTCTTGATTTTCCAGTAGGCAATATAAAGTTCATCTTCTCCAATGTAGTTCTACACCATTGATTGGCGTTAGCTTGGAGGAGTATTGGCCTAATATAGGGGCAATATTGTCCAACTGCCGCCAATATTGGGTAAATATATTATTGTAATATTATACAAATATTGGAAATACAATATTCAGTGAATATAAGAACAATATTTGCAATGTTTAGTAAATATTGCTATTTAATGTAAATTCAAATATTGTACACACAATAATGTACCAATATTGGGTGTACAATATTACTAAATATTGAAAATCGATATTTAAGTAATATAACATAAATATTTACAATATAAAGTCAATATTTATTTATCAATAAGATAACAATGCTGCGTTTTCAATATTACTGGATATTTAAAATAATTTATATTTAGGCAACATGAAAAAAATATTCACAAATAATAACGTTATGATATTTTCTCAAAATCCGCCGAATGTTAGTTTTCGCCGATTTAGAGATATCAAAATAATCAAAATATAATATGCACGCCTTTCTCCATATAGTGTTCAACTTTAAATTCGAAAATTATATAACGCTACGTAGCTCAATGGTATAATGGCTGACCTTCTAACCGGATAATCGATGGTTTGAGTCCTGCTTGAAGCAAAAGGGTTTTCGGCATCACCGATCTCCTCCTAGTCTGCACAAAGTGAATGGGGTTTCTGGTGGAGCGCCACCGGACCACATGGAGTCCTGCAGGTGCTGCGCAATGGGAAATGGTCCCTCGTAGCAGTTAGTGCTCCAGGTCACACCCACTTTATACTATTTTGGGACACATTACAAAACAATAATGGGCCAATATTGTATAAATATTTTCCCCAATATTGAAAGAATATAGTTTGGTAATATTTCGCCAATATGTAAAATTGTTCACATTTCAATGTTGGGACAATATTGTACATTCATATTCTACCAATATATTTACAATAAAATGCCAATATTACACCAATATTAAATGCTAAATGGGACGCGACGCAAAATAAGAAAGTTATAAGAGAAGACTTTAAAATGGCATAATGATTCCGCCAAAAGATCCGTCCTAACGACTATGAACAAAGTGGACAAAATTCAACGCGAGTCACCACTCGGAAAAACAAGATTCCATACAGGGTGTTAATTTGACCATTGTTAGAACGTTTTAGGGTAGCCAAGGGAACTGATAAGTCCTCATATTTGCCACTAAACTCAAAGTCGAAGATGCAGCAGCTTCTTAGAGATGCACACCGACAAACGCTAACAGATCCTGTCTGATCACCAGATCTTCCTCCGACTTTACTGATTTTTCATGCACCAGACCCTTCATGCGCCCCCACAAATATAAAGGGGATGTGATCCGCGATCCACTGCGACCAATTACACGTCGAGTGAACGTTTCATTTAAATATGGGGTACGGTTCCATCGTCTTCAATAAAATACAGTGGGCCGCGTTCTAATAAGTCAGTAACCTTCTTCCAACGATACCACCCCACATGTTGAACGGAAAGCTCTTTTGGTAACTTCTGGTCAACATGGTATGTGGATTCTCCTCGACCAACAAACAACCTCTTGCAAAATGCACTCGTCAGTAAATAAAAGATATTTGGTAAGGTCTTGTTCCACACAAACTTGAAGGAACCAACAGCGAAAGCCGACAGGTCACACGAATTAAGCTGTAATTCTTGAAGTAGCGATGGAGGAAGAAACTTTTCCTTAGATACTATCGCTGGTATGTTCATGAATTGCGTCCGTCAGGAAAACATTCTCTTTACAGACGATCCATCGTTACATTTATGTTCTCCTATAGAGCATGTTGGCATATTCTGTATATTCAGTAAACGTGCGGTTCATTCATTGTCCTCAATCCCCCTGAATCTACCCTTCACCATGGTTTCTAGGAGTTAATGCAATTATAGACCTACAGTTCTCCGGTGTGCCGCAGTTCTTACCCCCTTTTGGATCTGGAATTATGAAGGTAGCTTCCACGTGGGTGGATAGCTCTAACAAGTACGAGTATATCTAAATCTTGCTACTATTCTCTTCTTCTTCCCACTCAATCCTCCTCTTAGGTACTCCGACACTCCTTCTGTAATGATCTCACCATAAGCTTTGATTGTACCTCCCTTCCCTAATCCTTCTCCTCCTTTCTTGTCTTGTCCTCTCTTGTGGTCACCCCATCCTACTTCCATTCTCCTCTTCATCTCCTCCCTTGCATAACTCCATCTTTCATAGTATCCCTTCCTGTCCTCCTGTCCGTTTTCTATTCTTCCTCCCCTCACCTTCCTCCAGCCTTGCAGTATATACCTCATCACGAGTTCCCTGTCTGTATCTTTTTTTTCTATCCGACACGTTGTACCTCGGCGTCTCCCTTTCCAATACGGCTCTTGTAATGTTTGTGACATCTCTGGAGGTACCTAACTGTTGTTGTGTTCCTGTTTCATTTTTACTTCCGTGCCCAAAAATTCCCTAAAATAGTCCAGTCTAGTTTTGGGCGGTGTTTCCTTAGTACCGTCCCTTGTAGAAAGTGAGCTCCTCTTCCACACAGTTTGGTCATCACCAGAACTCCACGTGGAATAGACACGTGGCTGGATCCGCCTTACCCATATTTAGTGAAATCGTAGCACGTACAGATATGGGACTCATTTTTTTTAAAATAAAATCGAAGATGTTTCTTCACGTAAACTTGAGGGTTTCTTGCAGCATAACCACAGACTATCGAACTGTGTGGCAGGTCTTGTTGAAATTCATCTGAATGTTCTTTGCACAACAAAACCTTCTTAGATCCTTAATAAATGGCCTGACCCACCATGTTCGTATAACTTTCCTGGGTTACAGTACGAGGTATACCATTATGATCCTCAATGACATACGGACCTAGACATCGAATCGTCACTCGCACACTATGTAGCGGTTTCTGGACGATTGATAGAACTGTCCAAGTTGAGTAAAAAATCTGGATTCTCGTACACCATGGCCAAAAATCGTGCACAATATTCAATCCTGAGATGCCTATCTTGTTCAATATTATAAGATTATAGAGGTTGAGAGGTACGTACTCCTTCTTCCATGTCTCTTGCTACTTCCCAAAAAAACTTGTCTAAATTTGGAAAGTTTTCCCTTGAATATTATGCTCTAAAAAACCAACTGCCCATGTAAGTGGAAACGGTAATTGATTGGAAACGGTATTCGCGATTCGATTCAAGATTGCTAAACATTTGCGAAAAGGTGAATTCCTAACAAAGTTCCATCACAACAATAATTAACTTTCCTAAGTAAAGTTAAGCTATGCTACTAACAATAGCTTCGAATTTAATTATCTCTCAAAGCATATCGATACGAGATTTGATGAGTTTGGGCAACTTTTCCAGTAGCACTTTATTGTTATTGTTGTTGGAAAGTTGCGAAAATAGATAACATAATCTTATCTAAAAGGATTCGCAATCCAATTCGAGCCCTTTTTTTCCCCCTTTGTACGTGTGCGTATAACAGAAAATCAAAAACCCAAAATTACATACGAGTAACATAACTTATACAAAGCGTTTCAACTCTTACGTTCTTACAGGCGATTACATTTGTACTCAAGAAATAAACATGTCTTTGAATACGGGTACTTAACGCGCTTAATGAAATGTTAAATCCTAATTTTTAAATCTTATGATGATGAATGGAGGAGTTTTGTGCGAATTGTCCGTATGATATCTTTTTTTTCATTGTCTCCTTTCAGGTATACAAACGAAAAAATAGAAAGAAAACAACCAACGGAACATTCTTTATATGTATGTAGTTCTTTTTCGTCCATTGTGAGCGTTTATATTCTATTTTGCTAAAAATGGTGCACTAATCTTATTTGTGATATAAAAGCCGTTGTTATGTACGAAAAGGTTTTCAAATTAGGTATAAGACGATTGCACAAAAATTTATTCTATTGAAAAGGAAAAATGTACGCAAATTTCAGTCATTTTGAATTTGATTTAATAGTAGTTTACGTAACAAGTCCCGATAGTGACCTTTTACTGGACAAGTAGGCAAATTACAAGACGAGCCGTAGGCGAGTCCTGCAAGCCTGCGAGTCCAGTATTTGGGACGTATTACGTACAATATTTTTTTTTAAATCGGCCAGAAACGGGAAGGACACTTGACCATTCTAGGCCGGAAAGTAAAAAATGAGTCCGGTAAAGTAAAAATGAGTCCGGTAAAACTTTTACCGGACTATCACAATAACTTTCCGGCTCGGTCCGTCAAAATGACATTTTCTGGCCTAAAAATAATCCGAAAAGTACTACTTTCTGGCCGATTAAAAAAAAATTATTGCCGTAAATTACAATTTGAAGGGAATAAAAAAATGTCCCAGAACTATTGCATAATTAACGGTAAGGAAGGAAAATTATAATAATGCCAGCAGGGCGAAAAGGATAGTGTCCTCTGGTTGTTATGGCGCTTTGCAAATTCTTGGCGAATAACAGCGATTTTTTGAGCAAAAAGCAATAATATTTGACACATTGGACTTGGACAGAACTTTTGGAGAGTTCAAAAGGTTGTCTAAGGTAAATTGTATTACCACTTAACTGGTGCAGCATGGGCGCCCATAATGAGGGGCAAGAGGGAGCAGTTGCCCCCCCCCCCCTGCACTCGGACTCTAAGCAGTAATAATTTCTTAAATAACGAAACTTTTAATTTAAATAAAACTAATTGTTCAATCTTTCCCAAGTTGCCCCCCCCCCCCCCCCCCGGAAATTACTGTATGGACGCCTATGGGTGCAGTCCATAAAAACCTTTCCCACGCCATTTACAGCGATAAGAATCTATGGGAAGTTCTCCTACATAAAACGCCCATGTGTCTCCTTCACGTTCTCTACAGGGCGTTTCCACTCAAAGTGGACAACGTAATAGAGGTTGTAGAACTAGTCAAAAGTAACACTTTTTTTAAGTAACATTTTCATTGTGGCATTTGTTTTCGAATTATGGACCTTTTTTTTTACAAATCTCTATACCTATCTCCATTATTTGTAGTCGGATTTCAAAAATCAAAGTTTTTTGGAATCAACAGTTTAATATTTATAACGTTTGTTGAAAACTTTTTTACAAAAATTTAGAACAGCAAAATGGTGGTCATTTTAAATTATAGTAGTGTTTAAAATGATCGCCATTTTAAATGTTGATTCCAAAGAACTTTGATTTTTTGAAATCTGATCACAAATGGTGGAGATATAGAGATGTGTAAAAAGACAAAAAAAGGTCCATAATTCGAAAACAAAACCCAAAATGAAAATATTTATTTTTGTATCTAGTGCGCGAAATACTTTGGTGATCGAGAACTGATTTTTTAACGAGGATAGTCGAGATCACCAAAGTATTTCGCGCACGAGTTGCAAACAAAATTTTTTCTACAAACGTGAAAAAGTTGACAATATTATTTTAACGTTAAAATACAAAACTCTCGTAGTGGTGCGCGAAGTAAGTATTTCGCGCACGGCGTCGTCATTTCGCGCACGGTGTCATGGTAACGTAGGAAAGTGAAAAAAAGGGTCACTTCGCGTATTGTTATCAATGCGCAAACCTTGTCATTTTTTGACGTTTGTAGAAAAAAATTATTTTAAAAAACATGTTAGGTTTGAGGAGTTCTATAACCTCTATTACGTTGCCCACTTTGAGTAGAAACACCCTGTATAGGTACAACCTTCAGAAACAATTTTTTCTCCTTGTAACGCTTTTTGAAGTTAGCACCTTTTGGAACTTACTCAGTCTTCCCACAGTATCTCCTCTAAGAGTCTCGTTTTGTTTCCTCAGGCTTCGGTATTCGGTTGGTACAAACCACCGTTTTCATCGCCAACTCCCTTCACTGTCAACATGGCAGCGCAGACCACCAGGTTTCTGTAACAGAATTCCCAGAGTGTTAGAAATTTTGGGGCTGGGAACCCAGGCATGTGCAATTATGGCGTTTTCCACAGGGCCTCTCTACTTGGCTATACTTCTGATGCGCAGAGCTCCCCTTCGTTGGTGCCACTCGATACCGCCCCAATAAACGTGGTTTCAATTCGGTCTAGTATTCAGGATTTCTTCTTACAACTGCACGGAGAAAAGGTAATCCCCAAAGGCTATTGCGATCTCACTGAAGGTTTTGTTCTGTAGTTGACCAGATCTCCTGATTCCTGCATCATTTTCTCTTTTCCGCGTACTGTCGAGAAGAGTTTTTTAATCTTCCCACTGGTCCCAATATACTACCTTGGATTTTCTACAGTTCGGAATAAGCGTCTTCTTGTTTTATTCAGAAGTAACGTTCTGTTATACAGAGTGTCCCACTGCTCCGTAATCAGTCGATAACTCAATGTGGGTTGAAGATACAGAAAAAATGTTTCAAATAAAGGTTGCTTTTATTTGAATTGTGCATCTTTTAAAAATATGTATATATCTACAGTATGTTGCATTTTCACGTGGCAGGAAAATGTCACTTTTTTTAAATGGCACACCCTGTATTTTTTTCTGACCAATCATATTTATATCACGCTTGAATTTTTTTTTTATATTGGATGTGCGGTTGCCAAATTATTAATTATTTTGTCAAAATTTTGTACAATTCAAGGTCGGACTATAATAATATTCATAACTAAGTTATTCTTCAAAAAAGGAAAAATTTATTTGATGAATATTACCCTAATGTCGTGTTACTCTAAAAAAACTACCTAAGTGATTAATTTTATACCGAGTGTTTAAAATAAGAATTCAAAATTTGTGAACTTATACATATATATAAGTTATACCAATATTTAAATGGAACACCCTATATTTTTATTTACCATCAGATTCTCCACAAAAAATCCTATTCAACGGTGTTTTATTTCCTGGTATTATTTTTTCTACTTTTGTTACTTAATATTTACGATTTTTTAAATTCCACGTAAGAAAAATTTGTTAAACGTAATTTTAGTTTAATTATCATTACAAAATACCGTTTAAATAGTTGGTATCAACGCAAACGAACAAAACTCAAGTCATTTAATTATTAATTAAAACAAAATTTTTACAAAATTATTAATAATTTGGTAACCGCATATCAAGAAAAAATTTCAGACGTGATGGTTGGTCGATACATGAAGGGAACGAATGCATTAAAAATAAATGACATTTTCCTGCCAGGTGAAAATGTGACATACTGTAGATATAATAAATTTTTTAAATATGTACAATTCAAATTATATCAAACCTTTATTTGAAACTTTTTTCTGTATCTTCAACCCACATTGAGTTATCGACCGATTACGGAGCAGTGGGACACCCTGTATATGATTCCAGAATTGTCGAATATTGTGCAGGAAGGAACAGGACGATTCTTAATTGATTTAATTTTTTTTTGCGCCATAACCGATTTTTCTGCCATAAGTGTGGGGGAAAGAACGTCCACACTTGCTGTTCTTCTTCCACAAGTGTAAGACGATTCAATTCAACGTAATATGGTTCTGTTTTCAGATATGTATCTCCTCGATCCGGTTCTAAACACATGTGAGGCGCGGTTGAACCTCGTGTAAGCCCTTGGATTCGAAAAGGGGCCCTGACTAGTACGCAATACGAGCACTCTCATCCCTAATGCTAATCTAAGCCTCACTTACGCTCATTCACTTAGGCCGTTCCCTATCCGCGATCCAAATGCGCACCTGGACACCCTTCTTCCACAAGGTTTTGTTTGATAACTCGCGATTTATGATCGTCATAGAAAATATGTTACATATGGGTTATTTAATGGAATAAAAACAAATCATCGTAGTTAATTTCAAAAAAATGGTTCCAAAAATATCAAAAATATATTTTTCGTGAATCCTGATTCACGAAAAACAGCACTTCACTGTACTTCCGCCGCAAGTAACGTCCAAAGATATACTCAGTTAGAAGACCAACAAAGTAATCACCATGGAATCACCATGTTCAGCTTCCGCCATATCCAGTAACATGGAAACGAAACATGGAACTGTTACTGGAAACTGCACGTTATCCAAACCCAGGAGGTAATCATCGCTGTATGTATAAATTCACACTCTTAGATGGAGGAGCCTTTTTGATGATTTCAGGTAACTATTCCAGTTTTGCTGATCGTTATAAACACATTTCCATTCACCTTCGCGCCCTTGGGTGTGGATTGCTAAAGCCTTTGAGAAAGAGGAAACTTTCAGCAAACGGAAGTGGTACTGTAGGATGCATTGCCGCTATCTGCTATCCAGTGAGCTGTTAAGTCTAGGTTTGCCAGGCCTGACTACTGAATGTGAAACCAAAAGTTTGACGTTTCGTAAGGTATCGCACCTCACCAGCATCGGAAGCTAAGAGGATGAATAAACATTTCAAAAATCCTTGTTTTGGCTCACAAGGGATAAAAGACCTTTCCAACGCGGACTGTGGAACAAACATAACGACAGTTTGAGGAACCGCGAAAGTCTCAAATAATTGATTTCTACTGTTGTCGTAATAATCGGTCAAAAGGGACTTTCGCGCCGAAAAGGTAACGTCAAGTGTTTGGCAGAACATTGGAAACTGATAGAAAAGGTCGTACTATCACCATGGTGGTCTGCCGCAAACAGAATAAGAAAGAATAGGAAACCATCTTATCTCCGTGAGATAATTTTTCAAGCTAACAATCAAGATCCACGAAATCATAAAAAGGTAGTTCGTACCAATAGGGCCGAAAAGGCTTATCCAACCATATTGTTAGATAAATGCAGATTTTGTCCATTGTTGGTCCAACGCTGTAGAATTATAAGTTCTTGGCCAAAGAAATTGGTGTATAAATAAAGATTTTGGATAACACTAGTGTCGATCCAGTGTTCTAGACCGTCGAGACTAAATATATTTTGCGCCAAAATAATATGTTACGGGTATTTTTTTCTTCCAAAAGGTTTGATTCATAAATCCCGAAAAATGTACCATTGTCTGGAGGGTTCTTGACCAGAATGGGAACCATGTCAAAATTTCAAACTGCACACCACTGAATTTGGTACAAAAGGGTTCAAGTTTTGTGTAGAATTCGGGCGAGAATTATTCAAGTGGAATAGCCTTTATATTAGTTTGTTTGGTTCATAGTTTACACTTGAGGCAAATTTTGGATATCGATCTTAGATTTTTTTCCATACATTGTTATTATTTCGATTATTTTTTCGCTTTACGCCACGTGACAGTTATTTTGGTTTTACTTGTCGCATTAAAAACACAAAGTGGCGCCAGAAACTAAAACAAAGTTATGTTGTCTTTCCGACGGGAAATGTAAGTAATTTATTAATTATAAATAAAACTGAAGCTCAGGTAAAAGTTCGAGCAATAGAAAAAATAAATTCTCTCACAACGGTACACAAAACCGAAGTTTAATTAAGTAAAATATTAAAATGTGTTTATAAGGCTAGAAATTGTTCAATTTTTCGAATCAGTAGACAGTAAAAAACCGAACCGTCTCCAAAACATTTTTAATTTGCTGAACTTGGTAACAATTCTTGAAAATAAGATTAAATATTTCCAAATCGGTAAACACTTTTGCCAAATGGGAAACAATCAAGTAAACTACCGACAAAAGCGCTTGTTGTACCTACCTTAAGTTCCATTCTTCCATTACTAATATTTAGGTCACTTGAAACTGATTCGACAATAACAGGGAGACACGATCTTTTTTTTTCTTGTAGGTATGGCAAGTTTAAAGACACGACCTCCCACTTTTCCCATTTAGTGCGTATGTTTGAGATAATTACATCTTGAAAACCATTCCGCAAAAATACTACCACTTTTAAGATGAAACCAACTGATTATCCTAAAATTATCTTGTTAAAATGTATAGGACAACTTGCTACCTGTGTTTATCTGTTAGAACCGGCACCAGCACGCAAAATTGTGATCATTTTCGATCGTTTAAAGCCGTACAAAATCATTTTTCACTTATAATTGCGTAAGACGTTTGTATTTCACCGAGTAAATTTGGGTTGTTTAATAAGATTCTTTTGCCTGGCAATTAGACGAGAAAAACTGTCAACCAATAAAAATGCGACACCGAAGGTGGAGCATTTTTAGGTTGACAGTTTTTCGAGTCTAATTGCTATAGGAAACGGATTAGAATTTAAACAACAGAAATTTACTCGGCATAAATACAAACCTCGAGTGTAATTCCGCAGGACAATTTAACGAATAAGAAATTTAGAAATCCGTTCGTAACTTTATCCAAATCGATTCCAATTATTACAATCAATTATTGACAAATGTCAAACTATTAAGTGAAAAAACCACTGTCGCTTTAAAAAGTGAGAATTTCACCTGCGCCATCTTTAAATTTCTACCAAAATGCCGTGTTACTGAAGTATAAGTGAAAAATGACAAATTCCAATACACTTTTGTAACATTAAAGCTACATTCGTCCACAGGTTACTAAAGCTAAGGTTTTGGTTATCAATTGTTAGATGGTTGCCCACAGATCTTGGGGGGAAAAAATCTGGGTAAAGTTAGCCTTAGTAAGAATATAAGTAAACCTGTGGTACAAAGGGCTAAATGACAATTTAAAATATCGACAAAACGAAAAACAGCGTAAAAGCTTTTCCAAATTGGGGGGGGGGGGGGGGGGTTCTCTTCTTAATTAAATAGTGCAATTTTGACTTTTTTTTTTAAAAACGATGGTAAATTTTCGAATTTTACGTTGAATAGTTGGGTTAGGGAACGTTTTTGGACACAAGACGAATTTTGAACGCCCAAGGTTATGAATATTAAGAGAGAAACCTCCTGAGAGACGTGCCCCGCGTCCTGCTAATCTTTAGGATGAAGTCGATCTCCTTTCTGACTCCGTCATGGCGCCGTTTGATCTGTCGTGCCCTCTGAGGGGTAAGGTGAGAATGAACAAGGTAACCCCAGACTGGGAGAGTTGAAGACATACTTCAGAATAGTAATAGAGTCGAAAGAAAGTGAAGAGAGGCAAACAGCACAACCTGGCGAACAACACGTACGAGAAACGGGAGGAGCATTAAAGTACTCCGAAGGACTTCAACCACCTCCCCCCTGAAGACATGAGCTCTACTCAGGGCGATACCGGAGAGGGATACAGGTGAAAAACGGGAAGGGTTTAGTCTGTAAGAATCCGACACTACCTAGAGCACTCGATATCTGAACATCAAGCTCTAGGTGTCTATTCCTAATCCGTTATTTAAAAAAAAGACTGGGAGACGTGTGAGGCAAACCCAATACAAGAAGGTCATTGAGAAGCATCGAAGAAATGCATGAAAGAGCTTTTATAACAAACGATTGACAGAAGAGAGGATGTTTCCTGTACAGACAAGCCAAAGTGTTAAGAGATGCTCACTAGCTCACTTTCCTGGAACCATCATTATGCTATGCGATCTTTGTTCCGCCACAGTGGATGAATGGATGACTACCTAACCGATCACATAGTGCACGTGATCATGATAATCGAGATTGGACGACATACCAGCACCTCTGCAATGGGAATTGGATGTTATTGTTGTAAGAATTTACATGGACTGTATCACTCTCAGATACCTGCCTGAACAATGGAGTGAGACATACGAATAACCGGCAAATTTAAGGTAACTCTGTTCAGTCTCACACAATCTTCTCTCAAACTAATCGAAGAATGGTATAGCACTCCTTGCGTATTAATCAGGATGGAGGTAGTCTCTTCAAAATGAAAAAAGGAGGGTAGAGGGTCTTCGAGTTCCTATGCTCTTCCAAGAATATCTGCAATTTTTCGTAGTCGTCGGTAAAATATCTAGGTACGTATTACAAAAACTTGACTGAGGTAAGAATGAACAAGGTAACTTCAGACTGGGAGCCTTGAAAGTATACTTCAAAATAGTAATAAGGACAAAAGAGACATAACCTGAAGAACAACACGCACGGGAAACGGGATGGAGCGCCAACGGAAGGGACAGTACAGTATTCCTGAAGGACTCCAACCACCTCCCCCTGAAAACATGTCTACTCAGGACGATATTGGGGGGGGGGGGGGGGATGCAGGTGAAAAGCACATTGCGGTATTTGAATCTATGTTTAGTTATAGATACAATGGATTCAACAAGAATAAACACTTATTAATCACGCCCTACGTGCAGGGATGCAACACGGACCACTTCTACAACGGTTATGGAGGCGCTTTGTATGAGAGCGGACCATGACAGCACTCTTACTGCACAAAATGATGAGCTGTTGAATAATAGAGGCAGATAAGGTAATCTAACGATAGGTAGCCTATTCTGGACGGGAGGCCGGCTCCTGCATCCCTCAAATTATAATAGGGAAGAACCACTACAATGTTTTCTGATGTGGTATTGTAACACGATATGTCTACATTTAAGGATGAATCTAAGACAAAGGAAAGAACAAGCATTTGTATTTACTCCCAAGAGCTCCATGTCAAGGCGTCTGTATTCCAGGCAAAACTGTTAGAAGTAATTCTTGGTGCAAAGAACAGAGAACAAAGTAATTAGAATATCCAGTGGCAACGAAACTGTCCTTCAGTCACTAGATTACTGAAAAATTACCGCTAGGCTGGTTCACGAATGTCACACAGACATTAGAGAAAGTAGCAAAAACCAGTGTTTTATGATTCATAATCAATTGAAAGAACCTAATCGCTCAGGAGACCCAAGTCCAGCACAGAGCTAGATAGAACTTGATGTTGAATTTTAGTCATACAAGAGCGACATCAAAAGGCTATCTCGCGGCGTTTCTGACAGTAGGAACATGCTTCGTATGGAATTGGTTGAAGGTTGTAGAGGATTCTACACAGACGACGAAACGTCGCACTTGTAAAACTGAGAGGATCCATGTTGAGAGAATCCTGACCGGATTAGAACCGCTTCTCTTTCCATCATCCTCAGTTATATCTCACGTGTGTGGTGGAGTGAGTGAAGTGACTTGGGTAAACGCTACTGTTAATTTGGACGACCCTAATCAAGCAAAGTGAGGCTCATGTCAGCGTTGATTTTTCCCACTTTTGTCCTGAGCCATAAGCATCGTACTCTAGCGCTCGAACTACTAGGTCACCCACCCCGCCTGTTAAAATATTCCCCCGCCAAAACTAAATGAGAAGAGGCCTGTTCTTTTCTGTACGTCATTTCATCAGTGTTCGTATTTGTACCTTTATCTTGGAACAGTTTTGTCGGCTCGAAATTTGTGATGAAGTACCTTCAGCAATATCCAAAACTTCAAAAAACTATCCGGTTAACATAACGTTCAATAAGGCCATCATATGAAACTTTGAGCAAAGTATCCTTTGTTCGTGAACATTCTGTAAAATTTTGACATTCCAAGCGAACTACTGTAAGTATGGAAACATTGATTTCTACGTCTATTTATGATATTTTAGAGGGGGGAGGGGAGAATAAACCCGTTCCCATAGTCCCCCATAGTCAGATTTATAGAGACCATAACACTAGTGCCGAAAACTCGAAATCTAGCGAAAACATTATGTATATGGAAGGGCAGGTCGGTTGATCAGAAATCTCATTCCGTTCACACCCAAGAAAAATAGCCGACCAAGCTAAAGGACATACCTAGTAATGTATGGCCCGAAACGGTACATTTGACCAAGATCTGCCCCTCGGAGCACATCGCAAAATCTTTGTCGGCTTGTGGTCAAGCGGCCGGGAACAAGTAAAATAAAACACTCCTGTTCACTCAAAGGAACGAACACCTACGTGGAAAGGTGCAAAGGTTGCCTTGACATAACAGGACGGTGCAATGGGAATGATGTTGAACCTAGTAATTAGAGCGGAAGTGACACAGGGGTGATCATGTAACACGCTAACAGAGATGGTAACCGAACGGTTTGCCTTATTAAACTTGTCGTTCGATGCAACTGGGAGCAAGGCAAACCTGAATGGAATCGTGTAATGAACCAGTAGGGGTGGAGTGTACGGGAGATGTACACGGGTTACAGATTTTCTGTAACCCCAGGGCAAAAAGTGACCATGTTCCAAGTCAAGACGTACGCGATCCTTATAGCCGAGGAAACCCTTGTTACAGATAGAAGAAATTGAGGCAATTGTCTCGAAAGAGTAATGTAGACATTGGTCGAAAATCTCACGGCAGGTCAATTTCAAGATCTGTCTTGAGCAAAAAGAACACAATACTTGTGGCGGAATTGGTCGCAGGTCAAAGCCAAGGCCGTGTCCAAAGCATTGGACTGCCCAATAACTCGTTATGCAGAGGTTTTTGGGACGAAGACACTTGGAAATGAAAAAACTTCCTGGATGTTTTTAAAGATACCGGAATGGTTGAAGGGTAGTGTACAACCAAGGGCACAATAGACCAATAGTTTGTGTCGGACTACCCATAGATGAATAATAATAATAATAATAATACTTACTTAAAATCTTGATTGCTTATTTCTGCTTCATTTGATCTGTTCGAAAAATGTTCGAAAGGATATTAGTCCTGTGGAGTAGTAGTTTTGACAAGAAAAAATTTTGGAATTATGTTCCTCAACTGTTCTAATAATGGTTTTCGGAGTGCTGGATCCGAATTTCAATTCACGCGACCCCTACACTTGACAGAACGTGGGGAAAATTTGAAAAAATTGAAAATTTTTACGGCCAAAAACCTATTGCTATATTTCTCGCCGTTTCTTGATCTTGTTTTTGGGGCGTTAAATCCAAATTTTGACGTCCCAGCCACGTAAAGGTAACGGAACATGGGTTCTCCATAGTTTGTTAATTGTTGGGGTGCTGAATACGAATGTCACATGTTCAGCCTCGTGGGAGCAATGCCGCAACATTGTGAAAATTTCTATTTAGATCATTTAGGAAGAGTAGATTAACAAATCATAAAAAAATTCAGGTCATCGTGCGGATCTATAATACATTTCTTGAAGTTGATTGATCTCACCACTTTACCCTATTTTGTCTCCTCCCTAGAAATTTTTCTCCTTGCTCTTCATCGGTCCTCCTTCCTATTTTTTCAAAAAAATTTTCAATCAACATGGTCTCTACATTTCCTTTTCATCTAAGAGTCACCTTGTCCACACCACCAAAGACAAAATTATCATTATGGACAAATCCGGTGTTTACAGGCTTAATTGTGGTTCTTGCGATTGTTCTTATATTGGTCAAACGGGGAGAAAGTTTAAAACCAGGTTATCAGAACACTTTGCTTGTATTAAGAAAAATAACCTGTTGTCCTACTCATCCTTTGCGAACCATATATTAAATTCAGGCCACTCCTTCGATCCCAACATCCATTACGATATCCTTCAGATTTGTGACAAGGGTACTAAATTAAATCTCTTGGAAACTAAAGAAATTATTAATAATTATAATCGTAATCCCACCTGTTCTCTTAATGAAATTTTGAATATTAATAAAAACCTCTTAATTCTCAACTAGTTGACTGCTTAATGTGCCCTCGTATGGTTTGGCCCCCGTATATTATTTTCGCTTGGCCGATATTACAGTTATCGCCGTCAAAGCTGCTTTTCCTTTTCGCCATTTAATCGCCTGTTTTGAACTTGAGAGCACGTCGATCTTATAATTAATTTTCTCTTCCAGACCACCACGTTGTGGTGGTTCTGTGTTTGTTGTTGTTGCCTTCCCGTTTTGTGTTTCCCGTAAGTAGTTCCTCCCGTTTTACTTCTTTATTTAATTTTTAGCATGGTACGTTAAATTTTACTCCACATCTGGTTTTCCCTCCAGATGTTGGCCTTCGTTTTTCACTTCAATTCAATTTCCTTGGTGAGTTCCTTTACTTTCCTTGTTTTCCCCTTTAATTTAATTTTTATTTCCAGCGATGAACTTTCGGTCGTCCTTGGGTTAGCCTTGTTCCTTTTGGACTTGGCTTTGTTCATTTTAATTTTTACAATTTAACTGCTTTTTAAGTTTAATTAATTTGCTTGCTTCTCGCCGTTATTGTAAGTATTAGTTAGTTTTTACTCAATGTAACCTTAAACTATTTTAGTTACTTAAGCCTGATGATGAGAACGGTCAGTTGTCAAAACATGTCGCAGTAGCTGTATCAATTTAGTCATTCACTCATTAGTATTGATATTAAATGTTCCATGGGGAAGGTTTAGAGTTTTCCTTTATTAACCAAATACATTTCTTCATTATTTTGGATCTGCACCTACTTGAAAAAACAGAGAAAGGATGAGCAAAAAGGAGGGAGGGGGGGTGGTAGAAAATGGAAAGAAGAGAAAAGCGATACTAACTGAACAATACCTGTCTGTGCTCGATGATTTGCGTTTTTTGGGAAATTCAGCATGGGAGAGTCCAGGGTGTGATTGTGGCCAGTAGGTTAGATGGTCCAGGCTGAAGATCTTCGTAACTTATGAACTCGTGAAATGATGGCAAACAAAGGGTAGGTGAACAACGTCGTTCAACTCCTAAAAATGTTCCGTTGCCATTACGAGGCTGGATTCAGTACCAAAAAAAAAACATGATGAACCGGTGAAAAACATAGCAATGGGTTTTTTGACTGGAAAAATGGGTACAATTTTCAAATTTTCCCCTTGTCATCCTGTCACTTCTAGGAAATCGCTTGGGCTGAAATTCGGATTCGGCTCTCCCCATAACCTGGACACCAGGTGAGGACCCCAATGATCTATTTACTGCTACTTTATTGCACTAAATTCACTTTGGTATATTTTCGCATTCTTGGCGATGGTATTTGCAGCATCATCCTGATAAAATTTTTTAAGGAAATATAAATATTCAATAATTCATGGTTAAAAAGATGGAAGACGTGTAGTAAACGCAACTAATTTCAGAAAGAATTTAAATTTTACGATCAAAATCCGAGATAAATGAAACTTAGTGGAAGGTTAAAGATTTTTAATTAACACGAACAAAATGTGTTTTTTGAAATAAGAGGACAGGAAAAAAAAGTTTTTTTAACGCTTTAATAATAATCGAACGTTAGCAAAAGTTATGTATTTAAATTAAATATTCCCACACATTACGATCATTTAGTTGGAAAGACTATCTGGTTGCGCATCGCAGACCGTTTGTTGGGCCTTCACATATTTCGGCAGTGTCAAAGACAGAAAGTTACATGCTTGATTTCACCGCATGCTGTTCAGACGCCACCAGTGCTTGTTAGAGTCTGTTACGGACTTGCAGTTGCCGACCTTTCATCGGCCTTTAAAATATTAGCAATTAGACTTTTTTTTTTTTTGGTTTATTTACCGAAATTTTTTCTTTTTTTTTGCGCTTAATCTCAATCGGTGTGTGCGGCCAATTTTTGTTGAATAACTTGACGAATTATTTAGAGCAAGTCTCTGTAACGCTTAGATGACGATAAGTCGAGTGCTACTTCACGCTGAAATTATTTCGCACAAGGAACGTTTGTATAGAGGGCGCCTCCGGCACGGCGCCACCAAACTCACTTCCGGCGTGTTAACAACGCCGGATATCGGCGCTCGTTCTGTTTACCTATTTTCAATAGTCTCCATATAGTATACTGAGATGTTTAGTTTTATTTCAAAATTTATCCACAGCCTCTCTATTGGTGAACGAAACTAATCAAAACTAACGACTCTATAAACTTTGAAGCATAAATGGGACACGACGTATCTCACAGCCTTTGAACATTATTTTTAGACGTTCTACAAACATATTTTATCAGTAAAATTCGATCTTTTCTCTGACGTGAATTTCACACGCTAACAACAATCCCATAAGTTCAAATATACAATCGACAAATAATAATAATAAGTACAAACATTTGCACCTCATTTCCCAATTATTGTAATCCATTATAAAGCTTCTTGGTCCAAAAAAAAATTGAAATGGCGAGGAGAGAGGTCAGGATTACATGGTGGATGAGCGAGTGGTTTCGAGTCAAAATTTGCAAGGGTCTGTCGAAGCAAATGGGCGATGGCGCGTCACGCTTCTGAGGGATTGTTTTGGTATTCTTGGTCGAAACTAAAGTCACTAAATATTCTAAAGTACCGCAACCTTATGTTCCAATGAGTTAGAGAGAGAAAGCTAATTTTAACCCCAAAATGGCGGAAAAATGACATCTGTGTTTGACATATGATGAAAATTAGTATTTTACTCTTAGACCATTGGTCTAAAATTTTACTATTACTAAGTTTGACGTTTGACACTTGGTTTGAAACGCGGCAATTTGAAAAACATCATAAACTTGTAGTTTTCCCATAGACAGGCTCGTCTTCTTATTCTTACACATTACTTGCTGTATTTTTTAGTTATCCTTTTCTGTGATTTAAATAACGATTCTAAATGAAGTATTAACACGACAAAATAAAATGTCAATTTTAAAAACGTATGTTAGGTTCGTGTGGCAAAGTTCCAAATTTTTTATCTTTCAATTAAACTGTACCTTTTAATAACAATGACAACTAATTTTTAAGAAATATATTGATAAGTATCTAATGTGAGTTTAGTTTTTAAGAAACACTTCATAAAGTCATTAAATTTTCTAGCGACTAGGTCTTCAATATTTGAAATTGCCGCCAAAATTTTAACCCCAAAATGGCGAACGTTGCGGTACTTTAGAATATTTAGTGACTTTAGTCGAAACGCTGGTTTAGCCCCCTCTGGCAGAAGTTATCAGTAGCAAACAACATTAATGGTATGTTTATTACTTAAAAAACTAACCACAATAAGAGCTTGAACGTCCCAAAACACTATAGCCATAGTTGAGAGACACGTACACCACACTATGGTTGTTGAGGTGCGATAACTTATGGCAACAGATCGTCTTTGGTATATTGCGGAGGTGGTTGCCATTCCCACAAGAACTTAAAGATCCATCATTCCAGCAAGATAGTCCACGCCCTCATGTAGCAAGGTCTTCCTTGAACTTTTTTGAATAGGCCTAGATTGATTTTTTGACTTGGTCTTCAAAATCTCCAGGTCTATCTCCCATTGAACGTGTATGGGACAAAATGGGTAGAAGGTTGACTTGCGAGGTGCGACTTGCATGCAAGGCAATATCCCAAGACGATATAATCCACCTTATTCAAGCAATGCAAGGAGTGTAAATCAGAGAAGCCGTTGCACACATTATTAACAGTGATTACCTATAATATTTTGCTTAACGAATAAAGTTTGTCCTCATTCATCATTCATTACTATTTAATTCAATTCAATTCAAATTTCAATACAGGGTGTTTCTACTCAAAGTGGACAACGTAATAGAGGTTGTAGAACTCGTCAAAACCAACACTTTTTTAAGTAATTTTTTTCATTTTGGCTTTTGTTTTCGAATTATGGACCTTTTTTTGTTTTTTTTACAAATCTCTGTTACTCCATTTATCTGTAGTCGGATTTCAAAAAATCTCTATATCTCCAATACTTGCAGTCGCATTTCAAAAAATCAAAGTTTTTTGGAATCAACAGTTTAATATCCACAACGTTTGTTCAACACTTTTTTACAAAAAATTTAGAACAGCAAAATAGTGGTCATTTTAAATTATAGTAGTAAAGTAGATTTTGTGCTGTTCAATTTCCAAAATTTAAAATGACCGCCATTTTGCTGTTGTAAATTTGTTGTGAAAAAGTTTTGAACAAACGTTGTAGATCTTAAACTGTTCATTCCAAAGAACTTTTTTTGAAATGCGACTGCAAGTATTGGAGATATAGAGATGTTTAAAAAAACAAAAAAAGGTCCATAATTCGAAAACAAAAGCCAAAATGAAAACAATTATTTTAAAAAACGTGTTAGTTTTAACGAGTTCTATAACCTCTGTTACGTTGTCCACTTTGAGTAGAAACACCCTGTAGATAGATAGATATATTTATTTGTTTTAATTACATAACAAATGATTCTTATTTTACTAAAAACAAAAAACAAAACAAAAAACTAAGTACATTTACAAAAAAATATAATAAACACTTCCTACACTTGTCCCCTTCTCTCTACCCTTTCCCTACTCTCCAGCACCCCTTCATCCATTCCACCCCTTCCCTCCCAAAATCACCACTCTTTCTCTCTCCTCTTCCTTTAGTTCCTCACACTCCTTCATCATATGACATATATTTTCCCTCCCTTCCCAACACATTCTACACATCCTTTTCTTATCCTCCCACCAGTATTTGTTTTCGTTTTACTCGTTCCTGCACCTGAACCTTGCCCCCATTCTTTTCTCCTTTAACCCCATATCACTCACTACATAATCGGCCTTACCTACCACCATTATCTCCATATATCTCTCATTATATCTTCCCTCTGCTATCCTCTCTTCTTTCCTGACCTTGGACATCTTTATCCCTTGTTACTAATTCCCCTACCATATCCCTTCCTTCCTCTATTTTCCCGCCTCGCATATCCCACTCTCACCTCTTGCCCCCACCTTATCCGTTCTTTTCTGATTTCTCTCATACCCTCATTTACCCCAATAATTTCCTCCCTTTTCCTGATCTCCTCCCCATATTTCACTGCTCTTTTTCCTGCCTGAATCCTTATTTTTCCCGCTTTCGTCTCCTCTCCCACGATATACCCTGACGTCTCTCTATCCAACCCCAACGTCCATATCCAGTACTTTTCCTGTATTTTTTCCATTTTTCCCACTCCTTCCATCCCCATATCTCCCGCTCCGTACCCCATCACATTCTTTACCAACTTGTCAAAAATCCATCTTCTCTTCTCCATATCCTTCCCAAATACTCTTTCCCCCACTCCCCACACTTTCACTTCTTTGCCAATTCCCTGATGTGCGCCACATCTTTGTTATCGTACCGTAAAACATACCTTAGAGGTTTCCACTCATCCACACTTTCTATCACCTCTTCCCCCCACCACCACTTTTTCTTTTTTTACATTTACATTCGCGTTCACACCCTTCCTCTCTAAATATCCCTTGATCACTCCAATTAATCCCCTCATCTCTTCCTCACTGTCCGCCATCACCACCACGTCGTCCGCATATGCCAACACCCACACTTTTATGTTCCTGATCATCACCCCTCTCCTTTGATATCTCCGCAACGCCTTCTCTAAATCCCCAATGTATAGTGAGAAAAAAGACTCGGGCTCAACGGTTATCCCTGTCTGTCTACACAATCCAATATCTTTCCCAATAAAGTCTCCCTCCACCACTACCTCCTTCTCGCTTCGACCGCCCCCAGAATCTTTCTCTGACTTCGTCTTTCTGCCCTTAATTTATCGCATGTGCCCCCCTATTTTCCCCACACAACCTACATCTCCTCTCCAGAATTTGTTTTCCCTCTCCTCGTTTCCACACCTGTACCTCCCAATTATTTTCTTTTTCTTTATATTTAGTCGACTTTGTAAATATGTCGGCACCCTTTCGCCCATTATCTCCCCATACCTTACGTTGTACCTCCCCTCCCTTATCGTTTCCCTTTGCGTGTCTTTGTCTCTTTCCCTCCTTCAACTATCTCCTCCCTCGTGCTGATCTCCATCCCGATCTCTCTTCTCCTTTACACCTCTTTTTTCGTGTATCCTCCCCTTTCATAATATTTCCTTATGTTCTATTGGTTGTACTTTCATTATTTCTCTTCAGCAGTGCTACATCTGCTCATCTTCCTCTCTCCAGGCATTCATCGCCATTTTACCCACCTGCAACTTCGGCTTTTCTCCATTTACCTCTTCCATCACAATGCACTCAGGAGTCTCTCTCTCCATACCCAACACCCATCTCCAGTATCTCTCCTGAACCCTTTTCAACACTTCCCATTCATTCTACTCCCTTACCTCAGCCCCGTACAGCATTACACTCTCCTCAAGAGAAATTTCCTCCTCCTTTCAATATCATTGCCGAAAATCTGCCCTACCTTACTCCCTTTCTGTGTTGTTTCCAGGTCCATGGTTGCTCCACATCTACTTCAGCTGTTTTTCCCTGTGCCGCCTTAATTAAGGTTTTTCCTACCTCTTCTGCTTGAGCTTGGTTTGTCGCCACTGTTAATGTTAAATCGCCCACTCTTAATAAACTCTTCTTTGTTGCTACATCGTTTGTACCAATTACTATCTTGTCTCGTATCATTCTCCGCTCTTTGTCCCCATATTCACATAATTTGGCTTCTTCCCGAAGTTCTGTGAGAAAATGATCAAAATTTTCTTCCGGCTTCGGTCACGGTGTCAGAAACTTTCAGCGACTATATTTTTCCGAGCAACGCAATAGGTCTGGAAGGCTTTCTTCGTACTGCTTTTATCTGTATGGGTCAAGGCTAGCGTTTTGAAGACATCAAACGCGTCTTCACAGGCTACAATGTGACTGCGAAGAAAGTTTGACAGTTTACAGATGGTACAAGAAATTCGAACGTACAAGAACTATAGTTGATCACCAGAAAGGCGAAGGGCCTCCCACGACCACTGTGAGAGAGGAAAACATTGCTGCTGTGAAGAAGATTATGGAAGCAGATAACAGAACTAGAGCCTCAACTGGTTCATCTGTGAAAACAATAATACACGACAACCTTCATCTGAAAAAAGTCTCAACAATTCTTTTGTACCCTATCATCTTAAAGATTTTCAAAAAGCAGAACGAGTACGAAATTGTTACGAAACTCTAACGTTGCTTGACAATGGTGGCACCGAAACATATCATTTTTCGACATGCCAACTCGACAAGAGAGCTGCGGATGGATCCATCAGAAATCAGAAAGCAGCAAGCGATGAAGAAGAGGAGCAGAAGACTGTCACAGCTAAATGGTACGTCGATCACTGTTTGCCGGAAGTGACAAAAAAGGAAATTATGCTACATCACGATGATGCTGCAGAGCTAACTCGGCAGAATTTGGCTGCAATCGAGAACATCCTCCCTACTTACCGGATCTGACAATGAGCGAATTTTGGGTTGTTTTGGGCTTAAAAACAAGCTTTTCTTCAGAGCGAGAGATCGATGCTGCAGTTTGGTGTTATTTTAGTAGCATTTAAATGGCATACTTGATGATCATATTGACATGTATTACTTCGACTCCAATGATCTTGGGTTCGATTCCCGGTCCGGTCAGAATTACAGTAAATTTTTTTGGTGAAGCATTTTTTATTCAATGGTCATTACTTATCTTGTTCCGAATTTTGAACTGGTCGAATCACAAAAAAGAGTTAGGTAACCCTCGTAGGAGGTAATGACAATCCGGTAAGGGACTAAAAATTAAATAAGCATTAATTCTATAATTTACATCAAAATTGAACCTTACGTAACCCCTCGTTTTAACTAACAACCTAAGACCTGGTAAATCTGGCTAATCTCCCTTAAAACGGTGTCACTTCCTTTAAAATAGTAACGAACATCTCACTTTTTTTTATATACGATTCAATTAAATTGTAGACCAAAAATAAAGCAATTCAAAAACCATTAATTTTTCGTACAAAAAAAAACTGTCATCGTAAGCCACGTGGCTTTAACAACCAATAACAATTTGCCACAGATTCGCTACATTAACAACCCGTAACCATAACGAAACTCGCTTTTTACACTTTTATCTCTCCGGAGTGCGGCATTTTCCATCCCCTAATTTTCCGTCGAGAAATCCCATCACCGAACAAGGACGGATGGCAAAATATTTTTTTCCGTACATAACTTTCTGGGAGAGTGATACGAAAAAGCTATAAAAATTTGTCACATCGAGGGTGGTTATGAAGGGATGCTGAAGGAAGTGACGCGACAATTACATCCCTACCGCTGTGACGTTACATACTTCCGGTTAGGTCAGATCATTCTTACTTCCGGATCTTTTTTTTTCTTTTGGAGGGTGGCAATACGCATTGATTTTTAAACACTTCCTTCGTTGGATTAATTTAGAAGACGTCAGATCTTCCAAACTGGGGGGATGGTGGTGATTCGATGAAACTAATCTTATTGGGGGCTTGTTATGTATTTTTTTTTCTTCTTATGGATGTATTGGAATGAACGAGTTGGTGGTCGTCGGGCGGCGCTAGCGGACAGCTGAGCCGCGGACCACCCGCGCTTCTCGTTATTCCGGGTCGAAGCCGCCGCGCCGACCGCGCTTCACGACAGTCATGACAAAAGCTGAATAAACCATCTATAGACACCAATATGGAGTATGTGAATTCTTTTGTCAGATCTCAACGTTTCGATTTGAAATGTAAATATCGCCACAAGTCCTGACGTTTTTAACATTAAAATTCATACACTTACGAGAGAGCGCCATTTTCGAAAGGGGGCGTCGACCCCTTTTTAACGCATACGAAAATTATGTAAATTTTTTCTTGTCTAATAAAGTAATGCTTAAATAATAAGCGGGTTGGTTATCTGGAATCGGCCTTTTCCTCAAGTTACGATTCGAGCATCCAACATGCGTGATATCTAGCACTTAGAGGGTGGTAAACTAAAAAATTTTAAGAACGGAAATTCACACGAACCCCTTTGTTTTTTTCCCGTGAATAATGCGATATCGCTCAAGAAATCATTGCCTTTACAACGAGAGATTAGGGAAGAGGAATCCTAAGGTGCAATTTCCATTTACCGGACTTCGAACAGTAGTTTTTCCTTGTACCTTTCAGTAATTGAATTTTCGTACTATAAAGCATTTCCAATGCTTGGCGTCCTCTTGACAATTTACGTTCAATTTAAATCGAATATTTTCCCTCGACCTTTTGAGCTTAAAATTATCGGAATGAAAATAGTCACCTAAATACGAATTTTGAGCACTGAAAGACTTCCATACCTACCCTTTCCAAATAAGGGTTTGTCACAAACCCCAAATTTGATAAGAAATTAAAATGGCGATCACACTAATCCGAGACTAATCTAACCTCGGCGGTCTCGAGTTGTGTACAGTTCATTTGGATGTAGATGTTTGTAAGTGTATATGGCTAATAAATATAATTGATGTTGTTTGGTACAACCGAAATTACTCAACCCCGCTACGAGGACCAGGCTAAGTAAATTCAAAGATCGCCCTTTATTAGTTTAATTGTTACAACAGCAATTACTTCAACTACCCTCTAATAGGCCGATGGCCGAGCTTAATAGAGCGGAGTTCAACAAAGTCGAAATCCGGCATAGCCAGCATAGAGATTTTTTTTGAATCAATATGTTCCTGTTGAAGTACGGCCCTTGATTGATATTACCCACACCCGTGGCGTTAATTATTATGGTAATGCTCAGATATGAATGATGGAATCTTAAGAAAATACGGAAATTAAGACAGAAGTGATAAAGGGACACCTGTCAAATAGAAGAGCTTGCTAGAAATTGTAATGGAGTTGAGTTGAGTTTAAAAAAAATGTTAAAGCCGCATAGCAGAGGAGCTGTCGATACAATTTGTCGCACAATGACTAACTATGAACCTGCAAAAATCTCACACTTAAAGAATTAACGAAAGAAAAAACTGCGAACGGAGGAAGCAAGAGAAACCAAGAGTGAATGGAATTACGTTCGGGGTTCAAAATGGCGGAAATGCAAGAATGAGAATAAACAGAATGACGAATTTACAAAACGGCGACTAGTGGGCGAAGGGAGCTTCGGAAGATATAACGCCGAAAATGGATACATCAGTCTCGCAAATGATGGAAACACACAAGAAGATAGGAATTGGACGTAAAGTACATCAAAAGAAAATAAGAAGCAGCGAAGAGGAGGAGGAAAATCGATGAAAAAGCACTGAAAAAAACTGTACGACAATTTCAAGGAATGAACCGAAATCGTAATTAATTTTGTACGCTGTCCAACCGAGATCCATAAATAATTTAGGAGAAATGCTGAAAGAACACTCAGACTGACACCAAACGCAGCTGTCCGAGAAAATAATGAAAGGTACGAGAACCGCCAGTAGAAAGATACGTTAGATACACAACACGACAAAAATATTAAGGAAGAGATTTTAATTACGCAATAAGAATGTTACGTTCACCTCGACAGGACCATAAAACTGATAACGACGAGACAACGTCGGCACACTGAGAAGAAAATCCATACAATTAACTTCGAAAGAACATTATTCTAACAAAACGCTAAAGGAGCGGCACCGATAGTGAAAATAATAGCAAAAACTAAGCAACCGAAGGATGAAGAAAGCGTCAAATGTCAATTCAAGTTGCGCAGTCGTGCTCTGTTGGCCTGGATACGCCACAATAGGAAGAAATATGACAGGAAAACTGGAACAGATCGATGAGAAGGGGAAAACATCGATGTCCTCAAATCACGCTCCAACGACTGCGATCCAAGGTAGCTTAATGACACGATGTTTGGGAATCGAATCGACTATACGCTCACTGGTGCGAACCCAGGGCATGAAGAGCATTAAGCATCGGGTCAAGTTTGTAGGAGTTTTTTTTTCCTTTTGACGACATCATGCATTATTAATTGTATTGACGGTGTGAATAAACATTATTATTATTATTATTATTATTATTATTACGCTTTTTGGTCTGTGCAATACTCCCGCAACCTTTGACACATTAATTGAATTAGTGTTAAGAGGTCCGTCCTGTAAAACACATATTTAGACGATGCAGTCGTTGATTGAAAAAATCTTCGAGGAGCATCTCAAGCCAACCTTCAGTTAAGAACAAAATAAATGACCAGTGAACTGGTACAAAATTTTCCCGTGTTTACTACAATGACGTATTAAATAATATTTAGTTATTTATGTATCAAGGACAAAAAATTTCCTTTTTCTGGACGAGCCTGCAATTACTGGCCGAGGCGAATGCCCAGGCAAGCAAGCAGGCAAGGCCATAAAAAGCAGTTTTTGTACGAGGTGCATATTACATTTTTCCGTCGACCTCCCCATAGAATGAATTCTTACGTCGAACGTGTCAAACATTGGCAGCCACCGATCAAAGCCAACGTTAGTACTAGCCGCTGATTACACTTCATTGAAAAAAAATCATCTTAATGTCGTAGGAACCACTTGTTGCGGCACGGACGAAAAAAGTTTGCGGACAAAAAAATAATGGCGTCCAAAAACATGACGTTTTTTGTCTGCAAATGAGTCGACGGAAAAATAGTTGTTTTGCATAATAACTCAAAATAAAATGGTTTTTGCGTAATAACTCAAAAAAAGCAAAAAACAAAAAATATATAGTGTGTAGTATAGTTGTAATCAGAAAACGATTTCTGATTTTCTCCTGACATAATATACAGAGTATGTCATAAATATTTTTAATATTTTGTTAATTTCCGGAGAGAGCGGAAGTAAATTGGTATACTTATTCACCCCCCTTCCCCTATGGGAAATAAATGTTGCACCAATAGTTTTTCATGAACTATATGTATAACGGTATAAAATTACAAAAAATTAGAAAAATGCTCGAAGCAGATTTTGAGAAAATCGATTTTTAATTTTTGACCAACTTTGGGCACCAATAAATTGGCCACGTTAAATGTTTGTTCTTTATCAATTATAAGTAAAAGTTCTGGCCATCCTTTGGCTACAATCTCCAATTTTCAAATTTTAATTAAGTTGTATGATTTTTGAGCTCTAAAAAGTAAAAACTTGGAGAATCGCTATATTGGCGCCATTTTGAATTTAGAATCAAACGAAAAGCGGTGTTTTACTTGTAACCATGTCTACTAACTTTTCATCGAGGGAAATTAGATTGGGTTGAAATTTGAATGTTTGCTCCCAAAATAACGCCCCTAGTTTGGGCCCCTTTGGGCGGATTTTGATCAGAAGCTCGTTTTACCGATCAAGTTTTTTATAGCCCTTAGTTTTCAATTTCATCATAATCGCCCCGCAGCCGTAACGTAACGTAACGTACACACCCACACTCTCAAAAAGCACAAATTTTCTAGCCAAAACCCTTCTGTTACCTTTTCGTTGGGCCACCTTGTATAATATACGTGTGTATAAGCACGGGAAAGTACAAATGTAACACCCCTTTCAAAGAAAGGTCAAATATCGTAGTGATGTGGCCTTTGAAAATGCAGTGGCGTGTTTTACGGGAAAAAGTCGTTTCTACAACGCCAAAAATCTCATGAAAATTCCACAATTCACACTGCCAACGACAAAATCCTTCGTTTTTTGTAAAACGTCATATTGCAGCTGCCAACTTAAAGAAATAAAGCTAAACCAGTGTTCAAGCATTCACTGTACGAGTAGCGTTCAAATTTAAAGCGGAATCTCGTGGTAACACTTTTATTATGAAACCATGGATGCTACCTTTTAATTCATCCCCCCCCCCCTTCATCCATACACTTCCGCCATCTTCCTGCAAACTTGAAGGTGCCGTAGTTCTATGGGCCATTATCGAATATGAAAAAAAACAAACTTTATGCTACATTGTGCTATGATTGTGCTATTTGCTATTTCGTTTTTCCTGAAAGCAACAATTGAAAAAATAAATAGAATAGAAGTTGTGCTAGTACTGCTGTACTATGTGCTGAAATCAGTTTTGCGGTACCATCTATAGTTTTTGCACTCGTGACAAAAATGCGTGACTATTTTCTCCAATAAAAAAAGGAAAGTTTATTCAGTAAGTTTCGTCGCAGGTTATTTATCATCATTCTGACATTTCATAAATTTCAGTTTTCAGTTAGGCAAAAACGAAATCCATCAAATGATAGCACAATGTAGCACAAAGTTTATTTTTTTCATATTCGATAATGACCACGTTAAGTTCTACCATATCGCTATTATTCTGCTAACGTATTTAACTCGTTTGGCACAAATGTTTGCACCTCGTATATTTTATGCCACGTAAAGCTCCTTTAAGTTTGTATTACAAGCGATTTGCCTCGAAGGACCATAGCATAAAGTGCTGTGTCACAAATTCTCTTGTCTCAGGGGGCTTCTCCAACGTGCAGAGTGTCTTGATCTATGGGTTGTTTAACTTAGTTATCTGCTTGGTGCAGAAGTTTGGCGATTCAAAATTCGATCATCTTCAGGAAATTTCGATCTTCAATAGCGTTTCTATAAGTGGCCTTCAGTAATAAAGTTTCGTTCTACTTCCGGCATGGCAAGGAGTCCTCATCTCGTTTGGTAGAAGGTTGCCTCCAGGTAATCATAAGATGGTGCTATTTTGTACTTTTTCCTGTTGTAGTAAACAGCACCCATCCTTCTTATCTAGTTTATTTAGGCGACTCTATCGAGTAAGTTGAAAAGAATACATTTCATTTCTAATTACCTAAATTACATTAAGTGTGTATTATTTATAGTCAGAACACATTTATCGATTTCACTTTCAGTGACCGAAGGATCACATCAAAGTGATTACGAATTATGAAGTAAAGTTGTTAAAAGCGAAATACCCAAAGTTTTTAACTTTCGAGCTTTTACCACTTCATTAATTAATAAAAGGAAAAATGTGATTAATTTTCAATTTGCCCTCCTTTTTCCTTACAAACATCTTGATACGTTTCGGAAAATACAAAAAAAATCCAATTAAAATTTCACGTAATTACTTACGTTCGCTAATGACGAACAAATACAATAAAGGTTTTTTTTTTCATCTCTTGGTTAAGGATCAATAATAGTAATAATAATAATAATAATAATTTGAATGCGGATCGGTATCAAATTCTCGGTAACCCGTCGATTGAAAAATATCAATTTCATCATCCTTAATTGGTACCCAATACCTTGTAAAACACATTCATATTCCGTTTTTGTTAATGTTTATATCTGAAGACATCATCGGAAACAACCTACATCACGCCCGGGGTTTTCAGTCATTTCGACATGATTCAAATTAACAAACCGTTCGACACACTACCTAGACCGCCTTTTTTTATCTGATTTGTTCTCGATTTTGAGGGTTTCTAGGTGACGGATGGGTTCAATCTTTAAATAATTTTAAATTATTAAATATTCCATAAAGGAATCCGAATCATCTAAACTCCTGACTCGATTATTTGTAAATAATGTTATTATACGTTTTTATTCACTTGTCAAATTGCAAAAATTTGGTCGCCAGAAACAAGCAATCATGAACTCCGCGATCTACACCATCAGCCCATCATTCTACAGTTAACTCGTACGATAAAAAAGATTACCTAATAATGGCAGATGGGTCTTTTATCAAATCTTTCCAAGACGCAGCGAAAATTTCAGCAAAATTTTAAGGCAGTTGAAGGGTTTGTTGGTGATCCTCTTTGGGAAACAGCTGGGAAAGTAGGAACGGGCGATAACCAGCAGTGTATGTGAAATAGTAAAAGTAAAACTAGTGAAATAGTTTTGCTGAGAAGTAGAACAGGACAACAAAGAAAGTAATGCGAGTTTATTATTTTATGGTCCAGAGGACGAACGGTAACCAACCCAAGTCCAGCATAATGCTTGGTGGTAGACCGCCGTCATATGAATGAGGGTTTCAAGTCTTAAACCAAAATTCTAACCCACTTTTTTGGTGTATCTGCTTGCAATCTTTTTGGTGAGTTGAAGACAGAGCATTAAAAGTACGATTTTTCCTGGAAATTGTACCTACTATATTTCTGAGAATTCCAAATTTTTCTCAGAATTACACAACTTTTTCTCAAAATGAGGGTATTTGTGAAAATTTCATTATTATGTTTGGCACCCATTCGCTTGTACCTGCGGAGAAGACAAAGTCAAATTTTTCTTAGAAATCGTACGATTCTTCTCAGAATTATAAAGCTTTTCTCGTAATGAAACTTTCCTAGAAATTGTACCATATCTCTCAAAATTGTACTATATTACTAAGAATTCCAAATTTTCTCAGAATTACACAACTTTTTTTCAAATTAAGGATATTTGTGAAAATTTCGTTATTATGTTTGGCACCCATTCGCTTGTACCTGCGGAGAAGACAAAGTCACACTTCTTAGAAATTGTACGATTCTTCTCAGACATATTTCTCGTAATAAAACTTTCCTAGAAATAGTACCATATCTTTCCAAATTATAAAGCCTTTTCAAAGAATAAGGATTTTTCCTGGAAATTGTACTATATTTCTGAGAATTCCAAATTTTTCTCAGAATTACACAACATTTTCTCAAAATGAAGGTATTTGTGAAAATTTCATTATTATGTTTTGGGCCCATTCACTTGTACCAGTCACACATCCCTAGAAATTGTACGATCCTTCTCGGAATTATAAAGCTTTTTCTCGTAACGAAACTTTCCTAGAAATTGTACCATTTTTCTCTCAGAATTATAAAGCCTTTTCAAAGAATAAGGATTTTCCTGGAAATTGTGCTATATTTCTGAGAATTCCAAATTTTTCTCAGAATTACACAACTTTTTCTCAAAATGAAGGTATTTCTGAAAATTTCATTATTATGTTTTGGGCGCATTCACTTGTACCAGTCACACTTCCCTAGAAATTGTACGATCTTTCTCGGAATTATAAAGCTTTTTCTCGTAATGAAACTTTCCTAGAAATTGTACCATTTCTCTCAGAATTTTAAAGCCTTTTCAAAGAATAAGGATTTTTCCTGGAAATTGTGCTATATTTCTGAGAATTCCAAATTTTTCTCAGAATTACACAACTTTTTCTCAAAATGAAGGTATTTCTGAAAATTTCATTATTATGTTTTGGGCGCATTCACTTGTACCAGTCACACTTCCCTAGAAATTGTACGATCTTTCTCGGAATTCGGAATTATAAAGCTCTTTCTCGTAATGAAACTTTCCTAGAAATTGTACCATTTCTCTCAGAATTTTAAAGCCTTTTCAAAGAATAAGGATTTTTCCTGGAAATTGTGCTACATTTCTGAGAATTCCAAATTTTTCTCAGAATTACACAACTTTTTCTCAAATTAAGGGTATTTGTGAAAATTTCATTATTATGTTTGGCACCCATTCACTTGTACCTATGGAGAAGACAAAGTCAAATTTTTCTTAGAAATTGTACGATTCTTCTCAGAATTATAAAGCTTTTTTCGTAATGAAACTTTCCTAAAAATTGTACCATTTTTCTCAAAATTATAAAGCCTTTTTAAAGAATAAGGATTTTTCCTGGAAATTGTACTATATTTCTGAGAATTCCAAATTTTTCTCAGAATTACACAACTTTTTCTCAAATTAAGGATATTTGTGAAAATTTCATTATTATGTTTGGCACCCATTCACATGTACTTACCTATGGAGAAGACAAAGTCAAATTTTTCTTAGAAATTGTACGATTCTTCTTAGAATTATAAAGCTTTTTTCGTAATGAAACTTTGCTAAAAATTGTACCATTTTTCTCTCAGAATTATAAAGCCTTTTCAAAGAATAAGGATTTTCCTGGAAATTGTGCTATATTTCTGAGAATTCCAAATTTTTCTCAGAATTACACAACTTTTTCTCAAAATGAAGGTATTTCTGAAAATTTAATTATTATGTTTTGGGCGCATTCACTTGTACCAGTCACACTTCCCTAGAAATTGTACGATCTTTCTCGGAATTCGGAATTATAAAGCTTTTTCTCGTAATGAAACTTTCCTAGAAATTGTACCATTTCTCTCAGAATTATAAAGCCTTTTCAAAGAATAAGGATTTTTCCTGGAAATTGTGCTATATTTCTGAGAATTCTAAATTTTTCTCAGAATTACACAACTTTTTCTCAAATTAAGGGTATTTGTGAAAATTTCATTATTATGTTTGGCACTCATTCGCTTGTACCTGCGGAGAAGACAAAGTCACACTTTTCTTAGAAATTGTACGATTCTTCTCAGAAATATAAAGCTTTTTCTCGTAATAAAACTTTCCTATAAATAGTACCATATCTTTCCAAATTATAAAGCCTTTTCAAAGAATAAGGATTTTTCCTGGAAATTGTGCTATATTTCTGAGAATTCCAAATTTTTCTCAGAATTACACAACTTTTTTTCAAATTAAGGGTATTTGTGAACATTTTATTATTATGTTTGGCACCCATTCGCTTGTACCTGCGGAGAAGACAAAGTCACACTTTTCTTAGAAATTGTACGATTCTTTTCAGAAATATAAAGCTTTTTCTCGTAATAAAACTTTCCTATAAATAGTACCATATCTTTCCAAATTATAAAGCCTTTTCAAAGAATAAGGATTTTTCCTGGAAATTGTGCTATATTTCTGAGAATTCCAAATTTTTCTCAGAATTACACAACTTTTTTTCAAATTAAGGGTATTTGTAAAAATTTCATTATTATGTTTGGCACCCATTCGCTTGTACCTGCGGAGAAGGCAAAGTCACACTTTTCTTAGAAATTGTACGATTCTTCTCAGAAATATAAAGCTTTTTCTCGTAATAAAACTTTCCTATAAATAGTACCATATCTTTCCAAATTATAAAGACTTTTCAATGAATAAGGATTTTTCCTGGAAATTGTGCTATATTTCTGAGAATTCCAAATTTTTCTCTGAATTACACAACATTTTCTCAAAATGAAGGTATTTCATTATTATGTTTTGGGCGCATTCACTTGTACCAGTCACACTTCCCTAGAAATTGTACGATCTTTCTCGGAATTATAAAGCCTTTTCTCGTAATGAAACTTTCCTAGAAATTGTACCATTTCTCTCAGAATTATAAAGCCTTTTCAAAGAATAGGGCTTTCCTGGAAATTGTACAATATTACTGAGAATTTCAAATTTTTCTCAGAATTACACAACTTTTTCTCAAAATGATGGTATTTGTGAAAATTCCATCATTATGTTTGGCACCCATTCGCTTATACCTACGGACAAGACAAAGTCACACTTTTCTTCACCTTTTCAAAGAATAAGACATTCCTGGAAATTGTACTATATTTTTGAGAATTCCAAATACTTCTCAGAATTACACAACTTTTTCTCAAAAGGAGGGTATTTGTGAAAATTGCATCATTATGCTTGGCACCCAATCGCTTGTACCTACGGAGAAGACAAAGTCACACTTTTCTTAGAAATTGTCCGATTCTTCTCGAAATATAAAGCTTTTCCTCGTAATAATAAAATTTCCTAGAAATTGTACCATATGTCTCAAAATTGTAAAACCTATTCAAAGAATAAGGATTTTTCCTGGAAATTGTACTATATTTCCGAGAATTCCAAATTTTTCTCAGAATTACACAACTTTTTCTCAAAATGAGGGTATTTGTGAAAATTTCATTATTATGTTTGGCGCCCATTCGCTTGTACCCACGGAGACCAAGTCACACTTTTCTTATAAATTGTACCATTCCTCTCAGAATTATAAAGCTTTTCCCCGTAATGAAACTTTCCTAGAAATTGTACCATTTCTCTCAGAATTATAAAGCCTTTTCAAAGAATAAGGCTCTCCTGAAAATGGTACTATATTTCTGAGAATATTCAAACTTTTTCTTAGAATTACACAAGTTTTTCTCAAAATCAGGGTATTTATGTAATTACATTATTAGGTTTGGTGTCCATGTGCTTGTACGGAGAAGACAAAGTCAGACTGTTCCATTATCAGAGGAGTTTGAATGGGACAGTACTTTCGATATGTTACGACATGAGTAAATAAGACGTAAGATGAGATGTTGAGTAAAACCTAGGCATTTTTCTTCCGAATTTTTTTTTTAGGGTTAGGCACCATTATAAGCTTAACCTTCATGAAATTGTTTACGCCAAGAAGCGAACCTTTAAAGGGCTGTTTTCTCCAAACTGTTTCCTCAAGATTTCACTTGGATTCCTATTATTGTACAAGAAATTTAATCATAGTGTATTGCGCAACTTGGGTACAACGGTAATGATACTCCCCCAGGAATGATTGGGGTTCCTCAAGGATCTTCGGCACTATTAATATTTACCATGAATGTATATGTACCAGCTGTACTACATTTTTCCAGTTGCAGGTTCCTATCTTCCTTATCGACGGTGTCCCTTTTGGCAAATAAATGGTATGGGATAGCTTTTTTGATAAAATGGCATATCAGTTTTTATTTTTAACTCACATACAAAATTTCTAACTTACTCAGGCTTATCGGGGAAAGATGTCCTCGTATTTGGTCTCCTTTCATTCTCGATTTCAAGTTCCTGACTCTAGTATCCTCAATTTTGCTGAAACATTATTAATAATTATACCCTGGTTTGGTATATTTTACACCCTTTAATATTTACTTTTTTCTCGCTCACCCGATTCATACCGATTATAATCACGGGGTCGATTTTTTTCACCACTAAAAACTTGTATTCATGGAGACTCTCTCCTATTTCCAAAATGATAAGAGCCAGCTAAGTTAGTGTGGCTTCAAGTGTTCACAAAAGTGTCTTAAGCAACTCCCTCTAACTTTCCAATTATCAATGGGCAATACGGGGAATTTTCCTCCGGGTACCATCACCAGATTTGCTTCCAGTTACGCTCAGACTCTTTCCTCATTCCTCGGTTCTGTGACTTTTCCATTTCTATCTTCTCAATTTTTCTGTTTTTTTTTTATTTTTCTTAGTTCTGCGGAGAAGTTGAAAATGATCCTTTTATTGCATAATCGGAACCCTATTGAAATCCATTTCTCTTCCACGGCGGTCGTATCAACCTCGAAGGGTTGGCCCATTGTCCTCTTGTGAGGCTAACATTTCCTGTAGTGTCCTGATGAAGCGGTTTTTGGCGCATAATCGATGGACTCTTGAATCCCCTCCAGTATGCCTACTAAATTCGTTATACAGAATTCGTCAGAAAAATGTATACACCCCTTAACGGATTATATCTATGAATTTTTGTCGAACTTGGATCCTATTACGGCAACAATGTATAGTATGGTGTTTCATTGTCGATGACTATCACCTAGGGGCTTAGTAGGACCTTTTCTCTGCGATGGTACTGTCAGTGGAGAAATTTACCTGGAAATGTTATGCTCATCAATTTTGATGAAGAGGTCTTCTACCAACAAAACGGGGCGACACCACACTACCATCTAGCCGTACGAGCTTTCCTGGACAACAATTTTCAGAGAATCTGGATTGGACATAGAGGGTCCATTGAGTTCCCTCCTCACCAGATAACTGCTATGGACTTGTTGAGAACTATGAAAGATGAAGTCTACCGGCATAAGCCACGCACGCTGGAGGAACTTCGCCAGCAGATTACAGCGGCATGTGCTGCGATCTCCATTAAAACTTTGACTGAAGTAGTTGCTGCGACCGCTCGTCGTTCCGGCCAACATTTTGAACATCTAAAGAAACCATGTGCTGAATTCAAGGCAGTACAACATGCGCGATCGGTATTTAATTGTAAAATAAACACATAAGCAATAATTTTCGTTCCTTAAAGTCTGTAGGTATACATTTTTCTGAGGGACTCTGTAGATCTCGGTTGCGCATCGTAGAAAATTAATTGTGCCGACCATCTTGATTTCTGGAATCTTTAAGTCCAAGTGGGGCGTTTTCGATACCCACTACAGTAGATATACCATGGCACTTCCGACTCAAAAAGTTACTAGATTCTAGTAACTTTTCTGAGGTTGGCCGGACTGGTTACTAGAAAAGTCACAAAATTGGCTACGCCCCTAGTTTGCAACTTGGCTAAGGCCAAATATCTGCTTTGCAAGTGGGCTAAGGTCTGTCTGGTTTGCAACTTGGCTATGTCAAGGCGAAATATCTGGTTTGCAATTTGGTTATATCAAGGCCAAATGTTTGGTATCCGATTGAACGGAGGTCTGATCCGCTTGCATTTGGCTAAGAGTGACCTTGAAGTTTGGCCTTCTGATGAACAGATAAAATAGATCCGATGAACCGGGAACAGACAAAACAGATCCGTTCATCGGATCAGACCCCTGTTGAAGCGGATCAGACCCCTATTCAAGCGGATACCAGACATTTCGCCTTGACATAGCCAAGTTGCAAAGCAGATATTTCGCCTTGACACAGTCAAGTTGGCAAACCAGACATTTGGCCTTAGCTAAGTTGCAAACCAGATATTTGGTCTTAGCCAAGTTGCAAACTAGGGGCGTGGTCAATATAGTGACTTTTCTAGTAACCAGTTCTGCCAACCTCAGAAAAGTTACTAGAATCTAGTGACTTTTTGAGTCAGAAGTGCCATAGTATATCTACTCACTACCATACCTTGCTAAGTCCCAGTCGAATTTTGTTCTGTGTCTCCCGTGACGAAAACTGCTCAAAAAATACCGTTTTCGTATTTGGCCCAGTTTGTCATACACTCTCCTGCTAGGTTGAGTTCATTTTCTTCACTCATGTTCTTCAGTGATTCGCCGAAAATCACTGGGTGCATATATCGGACATTAGCGCCGAATTGCTTCGGTTTCTGTTCGAAAATACTTTCGCTTCCTTTCTCCCCTTCCTTCATTCATTGTCCCTTGTTCTGTGGCTTCCTCCCCATCCCCCGTTTTACTTTATCTTCTTTTTTTCTTCCACCTTACTTTTCCAACGTTTGAGGAAGAAGGAGTTTTGATGAAAAGTTTAATATCCGTAAGGTGTGTAAATCGCAACATTCATTACCGAATTTTTACAATGTTAACGTGAAAATGTTTCTGCACGCCGCCGTGGCCGACAAGGGTTTCCGTTGTTTGACGTTTGTCAACCCACTAAAGTCGGTTACCACCTTCTTATTTTCGAAATCTATCAATACTGATCACCATTAATGATATTTAAAATATCTTAAAAGGGCGAACGAGAAGTATAAAAGGAGGAGTGAGCTAATTTAGATGTGCGAAAAAGGAAACCCTTGGAAAATATCCATTCTTTTGATATTTCTTTCTATATAACGAACACATTTGAATAGTTCACGCAGAAAGGAGTTTCGGGCATTAGTAGTAGCGTTGCTAGGTTACGAAGCGGACCCCGAGATGACCTCTCAACTGCAGATGACTTTGTGTCAGAATCACTATGTTCTCCGAGAGCAACCCCACTTTCTAGATTTTTATTGCTTATAAATGTAAGAGGTTCTTTATTGCGTGTATGATAATAATTTTATATGTATAAACATGTACGCTATGATAAATGACTCCACCGATTACTTATATGTCATTTGATTACATCACTGATATGCCAAAAAATATCAATTTTGCAGTCGATCAATAAAGCATAATATAATATCTAATTAACTATAAGTACCTAGTTGAAAAACAAACTCGTAATGCCATTTTAAGTTAGACTATTGAAGAATTTCTTTTTATGGTTCACGTTAACAAACGATCATTAAGTTATTAAAAGCTCTTATACGACTATTTAATTTTCATTAACACTAATCAATCTACTTTATTTGAATCGTTTTATGTGAACTATAAATTAATGAAAGAAAAAAAAACCTTCACTTAATGTTTCTTCTTTTTCATGGTTTCTATCTCATTTTTCTTTTGCACGGTTATAAAACCTTATTCACTTTCAAAGGCTTGGACATTAAACAAAAACGACGAATCAATAATAACGCATTCGAAGTGAAAAATACACGAATAACCGAATGGGTAATTTTGAAACAGTGAAAGTAGTTGTTAAAGCTCTAAAATGACTAATACAAGAATTACACCAATGGACGACGACGTTTTCAATAATTTCAACCGTTTTAAAGTAAAATCGCTAGTTACTGGTTTATTGGGGAAGAGCTGAGGGGTATTCAAAGAGACTCTAAGAGAACATCGATAAGGACATGGAAACCTCAGCAACAATCTTCAGCTTAAACAATACCAGGGGGACGCAGAGGATGGTGGAAAGTAAGCCGTCACTATCATCCCCATTTATCTTTGTCGAGCCGTCTCCATATGAAGATAGATCAAGGTCCTATCGGTTCTTACCTTTCGGTATACTCCTATAAGCGAGGCCAAAATCTAAGACGGCGGAGCTAACCAAAACAGTGAACCTGCCACAAGAGAAACTTACTCTTGAGTGGAGAGGACTTAATAAGGCGTAACAAAAAGAGAAGAGTATGGTAGAAAAGGAAGATGGAGAAGAAGATACGGAGATCGACCTTACAGCGAAACGAGGCGTGATCGTGAGACAAGGATAACAGACACCCAGAGGGAAGTTACCTGGGAAAACGTGGCCAAACTGACGTATCACGATGTAAAACGAAGATTTAGATTTCTTCGTCGTTCCCTTTTTTCTATTATTGTACAAATGGGACACTTAAGGGCCGATTTCGTACACTTTTTAACTCCGCCTGGGGTTAGTAGATAGGTGGATTTGAGTATCTTATCGAACGCCACTGCCGGTCCCAAGCCCGGATAAAGGAGGAGGGTTCCCAGGTAAGTTAGCAGCCTGCCAGGGATAAATGAAATAAACGAAGCAAACGAAAAAGAAAGGAAAAGGACAAACGACACTAGGAGAATCTGTTCTATAAAGGTGTGGCGAAAGACCAACGGACAAAGGAAGGAGTGGCTGTGATGTAAAGAGAAATCCATAAGCCAAATAATGCATTTACGCACCTGAAGACTGTAAACCAGAAAAAGATAGGGAAGAGTTCGACGAAAAACTCCAGAAAGTAGTAGATGAGGTACCAAAAACGAAATACTAAGAGTTATAATGGAGGATTACAACGCAAGAGTTGATGATAGAGTAATACCAGGAGTTAAGGAGAGGTTTAAACAAGGCCAAAGAAACGACAATGATAACATAGACAATGGATGGTGGAAATGAAAGAAAATTGTCTGAGAAGCTGGGGGCGAAAACTAGTGAGAAGAATAAGAAATGGAAAACAAAAACGCCATGTTGAGTAACAAACAAGAAATTAAGAGATTAGAGTGAGGCGTGAACAGATAAGGAGCACATGGTAACGTGAAAAACATCAACCAGTGGATTAAAGGTAGAAAAGTGTAATGGAATCAACACATAGAAAGGGATGGCGGACAACAGCGTAGTAAGAATCGCCAGAGACAAGTCGCCGAACGGAAGAAGACCCAAGGAAGAGATGGAGCGAAGATCTATAAACTAGGGAAACTGAAAAACAGGCAATATGCCTAATATAAGAGGGAAGAGAAGAAACATGTTCACATTTTTCGAAAAAAAAATTCTTCATTTTTTTGCAAAAAGTCGCAGCGTTTCGGTGTTCAAAATAGAGGGTTTCTTCGTCATCCATTTTCTTCAATTATCGTAAAAATGAGATAGGTACTTTAGGGCTCGATTTTTACACTTTTTGCACATTAAACATTCTATTACAAAGTAAACTGACATAGTCTTAACTTTTTTCGAAAACAAAAAACGTCTTAATTTTTTTTCAAAAATATCAACCCCTCGGAAAATTCTCGAAATTCGACCAAACGAAGATGTTTTCGTATATAGATCATTAGACGCCAATTAAACAATTACCACTCGTTCCATTCAGAGTCGCACCGTTTCGGAGATATCGCTCTTTATCGATCAGCATGGAGGGTTTCCTCCTCCACCCCTTTCTTCTACTATCGTGTTAATGTGGAAGAAGTTGTGCTTTGTGTAATTCGATCTAATTTCGTGTATAATATTTATTAACCGCTGTTCCCAGGTTAGAAGTGTTGTTTTCTTTGTGGTGTGGTATTGTGTCGATATTGTGATCTTGGAGCCGTTGCATCTTGTAGTGCAATTGTTGTTATGATATGTTATTTGTGATACAATTTGGTAAAATATCGTCATTTCTGCTATGCCATTATTATTATACTTTGACTTCTTTGGATACTTAGGCCAAGTCTGGTCAACTAACCGTACAGATCGAAATCAAGCAACGATTAGTCCTAGTAATATACAGGGTGATTCATTAAGAATGTCCAATCTCTGAATTGTAGATTCCAGACCTCAAAGTATGATGATTCTGCCCAACATGCCTTATACAAATATTACTAATTTCCGAGATACCGTGTGTTTAAAGTTTAAATATGAATTTTGATTGTCTCAATAACTTTCTATTTTTTCATAATTTCTTTTTGAAAATTGGCAGTTTTACCTTTTTTTGGATGAGGATTGACAATTAATTAAAATTAATTAAGTAATTAAAAAACAAAAATGAAAACTTCAAAGTAAATGTTCAAAATGTCCACCATTTACTTCAATACACTTTATGATCCGTTTTCGCAAAGATCTCTTCATATCAAATACCTAACCCTTGTCTATTATTTTTAATCACATTAATTAATTAATTAATTAATTGTTATTTTACACCCGGTATCTCGGAAACTAGCAATATTTATATAAGGCATGTTGGGCAGAACCATCATATTTTGAGGTCTGGAATCTACAATTCAGAGATTAGACATTCTTAATGAATCACCCTGTATATACAACAAATTATTATTGTTAAGAGTGTTAAGGTCATTCAGATAAAATTATCTGCCCTGTATTCAACACAAAAATGATACTATAACATCCAGAATTTAAAAAAATAGACACAAAAAATGATATAATGATTCACCCTAAAATTTAAGGTTTTTCATCTGTCCAGCGTCCTCAAACGGGCCTTTTCTCACTTTGCTAAACGCATTGCTTAGAATGATCTTGAGACAAATTTTACAAATTGGGTCGTAATGAGTTTTCCGCAAATCGTCTTGGAAACAACATTTTCCTGCTTATCTACGCGCAGAAAATTGACTTTTCCGTACTGTACTGTAAACAAAATGGACAAACTTGATTTTTGTGGAATTTGTAAACAAAATTTCTAAAATTTCGTCTTTTTTTGCGATTTCCGCAAAAATTTAATACAAAACACGTCAGTAAATCCTCTTACTTGACTCGGACTTTTAATTTAGCTCCTCTTCAGTAATGTGAAATTTTCCTGAGTTTCATGTAAATAATTATTTCCGGAAATCGTCTTGCAAGCATTTACGTTCAGGAAAATTTAATTTTCCGGATTAGTACTGTAAAGACTATACAAAACGCAAAATATTGTTTGCAAATATAGTTCTCAACAAAATTGACAAAGTTGATTTTTGTGGAATTTGTAAAAAAATTTCTAAAATTTCGTGTTTTTTTGCGATTTCCGGAAAAATTTAATACAAAACACGTCAGTAAAATCTCTTACTTCACTCGGAGCTTTTAAATTCAATTTAGATCCTCTTCAGAAATGTAAATAACTATTTCCGGAAATCGTATTGGAAACAACATTTTCCTGCTTATTTAGGCTAAGGAAAATTGAATTTTCCGGGCTAGTACTGTAAAGACTTTACAAGAGGCAAAATATAGTTTGTAACTATAGTTACCAACAAAATTGACAAACTTGATTTTTGTGGAATTTGTAAAACATATTTCTAAAATTTGTAAATTTCGCCTTTTTTGCGATTTCCCGAAAAATTTAATACAAAATACGTCAGTAAATCCTCTTACTTGACTCGGACTTTTAATTTAGCTCCTCTTCAGTAATGTGAGATTTTCCTGAGTTTCATGTAAATGATTATTTCCGGAAATCGTCTTGGAAGCATTTTCCTGCTTATTTACGTTCAGGAAAATTTAATTTTCCGGACTAGTACTGTAAAGACTTTACAAGAGGCAAAATATAGTTTGTAACACTATAGTTACCAACAAAATTGACAAAGTTGATTTTTGTGGAATTTGTAAAAAAATTTCTAAACTTTCGTCTTTTTTGCGATTTCCGGAAAAATTTAATACAAAACACGTCAGTAAAATCTCTTACTTCACTCGGAACTTTAAAATTCAATTTAGCTCCTCTTCAGAAATGTAAATAACTATTTCCGGAAATCGTCTTGGAAACAACATTTTCTTACTCATTTACGCTAAGGAAAACTGAATTTTCCGGACTAGTACTGTAAAGACTTTACAAGAGGCAAAATATAGTTTGTAACACTATAGTTACCAACAAAATTGACAAAGTTGATTTTTGTGGAATTTGTAAAAAAAATTCTAAACTTTCGTCTTTTTTTGCGATTTCCGGAAAAATTTAATACAAAACACGTCAGTACAGTAAAATCTCTTACTTCACTCGGAACTTTAAAATTCAATTTAGCTCCTCTTCAGAAATGTAAATAACTATTTCCGGAAGTCGTCTTGGAAACCACATTTTCCTGCTCATTTACGCTAAGGCAAATTCAATTTTCGGGACTAGTACTGTAAAGACTTTACAAGAGGCAAAATATAGTTTGTAACACTATAGTTACCAACAAAATTGACAAAGTTGATTTTTGTGGAATTTGTAAAAAAAATTCTAAACTTTCGTCTTTTTTTGCGATTTCCGGAAAAATTTAATACAAAACACGTCAGTACAGTAAAATCTCTTACTTCACTCGGAACTTTAAAATTCAATTTAGCTCCTCTTCAGAAATGTAAATAACTATTTCCGGAAATCGTCTTGGAAACAACATTTTCTTACTCATTTACGCTAAGGAAAACTGAATTTTCCGGACTAGTACTGTAAAGACTTTACAAGAGGCAAAATATAGTTTGTAACACTATAGTTACCAACAAAATTGACAAAGTTGATTTTTGTGGAATTTGTAAAAAAATTTCTAAACTTTCGTCTTTTTTGCGATTTCCGGAAAAATTTAATACAAAACACGTCAGTAAAATCTCTTACTTCACTCGGAACTTTAAAATTCAATTTAGCTCCTCTTCAGAAATGTAAATAACTATTTCCGGAAATCGTCTTGGAAACAACATTTTCTTACTCATTTACGCTAAGGAAAACTGAATTTTCCGGACTAGTACTGTAAAGACTTTACAAGAGGCAAAATATAGTTTGTAACACTATAGTTACCAACAAAATTGACAAAGTTGATTTTTGTGGAATTTGTAAAAACATTTCTTAACTTTCGTCTTTTTTGCGATTTCCGGAAAAATTTAATACAAAACACGTCAGTAAAATCTCTTACTTCACTCGGAGCTTTAAAATTCAATTTAGCTCCTCTTCTGAAATGCAAATAACTATTTCCGGAAATCGCCTTGGAAACCACATTTTCCTGCTCATTTACGCTAAGGAAAACTGAATTTTCCGGACTAGTACTGTAAAGACTTTACAAGACGCAAAATATAGTTTGTAACACTATAGTTACCAACAAAATTGACAAAGTTGATTTTTGTGGAATTTGTAAAAACATTTCTTAACTTTCGTCTTTTTTGCGATTTCCGGAAAAATTTAATACAAAACACGTCAGTAAAATCTCTTACTTCACTCGGAGCTTTAAAATTCAATTTAGCTCCTCTTCTGAAATGCAAATAACTATTTCCGGAAATCGCCTTGGAAACCACATTTTCCTGCTCATTTACGCTAAGGAAAACTGAATTTTCCGGACTAGTACTGTAAAGACTTTACAAGAGGCAAAATATAGTTTGCAACACTATAGTTACCAACAAAATTGACAAAGTTGATTTTTGTGGAATTTGTAAAAAAATTTCTAAAATTTCGTGTTTTTTTGCGATTTCCGGAAAAATTTAATACAAAACACGTCAGTAAAATCTCTTACTTCACTCGGATTTTTAAAATTCAATTTAGCTCCTCTTCAGAAATGTAAATAACTATTTCCGGAAATCGTCTTGGAAACAACATTTTCCTGCTTATTTACGCGCAGGAAAATTGAATTTTCCGGAGTAGTACTGTAAAGACTTTACAAGACCCAAAATATAGTTTGTAACGTATAGTTACCAACAAAATTGACAAACTTGATTTTTGTGGAATTTGTGAAACATATTTCTAAAATTTGTAAATTTCGTCTTTTTTGCGATTTCCGGAAAAATTTAATACAAAATACGTCAATGAATCCTCTTACTTGACTCTGACTTTTAATTTAGCTCCTCCTCAGTAATGTGAGATTTTCCTGAGTTTCATATAAAATTTCCGGAAATCGTCTTGGAAGCATTTTCCTGCTTATTTACGTTCAGGAAAATTGAATTTTCCATACTAGTACTGTAAAAACTATACAAGACGCAAAATATTTTTTGCAACTATAGTTCTTAACAAAATTGACAAAGTTGATTTTTGTGGAATTTGTAAAAAAATTTCTAAAATTTCGTGTTTTATTGCGATTTCCGGAAAAATTTAATACAAAACACGTCAGTAAAATCTCTTACTTCACTCGGAACTTTAAAATTCAATTTAGCTCCTCTTCAGAAATGTAAATAACTATTTCCGGAAATCGTCTTGGAAACAACATTTTCTTACTCATTTAAGCTAAGGAAAACTGAATTTTCCGGACTAGTACTGTAAAGACTTTACAAGAGGCAAAATATAGTTTGTAACACTATAGTTACCAACAAAATTGACAAAGTTGATTTTTGTGGAATTTGTAAAAACATTTCTTAACTTTCGTCTTTTTTGCGATTTCCGGAAAAATTTAATACAAAACACGTCAGTAAAATCTCTTACTTCACTCGGAGCTTTAAAATTCAATTTAGCTCCTCTTCTGAAATGCAAATAACTATTTCCGGAAATCGCCTTGGAAACCACATTTTCCTGCTCATTTACGCTAAGGAAAACTGAATTTTCCGGACTAGTACTGTAAAGACTTTACAAGACGCAAAATATAGTTTGTAACACTATAGTTACCAACAAAATTGACAAAGTTGATTTTTGTGGAATTTGTAAAAACATTTCTTAACTTTCGTCTTTTTTGCGATTTCCGGAAAAATTTAATACAAAACACGTCAGTAAAATCTCTTACTTCACTCGGAGCTTTAAAATTCAATTTAGCTCCTCTTCTGAAATGCAAATAACTATTTCCGGAAATCGCCTTGGAAACCACATTTTCCTGCTCATTTACGCTAAGGAAAACTGAATTTTCCGGACTAGTACTGTAAAGACTTTACAAGAGGCAAAATATAGTTTGCAACACTATAGTTACCAACAAAATTGACAAAGTTGATTTTTGTGGAATTTGTAAAAAAATTTCTAAAATTTCGTGTTTTTTTGCGATTTCCGGAAAAATTTAATACAAAACACGTCAGTAAAATCTCTTACTTCACTCGGATTTTTAAAATTCAATTTAGCTCCTCTTCAGAAATGTAAATAACTATTTCCGGAAATCGTCTTGGAAACAACATTTTCCTGCTTATTTACGCGCAGGAAAATTGAATTTTCCGGAGTAGTACTGTAAAGACTTTACAAGACCCAAAATATAGTTTGTAACGTATAGTTACCAACAAAATTGACAAACTTGATTTTTGTGGAATTTGTGAAACATATTTCTAAAATTTGTAAATTTCGTCTTTTTTGCGATTTCCGGAAAAATTTAATACAAAATACGTCAATGAATCCTCTTACTTGACTCTGACTTTTAATTTAGCTCCTCCTCAGTAATGTGAGATTTTCCTGAGTTTCATATAAAATTTCCGGAAATCGTCTTGGAAGCATTTTCCTGCTTATTTACGTTCAGGAAAATTGAATTTTCCATACTAGTACTGTAAAAACTATACAAGACGCAAAATATTTTTTGCAACTATAGTTCTTAACAAAATTGACAAAGTTGATTTTTGTGGAATTTGTAAAAAAATTTCTAAAATTTCGTGTTTTATTGCGATTTCCGGAAAAATTTAAATACAAAACACGTCAGTAAAATCTTTCACTTCACTCGGATTTTTAAAATTCAATTTAGCTCCTCTTCAGAAATGTAAATAACTATTTCCGGAAATCGTCTTGGAAACAACATTTTCCTACTCACGCTATGGAAAATTAAATTTTCCGGACTAGTGCTGTAAAGACTTTATAAGAGGCAAAATATAGTTTGTAACTATAGTTACCAACAAAATTAACAAACTTGATTTTTGTGGAATTTGTAAACAAATTTTCTAAAATTTCGTCTTTTTGCGATTTCCGGAAAAATTTAATACAAAATACGTCAGTAAATCCTCTTACTTGACTCGGACATTTAATTTAGCTCCTCTTCAGTAATGTGAGATTTTCCTGACTTTTATGTAAATAATTATTTCCGAAAATCATCTTGGAAGTATTTTCCTGCTTGTTTACGTTCAGGAAAATTGTATTTTCCGGACTAGTACTGTAAAGACTATACAAGACACAAAATATTGTTTGCAACTATAGTTCTCAACAAAATTGAGAAAATTGATTTTTGTGGAATTTCTAAAAAAATTTTCTAAAATTTGTAAATTTCGTCTTTTTTTCCGATTTCTGGGAAAATTTAATACAAAACACGTCAGTAAAACCTCTTACTTCACTCGGAGCTTTAAAATACTCGACACAAAGTGCCTCGTATTTCAATTTAGCTCCTCTTCAGTAATGTAAATAACTATTAAGTGAAACGATGCTCGATTTTCATAGCGTAATGTATCATCAAATTTCATTTCCTCATTGACAATTTGCGCGATAACACCCCCCGGTTACCGAACGTCTAAGAAAAATTTCATAATGTAACGATATGGATTAGTTTCTCGAGTAGAAGAATTTGAGATTTTTCCTCTCTGAACGATGATGAAATGCCGAAAAATTCGAAATGTTGACGTGCTCGTTTTCGATAATCAATTTACGAACAGCGGACGTTTTAACAAAAAAAAAATTTGAACAAATAGTCGCAAGTCATCGGTGGGGGGAGGTTTCCGACAACAGTATCCTTTAGAAATAAGAAGGCCGTTTTATATGTGTGACCCCCGCGAAGTAATTGCAGCCGCGAGTGTGTTATTTCGGGTGGTCTCATAATACATAACGGCTGTTAAACAGCGCCAACGCGCGGCAGTACGTCGCCACGCCGGTTCCCGCGGTCCTAAATACTATATAAGTTTATAATCGCTTAATCGATGTTTTCGATAAAACTATATTAGTCGAGGAAAAGACTCAAATTTTTTTCTACGCAAAAAAATTCTATATAATATATACGCAATTAAGAAATAATTATGTCAGAGTGACTCCTTCAAAGGCCAACGCACGAAACCAGTTCAATTGTTTTCCGTTAATTTATCGTTTACATGTTACCGGGAGCAGGATGCTGGGAAAGAGTGACAATTGCATGGACATGTCGGAAATTAACAGTCATAAAAAACAGGTGACATCTAGCGATTGTCTTAAGGAATAACAAGAGTGCACATGCGCAGACAAGTGACTGATTGATCGCCAACTAGGATTGAGTTTCGCTTTACTCAAAGCCGATGCGTTGTTGTACAAAACGCGTTAATAGTAAATTCTAATTAAAGTTGACCGTTTACATTGAAGGTGTTGTTCATACATTATAGATTACATGATGGCTCTTGATGTGATCGTTATTTAAGCGTATCGCTTTGGCATTTTGTGCAGTTTTTCTGGTTACTTCCATCAGAAGTTTCATTTGTCACTGTCGCCGTTTTGTAGATTACCTTGCCTTTGATGTCCTCCCCGCGCGTACTTAATGAATTTCTACGTCAAAGTACCTTTAATAGTTCGGAAATTGATGCCTACCTACTAAGAAAAAAAATATAAAATCCAATTACCGTAAATCGAGGACGTTTCAGAATTAAGCTCATTAATTACTTAACGTACACTATCTCGATACTATCGAGGCAGCTGCAACAATATCTTTCGTTTTATGGACACGTTCGAAAGTAGGTAACGTTGCCGAAGATGATTGACTGCATACCCTTAACTCTTAGATGAAAACGTTTCACATTCTTCGACTGAAATTCCAGCAATGTGCACGTTAACACAACTGATGGAAAGATAGCTTCAAGTGTCAAACGTTAAGTTATTGGGTTAAACGGGGCGACATCCTATTGTCTAACTTTTCGAAGTCCGAACTTGCATTTTCGGTCTTAATTAATATTATTTGGGCGGGGTCACACCTTTTGATCTGATTAACAAGTTTGCAAACTGACGAAAGCCCAAAAATACTATATTTAGACCAAAGTACTATATTTGACGAATGCGCCAAAATAGTAAGTATATTAAAGTATAAGTGGATAATCAGGTCTTTAAAACACGTGCGAGTTTTCAAGCACGACGGCGTAGCCGGAGTGCTTGAAATAGAGCAAGTGTTTTAAAGACCTGATTATCCACTTATACTTTACGCAGTTTCTTTATATTGGTTCACTTTGAAATCTGGTATTAAAATTGAAATAAGAACTAATAATGTGAAATGGTTGAATTCCTAATGTGAAATCAGTTGTCATGGAAATGAGAAAAACGGAAATTAATTTGCAATCTGTCATTTTATTTGACGTAACAAAGTACTCCTGTCAGATCAATAACCTATAAGAGTTCACGTTTTTTAAATTTGATGATGATGCCATGGCAACTTTAAAGCACGCACGTTTTTGAAAGCGCGATTTAAACACGCTGAGGCGTGGTTTAAAATGCTAAAATAGGACACCAATAAAAAAATATGAACTTAAAGATTTTTATGAACGGAAATGTTACGGTCGAGGATGGTTCAATATTAAAGGAGAATCCCACGATAACAAATTTAGAAAGCAATATTACCTATGTTACTTTTGGAGGGTCTATATCACAACGGCCACTGATCATAACGGCCACCCCGGTTTTTGCTATTTCATAACGGCCACCTTGATCACAACGGCCACTTATATTATTTGATCATAACGTGAACAAGGTGGCCGTTATGATCAAATAGTATTAAAGGCCGTATGTGATCAAAGTGGCTGTTATTAAATAACAATAACCTAGGTGGCCGTTATGATCAGTGGCCGTTGTGATCAGGTCCCCTTTTGGACATATCGATCCTTAGCTACATTAGTGCACTTCTACCACCTTCGTGACAACTTGAAGGTGCCACGTATTTATGAAAACTTTTTGGTCGAGCGTTTGAGCAGTTTTGAACAATTTTGACTTAAGTCAAATGAACATAGTTTGGGCGCCCATTGTCGTGGAGAGGATCTCGCTTCCATCTTTTTCTTCGAAGGCAGCTGCAACAATATCTTTCGTTTTATGGACACGTTCGAAAGTAGGTAACGTTGCCGAAGATGATTGCAGACTGCATACCCTTAACTCTTAGATGAAAACGTTTCACATTCTTTGACTGAAATTCCAGCAATGTGCACGTTAACACAATTGATGGAAAGATAGCTTCAAGTGTCAAACGTTAAGTTATTGGGTTAAACGGGGCGATATCCTATTGTCTAACTTTTAGAAGTCCGAACTTGCATATATTATTTGGGCGGGGTCACACCTTTTGATCTAATTAACAAGTTTGCAAACTGACGAAAGCCCAAAAATATTATATTTAGACCAAAGTACTATATTTGACGAATGCGCCAAAATAGTATATTAAAGTATAAGTGGATCATCAAGTCGTTAAAACACGTGCGAGTTTTCAAGCACGACGGCGTAGCCGGAGTGCTTGAAATAGAGCAAGTGTTTTAAAAACCTGATTATCCACTTATACTTTACGCTGTTTTTTTTTATTGGTTCACTTTGAAATCTGGTATTAAAATGGAAATAAGAACTAATAATGTGAAATGGTTGAATTCCTAATGTGAAATCAGTTGTCATGGAAATGAGACAAACGGAAATTAATTTGCAATCTGTCATTTTATTTGACGTAACAAAGTACTCCTGTCAGATCAATAACCTATAAGAATTCAGGTTTTTTAAATTTGATGTTAATGCCATGGCAACTTTAAAACACGCGCGTTTTTGAAGGCTAAAATAGGACACCAATTAAAAAAAAATGAACTTAAAGATTTTTATGAACGGAAATGTTCTCAGGATTTCTTACGGTCGAGGATGGTTCAATGTTAAAATAGAATCCCACGATAACAAATTTAGAAAGCAATATTACTTATGTTACTTTTGGACATATCGATCCTTAGCCACATTAGTGCACTTCTACCACCTTCTTGACAACTTGAAGGTGCCACATATTTATGAAAACTTTTTGGTCGCGCGTTTGAGCAGTTTTGGACAATTTTGACTTAATTCAAATGAACATAGTTTGGGCGCCCATTGTCGTGGAGAGGATCTCGCTTCCATCTTTTTCTTCGAAGGCAGCTGCAACAATATCTTTCGTTTTATGGACACGTTCGAAAGTAGGTAACGTTGCCGAAGATGATTGACTGCATACCCTTAACTCTTAGATGAAAACGTTTCACATTCTTCGACTGAAATTCCAGCAATGTGCACGTTAACACAGATGATGGAAAGATAGCTTCAAGTGTCAAACGTTAAGTTATTGGGTTAAACGGGGCGACATCTTATTGTCTAACTTTTAGAAGTCCGAACTTGCATTTTCGGTCTTAATTAATATCATTTGGACGGGGTCACACCTTTTGATATGATTAACAAGTTTGCAAACTGACGAAAGCCCAAAAATACTATATTTAGACCAAAGTACTATATTTGACGAATGCGCCAAAATAGTAAGTATATTAAAGTATAAGTGGATAATCAGGTCTTTAAAACACGTGCGAGTTTTCAAGCACGACGGCGTAGCCGGAGTGCTTGAAATAGAGCAAGTGTTTTAAAGACCTGATTATCCACTTATACTTTACGCTGTTTCTTTTTATTGGTTCACTTTGAAATCTGGTATTAAAATGGAAATAAGAACTAATAATGTGAAATGGTTGAATTCCTAATGTGAAATCAGTTGTCATGGAAATGAGACAAACGGAAATTAATTTGCAATCTGTCATTTTATTTGATGTAACAAAGTACTCCTGTCAGATCAATAACCTATAAGAATTCACGTTTTTTAAATTTGATGTTAATGCCATGGCAACTTTAAAACACGCGCGTTTTTGAAAGCGCGATTTAAATACGCTGGGGCGTGGTTTAAAAGGCTAAAATAGGACACCAATTAAAAAAAAATGAACTTAAAGATTTTTATGAACGGAAATGTTCTCAGGATTTCTTACGGTCGAGGATGGTTCAATATTAAAAGAGAATCCCACGATAACAAATTTAGAAAGTAATATTACCTATGTTACTTTTGGACATATCGATCCTTAGCTACATTAGTGCACTTCTACCACCTTCTTGACAACTTGAAGGTGCCACGTATTTATGAAAACTTTTTGGTCGCGCGTTTGAGCAGTTTTGGACAATTTTGACTTAAGTCAAATGAACATAGTTTGAGCGCCCATTGTCGTGGAGAGGATCTCGCTTCCATCGTTTTCTTTGAAGGCAACTGCAACAATATCTTTCGTTTTATGGACACGTTCGAAAGTAGGTAACGTTGCCGAAGATGATTGACTGCATACCCTTAACTCTTAGATGAAAACGTTTCACATTCTTCGACTGAAATTCCAGCAATGTGCACGTTAACACAACTGATGGAAAGATAGCTTCAAGTGTCAAACGTTAAGTTATTGGGTTAAACGGGGCGACATCCTATTGTCTAACTTTTCGAAGTCCGAACTTGCATTTTCGGTCTTAATTAATATTATTTGGGCGGGGTCACACCTTTTGATCTGATTAACAAGTTTGCAAACTGACGAAAGCCCAAAAATACTATATTTAGACCAAAGTACTATATTTGACGAATGCGCCAAAATAGTAAGTATATTAAAGTATAAGTGGATAATCAGGTCTTTAAAACACGTGCGAGTTTTCAAGCACGACGGCGTAGCCGGAGTGCTTGAAATAGAGCAAGTGTTTTAAAGACCTGATTATCCACTTATACTTTACGCTGTTTATTTTTATTGGTTCACTTTGAAATCTGGTATTAAAATGGAAATAAGAACTAATAATGTGAAATGGTTGAATTCCTAATGTGAAATCAGTTGTCATGGAAATGAGAAAAACGGAAATTAATTTGCAATCTGTCATTTTATTTGACGTAACAAAGTACTCCTGTCAGATCAATAACCTATAAGAATTCACGTTTTTTTAAATTTGATGATGATGCCATGGCAACTTTAAAACACGCGCGTTTTTTAAAGCGCGATTTAAACACGCTGGGGCGTGGTTTAAAAGGCTAAAATAGGACACCAATTAAAAAAAAAAAAACTTAAAATTTTTATGAACGGAAATGTTCTCAGGATTTCTTAGGGTCGAGGATGGTTCAATATTAAAGGAGAATCCCACGATAACAAATTTAGAAAGCAATATTACCTATTGGACATATCGATTCTTAGCTACATTAGTGCACTTCTACCACCTTCTTAACAACTTGAAGGTGCCACATATTTATGAAAACTTTTTGGTCGCGCGTTTGAGCAGTTTTGGACAATTTTGACTTAAGTCAAATGAACATAGTTTGGGCGCCCATTGTCGTGGAGAGGATCTCGCTTCCATCTTTTTCTTCGAAGGCAGCTGCAACAATATCTTTCGTTTTATGGACACGTTCGAAAGTAGGTAACGTTGCCGAAGATGATTGACTGCATACCCTTAACTCTTAGATGAAAACGTTTCACATTCTTCGACTGAAATTCCAGCAATGTGCACGTTAACACAGATGATGGAAAGATAGCTTCAAGTGTCAAACGTTAAGTTATTGGGTTAAACGGGGCGACATCCTATTGTCTAACTTTTTAGAAGTCCGAACTTGCATTTTCGGTCTTAATTAATATTATTTGGGCGGGGTCACACCTTTTGATCTGATTAACAAGTTTGCAAACTGACGACAAGCCCAAAAATACTATATTTAGACCAAAGTACTATATTTGACGAATGCGCCAAAATAGTACCTATATTAAAGTATAAGTGGATAATCAGGTCTTTAAAACACGTGCGAGTTTTCAAGCACGACGGCGTAGCCGGAGTGCTTGAAATAGAGCAAGTGTTTTAAAGACCTGATTATCCACTTATACGTTACGCTGTTTTTTTTATTGGTTCGCTTTGAAATCTGGTATTAAAGTGGAAATAAGAACTAATAATGTGAAATGGTTGAATTCCTAATGTGAAATCAGTTGTCATGGAAATGAGAAAAACGGAAATTAATTTGCAATCTGTCATTTTATTTGACGTAACAAAGTACTCCTGTCAGATCAATAACCTATAAGAATTCACGTTTTTTTAAATTTGATGTTAATGCCATGGCAACTTTAAAACACGCGCGTTTTTGAAAGCGCGATTTAAATACGCTGGGGTGTGGTTTAAAAGGCTAAAATAGGACACCATTTAAATAAAATATGAACTTAAAGATTTTTATGAACGGAAATGTTCTCAGGATTTCTTACGGTCGAGGATGGTTCAATATTAAACGAGAATCCCACGATAATAAATTTAGAAAGCAATATTACTTATGTTACTTTTGGACATATCGATCCTTAGCTACATTAGTGCACTTCTACCACCTTCTTGACAACTTGAAGGTGCCACGTATTTATGAAAACTTTTTGGTCGCGCGTTTGAGCAGTTTTGGACAATTTTGACTTAAGTCAAATGAACATAGTTTTGGCGCCCATTGTCGTGGAGAGGATCTCGCTTCCATCTTTTTCTTCGAAGGTGCCGGGTTAACACACTTAATTAAGACCTTGAATATCATAAACCACAACAGACATAATTTGGCATGGCGTAGGGCAAGGTTCTGCCTTTCGAGGTTGTGTTTCACCATTCCATGCATAACCTTTTGTATTCATCGGGAACCCATGTTCTATCACACCTCACTATATGCTTCAAGCACGTTTCTTCTACGCGTTTATAACGGAGCAGAAGAGCAGTTGACACCTCAATCCTCCCTATCTATGAACAATTTTTCTATTGTTGTTATTTTGCCCTTAATTTGCAAAGGATCCTTATTCCTAATACATCTTGTCCTTATTTACATTTCCCTACGATTCTCCTCATTTCCCCACTTGTCTTCCCTATGTCCCTTCCCCTGATAGTTTCGTCCTTCTGACCCATACTTCTTCCATCCATCCACTTTCTTTCATCCTCCCTTAACTCCTTGCTTTCTCTTAGCACCTTCTCCGCTCCTTTCCCACACAGTCTGCACCTTCTTTCTTCTTCCTTTCTCCAATACTTATTGTCCTACAGATTCTCGTTCCCACATCTGAAACTCGCCACCATTTTCTTTCTTCCTTTTCTCCCCACCCCTTTTGAGGTATTCTGGTATTCCCTCTCCTTTGATGTTCTTGTAATTCTCGTTATACCTGGACTCTTTTACTTTTGCCCATCTCTCCTGATTTTGTACGTCCCTGTCCCTTTTTACTATGTCTGCGCTTACCCACACCCCTCTTTCTCTTAATTTTTCTATTTCTTCCTTTTGTAATATTCGTCCGTACTTCACCTTTCCCTCTTTTATCTCTTTCCAGCATCCTTTGAGTATTTTGCGTCCCTCCCTCCTGGCTATACTCTTATTTTTGCTACCTGTACTTCCTCCCTGACCCAATAACAAATTGTTTACACCGGAAAAAGGCTTGGATTTTTTTTCCAAACAAAGATTCTACTTGGATTTGCATTTTCTTTTGCTAAAAATTTGATTGCATAACTGTTTTTTCAGATATGGTAAAAATTATTATTGAACAAAAGCTATGATAACTGCAATGAGTGTGGGCGCCTGTTGTCCTGTAGGAGTTCTCTTGATCGTTTAACATCTATGGCTTGTCGAAAATAGTAAGTGTAATTGACAGTAAATCAGCTGAATGGATTTGTATGAATTCTGGATTACGATGGGAAGGTGGACAAAGTCCGGCCCCACAACGTCACTGAACTTGAGATAAAGCTGAAGACGCTGGAATAGGAACGACTCTAATCGTAACCATGTTCGGTGAGAATATCCCCAACATGGATCGTCTCAGTTGAATAAGTGAAGGACACTCACACAGTGGGTACACCGTGTCCTCTGAAACATTCTCTACAAGATTCGACCAAGCCGATGCGGTGCATGTGCTTTGTTTAATTTACAGTGCACAGAAAGCATGCCTACAAGTATCCGCAGGTTGTGCATGGTTCTCTGAAGACCTTTCTCTAATGAGGACAATCTAAGGTCAAGTTCCATCTAGCCATGTGATCATATTGGGTGTCATTACACTTGATATGTAAGTGGAAGAGCCGGCGGTGGACGTATTTATGAATTCCTTTGTTTTCAGACGCAAGAGTACTAGCATGAAGATCCAGTAGAGCAAAGGTCTATCACGACTGTGGGGGTCGTTCGCATTGCATCCGTGCACGGCAAGGCACCCTAGCATTTGCACAGTCGAATTGAGAAGATTATGGTTGTGGAGAGTCTGGTTCTAGACCGCCAGACGCTTGCTCCATAACAAATGTGGGTCTACCACAGCAGTGTACAGCCACAGAACAGCCAAGGAGTCTTCCTTACACCATTCTTGGGCGCATCTTCTCACTACTATGCATCTCAGTGTTTTTTCCCTACACTGATGTGCATTGCCTTGAGTTTCAGCAGCTGCAAAATGCAGTATAGCAGATAGCTGAATGTTTTCCAGGCCACGCCCGTTGCGCATTAAATTTTCTACACGTTCTCACACTTCTCCCTTCAAGATTTCACTTGGATTAACATCTTATTTTGGCATAAATTTGAGTGTAACGCAACTTGAGGGTAAACCATTTTTTTTCGGGAATAGCAAACATGATTGAAAGAGGGCGCATCGCCCATCAGACCATATGAACTTCAAAGTCAGCTGGAAGGACATATTTGTTTTTTTCTCTTGTGGGGAAAGCTAGAGTGACTTGCTTTACCGCTATATAGATGTGAATGTCGAAAGAAATACAGTCGAGGAACGTATAGAATTGTACGCACGTGCTTGTGGTTACTGGTTTCAGGGGAGAAAAAAACTGCGAAGGAGACCGTGAAGCTTCAACTTCAATCACATTTTCCGGAATTAAAGACCTTCGCTAAAACTGTCGAAGGTGAACCAATAACCCCTGAAATCCCTTTTAAAGGGGAACCGAGGGGATTGGGTTCTGACCAATCATATAGTGAACCTAACCAAAATTAGGCGAGCAGTGCAGAATTTCCAACCATATAAATCCCAAGGGATGGATGGGATATTACCTGCTCATTACCCTCCACACACGATGTACGTTACTAAGACCAAGTGGTCCAATGTCGTTTTTCGCTTAGAATCGATTTGAGAATCATCAAAGCTCTCTAATTGCTTCCCCTATCCTTAAGGGTCAGGTACAGCTTTTGCCATCAGAACTGACTCTTTGCCACAGCATACAGCAGCTTCATTTTTCGTACGTAGGTACTTTGAACCAAATCTAAAAATGGAGGGGAGAATAGCTCCAAGTAAATGGGTCAAGTTTCGATTGGAAGTCGAACTCATTTTTAAGGATATAGGGTAAAGTGTTAGTGTCGATGCACAAATCCCCAGTTCAAAAACTATGCTGAACTTACCAAGAAAAGGGTTATCAGTTGGGAAAAAATGCTTAGGTGAACTTGTAACGTAATTTGCGAATAACGAAATGGGTAACGATTTGTTATTGCATGACGAGTAATTTTCGAATGCTTTATAGAAAATAAAGAATATTGCGAAAGTATAGAAAATAATGGACGTTTGCGTAGTTTGTAGAGTTTTTAATTATCCCCCAAATTGTTCACCCTTAAATGTAACACATGACAGATTGTTGGAACGTTTTCTATCTATAACAGTGTGTCATCGTCTCCCTCGATATCAACATGGTATGACCAAAATCACCCTCTGTGTAACCCTAAGCGTCCGATCACTAAAGTCAACAATTGATAGTCACCGGAAACATAGTTAACTATGCAATCCTGCATCATCCCTTAATGCATTTAGATTTCGAATGGTATTGTTACTGACATGCGATATCCCTATTACGAGATGAAAATAAATTTAGAAATTCGATCCCTTTTACAAGAAATCTAAATTAAGGACGAGAAAATTTATTTTATATTAAAAGTGAGATGTGGTGCTCTAGTATAAAATTTCGTGCAGGTTCTCGCCGCGCATATGTTTACTAACGATTTTTCTTTGAATGTTGCGCTTTTACGCAACTAGTTGCAATGGGGGAACAATTTTTGAAAATTTTCTCTTTTATTTATAATAAAGGTCCTGAAATTAAAAGTTTGATACATGTTCAAGTGTGCTCGAGCACCTTCACAGTTCACGGCTCACCCAAATTTGAATAATTTCGAGGGATGCACCGTGGTTGTCACTACGCTAATAATTACCCCAAAGATAACCTACCAATATTGATTTTAAGGAGGATGAGTCGATACCAAGGAGGGAAGGTACCAAAATTATTATGGCACAACAGAGAAATCGAACCCGGACTGTTGCCTTTACGAATCACCCTGTAGACACAGTAATAGTGTTCTGCTTAAAGAATACAGGTCTACGTACGACCTGCCGTTTTCGAGAAAATTCACATCCCCTTGTGCAGTGGTGACGCCCTACCCTTCGTGCTGGGAGTATTAACGTTGCAACCTATCGAAAAACACAAATTTTGAGATTCCGAAATTCCGAGAAAAGGCTCTAGAATTCCGAGAAGAATCCTATAATTTCTATGAAACGTTGTGTAATTTCTAGGAAGGTCCTATTCCGAGAAAAAGCTCTATAATTCCGAGAAAAATCGTATAATTTCTAAGAAAAGTTGTACGATTCCTAGGAAGGTCTCATTCCGAGAAAAGGTTTTATAATTCAGAGAAAAATCATTTAATTTCTAAGAAAAGTTGTACAATTTCTACTAACGTCTCATTCAGAGAAAAAGCTTTATAATTACGCGAAAAATCCTATAATTCCGTGAAAAATCGTACAATTTCTAAGAAAAGTTGAACAATTTCTAGGAAGGTCTCATTCCGAGGAAAAGCTTTATAATGCCGAGAAAAATCATTTAATTTTTAAGAAAAGTTGTACAATTTCTAGGAAGTCTCATTCCGAGAAATAACTTTATAATTCCGCGAAACATCGTATAATTTCTAAGAAAAGTTGTACAATTTCTACTAAGGTCTCATTCTGGGAAGAAGCTTTATAATTCCGCGAAAAATCGTATAATTCCGCCAAAAATTGTATAGATAATTCCGCGAAAAATCGTATAATTTCTAAGAAAAGTTGTACAATTTCTTGGAAGGTCTCATTCCGAGAAAAAGCCTTATAATTCCGAGAAAAATCATGTAATTTCTAAGAAAAGAAAAAGCTTTATAATTCCGCGATGAATCGTATAGATAATTCCGCGAAAAATCGTATAATTCCTAAGAAAAGTTGTACAATTTTTAGGAAAGTCTCATTCCGAGAAATAACTTTATAATTCCGCGAAAAATCGTATAATTTCTAAGAAAAGTTGTACAATTTCTACTAAGGTCTCATTCTGAGAAAAAGCTTTATAATTCCGCGAAAAATCGTATAATTCCGCGAAAAATCGTATAATTCCGCCAAAAATTGTATAGATAATTCCGCGAAAAATCGTATAATTTCTAAGAAAAGTTGTACAATTTCTTGGAAGGTCTCATTCCGAGAAAAAGCTTTATAATTCCGAGAAAAATCATGTAATTTCTAAGAAAAGAAAAAGCTTTATAATTCCGCGATAAATCGTATAGATAATTCCGCGAAAAATCGTATAATTCCTAAGAAAAGTTGTACAATTTCTAGGAAAGTCTCATTCCGAGAAATAACTTTATAATTCCGCGAAAAATCGTATAATTTCTAAGAAAAGTTGTACAATTTCTACTAAGGTCTCATTCTGAGAAAAAGCTTTATAATTCCGCGAAAAATCGTATAATTCCGCGAAAAATCGTATAATTCCGCCAAAAATTGTATAGATAATTCCGCGAAAAATCGTATAATTTCTAAGAAAAGTTGTACAATTTCTTGGAAGGTCTCATTCCGAGAAAAAGCTTTATAATTTCTAAGAAAAGTGTGACTTTGTCTTCTCCGCAGGTACAAGCGAATGGGTGCCAAACATAATAATGAAATTTTCACAAATACCCTTAATTTGAAAAAAAGTTGTGTAATTCTGAGAAAAATTTGGAATTCTCAGAAATATAGCACAATTTCCAGGAAAATCCTTATTCTTTGAAAAGGCTTTAAAATTCTGAGAGAAATGGTACAATTTCTAGGAAAGTTTCATTACGAGAAAAAGGGGTATGGGATACGCGTGTGGGGCAACTCACCAGCCGCAACCCGGGTGTTTACTACTCAGAAACGGATAATCAGAACAATAGCCGGGGTCAACAAATACACAACGTGCAAACCGTTGTTCATTAACTATGGCATTTTAACTTAACCGTGTCTGTATATTGTAGAAGTATGTACATACATATTCACCAATAAAGCGAAATTCGCCACAAACGCGAGTTTTCACAAATACGAAACAAGGAAAAACAAACTATTTCGAGTACCTTTTTGCAAATCTGATAAAAATAAAATGACTGCGGGTGTTTCAGGATTAACTATATTTAACAATTTGCCTAATCACATTCAAGAGGTTAACGGTCTCACACTGTTCAAAAAGAAACTTACTCTCCATCTGACGAATAATGCGTTCTATTCCATAGAGGAATTTTTAAAATGTTTACCTACTCTGTGATCATTTGTAAAAGATGTACCTAGTATCGTTATATACACAAACATTTCATTTTATATTGTATACATATAATGTAGTATTCTTTTGTGACTTATCTTATCCATGTTTTGTAATGGCATACAAAGATGAAATATATTATTATTATTATTATTATTATTATAATTCCGCGAAAAATCGTATATTTTCTAAGAAAAGTTGTACAATTTCTACTAAGGTCTCATTCTGAGAAAAAGCTTTGTAATTCCGCGAAAAATCGTATAATTCCGTGAAAAATCGTATAATTTCTAAGAAAAGTTGTACAATTTCTTGGAAGGTCTCATTCCGAGAAAAAGCTTTATAATTCCGCGAAAAATCGTGTAATTTCTAAGAAAAGTTGTACAATTTCTAGGAAAGTCTCATTCCGAGAAATAACTTTATAATTCCGCGAAACATCGTATAATTTCTAAGAAAAGTTGTACAATTTCTTCTAAGGTCTCATTCTGAGAAAAAGCTTTATAATTCCGCGAAAAATCGTATAATTCCGCCAAAAATTGTATAGATAATTCCGAGAAAAATCGTATAATTCCTAAGAAAAGTTGTACAATTTCTAGGAAGGTCTCATTCCGAGAAATAGCTTTATAATTCCGCGAAAAATCGTATATTTTCTAAGAAAAGTTGTACAATTTCTACTAAGGTCTCATTCTGAGAAAAAGCTTTATAATTCCGCGAAAAATCGTATAATTCCGCGAAAAATCGTATAATTCCGCCAAAAATTGTATAGATAATTCCGCGAAAAGTCGTATAATTCCTAAGAAAAGTTGTACAATTTCTAGGAAGGTCTCATTCCGAGAAATAGCTTTATAATTCCGCGAAAAATCGTATATTTTCTAAGAAAAGTTGTACAATTTCTACTAAGGTCTCATTCTGAGAAAAAGCTTTGTAATTCCGCGAAAAATCGTATAATTCCGCGAAAAATCGTATAATTTCTAAGAAAAGTTGTACAATTTCTTGGAAGGTCTCATTCCGAGAAAAAGCTTTATAATTCCGAGAAAAATCATGTAATTTCTAAGAAAAGAAAAAGCTTTATAATTCCGCGATCGTATAAAAGTACGCAACTAAGTTTCCGGATTACTTTGATCAATGAAAATTGTAAAATTTCAAAAAAAAATACAAAATCAAAATAAAATAATTTTTGCGCAATAACTCAAAAAAATAAATAAATAAATATATGGTGCGTGTAGTATTGTTGTAATCAGAAAACGATTTCTTATCTTCTCCTGATATAATATACAGGGGTATGTCATAAATATTTTTAATATTTTGTTAATGTCCGACTAGGCCGAAGTAAGTACCTATTATACTCGATTAAAAGAGTCGTATGTGCTCTACTGCACTGTACAATTTTACTCCCTCATCTTTGTTAGCAAAAAAGTTATGAAAAAGCGCTTGGAGCAGATTTTGAGAAAATCGATATTGACATTTTGACCAATTTTGGGAACCAATAAATTGGCCACGTTAAATTTTTGTTCTTTATCAATTAGAAGTAAAAGTTTTGGCCATCTTTGGCTAAAATTTCCAATTTTCGAATTTTAAGTAAATGAAACGGGTTCTTGAATAGACCCTAATAAGTAAAAACTTGGACAATGGCCGCCATTTTAAATTTAACAACAAACGAAAAACGTTGTTTTGCTTATGTGACCATGTCTACTAACTTTTCACCAATGTAAATTAGTTTGGGTTAAAATTTGAATTTTTGCTCCCAAAATAACGGCCCTAGTTTGGGACCCTTTGGGTCGATTTTGACGAGAAGCTTATGTTTTACCGATGAAGTTTTTTTATAGACCATGGTTTTAAATTTCATCAAAATCGGCCTAGTAGTTTAGGCTCCACAGCCATAAGGTACGCAACCCACACACAAACATTTTTCAAAAGTGGTGGTTTTGTGCTCAGGAGGACCCAAAACGTTGAGATTTATCAAAATGTAGAGTTTGATTTTTTTTTCGATTACTTATATTACTTTCCCTAGGATGTGTATACAGGGTGTTTCTACTCAAAATGGACAACGTAATAGAGGTTGTAGAATTCGTCAAAACTAACACGTTTTTTTAAGTAATTTTTTTCATTTTGGCCTTTATTTTCGAATTCTGAACCTTTCTTTGTTTTTATACAAATCTCTATCTGTATTATTTGTAAGGAGAATTTTATTGGGGATTAAGACCTGTCGTTGTCACTTGATCAAGTGACAACGACAGGTCTTAATCCCCAATAAAATTCTCCTTACAAATAATTTAGTCAAGACCAAAAAATCTCTTTCCATTATAATTCTGTATTATTTGTATTTTCAAAAAATCAAAGTCATTTGGAATCAACAGTTTAATTTCTACAAGTTTGTTCAAAATTTTTTACAAAAAATTTATAACAGCAAAATGGTGGTGATTTTAAATTATTGTAGTACAGTAGATTTTGTGCTATTCAATTTCCAAAATCTAAAATGAGCACCATTTTGCTGTTGTAAATTTTTTGTAAAAAAGTTCTGAACAAACGTTGTATATATTAAACTATTGATTCCAAAGAACTTTTGATTTTTTGAAATCCGACTACAAATAATGGAGAAATTTGTAAAAAAAACAAGAAAAGGTCCATAATTCGAAAACAAAAACCAAAATAAGAAAAATTATTTTAAAAAACCTGTTAGTTTTGATGAGTTCTATAACTTATATTACTTTGTCCACTTTGAGTCGAAACACCCTGTATACACGTGTGTATACGCAAGGAAAAGTAAAAATTGCATGGCAATGCATCAATACCGCGCGACGTTGAAACGAACGAAACCATTAATCCAAACAATTGTGCACTTCTTTGAAATTGGCCATGTGTAGTCCGGTCAAGCTATGCACCATCGACCGGAACAAGAGACGGACGGAAGGTGCAGAATCAGATCCCATTTCGGCCTTCTGATGATGACGTGTTTGACATGCAACATCACTCGTTTTGTGTCCCATTCTGGTCGTTTTTCGAGCAATGTATGGTCTCATCTTCTTTCCGAAGGGATTTGGCCGTACCGTCGATGTTGAGGCTTCGCCAGGTGAACACCGCTATTTTTTCCGTTTGTAATTCTCGAAACGTATCCACTCTCATCGTCAGTACCAATTTCATGCAGCAAAAGCAAAATTTCCAAAGTGGCTCTTCAATTCTCCATCAGTCTCTTAATGAATTTTTCCCATTGCGTGCAAAAATTTGGCGACTCATGTTTAAGAACTTCGCAAGTTTGCGTATCGTCTTCATCCAAATAACGCTTGCAGATCGATGTTCACAATTGTTTTTGGTCTTCCCAACTCCTTGTTCTCAGTACCATAGGTAGATTCGCGGTATCACAGGTCTTAGCAGGATCTCCTATCTGAAGATTCTGGGAAGAGCACAGCACCACACCAACTTTATGGTTAATCGTAGGTGTTCAGTACCTTGGTGGTTTACGTTTTGTATATATGTAGTGAATGAAGGGAAATTTTTGGAGCACCACGGTTCCGACTACGACATCTGCACCAAGAAGAAACAGAGGAGAGACAAAAGTCGACTGGTTGATTTTCAAGTATTTCGGTTAGACATATTATTTTGTACATCCTAGGAATTGTCATTCTCACCCCAAGATTTATTATTTTTACCCCAAGAATTATTTTTTCTACCTTACCTTTTTATTTATTTCGGTCCCAAGATTTTTGTTCCCAAGAATTATTATATTAGCCCCCAAAATTATTAATTTTTCCCACATAATTATTCTTTTGGGCCCAAGATTTTATTCATTTTACCCCATGATTTTTTTTATTTTACCCCAAGATTTTATTTATTTACTTATTTTATAGAAGTGTTTGAAACTAAAAAAAAATGCCACCCTAAACGTATATTGCCACTCAGGCGCTTAGGTTAGAGGTAGGTTTAGTATATTTTTTTTCAATTGAATAAAATGAATAAAATCATGGGGTACAATGAATTAAATCTTGTGGCCAAAGGAATGATTCTGTGGGTTAAAATAATAATTTTAGGTACTAATATAATAATTCTTGGGGACAGAAATCTTGGTACCAAAATAATTAAAAAGCTGGGGTCGAAAAAATAATTCTTGGGGTGAAAATAATAATTATTGGGCTTAGAGTGGCAATTCTTGGGGCCGCGAAAATTACCACCCTTTCGGTTATTCAGTAGCACTTCTGAAGTAAATGTGTTCGTATTCAATGATGTGTCTCAAACCCGTTCTTTGTTCAAATCTCGGTATTTATGATAATTTTCCGAGTGATTTAGTTTAAGAAGGTGTCAAAAAGGCAGCCTCTTTGAAATAATTAATGTAGTATTAGCAAATAGTATATAATACAGGGTATATCACGGAACCCGTTCATTAGAAGTTTCTGGGGTCCCTTACTACTTATGAATTTGAAACTTTCAAGTTAAGGATAACCCATAGCCTTCATTTGTTCTAAAATATTGTCGATGTTGTACAACTTCCGGTAAGACCGGAAATCGCCATTCATCTTCTTATTTTAAATGGAACACCCTGTATTAATATTATTGCATTTTTAGATTATACAATCGATTTCGTGATATACCCTGTATAACTACTCTTTGGTATTACTTGTCTATTCAGTAAAAATAAATTCGGGCGTTTGTAAATGAAACAAATACGAGGCGCCTTCTATACACGAATAATTATGTGTTATTTATGTAAATTCTGTACAAGTTATATTATGATAACATGCGGGTAACATTGAGATACAATTAACCTAATTTATTTTACAATTGCTCTAGGCAAGAAGGTGTTTTGGTTATTATGCCTTTGGTGTATAGAAATTTGATTACAACCACTTAACAGATTCATTTCGGTACCAACATACTGAAAAACAACGTTTTGTATTCGTTGAGGAAATTTTCCACCGTGTTTTCATCAATGTCTGACCTCATTTTCGAAGCTCTAAACTGTACGAAGCAATTGTGATGTAAGGTTAGCAATATTTTTTAAGGTGAATTGTCATTTTAGACACCCTAGTAACCTGTGTAGGGGAAACTAATCAGGTTTGCCATCGTGCATCTTTAGTTGCCTAAGCACCTGCAATCACGTGGGGGTCAGACATTAATGAAAACCCTGTATAATCGAAAAGTTATCTTATTCTCTTTGTTCAGGCACAAACGATTTTTCTTTTTACACGTTTTAATTGGGATCATACTCAGAACAGAAGCTCTAAAATAGAGTTTAGAGCTATAAGATTTTAGTGTTTTATCTGTGAAAGAGGAGAGGAATCAATTTGTAACGCCAAAAGAGTCCAGTTCCAGTTGTGACACTTTTGAAAACATATTGCTCCCGTTGCAGGAGTGGAATGCCCTTCCATCTGTAATAAATAACCTTGATAGAGCCAAAGTATCGGTCTTGCTTCGAAATCTCGATGCAATTTATGATGAACTATTGGACTTAAAGCTCAACAATAAAGGGACTCACTCCCACCAAAATAAAGGGCGCACAATGAGAATGAAGAAGGCCCTTTAAACGCCACACGAAGAAAACTTACACGCCGCAATGGTGAAAAAGAGCAGAAGTAGGACAAATGTATTTTTCTTTAGGATGAGGCGGACGTGATGGCAACGAAAACAAAGTGTCACAGCCGTTGTTTGGCATAAATGTAACAAAACGTGATTTGAAAGCTTTTTGTTGCCTACAGCAAAGATGAGGCTATTTTGTTATATCGAGCGGCAGAAGGAGATCTCTTCTGATTTTGACAGATTCATACCGAATTGTTTTTTGAACACGACATCTTGGCCACCTTTTGTATCACGTGTAATGAGGATATATCTCAGTACCATGTGGGATTTATCGAAGCAATGTGGGAAAAGAAGGCAACATCGCATGAGAAAGACCATATGGTTAAAGTGGTTTAGAAAGTCAAGCAATAGTGATAGAACTCCAAGATATTAGTCAAAACTACAAAGGAGGCTTGTGAAAAAGCAATCGGCTCAGAAAATTTAGGGGTGGGAAAATAAATAACGAAAACAAACGAGCGGCAAAGAAAACTATGGGAAGCTAGAGATCCCTCAAAAGCGGGCACCTGTTGTTCGAATATTAAAAATGTTGACGAGGAACTTTCAGTGGATGAAATAAACACTGATTTACTGAAGCAGAACCCCTTTTTACGTGCTTAATGTTATGGTTAAAATCATGTAATGAAGGAATTTAAGAAGAAGAAGCAGTTGTGCTTTAACTGTGCTAGTGATCAACATGATGATAAGGACAGTAAATCACTAGGCAAGTGAGTAGTAGTCTTTATTGCTATTTATAATATTAATTTGGACAAGATTCCTACCCTCTTCATCCTCCCTCCCCTTCCCATTATCCTTCTTTCTCCCACTTCCTCCATCCAACGTACTCCTTCCCCTCCTGTCCCTAAAATTTCTTTCCTGTCTCTTTCCACTTCTCTCAACTCCACACACTCTTCGAACATACGTCGTCCCACACTTTCCCATCCCTCCCCACATAGCCTGCACCCTATTTTTTCATTATTACATCAATACTTATTTAGATTTTTTTTATTTCCACACTGAATCTTACTATTGTTCTTTTCCTCCTCCTACTTAGCCCTCCCTTGAAATATGCCGGCACTCCTTCTAATTATTTCATATTCTCCATCTTTCCTAATTCTGCGTGTGTACATCTCTACTTGCTATCTCTTCTCTTGTTGCCTCCACCTTCCCATTTCCCAGCTTTCCCGTCTTTACTTTAATCTTCTCCCCTTCTTGTGTATATCCCAGTGGTTACCTCTCCAGACCTAACACCTATCCTGCATACTTTGAAGTATTTCTCGTTTCATGCACACCACACTATTCACTTTTTCAAACAGACACCCCCTTCTCATCAGATTATTTCCAAATATTCTCTCTCCTGAACCCCACGCCTGCCCAAACACTTTAACACCTCTTTTTTGCTAGCTTCCTGTCATTATTGCCATATCTCATTTTATACCCCAAATACTTCTCTTCCATCACATTTTCAATCTTCTCGCTACTCCACTTCCATTGCTCCTTTCCCTTTCTTCCTCTCTCTATCTCGGTCTTTCTCACATTCACCTTCATTTCCTGTTTTTCTATGAAGTCTTTAACTGTCACCGTCACATCCCTCATTTCTTCCACTGGTCCTACCACTGGGTACCACAACCCCGTCTGTGTATGCCATCGCCGACACTTTGTACCCCCGCTACCAAAAACCACCCCTTCACTCTGTTTGTCTCTTAGTCTTTCCTCCAACCTCTATGTTGTCTCAAATACCCCTCCGATTTTCCCCTTCAATTTCACTCCTTAATCCTTTCCCCCTTCTTCTCAATTTCTCCCATAACATCCCTCTGTTCGGATACCAGAGAAGTGTTTTAATTGTATGAGGTACTAGTATAATTGGAGATGTTGCTCCCGAAACCGCCGCAGAAGAAGGAAAGCCATGTTTTAACAAAAACGTGAAAAGGGGTCAATAGAAATAGGGCATATCAAAAATTTAATATAAGAAAAACGTAGGGTGATTGGAGAGAATAAATAAATAAGTACATGATTCTTATTTAAATTAACAAAACATCTTATTTCTAATACCGTCTGTTTTTCCCCCTTCTTTCCACCTTTTCCCTCCATTCTAGCACTTCCTTCAACCATCCAAATCCTTCCCCCTTCTCTCCTAGTATCAGCCTTCTTTCCCTTCTCTCTTGTCTCAACTCCTCGCATTCCCGCAACATGTTAACCATGCTTTCCCTCCCTTTCCTGCACTTTCTACAAACCCTTTTCTCATCCTCCCACCAATACCTATTTTCATTCTCCTCATTTCCGCACCTAAATCTCGCCACAATTCTTTTCTCCTTCAATCCCATCTCCCCCAATAAGTACTTGGCCTTGCCAACTACCACAATCTCCCCGTATCCCTCATTATACCTCCCTCCAGCTATCCTCTCTCTCTTTTCCTGACCTTGCACATCCTTATCCCTCCTAACCACCTCCTCTTCTTTCCTTCCTTCTTCTTTCACCTCCTCCCTCGCATACCCCACCTTCTCATAATATAATCTCCTGTCCTCTTGTCCATACTTTATCCGTTTCCCCCTCATCTCATTCATACATTCTTTCACCATTATTATTTCTGTCTTCTTCCTGATCTCCTCCTCGCACTTCACCGCTCTCTTTCCCACATACACCCTTACTTTTTCCACTTTCGCCTCTTCCCCCACTATGTAGCCCGGCGTCTTTCTGTCCAGTCCCAGCGCCCATCTCCAATACTTCTCCTGAACCTTCTCCAAACTCTCCCACTCTTTCCACCCCCATATCTCTGGCCCCGTATCCCATTTGACGGATTGGAGAGAATATAAGCACAGACGCAATGAAAAGTGTTAAAAGAAGGGAAGAGAAAGGAGAAGATAGATGAATGTACGGTAACTGTACAAAAATGTGGTAAACTTTGAAAAGTAGGAGGGACATGACAAACGGTGATTAATGAAATTATAGATATAAAGGTGAGCAAAACGTCCTTGAAGGGATTAATTCTTTTTATGTGAGAAGCCAAGAGGAAATTGTCGATAGTATTTCGGATGGAAGAAGTTTTGGTTGAGGAATAGAATTTTCCGAGAGATGAACTAGTTTTGATCAGGTCACTGTGGTGGTGGTGATGAGATTGTCGAACACTGTTGGTGTAGGTGTAGACGATCTTAATGTAAGGGGCTATGCTGGATATTGTAAACAAGCCATTATCCTCGGGCAGGTTTCCAACGATGTTAAAGCAATCTGTGATCATACCGATACCAAAAGTGAGAGAGATGTTAAGAAATTCAGTGAATTTATACCGATAAACGTGCAACCAACCATAGAAAAAAATAATAAATTGAGAAAGTTGTCTGTAGTAGAGTTAGAATATTCTTTGTGATGGTCAGTCGGGCTTCGGAGAGGGTTTTTCAACCGAGCCACCGGTTCAGCAGTTTTTTGACCAAGCACGGGGTGGCCCAGGGGAGTGTCATTGGTCCTATATTGTTTCTGTTGCACTGTATAATACGTTTATTCGCAGATGACGCTCTTATTTATTGTAGTGATAAAGATCGCTATGCGTAAGTTGAATATTGATTTACAAAATGTAATATAAAGTTAATTAATTAATTAATTGGAGCTATTGATAGAGCCGTCTTTGATACTAGTATTAGAAGTATAAACAACTGTCATATTGAATGTGTTCGTAGCTATAAGTATTTCGGAATAGTTATTGACTATATAATTTTGATTATGTCAATAAGAAAGTAGGTTGTTTATGTAGTAACTTAACTATAGGGAGCAAGGCTAAAGGTTTATTACACGATAGTGTTATCACATTTCAATTAATGTCCCACCATTTTGTATTTAGGATTCAAGAGGGACTTAGGTAGGTTGGAAAGACTACAAAATAAATTGACTAGAATTAGTAAAGTATGTGGTTACATGTCCAGTCCTTGTGCCACCTACATAGTATTACGAATGATGAGTTACCTAAATATTTTTACGTTTCGTATTCAAATTAAAGGTATCCACAGTTACTAGACAACGCGGGTTTAATCTTGAATATAAAAAAAAATAAATTGCAATGAATAGTTTACTTGTTAATGCCGGTGTAAAGCAGGGGTTCCCAACCGGTGGTACGCGGGACGATTTCAGATGGTACGCGCCACGTGCCTTAATGTTATTGGAAACTAATGGAAAAGTGAATGAATAATTTAATAAAAAATAAAATAAATAAAGGACATAAGTTTCTGATAGAAAATGTGTTTGTAAATAAAATTAGGATCAGGAGAGCTTTCTTCCAATCTACACCGCCCCCCAGACCCTCTGGTGATGGTGGTACGCCAAAATCATCAAAAACCTTCAGGTGGTACGCAGTTTCTAGAATGTTGGGAACCGCTGGTGTAAAGTTACCTGTTGAAATTACACAAGAAAAAAGTTATTCAAAAACAAGTGTAAAAGATACTTAGGAGAGAATTTTGCTAATGAACCTCATGCCCTCATCCCCCTTCGTGAGGGGGAAATTAAAAAAAAATTCGAGAAAAAAAAATTGTTAAGTTGTAATAACATAATAACAAATGTAGAGGATACTTAAAATAGAAATTGTATTAAATATTATATAATTCAAAGCTAAACTAAACCCCTTCAGTGTTCGTCTTAGGCACAGTTCACGTGCAATAGTAGATTTAGTTTAAAATTACGATATTGGTTCTCAGGTATAGCCTGTCTCAATTTATATCGTCTTGAAACTTATCTCATAAAAGGATTTATTTTCAAATCTGCATTGTTAGTAGATAAACACGTTGTAAATACCTACCTGATTAACATAACAAAGGGGACCTTTCGGTATTTTATGACAGGGCATCAGAGGCGGACTAAGGTAAAAATATTAATATAGCAATTCCTTTTCAAGGCATCGGTTTTATTTTACATAAATTACGAGTTTGAAACTAAATTATACGATATACAAATTACTCGTATTATACTTACAACAACAAGGATTCTTAACGTCTGATACTAATTAGTAATTATTAATTTGAATTGTTATAGCACTGGGTGACGCATACCTAACCCAACCCTGAGTGGGCTGGTAGGCATTTACAACGTGTTTATCTACTAACAATGCGGATTTGAAATTAAATCCTTTTATGGGGTGGGTTTCGGGACGATATAAATTGAGACAAGCCATACCACCACTTGCACTTGTATTTCTCGCAAAAATTTGTGGAAAAGCATCATTCGCCCCAATTTACGGGAGCGAAATTTTCCTTTTTGTAACAAATAACAATACTACCTACAACACGTACACATTATAGTACGAGTAGGTAAATTAATTTCCTTTTTGAAAACAGATTAATGTTTATGCGTTAAATTTGAAAATAAACAAGACAACGAAACGGTCTGTTTATTGAATAAACTAAATCTGCGCATCGAACCGCGTATTTCGATTTCATTTTCATTTTGTGAAAAGTGTCTCGAAAAATCAACAATGTGTAAATCTCGGCGCAAAAGATATCCAGACTAAGTCACTTAAAATGAATTTCGTAGCCGCCTGGATAATCTTACGGCTTAATTTCAACCCTGCCTTTATGTATTCCGCAAACATTTTTCAACAGGCTAAAATGGGAACGGTACGCGAAATTCATTTAAATAATTAAGTTAACGTTACGGTATAAACCGTTCCCATTTTATTCGGGTTTGAATTTTAGATTAACCCGGACCCGCGAAAGTCATGTCAAGAATTTAAAATACTGGGGTTCGATTCGGGACGTTGCTTAACGACTAATTGTGTGGAGCAAACTAAGCTTTGAGATTTTATTCCTCTTTGTTTTAAGTTTCTTTTTTCTTATATCTACGTTTTGGGGAATTATCCGTATGTAGTATAAAAGTTGACAAGATACGTGTAAATTAATTTTGGGGATTGCGAATGGCACGTGCTTAAACGGAAGTATCTAAAGCTACGCGTGTCGAATGTAACTCTATAATGTTTACTTCCTCCCCTTAATGTTGGCATCCACTTTAGAAGTGCACCCCTTTCTCTTTTGTCGATGTGCCAAAAACTGCAGTTATGTTGCAATTCTGTAAGAATGAGAACTGCTTCTTTTATTTCTTTTGGCGTAAATCGTTTCTCATCGAGACAAGAAATCGATTACGGCACAATTATACTACCAAAAACTACATCAGGCTTCTGAGAGAAAAGTGCCATCTCTCACATAATTTTAAAAAGGTTAAATCTTCCACCGACGCCGTCCTAAAATAATATGTTTTATTTTCAGAAATGAATGAAAAACGTTATTTATTTTAATTATTTTTAATAAAAACGAAAGCAAAAATAAATATACGTAGGTACAGAAAAATTTTACTAACATAATACAAAATTAACAAACAGTACCTATTAATGATTTAAAAACAAAGTGTCTAAAGTAAAAAAAAGTAACAGCACCTTCCCACACTTAATTTTTTATTTAAAATATGCATTATGACAGCACATCGTATATATTATTCCCTCGTATACACAGGGCCTTTCAAAAAGTTGTAACGGACTATGCATAACCGGATTCTACATATGAAAATATATCTAAAATGTTCAGTAACATTTTTATGATTTTCGCTTAGTTTAGCCGTAATCGGCCATTTTGTATTTTCATGAAAATAATTATTTCAAAAATCCTTCAAGATAATATTTTTGTGAAATTTCTAAGTCGAAAATTTCCAAAAAAAGGTTTATTTTTCAAAATATTCATGGCGGGCCTTCAAAAATTTTAAAATTAAAATTTCATGAAAACTACGAAATAAAATTAAGCTTTGTACTAAAAATGTTGTTTTTTGAAAACTCTAGACTTCCGAGAAATGAAGACATATGCCAAATTTCATAAAAATATGTTGAAGGTTTTTTGAAAAAATAATTATTTTCAAGAAAATACAAAATGGATGATTACGGGTAAACTAAGCCGAAATCATAAAAATGCTACTGAACATTTTAGACTTATTTTCATATGTAGTATCCGGTTATGCACACTGCATAGTCCGCTGCAAATTTTTGAAACACCCTGTATATGTAAAAATCAATTAATTCAAATAATAAAATAGAGTAGTTGGCGCTTAGTCCAAGAAAATAGACCTTTAAATGCGAATTTTGAGATAAGTACAGGAATGTTTGATATAAGTCACTCTGAAGTATTTAAAAAATGATAGTGAAGAAATTTTTTTTTTCAACCCCCGTGAAAGTTTGAGAGGGTATAAAGGGGAAGTACAAGTAAAAGGGGGTGAAAATGAAGGGGCATGGGGAAAGAAAAACGGCAAGTAAATTGTTGTTTTGGAATATGGCAGGGATAAAAAGGGAAGGGAAGAGATTTCTGGGACTATATAAGATGGTAGGGGTAGTAGAAACATGGTTGGAGGAGAAGGATTGGGAGGAATGGCAGGAAAAGCTCTCAGGGGAGTTTGATTGGAGAGCCCAATTCACAGTAAGGAAAGAGAAAAGACGGAGGGCAAGAGGGGGAATAGTGACGGGAGTGAAAAAGTAGTAGGGAAAGGAAGAAGGGGAGGAAGAGAAACAAATATAAGAGGTGCTAACAAGATATATAAACACAGAACAAGGGGAAAAGTATGTAGTGGTGACGATATATGAAAAAGAAATGGAAGAAACAAGGAAAAGTATAGAAGAAGTGCTAGGGGAGAAAGACGAAGGAAAGATAATTATAGGGGGTGATTTCAACGAAAGAATAGGAGAACAAGGAGAGATGATGATAAATGGGGAGAGGTAAGAAGAACATCCATGGATAAAAGATAAACGGACAAGGAAGAAGGTTAATAGAAATGTGTGAGGAAAGCGGATGGATGATCTTAAACGGAAATATGGAGGAAGGGGGAAGAGGAGAGTATACGTGTATTAGTGACAGAGGAGCGTCTGTAATTGACTATGTAGTGGTATATGAAGAGAACCTGGGGAGTATAGAAAAAATGTAAGAGGGGAGGAAGAAGAATCGGACCATGTACCTAGAGAAGTGTTCCGAAAGGAGGAGGAGGTGGAACAGGAGAAGGAGGTGGAACAGGAAGAGGAGGGAAGGGATGGAATAGAAAGAGAGAAAGATATGGACTGAAGAAATTATAGAGAGATATAAAAAGAAGTTGGAGGGTGAGCAAAAAAGCGCGGAGATGGGGGAGAAAGTAAAAATAATAGTAAGAATAATGGATGGAGTGGAAAAAGTGATAAAGGGGTAGGAAGAAAGGATTGATGGAACCGGAAATGTGGAAAGGCAAAAAGAGTGGTTAGAAAATTGAGGAAGAAATGGAGAAAAGGATGCTTAGAGGAGTAGGTACACAGAATAGAGAAGAAAGTACAAAGGATGCGAAGAGAGAAAAAGAGAATATAAGAAAGGAGTAGAGGAGAGGATAAAGAGTATAGGAAATGAGAGAGAATTTTTTTTCTAGCTCTTACCGTTTTTTCAAAATTTAGCAAAAACCCTTTTGTTTAATTTTTTCAACCCTTCCTTGGGGTTTCATTAAGAACTTGGGTTCAAAGTAAGATGAGGTTACGATCAGCAACACCACGAATATACCAGACACGGTACAAAAAGTATCTGGAACACCAAATCGGCACATCTTCAGTCGATATAATCAGAGAGGCTCAGTTAATTAAAGCAATGTCAAGGCATTCTCCACGAAAAACGAAAAACGTATTGATAGGTTTTTTATCCAGAACCGTGTAACGACTGGCCAATACTTTAGATAAGATTCAAACGGCTGATGCAGATGAGCGACCAAGAAGATACCAATCATATATGAGACATGAAGAAAAAGAGGAAGTAACAATCAAAGATCTGGGGTAGTTATGGACCATCGACGAGAACAGATAACATAGAGTACCCAACAGTTCCAAGAGAAGATTGGAGAGAGTCAAGACATACTTAGTGACCAGGAGTACCACCAGTACCAAATACAGAACCAACAGAGTAATAATTATAACGTCTTATTAATATTATCAATTTGTAATACACGAAATCTACGACTACGCTTCACGACAAAATAGAAAACAATATAGGCAAGCAATGTTGACGGTATTAATCGACCAGCTAAAAAAGGTAGCAAAAAGGAGAAAATAAATGAAAAAAGAGAAAAAACTAAAAAAAACCATTGCGGCGATACTATAATTCTAGGAAATCTGAAGGGTCCATGTAGCACCGTTTATTGGCGTTAGCTTGGTGGAATATTGGCTCAATATAGAGCGATTGGGGCAATATTGTCGAACTGTAGCCAATATTGGATGAATATATTTTTGTAATATTATACAAATATTGGAAATACAATATTTAGTGAATATAAGAACAATATTTGCAATATTTAGTAAATATTGTGACTTAATGTAATTTCAAGTATTGTACACACAACATTGCTTGTACAATATTACTAAATATTAAAAATCGATATTTAAGCCATATAACATAGATATTTACGAGGATATTTATAATATTTAGTAAACATTACTATTTAATGTAGGTACATTCAAATATTGTACGCACGATAATGTACCTATATTGCGTGTGCAATATTATCAAATATTGAAAATCGATATTTAAGCAATATAACATACATATTTACAATATTTAATCAATATTGCTATACAATATTAAGTCAATATTGATTTATTAATAACATAACAATACTGTGCTTTCAATATTACTGGAGATTTCAAATAATAGATATATTTAGACTACATGAATAAAATATTCACAAATAATAAGGTTAATTTTGTCAAAATCCGCCGAATATTAATTGTCGCTGATTTAGAGATATCAAAATAATCAAAATATAATATGCACGTTCTTCTCTAGATTTTATAGTATTCAACTTTAAATTCCCAAATTAAATAAATTTCCGTAGCTCAGTTGATTCATGGCTGACTTCTTAATCGGGCGATCCATGGTTCGAGTCCTACTTGAAGCAAAGGGTTCTTTCAGCATCACCGATCTTCTCCGAGTGTACACGAAGTGAATGGATTCCCTGGGTGAGGATTCACCGGGACACACGAGGCCATGGCGGCGCTTTGCACTGGGGAATAGTCCCTCGGAACAGTTAGGGCTCTGCGGGCGGTCCAGGTCCACCCCCTTTTTTACTATGTTGTGAGACATTACAAAACAGTAATGGCCCCATATTGCATAAATATTTTCCAGTATGTGAAATTGTTCATATTTCAATATTGGGATAATATTGTACATCCATATTTTACCAATATATTTACCATGAAACCCCAATATTGAACCAATATTAAATGCTACATGGGAGGGGGGTTGAACAGTGACAACAGAAAATCTGGCAACACGCTGAGTAACCAGAAAAAGGTGACGCGACAAGTACTGATTGAGCTGACCATAGGACAAAAACACATTATTACAAGTATCCAGTAGTGAAGATGATGGAATTAATTTACTCACCGTTACTCTGGAAAAGGATTGGATGGACCGAAAGCCCGACATCCCAGGAAGAGAATTGAAATTTGTTGATCAACAGAAGAGACACCAAGTACCCATGATGCGCGCAGTGGACGCTCAAAAGAGGATGTTACAGACGAAAACATAAAAAAGTCCACAAAAATGATCGTAAAGTGACGTTGATCGAAATAGCTAATACTCTAAAGAATTGGAGTTGGACATATCGTGCATGAAGATTTGGGCATGCGAAAGCTCTGTGCAAAGTGGATGTCGCGCGAGCTCACAGTTGATCAAGAACAACCACGTGTTGATGATTTGGACCAACGTTTAAAGCTGTTCAACCGCAATAAAAAAGTATTCTTGCGTCGAAGGATGAAATCGCGAAGAAACAGCCTCATATGGCGAAGAAAAAGGTGTTGTTTCAGCAGGACAATGCACCGTGTCACAAATCAATAAAAACGATGGCAAAATCGAATGAATTGAGAATCGAAAGAGATTCTGCACTGATGAAGAGGTAATCGCCGAAATAGAGGCCTATTTTGCGACTATAGAGAAAGTCGAATTTTGCCAAAAAACAATTTTTTTCTACGAACGTCAAAAAATGACAAGGGTTGCACATTGATAACGACCCTTTTTTTCACTTTCCTACGTTACCATGACACCGTGCGCGAAGTAACAATGCCGTGCGCGAAATACTTATTTCGCGCACTGCATGTAAACTGTATGAGAGTTTTGTATTTCAACGTTACAATAATTATCAACTTTTTCACGTTTGTAGAAAAATTTTTTTCTATGTTAGCCTACGAACTTTTCAGCCGTGTTAATTTGAAATGACACATTGACACGTCCACAAGCGTTTTGCCTTATCCTTTTTTGGGTCAACTTAAGCACTTAATTCAGAGAAGGGTTACTTCTAGAGTTACAAGTGACACTTCTGGACGATTCCGTAATAATTTGCTACGCGCTATGAAAAGGACAACGCGAAAAAGTAATATTCGCAAACACTTATATACGTTTCCCCTTTTTACAATACGCATTACATTGATTTATGTTCCAAGCTTAGGGTAATTTTCTATGGTCAACCGTATCGCAAATAAAATAAATTCCGTTTTGAGCTAAGCTTAAATCTGTTCTCTTTCTGTAAGGTTATTTCGATAGTATAAAAGATAGAGAGGGAGACATAATAATATAGAACATGAATTTCATTTTGTAGATATTTGGCGTATCTAAATAGAAACCGGCAATATTTGCTATGGTCTTGTTATTGGAATTCTAATCAGATTGAGATTTTATCCCGATTTATTGAACTTGACCCCAACTTTACTATTATTGTATATACGGATATAAAATCATTGCGATTCTGTGGCAAATAAGAAGTACCTCAAATACAAAGTTTTCTAATGAAATGGAAGCTTCGTAAAGTTGGTCCAGGAAATTCAACCCTTCATATCGTTGGTGTTAGTTTTTTGTAAGTAAATGGAAAAAAATCTTGCAGCTTTTGCAAACTGCGCCTATGTCTAAGCAACCTACAGACACAGAAGAAACAGTGACGTATCACCAAAGGAGCATAGCAAAAGAAAGAGGAAGAGAAGAAGCGAAAAAAGAACAAAATCTGGATTGGGCAATATTTAAACGAAGCAAGATAGTGTCCAGAACCCGGCCAAAAGAGACCCGCAAAGCATTCAAAAAAGACATAAACAAAATAGAAAAGAAGCAAGAGAATATAAGCGGATGCGAAATGGAAGAACTGAAGACAATGATAAGTGCCCTCGCACTCACAATTGATGTTAGCTTCACAGATAACAAAAAGGAATTCCAGAAGCTCAGGGAAGAACGGAAGAGGAAAAATTTAAACATAAAAGGCTGCAAAAGGTAACATGGACCAGGTCTGGAGGGAGTAATGTGGACGGGAACCAAATAGACCACGCGCTAATATCAAAAAAGAAGGAAAACATAATACTAGATACAATTACGTACAGAGGTGCCAACACTATGGAACTATGGAAAGCTATGGAAAAATGGACAATGTAAATAGAAGAATAGCGACGGAAGAAATTGGGAACAACGAACTAAGAAAACGGCACGAAGGGCGTTTCAGGGAAGAAATGAATAAGAGAGAAAAAGTGAATAATATTGAACAGGAAATAAACAACATCATAAAAATTGCACGCATAGCGCAGAAGGAACAATAGGCTACAAAAAAAGCGGACGCGACAAAGAATGGTTCGACGACGAATGCGAGGTGGCTCTAAAACAGGACACCAAGAAGACCTAGCCAATTATAAGGAAAGTATGAGGGAGTCAACCACAATGTACAAGCAAAAGAAGAATAAATGGATTATGGATAGAAAGCAGCAATAAGTCCAATAACACGAGAAACTTCAATCAACTGCTGCAAAAACAGAGGCGCAGACACGTAATAAAACTAAGAGGAGTAAAAGACGACGAAGGAAAAATGCAACACGATACCGAGAAAGTAAAAGAAATATGGAAGAGGCATTTTCAAGAATTGCTAAACACACAACAAAAAGGATATACAAATAACTGGTCAAAACAAAGAAGAAATACCAGTGCCAACAACCCAGGAAGTAGTGTAAGCGATCAGAAAGATGAAGAATGGAAAAGCACCCGGAAGAAACGAAATACCCATGGAGGTCATCAAGTACGGAGGAGAAGAAATCTGTAAGAGACTGTGCAAACTGGTCTAGTTAGCATGGAGTGAAGAAAGAATACCAAGGGAATGGAGAGAGGGAGTAATAGTAACGTTAAAGAAGAAAGGAGCAGCAGACAAATGCAGAAATTACAGAGGTATAACGATACTGAACTCAACATATCAAATAATGTCCACAATCATACATAGAAGACTAAAAGAGTACACAAAGCAACTAATAGGAGAATATCAGTATGGTTTTACTGAGGGTAAATCCACTGTGGACACGATACATACGTAATGGAAAAACGCAGGGATTTACATGCTATTTGTGGACCTCCAAGAGGTTTTTGACAAGGTGTACAGAAGCAAATTGTATAAGACCGGCCGCACATTGAGCGCAGCACAGCACAGCACAGCATAGCACAGCGCAGCAGAGGATTTTGTAACCCATGGAATTAAATGGAAATAATCCTCTGCCGCTACTACGTCTCGGCTGCGTGCAATATGTGGTGTTCGCTTTAATTCCATGGGTTACAAAATCCTCTGCTGCGCTGTGCTATGCTGTGCTGTGCTGTGCTGCGCTCAATGTGCGGCCGGCCTAAAGCGATGGAGGAAATGAAGGTTCCGGGCAAGCTAGTGGCTTTAACAAAAATGACCTTAGACAATACCATGGTATGTGTCAGAACAAGCATAGGTACAACGGAAAGCTTTGAGACAAACAGTGCAATGAGACAGGGAGGGGCACTGTCAGCGACGCTTGTCTACATGGTAATAGAGAAAATAACCAGAAAAATGGACTTGAAAGGGTAAATCGCAACAAGAGAGGGGCAGCTTATTGCCTACGTCGATGACATCTTTAGGCGGCGATATAGCCACACCAAAGATTTCTGACAGCAAAGCAACGCAGGGTGGAATTAGTTCGAGACTTTGTGAGTCATGGATTTAAGTACCAAAAAGTTCACATTGTGTTTGATCGATACCTTCCTCAATCTGGAAAAGGGCAATGGGCTTCACTTCGGTACGCAGAGAAAACTATGACTGTAAGGCACCGTTGCCAAAGAACTGGAGTAACTTTTTATTCCTCTCAGATAATAAAGCTGATATGTCTGAACGAATCCTAGAACATTACTTTGGTAATCTGGAGGTGGTGCTCTTGGGTTGATTCAAAGAAGGGTCACATGCTCACTCTACCGATACAACTCGCAATGTGGATTGCCTTAAAGAGTCACACGAAGAAGCAGATACTCGTATAGTGCTTCATGTTGTACACAGTACAGCAGCCAATGTCGTCGTAATGACCAAAGACTTCTCCTTGCTCACCACTTGCCAAAATGAAGTGTTCCCATATGCGGGTTGTGAGTGGCATCGCACGGGACATCAAATATATTCCAGTGCATGAAATTTGCAAGAAGGTTACAGCTGTTGCCTTTCCAAACTTGCATCAATAATAAAGGTCAGCGCCTGGTGAAAACTGTAAGCTTCTGGCGGGACTTGGATGTTGGCCACTTAGAGAGGACGTTCTCCAGTACGTAGTCATACGTTTTCAAGTTGTTCACTCTATTAATATGAACAAATAACATTGTCCATGTGCAGATACTGCCCGCAGTATTTTCTTTGGAACTGTCGGAAAGCCCGAATCCCTTCCATCTATAACGGATGCCCTTCTGCTTCACATCAAAAGGTTACTTGGCAGGGAACACTTCATATAAAGGCACAGAGGATTGTCAATATAGTATTTAATTTTTTTCTAAATTGGTAGTTGTGTGTTTGGGAAAATGCTCACCTTCCCAAACCATCTCTTCCAATGCTTGAAGACTGCGACTGGACCATTGATGAAGAGTATGTTGTTCCACGTCTCATGAATCCTAGATCCTATTCCCAAAGACCTGCCCAGAAGTTATTGTTTGCCATTGCAAAGAACTTTGTAACTCAAAGAACTGCAGTTGCAGAACAGCTAACGTCCTTTGCAAAAGTACCTGTGTCTTAATTCTGGAGACACAAAGTAATTCTTTTTGTTCTTGTAATTTAGATTCCCAAAAATTGTTTTACTTCTGGAAAAATTTGAATTAAAGTTTAGTTCAAATATTGTCTTGTTTCTACATCAAAAAAATTTAGGTGCTGACGCCATCTTGAGAAAAAAAACGTGACCAATGTTTTTTAACGTTGTATTTTTGAATTCCGCATGCTGAAAATCATATAGTTAGACATTTTGGACGCCTATATCAATGTGGGGCTTTACAGAACCGATCCGGATTGGCCGCCATCTTGGATTTCGCTTAGGTAACCGGCATTTTCGGATTCAGCAGGGTCGAAATAGTAATATGAAATGCTTCTAAAAGTTCGATTTTCAGAAAACTTGACTGCCATTCCGTTGTCTTTCTTGACCTTTTGAGAAATTACTCCACCTACTTTTTAAATAACTCTAGAATATAAGACACAGACACTCAATAGGTGGCGCTAATTTCTGCACACTTTTAAGCCTCAGATTTGAGTAGGAGTTTGTTGAATTTTATACAACTTCTTCACCGAATAAAATAGAGCGAGAGCTGGCTGCAAAAATGCTGGCCTATGGAGTAACAGTATGAAATGATTTTTAAAAGTTAGTACTTATACAGACCACCCATAAAATCTTTTGCTGCCTGGGCGGAACTTGTGAAGAAATTCGCCATGTCTTCTCTCCTGAATTTTTTTTGGCACGTTACTGTACCTATCGAGTAACAGCTTCAAATTACTCTTAAAATATAGCTTTTAAATAGTTAAAAAAGAAAAAAATGTTCTGTCTTGTTAAATCTTGTGCTAATACCAACTCTTTGCTAATACCTAGACAGAAAACTTTTTTAATTTTTTTTGGCACGTTGCTGTACCTATCGAGTAACAGCTTCAAACTATAACCAAATTAAACTTCGAACATAATTCTATAAGAAAAAACATTTGTCTCGTTAAATCTTGTGCTAATGCCTTGGCAGAAAACATTCTCTTCCTCAAAGTGTTATAACAATTATAATGATTTCGATAAAATAATTTTATAATATAAAATATTAGTAATAGCCCAGCAAACACATTTATATATAAAATACATATAAATTATACAAGAGCTTTTTAGATTTATATAAAACTGGAAGAAAATAAGAGATATTTAATGTCAGGATGTCAGCAATTTTCAAAATAATATATATGTATGTCTATTAGATGTAAATTCTTTTACATCTGTAGCACATGAATTTACATACGTTTTATGTATATTTTATGTAATATTCACATAAAAATATTAGTTGTAAAAGCGTTGCGATGACCAAATGGCAGCTACTCGAGCATAATGTAATTATTACCAATGTAAAAAATTATTTAAGCAGTTCCATACAAAAAAATGAAAAAACTACATTTTTACGTGCAACTGTACTTTTAATTAACTTAATTCTTGCACGAACCCGTTTTTACCTGAACTGAAAACCGACAGTTTATTATGATATTATATACTTGCTTGAAAAGTTTCCCTTAACCGGATTCGAACCGTTGCGGTTGGGCGTTGCAAATTCCGAAATCCAACATGTGTTTTCTTTGTATCCGACATTGTACCACTGCGCTAATCTGAAACATTCCTTTTTTTTATTCCGTTCTTCCTTTGCGCTGTTTCTCGTTATTAGTTTAAATTTTGTTTGATTATATCGTTGATTGAAGTCTTATTCAATGATTATACCTACCTTTATGTTAAAAATGACCAGGATTTAATTTATTTTATATTATTTATTTTCTATATAAATTAGACGCATTTTAGTCGATCGGATCTAATATTAAAGGTACGTGAACTACAATTTTTTTGCGTTATAGAAAACCCGCGCGTGCGATTAATTATGCGGCGTAAATAGAAACGGACTTTTATTTTCGACAATATAATATATGTAATCGTAATTTAAAATTATATTTACAGAAGCCATACATAAAAAATATGTAATACTTCTTACATATAAGATTTTACATATAACGTACATAAATCTAATCATATAAATATCACAGCACATAAATTTCATGGGTAATATGTATTATCAATATGTATATATTATATGAATTTCTGTATGTAGAATATCCGTAAGTTTCTATACTATTATATAAAATATACGTAATCTGTGACATACTGTTTATATAACTTTATTAAAGAACACTTACATACTTGATATATAAAAAAGCATATGTGGGGGTATTTACTTCAATCTTATATTATGTTGTATGTATATTTTATATATGTGTTTGCTGGGAGTGTACAGGGTGTTTTTGGGAGATTTAGTTAGACATTTCTGGGAAAATTTTAGAGATAGGTTTTTGAAAATTGGAACTTAGGGGTTACTCTGAAAACCGAATCGATGTAAAATATTTTCAAAATGGCAGCGCTTCCGTAAATGCCGGAAGTAGATGGAAACATGGTTATTTTAAATGGGAGATATTGCATTTTTGGATTCTACGTGAAATTTCAGTTCTTTTTAACTTATTTTCATTTATTTAAAAAAAATGGCGGATGCAGACGGTAATTTAGGAATTCATTAGGTACTTGAAAACCGTTGTAGCTATGACAACCGAGTTTTCTCCAAAATACAATAAAACTCGAGCACTCTTTAAAGTGTACATCTCGATTCAAACAAGCATTTTAATCGCACCATCAATGCGAATTATGGCGAGCCATTTTCTTCTATTATTGAAAAACTTATGTTAACCTATAACAGGTGACGGTTTAGTATCACTTGATTTGTTCAACATTTGATTGCCATGGTGTATGTCACGGTCGGCTACTAAAAAAAAATCCAAAAAAATGGTATCAATGCGATGAAATGGGAATAAGTCAGAAACTATTAAAGATAGGGATAGGAACACGTAATACCAAAATATGCCCATTTTGATTCTCTATCAAATGCAATAGTAAGAAAATGGTCATCTCATTTAAAAAATCTGTGTTTTTAATCTTTGAATTTTCTTCAACTTGGAACCACCCAAGATGAGATCGTACGCAACTTAAGTTTCTTTGTGTACACCAAGAGAATGCCCTATTCTTCCTCTATGCGCTGGTGAAAACTTGGTTGCCATAGCTACAACGGTTTTCAAGTAATGAATTCCTAAATTACATTCCATTGAACTCACCAAACAAATATCTTCCCTCAATCTACCTCCCAAATTTTCTATGGTGTCATTTGACGTCACGAATCTTTTTCCTAGCATACCCTCGTTAGAATGTATAACCATGGTCACTGAACACCTTCTTAAGATAGATCTATCTGATAGCTCTATCCAACTTATTATTTCACTCCTTCAACTTTGCTCTCGTCAGAAATTACTTCAAATTTAATAATAATTTCTATGCCCAAAAAGACGGCCTAGCCATGGATTCCAATCTTTTCCAAATCCTAACTGATATTTTCATGAATAGCCTGGAAATAACTACTTCAAAATTTTTCAAAGACTTTATTATCTATTGGGGCAGATACGTGGATGACATTATCTGCATCCACACAGCTAATCACGAAGATATTAACCTTTTCTTTTCTTTTCTCAACCAAATCCACCCCCAAACTAAATTTACCATCGAACTTGAAATTTCCAGTCAATTACCTTTCTTAGACATACTTCTACATAAACACCATCAAAACATCCAATTTAGTATATTCAGAAAACCTACTACCACTGATAACCTCATCCCTTATGATTCTTCTCACCCAATCTCACACAAAACCACGGGTCTGAATTGCCTCCTTAGGAGGATGTTGTGCTACAGAATTATACGTTCGCTTAATCCCACTCTCCTAACCCTGGGCCCTTCTGAACCAATCAACCCTTACTATAGATCCCTAACCTTTTATCCAGATCTCTTACAACATTAGGAACATCTTCACCAAACACAATGTCACTATTTCCTTTTCGAATTTCAATACCCTACACACCTCTTTGGTTAGAAATAAAGATCCAATCAACAAACTCGAAAAATCGGGCATTTATAAATTGAACTGTCAGTCTTGCAATGCCTTCTACATAGGCCAAACCGGCCGTTCCTTTGCCTTGAAGAATATTTAGGATTATCGCCATACCAAGATTAGAATGTAAAAGAGAGCAAAATTAAAATGGGGAAAAATTGTAGATTTGGCCAATTATTATTTTGAAACACGTACATTTCCCGAATTTAATAATTTATTAATAAATAAGGGGAGCAATAATGATCGGTCTCCCATTACCGTTGGAGCTGTAGTTGAGAAAAGCGTATAGAAAATAGCGAAATCAAGAGTTTGAAAAAGGAAAACGCACTTTATACTGAAAGGAGTTTAATTAATAAAACAGACGGTGCTCGGTAGTCGTTAAGCGCTAATAAATAGAGCTATTAAAAACGTACAGGTATAAATAAAATTAGAGAAATTCAAGCACGTTTATCATCTCCCACACGTAAAAATGTAAAATGCGGTCGTATATATAAGGAGACGTTCAGCACGTAGGCCTCTTTCGGTCAATTATAGTTATATCGAATTCTATTTTTTTTTCTCCTCCCTTTTTTTTTTAAATTAATTAGTGGTTAAAATCGGTAGCATTTACGTATTCATAACGTTAAGGATAATTGCGTGTTCCTGAAATTATACCTCTCTATATGCCATGCAGCCTGTCGGAAAACCGTCTGGCTGTTTAATAAGTTGGAAACTGAATGAAAACTTTATAAGGCAGTAAAATGGTAATTATAGGTACTAAAGATAATCACACCACACTTCTACCCATGACTGTACCATGTCACCGCCTACTTCGAGTATTTTTTTTTTAAACAAAACTCTCCGGTAGTGGATTGGTTGATTCTAAAAGCTTCTACATGGGAGGCCTAAAGCATATAACTTATAATGTACGTACTTCAACAGTTTAGCATAGGTATAAAATGTTTCTCGTATTCATTTGACTTTACAACATCGATCTTTCGGACATTTCACAGAATGCATGAGTGGGATGGGAGAGCATTTAAAATCTTGCCGCATTTATTACTTATTGTCTAATTTTTTTTTTCTTATTCTCTCCCGCGTTCGGTCGAAAGGCATAAACAAAAGCTAGTTAGTAGAAGCTTCTGTAATATTTTTCTATATGGGTGGGTTTTCGGTGGACCCCCATTTGGTTCCATTCAAATTTATTTTCACTCATGAAAAATTTATTTTCTTATACGGATCTACCTTTTAAAATATACACGATTCTAAGAATGGAAGTATTGGACGTTGACAAATTTATGTATCTTTGTCTAATGGCTATTAATTTTTTCTTTGCTTTGTATTAATTATAGCGCGCAGCATACTTGGAAATCAAAGACATTATTTTTAATACCATTAATAAAGTACATTTGAATTCTTTTCCCTGCCCGGTTTCACAACGTGTGGCGAAGGATTGGCTACCAGAATTGGTACCTACCCAATTCATTTCGCCGGACACACACAAAAAACTCCCCAAAAAGGATCAGTTTGTGTCTGTTTATTAAAACTGTGTACAAAGCAGTGGGAGGAATTTGTCTTGTAATGAAACGACCAGAAAAGGAGAATTTGATGGTACTGGTAACTCTTCAGAAAGTTGCCAATTTTTGTTTCCATTTTGTTCCACAACGAATTAAAGTGAGTTTTCAAAAATGTAAGGAACTAAGTAAATGCATCTCTCGTGTAATCCCTAAATGTGGTTGAAATTAGTGGTGGCAAATTTAATTTTTTTCGTATTCGAATATTCGTTAAAAATATATTCGAATATAGAATTATTCGAATTCGAATAATAGTCAGAAAAAATTCGTTTGATTCGTTGTATTCGTTTTATTCGTTGTATTCGTTTTATTCGTTGTATTCGTTTTATTCGTTGAATTCGTTTTATTCGTTGTATTCGTTTTATTCATTTTATTCGTTGTATTCGTTTTATTCGTTGTATTCGTTTTATTCGTTGAATTCGTTGTATTCGTTTTATTCGTTGAATTCGTTGTATTCGTTTTATTCGTTGAATTCGTTGTATTCGTTTTATTCGTTGTATTCGTTTTATTCGTTTTATTCGTTGTATTCGTTTTATTCGTTGTATTCGTTTTATTCGTTGTATTCGTTGTATTCGTTTTATTCGTTTTATTCGTTGTATTCGTTTTATTCGTTTTATTCGTTGTATTCGTTTTATTCGTTGTATTCGTTTTATTCGTTGTATTCGTTGGACTAGTTTTATACTACCTGCCTAGTAGAGCATTATCCAATGGAAATTTGATTTAAGCATAAACATTAATTGAATAGTAAATTACTTGTTGTTGCTCCATTAAATTTAAGACACTTATTGCAAATTTTGCAAGTAACTACCGCATCACTCGTATTCTTCACGAAATATTTCCACACTTTACTCATAAATCACAATAAGGTAGTCGTCTAGACTGAGAAATAATTTGAACTAAATTAAAAATTTATATTTAAATGCTTAGATAATCCTTTAAAGGAATAAATTATCATCAAAGGCGGGTAAAAAGCATAAACTCAAATAAACAAAGTCCAAGCTTCACAATTCCATGAAAATAATTCCAATTAAAATCACCCTGCGTGGTTGAGGATTATTGTAGGTAATGTTTAGAGAAACGTGTTCACTGATTTACCGAAAACCTTTTACATTAACAAAAAATAAATTACAGTTCATTACGACTTGTAAAAGGATGTTATTGAATAGTGAATGACTTTAAGCTGACAGAAAAGAAATGCTGAAATAGCTATTTACAATACGAATATTGTACCTACAACGTTTTATCTACTGTTCATAAAATATTGTCGTTCGAAAGAAATTTGTAAATGAGAAATAATTCCATGAAATGAAAAGTAGGTAGTAGGCCTACCTGCCGTCTGTCATCTCTCAATAATAAACCAACGAAGTCCTCTTTTTTCTTAATTTAACAATTTTCTTTGTTCTGGCCATTATTCGTTTTATACGTTTTATTCGTTTCATTCGTTTCATTCGTTTTATTCGTTTTATTCGTTTTATTCGTTTTTCGTTTCATTCGTTGTATTCGTTTTATTCGTTTTATTCGTTTCATTCGTTTTATTCGTTTTTATTCTAATTCGAATTGTACTGTTAAGTATTCGAATAATTCCCGATTATACATTCCAATATTCGAATATGTATTCGAAAAAAATTGACACCACTAGTTGAAATACGACCTAGGCTCTTGAACATTTCAAAGTTCACCTCATTCATCTAAAAATCATTTTGGGCGATCAACCAACAAATAGCACTTAAAAATATCTTCATCACCCCAAAGAATTTCAAACATTCCCACAAATTCCATAGAAAATCAACCAGTGGCATAACACGACGAAATTAACCCTGGAAAAAATTGGAAAACAAACAGAACCCAATAATTATTTTATGGAATTACGATCCGGTTTCAAGAAAGCTCCTCGAGAAATTCAAACGATTAAAAGGGCCAAGTTCAACGAGGTCTGATAGAAAGTCTAATACAATTTCCCATCAGGGAGGATAAGGGAGATGAAATTCAAATTTTATTTGCTAGAGAAAGGCTGCAAAAAAGATCAGAAAGAACGGCACGATGGAAAAATAAGAAAACCTGTCAAATATGGAAAAGGAGAATTAGTTTTATTAAGAACACCACCAATCCGTCGGCGCTGAGTAAGGAAATCAAGAGATAACCGGCGAAATAATGGAAAACGCATATGGATTACGGCATCCTGAAACCAAGAAAAACAGTAGGGTACATAACGTCGCAAATTTAAAAAGATATATATTGCCAGAGAAATGCAATGGTACTCACTTACAGGAAGCTACCTCTGCCTAACCCAACCAAACATATTACCTTTAAGTTCCTTGTATCCATTTGGAAAACTTTCAGTTTCACTGAGGGTGCTTGTATATAGTATTGATATTGTTGTATGATATATAAACCTAAACTCTCTCGATTCAACCGTTCATTTGTCTCAAAAACAGGGGGGGGGGGGTTACTGTAACGGGCATTATTTTTGGTTGAAGTAATTTAATTACTTTTACTTTTTAAGTTTGTTAAAAAAACTCCCGTTACACCGCCAACATTAATTTTGACTCCTTTGAAAAAAAACCTTATATTTAAACACTTCCCACTCTGCTGTAATCTTAATGAACCCTACCATCCTCATTCTTTACGACCTTCTCGAAATTCACAAAACAAGTTATCCCATTGTTTCCTCTTAAACGGAACCTTGAGAATTGAGATCTTCTTGAAATGCTAAATTTCAACACTCCATAAATATAATTCCATCACATTTGACCGAGACATAAACACATTTAAAATCCGACCTTTTTACGTAACAAAAATAGTTAAGCTCCTCTCTAAAAATTATCGTCACATTTAAATTCAACTTTTTTATTGGTCGAATTTTCGAAACACAAAGAATCACTTGCTTTTGGTGTTTGCACAAGTTTGTATAGTACCAACTTACATCGTCGTTACTTGCCTCAATTTTATAATTTTGTGGGTGTGAAACTGGTCGCTGCTTACATTGGCCAAAATTTAGTAGGAGTGGCTTACCTTCATGTGGTCGGTAAATGTATGAGTAGTAGTTTTGTTTGATATATCCTTTCCCCAGTATCCCCTTTAATTAATGCCTTGTTATTATCCTGGATCTCCTTTCTTCATCGTCGTTACCCCAACAAATTGGCTTACTTTGGTTAAGTCCCTCAAGATTTGGACCGAACAACCATAAAACTTACTAATCAACTCACAGGTTTAACCCTGGGTGGACCAATTTGTCGCCACTGTCCATACAGCACAACATATCCAGCACATTCGTTAGTACTAAATTACGTCAACCCCCACACCACATGGTGGAGGGTGGGCGGGGCGGTAGCTGAGGGGCAAGGAGAATCACGTTAATCAAGCACCTCGAAACATAACAGAAAACTACTACGTCTCAGCGCCCCTGAAACGAAACCCCGAAACGTCTTTTACGATGTGGAATGGAAAAAAAGCGAAAAAATCGAAAAAAAGTTGTGCGCTTTTGTCGTCGTACGACCGTCCTCTTCGACACCGCTCTCGAAAATTTTCGCGGTTTTTCCCAAATTTTTCGAGTTTCTCTTGATGTGAAAGGAAAGCACAAGTTCGTTTTTTTGCGAAATGGGGGTTATTGCATTCGATTAAGAGAGAAACGGCAAAAACGTCGTTCAAGACCCTTATTATGGCAAGAGAACGGTGCCTTGGGCGGATTCACCCATACGCACAAAAAAAGCCCGTCGAAAAATACTAAATACGGGTTTCCTGTTTTTAATTCGTTTGATGTCTTGCAATTACAGCGTCATCTCTCGCAGATCGAAAACAAATTTACGCACAAATCTATTTAAGATTTCAAATTTGTCCCCCCCCCCCCTCGCCACCCACAGGTGGGCCTGATGGTGAGCGTAATTTAGTACTAACAGATGCCTACCTTGGCGATATTAAAGTTTCGATTCGGCAAATTTTTCTATACGATGCGTATTTTTTTGAAATATTACAAAATTTCAGGTTAACTGATTCACCCGGTATATTTAATAGTCCAGTCAAAATTAATTTCAGAAAAGAAAAAAATTCCAGATGGGCTATCCGTTGGTGGAGGAGTGTATTTTTGGGTTAAAATGAAGGTACAAAAAACCCACTGCCGTATCATGTTCAAAAATAGGTTTTTTTTTCAATAACTCCAAAAATATCACATTTATGGGGAAAATGAAGACGAGAAAGTTGTAGATAATGTAATTTTACGTAATAAAGGTCGTTACAAAAATTTTGAACCAGAACTTGATCTTGAGCTAAATTGTTTTTAAGGAAAGGCCATTTTTTTAAATGAGAAGGTCTCGAGCGCGTCGTGCATTTTTCGTCGATGTTTTAAATGTTTAAAAAATTCATATCAATATTGATAGTAAAAAAAAAAAAATAATAAAAAAGGAAATTGTTCATAATTAAATTGTCTACTACTTCCATTTCAAACATTTTCCGATCCGACACGCCGTTTTCGAGTTATCGACGGAAAATGCACGACGCGCTTGAGACTTTCTCATTTCTCAAAAAATGGCCCTTGCTTATTAAAAAAATCTATCTCTAGAACATGTTCTCGTACAAAATTTTTGTAACGACCTTCTTTTGAGTACAATTAAATTATCTACAACTTTCCCGTCTTCACTTTTTCCCCTAAAAGTGATATTTTTTGAGTTATTGAATAAAAACCTATTTTTTGCATCGTAATTTTCGTATAACGAACACGATACGGGGGTTGTACCTTCCTTATAACCCAAAAATACACTCCTCCATCAGCGGACAGCATATCTGGAATTTTTTCCTTTCTTAATAATTATACATATATAATAATTTAGTAAAGTATCAGCAATTGTGGGTCTATTGACTCCATGCAATCCTGCCCCTGAAGATGGTGCTGAAAGGACGAATATTAGCGCAGAAATGTCCATGGTTTAAGTTAAAAGATATTGCTCCACAACTTTTCATCACAGATAGCTTTAGTTCTCGATGATGCAGTCATGATTATGGCCGATACTGATGTTAGTTCCTAGTCAATGGTCATAAACCACCACAGGGTGATGTGTGATACTCATGCAAAATTTCAGCCCTCCAGCTCTTACGGCGTTCAAGTTTATTCGAGACGGACGGACAGTCATTCCTCTTCCATCTGTCCTCGAATTAGCATCTTTAGAAATCCGCTTCCAAGACAAGTCACGTGATCCTCTTTAACTCCTTGCATCATTTAGATTTCATTTTAGTAGATTACACAGTCTACCCCTATAGACAATTTCACTCGAATGAAAGAACTCGAATTTATTATTTTTGGAGTCGGAAAAGAGGTTGAGAAAATACATTTCGAAAAGTTCTAAAATAATACCGAATTTTGAACCTTAAACATTATTAAATATTATCAAAAACGCAAGAACAAAGTTTTCAACACGACTATTTATAACAAAACTTACAATTGTCTTAAAACCAAGATTTGAGCATGTTTGTTTATTTAGAGTTTAGGAAAAAAACTCTGGAGAAAAAAACCCGGAAAAAAAACCCGGAAAAAAAACCCAGGAAAAAAAACCCGAAAAAAAAAACCGGAAAAAACCCCCGAAAATTAAAAAAAAACTAAACCTGCAAATAACCTAGGCGCTTTAGTGACAATCTACGTTTAAGTTTAGCATTTTTTTTACTGGCAAACTTTGTTTAGTGTCATGTTGCCATTTTGTATCAATTGAAAAAAAATATACTAAACCTGCAAATAACCTAGGGGCTTTAGTGGCAATCTACGTTAAAGTTTGGCATTTTTTTTACTGGAAAACTTTGTTTAGTGTCATGTTGCCATTTTGTATCAATTGAAAAAAATATACTAAACCTACAAATAACCTAGGCGCTTTAGTGGCAATCTACGTTTAAGTTTAGCATTTTTTTTACTGGCAAACTTTGTTTAGTGTCATGTTGCCATTTTGTATCAATTGAAAAAAAATATACTAAACCTACAAATAACCTAGGCGCTTTAGTGGCAATCTACGTTTAAGTTTAGCATTTTTTTACTGGCAAACTTTGTTTAGTGTCATGTTGCCATTTTGTATCAATTGAAAAAAATTCTGGCAAGTTGCCACGAGACTTCCCTCGTATTAGCACCTTTTACAAAAAATAAATTTATATTGCTGAATTCAGAAAAGATTCTCTTTTAAACTGCATAAAAAAACTGCAACTTTATATTATTAAAAAAATGATTGCCGCCATTTTAGCTTATACCGGAAGTGACGTCATCAAAGGTAATCTCAGCATTTTCGTCCTTGGCCCAAATGCAATCCATTGGCGAAAACCGCATTTCGATAACTTTAATAGTTTCTGAGTATCGAGCGTTGCATTCGATTTTTAATAATTATTTTTTTTAACACTTTTTTCAAAAAATAAGTAAGCACAATATATATTGCTGAATTCAGAAAAAAATTCTCTTTTAAACTACATAAAAAAACTGCAAGTTTATCTTATAAAAAAAATGAGTGCCGCCATTTTAGCTTACACCGGAAGTGACGTCATCAAAGGTAATATCAGCATTTTCGTCCTTGGCCCAAATGTAATTCATTAGCGAAAACCGCATGACGATAACTTTAATAGTTTCTGAGTATCGAGCGTTGCAGTCATTTTTTAATAATTATTTTTTTTAACACTTTTTTCAAAAAATAAGTATAGCACAATATATATTGCTGAATTCAAAAAAAAATTCTCTTTTAAACTACATAAAAAAAACTGTAACTTTATCTTATAAAAAAGATGAGTGCCGCCATTTTAGCTTATACCGGAAGTGACGTCATCAAAGGTAATAACAGCATTTTCGTCCTTGGCCCGAATGTAATCGATTGGCGAAAACCGCATTTCGATAACTTTAATAGTTTCTGAGTTTAGAGCGTTGCAAGGAATGTGTACGTACAGACTACAGACTACAGACTACAGACTACAGACTACAGACTACAGACTACAGACGACAGACGGAAAATTTTTTTTTGCATATTTTGAATCTACGTATTCGGAAACGCAAAGATATGTAAAAATTTCCATAGGTCAAATTTTTTTTTTTGGAAAACTAATACAATACTTCCCTTTTACTTCGTACTCGGGAAGTAAAAATATACTAAACCTACAAATAACCTAGGCGCTTTAGTGGCAATCTACGTTTAAGTTTAGCATTTTTTTACTTCCAAACTTTGTTTAGTGTCATGGTGCCATTTTGTATCAATTAAAAAAAAATATACAAAACCTACAAATAACCTAGGCGCTTTAGTGACAATCTACGTTTAAGTTTGGCATTATTTTTACTGGCAAACTTTGTTTAGTGTCATGTTGCTATTTTGTATCAATTGAAAAAAAATATACTAAACCTACAAATAACCTAGGCGCTTTAGTGGCAATCTACGTTTAAGTTTAGCATTTTTTTACTGGCAAACTTTGTTTAGTGTCATGTTGCCATTTTGTATCAATTGAAAAAAAATATACTAAACCTACAAATAACCTAGGCGCTTTAGTGGCAATCTACGTTAAAGTTTGGCATTTTTTTTACTGGCAAACTTTGTTTAGTGTCATGTTGCCATTTTGTATCAATTGAAATTGCATTGCGGGGGTTTTTTTCCGGTTTTCTTTTCCTGGGTTTTTTTTCGGGGTTTTTTTTCCGGTGTTTTTCTTTCCGGGGTTTTTTTCCGTGATTTTTTTCAATGGTTACTAATAAAAACTGGTTAAAGACCTGAAGGGGGAAGTTTTATATAGAAGAGACCTAAAAGTACCAGTACCTGGGTGGGCGCCAACGACGCCAACTCAGTTTGGAGCGCAAAAACCATAATTCGTTAATTCGATCAATTTCTTAGTTGGTTCTTTAGGAAGGGTGTGTTACGTATTTCTCATTAGGGGTTAGATTTATTCAATATTTGTAGTTACGCATTCTTGCATATCCTTTATCTACTTTTCATACTGTATGTTTTATTGATCGCGTATATTATCTCCCTTGCAGCATAATTAAATGGTAATCCACGTGCAATAGGCATATTGTGGTTTACTATCAAACGTTACTCTGATAATGCTCGGTCAGTACGATTACATAATCTCACTAATTAATATCTCTTGTCAATCAAGCCAGTAATCTCTATTTTCCTGCTAAATACCCAAAATTTTTGTCAAGATTAAATGTCCCCCCCACCCCTAATTGAGAATGCGTTTCATAAATTTTATTACACAAATTACTCGATTGCCATTTAAACCAGGTCACGGAATCAGTACTAAACGACTGTTTATTCTACAAATAATCGTTAGTATGGGGGTCAGTTTAGTAAATAGACCAAATGCTGTAGGTACGGTCAGTTGTGTGTGTTTCTAATATTGTTACTTATCAGTATTCTGCCTTTCACTAACAAAATCAAGTCAACGGGTTGATTTCCACGCACACAGATTTCTATCTAAACCAAAGAAAAAACCCGGAACGTTTTATGCAGATTTATGCAAGTGTGCGTAAGCGACATTTTGAATTCATCAATATAATGACCACCTTATTATACTCGGCTTTATATGAAAAACAAATGGAGTTTTTTGTTTAAATATGAAAGGGTTTGGTCACACTAAAGGGTGGTTATAAGTGACCGTGTCCGACAGCCATGGTGAATGTTTAAACGCCCCTAAATTACCTTTATTGTCTTTACCCCTCAACCATATACACATGCATGTTCCTTTTTGTTACAATATTTATGTAGTAGCTTTTTTTTATTTATACGAAAAAGCGCGTCCATTCACCCCACGGAATAAAAAAAAAATGATTAACGAATGTAAAGAATACAGCATGGTACACTCTCAAGGTGTACTTAAAGTATTAGTAATCTATATGTTTGCAGAAGTTGATTGTGATGAGACAAATCGGATTAGGTGCCGGTAGTCAATATAAGTAAGGGAAGAATGCTCCTTCTTTCCTTAATTACTTCCCTACATTCTACTTCTCTTTAATTCAAGTATCAGCAATAATTCAAAAGGATTGACCTAAATATACAGTACCTAGGCATGATATACTAATTACGTACCTATATTTCTTTTGCCAGTTTCACATTATCGTTAAAACTATTTAAATTTACAATTCGATGATCAAACAGGGGAGAATGTTAAAGATGGACGCGTTTAAAATATCAAACGTTACACAAGCAACCAAGGTTTCTCTGGTTTTTTACGTGAAAGAATTTCTACGAGGGTAATTTTACGTTGCGTGAAAGTCACATATCACTCATCAATAGATGATTATCGTGAACAGTTATCGTTTATCGTGAAATTGTAGCGCCTCCGGTGGTTGGAAGCCAAAGTAACTCCCTAATGGCGGTAAATTCAAACGATTGTTAAAAATTAAATATGTAACACATTTTAGACAATTATTTCTGGAATATATCAGCATCTTTTTGCTCCAACGAGCACCTACCTACTTCCAAGGGGTGGAGGTACTCGGGCGAGATTTTGTGCGGGAACAACCATTGAACCCTTGAATGGTTGGAAAAGGGGGTTGCAAACATTATGGGAGGCTGCACACCTTGAGGTAATTCGAGGACCTAGTGGTGGTTAGGCGTCGCTATTAGATACAGAATCCCTGGGCAGCTGATGTGTCATTCACAACAGCCGTGAAGGATGTTTTCGACATTGGGGAAGACGCCTAGGCTCGCTTTAATCCCAAGGCTTAGTCATAGGTTCTTCTCTCTAACGGTGAGTGCTGAACCAGTGGGAGCTAGTACTTCGATGCAACCACCGCAACAACAACCTCAGTAGCAATTTCCTGAGGGAAAAGAAGCACTACCGCCCAGGCTTCCACGACAACTTGTGATCAGTGAATGTCCATTGTAAGAAAATCACCCGGTTACAAACCGGGAAGAGGTTACACACATCGAGGCGTTGTTAGAGAATCCATCGAGGTAAGAATAAGTAACAGCATCTTCTGCCCGTTATAGTATTAAAGAGCATTATATACAAACAAAAATGCAACACTGTTGGGCGGTTTTGGTCTCGGGAGTGCAAAAGGAATCGTCCTCTTTGAAAAATGAACCACAAAGGAGACGTTCAAAGAAGTTACCGTAATCCCAAGATAACTGGAATTCCCTTAACCAAACATCTCCTTGGAGAAAGGCTAATTCTGAAGGCTGTTCCTAGAGTCCTGCTGACTTTCGGGGAGTCCAACTCGATTATGGGCTTGTTTGAACAGGCTTCTCCTCTGAGAACTGCCAAGGCACCCAGGGTTCTCGAAAAGGAGAAAACTCAGCTGGGTAAACAAGAGTCGACTGCGAGGCCTATAAGACAAACCTAAGACAGTGGGTACAAAAAGGGTATTAGACGACGTCAGAGAAAGGCTTGGAAGATATCCCCTCATCTGTACCTCGTCTAAATGAAATCCTAACCAAAAATCCGTACTGATAACCCAGCCAGCCTCAGAACACGAACAACCTCTCCGAGACAGCTAAACTGCTATAAGAGAGGTTCACTTTCCTTACGAAGTCATCACGTGATATTTATCTCGCCGGAAGCGGTCACCTACACCTCCACGGTAGATGACTGGGCGACTGTTGTGGACGTGGCGAGAGAGAAGTCGTTACGGTGCAGCGCTAATACGCTACATTCTAACCAACACGCATACTCCCCAGTAAGATTTACGGAATCAATCCTGTTTTAGGGCGGATTGAGCCGTCGCCGGACTATAAACAATCCACATTGGGAGTATAGAGGGGGCATTTGCCAAAACAACCTTTGAAACCATAGAAATTGCTTTACGCCATTATGGCGGAACGGAGGTCATACGAGACTGCATTGTGCAGCTGCTGAAACTCAGAGAGAAAACAATGAAGTGCACAGTAGTGTAACCAATTCTGCTGAAAATAACTGTAAAGAGCAACCGAGGAATGGTGTAAGGAATAGTCCTTTGTCCTTTAACCTGGCAGAGACGGTGATGTTCTATTCACAAGAGAAAGGAAGCTCCTCTGCTCTTCCAAAAATAATGGCAGAGTCAGTGAAGTGTCTAGGCATGACACTTGACAACAAACTGAATCGGAATAGGCTTGGTTGAATCGTGACCGGACATCTCTACGAGTAGAACCCCTTCCCCTTTCAGCATCAGGTTTATCTAAGGTGTGCTGGGATGGCTTGACTGACTTTGCGGGTTCCGACGACTCTAGTCAAGGAGGTAGTGTCCGAATGTGTGGTCTACGTACTCGTAATCTCACAGCCTCTTCACACTCTTATTTCCTCATCTTCTCTCCCCCACCTTTATATTACAGAGGAGCTTGAACGTTACCCTGGTGAAGTTGGACTAGGTACGATGGTTCCAGCTGCGCCCTTTCATTCTTAACATGTCTGTATTATAAGAGTTGCTTATAAATATACAGGGTGTCCCGAAAAGATTGGTCATAAAATAATGAATTGGAAACGGCGGCATTCATTATTTTTATTTATTATGGATTGTCAAGGGGATCAACACCACTTTTACTCCCCCCCCCCCCCAACTATTTTTAGGGTTATTAACAAAATATGGAACGCGACTGGAATAAAACGTCTATTTTTAAACTTTTGTGTCTCTTTGTATTTCTTTGTAAACATTTTAGTTTGGAAGATACAGCCACACTGTAAAGCGTCAATTTCAAAAATTGAATATTTAAACTCTTAATTTTCACAAATATTAAAAACCTCTTTATTATTTTTTTCTATTTAATAATTATTAAATTACAATTTATAAACAAAAAAGATATTTACCTTAACTTTACTGTATCAGCCACCCTGTCAAATGTCAATTTCAAAATATTGAATATTTAAACTCTGCATTTTCACAAATATTAAAAACCTCTTTATTATTATTTCCTTTAATTTAAAAATTATTAAATTACAATTTATAAACAAACAAGATATTTACCTTAACTTTACTGTATCAGCCACCCTGTAAAATGTCAATTTCAAAATATTGAATATTTAAACTCTTAATATTCACAAATATTAAAAACCTCTTTATTATTTTTTTTCTATTTAATAATTATTAATAATTATTAAATTACAATTTATAAACAAACAAGATATTTACCTTAACTTTACTGTATCAGCTACCCTGTAAAATGTCAATTTCAAAATATTGAATATTTAAACTCTGCATTTTCACAAATATTAAAAACCTCTTTATTATTATTTTCTTTAATTTAAAAATTATTAAATTACAATTTATAAATAAACAAGATAGTTACCTTAACTTTACTGTATCAGCCACCCTGTAAAATGTCAATTTCAAAATATTGAATATTTAAACTCTGAATATTCACAAATATTAAAAACCTCTTTATTATTTTTTTCTATTTAAAAATTATTAAATTACAATTTATAAACAAACAAGATAATTACCTTAACTTTACTGTATCAACCACCCTGTACAGTGTCAATTTCAAAGTATTGAATATTTAAACTCTGCATTTTCACAAATATTAAAAACCTCTTTATTATTATTTTCTTTAATTTAAAAATTATTAAATTACAATTTATAAACAAACAAGATATTTACATTAACTTTACTGTATCAGCCATCCTGAAAAATGTCAATTTCAAAATATTGAATATTTAAATTCTGAATATTCACAAATATTAAAAACCTCTTTATTATTCTTTTTTAATTTAAGAATTATTAAATTATAATTTATGAATAAACAAGATGTTTACCTTAACTTTACTGTATCAGCCACCCTGTAAAATGTCAATTTCAAAATATTGAATATTTAAACTCTGAATATTCACAAATATTAAAAACCTCTTTATTACTTTTTTTCTATTTAATAATTATTAAATTACAATTTATAAACAAACAAGATAGTTACCTTAACTTTACTGTATCAACCACCCTGTACAGTGTCAATTTCAAAATATTGAATATTTAAACTCTGCATTTTCACAAATATTAAAAACCTCTTTATTATTATTTTCTTTAATTTAAAAATTATTAAATTACAATTTATAAACAAACAAGATATTTACCTTAACTTTACTGTATCAGCCACCCTGTGAAATGTCAATTTCAAAATATTGAATATTTAAACTCTGAATATTTACAAATATTAGAAACCTCTTTATTATTTTATTTAATTTAAAAATTATTAATTTACAATTATAAACAAACAAGATATTTACCTTAACTTTACTGTATCAGCCACCCTGTAAAATGTCAATATCAAAATATTGAATATTTAAACTCTGAATATTCACAAATATTAAAAACCTTTTTATTGTTTTTTTTTCTATTTAATAATTATTAAATTACAATTTATAAACAAACAAGATAGTTACCTTAACTTTACTGTATCAGCCACCCTGTAAAATGTCAAATTTCAAAATATTGAATATTTAAACTCTGAATATTCACAAATATTAAAAACCTCTTTATTATTTTTTTTCTATTTAATAATTATTAAATTACAATTTATAAACAAACAAGATAATTGCCTTAAATTTACTGTATCAACCACCCTGTACAGTGTCAATTTCAAAATATTGAATATTTAAACTCTGCATTTTCACAAATATTAAAAACCTCTTTATTATTATTTTCTTTAATTTAAAAATTATTAAATTACAATTTATAAATAAACAAGATAGTTACCTTAACTTTACTGTATCAGCCACCCTATAAAATGTCAATTTCAAAATATTGAATATTTAAACTCTGAATATTCACAAATATTAAAAACCTCTTTATTATTTTTTTCTATTTAAAAATTATTAAATTACAATTTATAAACAAACAAGATATTTACCTTAACTTTACTGTATCAGCCACCCTGTAAAATGTCAATTTCAAAATATTGAATATTTAAACTCTGAATATTTACAAATATTAGAAACCTCTTTATTATTTTATTTAATTTAAAAATTATTAATTTACAATTATAAACAAACAAGATATTTACCTTAACTTTACTGTATCAGCCACCCTGTAAAATGTCAATATCAAAATATTGAATATTTAAACTCTGAATATTCACAAATATTAAAAACCTTTTTATTGTTTTTTTTTCTATTTAATAATTATTAAATTACAATTTATAAACAAACAAGATAGTTACCTTAACTTTACTGTATCAGCCACCCTGTAAAATGTCAAATTTCAAAATATTGAATATTTAAACTCTGAATATTCACAAATATTAAAAACCTCTTTATTATTTTTTTTTCTATTTAATAATTATTAAATTACAATTTATAAACAAACAAGATAATTGCCTTAAATTTACTGTATCAACCACCCTGTACAGTGTCAATTTCAAAATATTGAATATTTAAACTCTGCATTTTCACAAATATTAAAAACCTCTTTATTATTATTTTTTTTAATTTAAAAATTATTAAATTACAATTTATAAATAAACAAGATAGTTACCTTAACTTTACTGTATCAGCCACCCTATAAAATGTCAATTTCAAAATATTGAATATTTAAACTCTGAATATTCACAAATATTAAAAACCTCTTTATTATTTTTTTCTATTTAAAAATTATTAAATTACAATTTATAAACAAACAAGATATTTACCTTAACTTTACTGTATCAGCCACCCTGTAAAATGTCAATTTCAAAATATTGAATATTTAAACTCTTAATATTCACAAATATTAAAAACCTCTTTATTATTTTTTTTCTATTTAATAATTATTAATAATTATTAAATTACAATTTATAAACAAACAAGATATTTACCTTAACTTTACTGTATCAGCTACCCTGTAAAATGTCAATTTCAAAATATTGAATATTTAATCTCTGAATATTCACAAATATTAAAAACCTCTTTATTATTTTTTTTTCTATTTAATAATTATTAAATTACAATTTATAAACAAACAAGATAATTGTCTTAACTTTACTGTATCAACCACCCTGTACAGTGTCAATTTCAAAATATTGAATATAATTATAATATAATATAAATATAATGTAATAATATACTGAATATTCACAAATATTAAAACCTCTTTATTATTTTCTTTAATTTAAAAATTATTAAATTACAATTTATAAACAAACAAGATATTTACTTTATCTTTACACTGTATCTGCCACCCTGTAAAATGTCAAATTCAAAATATTGAATGTTTAAACTCCGAATATTCACAAATATTAAAAACCTCTTTATTATTATTTTTTATTTAAAAATGATTAAATTACAATTTATAAACAAGAAAGGAAATTTACCTTTACTCAACAAGTGTTCAATATAACCTCCCCCCTCCTGTATACAAACAAGTTCTACATCGTTTCAACAAGAAATACCGAATGTTTTGAAAAATTAAATGTTTTTTGGCGAGACTCGTTAGCAATTTGTAAAATTCGGTTCCTCAGTATTGATCCTCATTGTATATTTTCACAGAATAAACATTTTCTTTCATACATTTTTATTTGAATCACCCAGTAACTTGTTTTGTGTGCACTTTTGTATAAAGGTAAGTGAGGTTGTTGATTTTGAGGTTTCCGCGAGTGCTGTATGAACTGCTATTCTCCTTCCGGGTTTCTCCTCGCGTAAAAGCGTTTAATTGACGACGTTTCGGCCAGGTCGCACTAGCCATCTTCAGGCCTGAAGATGGCTAGTGCGACCTGGCCGAAACGTCGTCAATTAAACGCTTTTACGCGAGGAGAAACCCGGTAGGAGAATAGCAGTTCGTAAGTGCGGTTCAATCAACCTATTTTTGACCACAGAATATGTGGTATAGTTTATGACCAATCATTTCGGGACATCCTGTAAAACGGTACAAATCTCTAGGAATGGTTTTGCTTTCAAATTACATCCTACCAAGTTAGAGGTAGGTACACCATCGTATTTGCGTAATTATGAGGGATTATGATCAAAGTATAGCAGCACCTGCCAACTTCGCGGATTTGAATTAGAGAATGCGCTCAGTTTGAATCAATAAATTGAATTTGCATTAAGAAATGTAGGATAGGGGATGATAATGAACCTTTTACTCCGGTTCTAGCAATGCTTTAGTTCGTCCGATGAACTTAAAAATTGATGTAACAATTGCAATTAAATATCATACTTAATTATAGGAACTTGTTAAGTTACGTAATTTAACGGGTGTAACATGCCTGTAAAAGCAAAAATAGAAGGAATCGCAATTTTCAACCCTATTAAGCTGTCGACCGCAAAGCAGAAATGCAAACAAGAACAAAACAAAAGCTAGGGTGAAGATGTCAACCCGTAACTGAAACATTGTAAAGTCAAATGTGATTGTAAATCTTCACTTCCCGCCCTCTCGCTTTATTTGACATGGAAAAAAATTAAATTCCCTCGCATCGGGGGGGCGGTTGATATTATTGAAACAGACACTCATCCGGAATTTATTCCAGATTTTTATAAGAATTTCTTTATACTTGAATTGTAATATATTGCATTCTTCTATCTTTATTATCTTTGCTACCCACATTCATTTTCAAATTTTACGAAACCCGACGATATTTGTCACGACGCGACGCGCAAGCGATCCCCATAATACCTTCATCAAGACAAGTAAATTCTCGAACGATGTGAGATATTTTTAATAGAAAATAATATTATAATAAATATAACTCTTCTCTTTTATTATTTATTAGTACGTTCTGAATTTTGTAATTTGGTGTAATTATCGAAAGGGAACTTAGTAATTACTTCTAATTGAAAATCGAACTTAATAATTCTTAAATTGCTGTTTTCGTTCCGTTCATTGTTTAAGTGTAATTATGTGCAATTAATTCTTTTAAGCATTTATTTAGGGGTTAAATGGACGTCTAAATTTTTTAAACACATTCATTTTTTTTTGTCCTCCCCATGAACAGACCTATACGCTTACCAACATTCATGTCCGGAGGTATTTTTAACATCATCCGGTCGAGATTCGAACCCGAGACCGCCAGATGTACTTTAGTGGTATACGAACGAGTACATCCAACACACCATGAATGGCCTCTTTAAACAAATTCATATTTGAATACGTGTTTCAAGTCATTGTGGAATGGGTACCCATTTGGCGCGCTCATTGGTGGCGACCTAAATGGATGAACGTAAAAATCGCGGACCAGCAACTTTGCTGGACAGACGGTGTTTAGATGTGTTTGGTTTACGTCAACCATGGCGTGCTCAGGTTGGTGCTGGCGATTTTGGCTTAGCTGTCAGAACCAAAAGGATATACCTCAAAAAGTAGTAATCACCTCCTAATGTTGGGCAACCCATCTGCTAAGACTGTCTCAAAGATTGAGGGCGCTACTGGAACCGAAAAGGATACCGACGCATTCAGCAGGTTTTTTAACTATAAAAAGCTGCAGAAAAAGGCCATCAAAAGAGGAACTTCGATCCCATTACCAAAATTCACTGAGTATCGCCACCGAGCGGGCCTCTGCACATCCCATGTGTACACCAGGTGTCGGTAGACTGGTTGAGATCGAATCCAAGTACGAGGAGACCTCCCAAAATTCGTAAGGGCAGATGCCTAGATTCGCGGGACCCAAGGCCGTCACTGACCCCTGAACAAGCATAACAGAAAGTCACTATTACAACTTTCCCAAGGAAAATTGCTAAAATAACATCAGGGGTAAGCACCTTCCTTGTGAGACGCCTGCGTTCTCTGGTGTTGGGTTCTAGGTGTGGTCTTGTTTGACAGGTCGATCGCTTTTTCGTTATCGATAAAGGCGGCAGCGGTGGCATCGATCCTTTTGGTTTCCTCAGCTACCTGGCCGAGGAGCCGAATTATTCAATTATTTGTAACCTGGTGGAGTCGGGTGGCCTTGTTTCCCCCACGATCTTCTCTCTAACACCTCCTTCATCAAATCCTTCCCTTTCCCTCTTTCCCCTAGGAGGTGCTTCCTTTTTCTCCCATCCCTCCTCAGCTCTTCACACTCCTCCGCCATATGCTGCGAACTTCCATACTTTTCCCTGCACAGCCTAAACCGTGATATCATCCTTTTCACCTCTAAGCTTTCACTCCCCATATTCCAGAATTTTTTCCGTCACCAACTCTCTACATCTTCCTTCCCCTATTTTCGCTCTTCTCTCCTGCGCTTGGGTGTCCTCATCCCTTCTTACTATTTCTTTCACTGTGCTTCCTTCCTTTTCCTCGCCACTTCCTCTCTTTCATAATACAGTCTCTTCTCTTCCTGCCCAAATGTTATTTTCTGTCTCCTCACCTCTTCCCAGTACTGCTTCAATACTTTTTCTTCTTTTTGCCTATTCCCCCTTCATATTTCATCGCTCTTCTCCCCGCCTGTACCCTTATTTTCTCTAACTTCATTTCCTCCTCTACTATGTATCCCGGTGTCTGTCTTTCTAACCCTAACATCCATCTCCCATACTTTTCTTGCACCCTCTCAGTTTCATTATCAGTATCTTTTTTATTGCGCTTTATTAATTCCATTTTTCACTGCCACCTTCTTCTACAACATACTTTGAAATTTTAGGTCTCCATTATGATGTCAAAGAAAAAGCACCGTAGCTTCTCAAAATAATATTGACTTCCTCAGCATATCCTACACCTCTATTTTACTGAACAAATTCAAAAAAATTTCCAATTTCTTAAATGAGCGAACCAAATTTCCGCTCATGATCTATATTCTTTATGAACCAAAAAAAAAACCACTGGGATATCAAATGTTGTCCAATTTGTGACATCCAGCCTTTGAAAAATATAGAACACAAAATTGATTGGCAGAGCCTATCGCGTAAACTTGAATAGTATATTATGCAACGAGCATGTAATGATAGCTATTAATACACGAGCACGAGGTAAGTTATGACACGAGCCTTGGCGAGTGTCATAAATCTTGTGCGAGTGTATTAATAGCCATTACATGAGAGTTGCATACACTATTTTTTCTACGACCTGTGTTAATTAAACAAAAATTATTATAAAAGAACGAACAAAATTTTTGACAAATATCAAAAACTCCTGTAACTATGGCAATCAAGTAAAATGCTTGACAGCTATTGGCTAATTGACTCGTTTTATAATGAAAATCTGTATCGAAATGAATATCATTTCGATACAATCTAATGACACTTAATAAGTCGATTAAAGTATGGGAGTAGAAAAAAGTTATTTTGAATAACAATTTCGTTATCAATGCTTTTTTTATATGGCCGCACCTCGAAAACTGTTTGTCACCTCTGGCTACTTTATCCTGGCTAACGGGCCTGCATTCGGCTCTAATTGGTGAAATAGGCAAAACTAATTCCAATCGTTACACAAAATTTCTCAAAAACGGAGCGCCTTGGAGCTTCGGCTCCCCCGCACTGCGGGTCTGAGGCATTGTAGTTACGCCACTGATTCCGTCCCTCGATCTACTTTCTCATCCTCCCGAAAACAATCTCGAGTCCCCTTATCAGTTTAATTACCATTATCTTTTTTTTTTATCGAGGTATCAGGAAACCTTTTATAGGCTGCCCCGCTCGGCTCTATTATGGGGATGTGTGGGACTCCCTTACATCTAGTAAGGTATACCTCACTAAAACCCTTTCCTTTCTCTAATAGACATAGACATATTGGCACAGACGGGAATCGCCAAAAGCATGCTTCCGTCCGTGTGTTGTCCGTGGCAGATGGTCGCCACCTGGCTATCAGCCTAGTATCCCCTGAATGTTATCATCTTTTATTTCCATTCTTTTTCCCTGGATTCATAAATCATGTTTCCATCCATCCATCTTACTACAGTGTCCGGCCTTAGGTCCCCTCTCATCGCTATATCAAGTGTTCTTCTTTCACCCTCCCACCTACCGCACTCAAAGACAGCATGTCCCTTAGTATCCGGAAGACCGCAATCTGGACATTCATTAGTCTCCCGCTTTCCTGTGCGTAAATGGTACTCAGTATTGTAACCGTATCCAGTAAGGAATTGGGTAATGTAGTAACTAAGTTCCCCTTCTTTCCTCCCAACCCATTTCCATATGTCCGGAATGAGTTGCTTCGTCAAAGATTGATGCATGTCCCATTCTGCTTGCTATTTATCGAGAATCATATCTTTGGACCATCGGTCTGCTCTCGCCATCACCGCAATCCCCGCCGGCACCACTCCCGCAATAGTTACGGGATGTCCTCAAGGGCAACTGTCCGATAGGACGAGGTTATCTTTATGGCCATCAGTCTTTTGATTCTATTAATTCTCTTGCATACAGTCCCCATTATCTTTTTATTTATACTCAACTGTACTTTGTTATTTCCATTTTCCATCATCTACTCCTTCTACAACATACTTTGATATTTTAGCTCTCGACTATGATGTCAAAGAAAAGGTACAATAGTTTCTCAAAATAATTGATTTCCTCGGAATTCCCTACATGAGTTATATAACGGCTCAACTGCATAGTGCTGCGATACTACACGCAAGTTATCACCTCCTGTCCTTCAACACACTGAAGAACGGTAACATCTATTGCGCTCTTGATAAGTGACTTTTTGGTGACCCGTTTCTGAATTCCAGGGACTCTTATATAATTTACCTGAAAATCAATTGTTCAGTTCAGCTTGAACCATTAAATGGATCGGTTTTTGATTTGATATTCCCCATTCCGTTGAAAGGCAGCCTGCCACCCAGCAAACACACATATAAAATATACATACAACATATATAAGATTGAAGTAAATACCCCTACATATGCTTTTTTATACATCAAGTATGTAAGTGTTCTTTAATAAAGTTATATAAACCGTATGTAACAGATTGCGTATATTTTACATAAACTTACTGATATTCTGTATACAGAAATTCATATAATATATACATATAAATAATTGCATATTACCCATAAAATTTATGTGCTGTCATATTTATACAGTGTGTCCACGGATTGACTTCACTATAGGTGTAAATGACCAAAAATTTTGGAATTTCAAAACAATTTTTTCAGATTCTGCCCTGCTTCATTGGAAATGAATTTTGATAACATTTTTAATTTTTTAAATTCAAAGCCGCCTTGGTGGTGGAGCAAAAACTATTTTATTTGCAGGTAAAGTACCTTTTTTGTGTATCATAGAGCAAAATTTTATTAAGAAAAGCTGTTCAGAATTGAAAAACTGACCATAAAATGACAATCGGTATTGTTTGTAAACAAATGAGAATGTGATGTTTGAAATGTTGTATGCATAGATTCCGATTTAATAGATGATAGTCGTCTTAATAAATAAAAATAACGGTTTCATGAAATTGTGCCGATTATTTTCAAATTTTGCACTGATTATTATTTTTTGATTCTGAACAGTTTTTCTTAATAAAATTTTGCTCTATGATACATAAAAAAGGTACTTTACCTGCAAAGAAAATAGTTTTTGTTCCACGATCAAGGCGGCTTTGAATTAAAAAAATTAAAAATATGATGAAAATTCATTTCCAATGAAGCAGGGCAGAATCTGAAAAAATCGTTTTGAAATTCCAAAATTTTTGATCATTTACACCTATAGTGAAGTTAATCCGTGGACACACTGTATGATTAGATTTATGTACGTTACATGTAAAATCTTATATGTAAGAAGTATTACATATTTTTTATGTATGCCTTCTGTAAATATAATTATAAATTATCATTACATATATTATATTGTCGAAAATAAAAGTCCGTTCCTATTTGCGCCGCATAATTAATCGCACGCGCAGGTTTCCTATAACGCCAAAAATTGTAGTTCACGTAGCTTTAATATTAGATCCGTATCCACTAAAATGCGTCTATTTTAAATAGAAAATAAATCATATAAAATAAATTAAATCCTGGTCATTTTTAACATAAAGGTAGGTATAATCATTGAATAACACTGTGTTTGCTGGACAGTACCACGCGTAAATACTGGAAGCATTGATACGCATGCGCCCGCAGGTAGGCAGCCATGGATGTCAAGGAAGAATCCTCGTGATATAAAAATAAAACTGTTTACTCTTATCCACTTTACTTGCAAATAGATACATTACACAGCAACCTCATTGCTCAGGCATCTTACTCTTACTTACTTCACGTTGCGATTCAGCACTACGATCTTTCACCCTTATTATATTCATTAAGTAACTTACAAATTGCTGAACTGGTAGTTCGATAGATAAGGAAAGGAGTGCTCCCCAAAAGACTGCGATAATTATATTGGCGGGTGTGTAGTATGCCTAAAACTTGTTTATAGCATTAAACTTTTTTTAATAGCAACTTACCAGTAAATCATAATTGGTGAGGAATGGGGCAACTCTCATGGATTTAAAAAAACTCTTCACCACAAAATAATGAACCAAATAAATGCAGTAAGATAATTTGGATAAAACTTCAAACACTGGATTGGATAGGAAAGTATTCACTATACCTAAATTTAATGGTACTTAAACGATTGATGATGAGCTTCAGTTACCTCCATATCCCATGTGGCACGCAAAAATAATCCACGCGATAGGTAGTGCAAAAATAAACCGTAGTATAAGTATACAAAAGCACCTCCCGCATTTCGGTAGAGATGTTCCCCATTATAATATATCTCCAAACAAAACAGCATAATATGGCAAGAACCGTAGCACTCACCCAACCCACGATTACCAAACCCTAAAAATAAGATATTAATTCAGTTCTTGTGTAGTCGAGTTCAGAATTACTTACTCTGTTCAGTGCGAAATCTTTGTTGTTTTCCTTTAAAGTGAATATGAAATATCCCAATAAAAATCCAACGAGCCAAGGGGATCCTCTGGATAGTAGAAAGAAGTTGTAGTAAAAATCTGTAAATTTAACGCTAGAAATAAAACCAAACATAAGCTACTTTACGGAGGTGAATAGTACCTAAATAAGAATGTACCATAGATACCCACCGTTTTTAAAGAAATGACTTTTTACAAAGGATTGCCCTATTTAACATGTATGTTTTACAATTTAGGATACGAACTGTGGAATAGTGGAGCCAATTGCCTCTCCTTTTACGTTATCTTTTTATTCTTTTACACATCCTCCTCACTCAATCACTTCATCAGGATAAGAAATGAAACAAAAATAAAGAATATCAATAAAAACTAATACCAAAATATACGAACGAGTTATTTTGCATAAAAGATGACCAAATTGGAATTTTGGCGACGATTACGATTTACTGAAGTTGAATTTAGGGACTTTAGACGAATTCACCAGCTTGCCTGTTTCTAGAAGAATTGAGTTGTCAATTTCTCTGGGAATTGTAGATGGCTGATTGATCAGCAGAGAACAACAATTGAAAAATATTACTTACAGAGTGCTAAACAACGTTAATAAAGGTGAAAGGTAGTGTAAACAACTAGCGGAAATCATGAGAAACTGTGAGTAGAATTCCTAAATTAGCGCTAGATTCAAAATTTAAACAAATACCTCAGGGCGTTGATTTATAACTTACCCTATTTCTTTAAATATCTCTCAAAAGTTAAATAAAATCATATATTTTTTCTTACGATAATAAGTAGAGCACTAAAAACTAAAAAAAAATAGTGAAAACCGCAAAACGATATCTCTATTTATAACGAAGGTATTAACAAAAATGTTTAAATATCGTTTTGCGATGTTCACTATTTTTTTTTAGTTTTTAGTGCTCTACTTATTATCGTAAGAAAAAATATATGATTTTATTTAACTTTTTAGAGATATTTAAAGAAATAGGGTAAGTTATTAATCAAGGCCCTCTCGCAGAACAATGGAAAAATATATTGTTGTTTTATTTTTATAGAAAAATACTTCCAAAAATGCTCTTTTAATCAAAATTTGTTTCAGTAAAATCGGCCAAGCCAAACTGACACTACAAGCATTTCTCTTTTTCGGGGTAAAACCTTCCCCCACCACTTTATTTGACAGCTGTCAAAAAAATTGATGTAAGGTTTTTTATTCAAAAATGATCGTAGATTGCCATGACAATTTTCAGATCCACTTCATTGGGACTTTAAGTGAGAAAATTAAGCTTTTATGAACTATTATACTAAATACGCCCCCTAGCGGCCATCCTAGGAACTAGAAAATAATTTCCAGAGTTTTTTTATGGCCACATTTATAATAATAAAAAAAATTCCATTGTTGTCAGATGAGCAGGTCCTGAGATACAGCCGCTTACCTCGCTTATTTGGCCACCCGGTACACATATAAATGATGTTAACACATCATTCTGATTCATTACCTTTATAATGCGATAGGCAACACGACTGCAAGTAATCTTATCGTGTAGTGAAAGAATATGTTAACAGCGTATATAGACCTAAAGCAAAGCCCATCAATCGTCATCTCAAAAAGACACGTCTCTCCATGTTTGAGAAGGTTATGATATTATTAGTTAGAATCAATAATTCCTATAAATAACTTTAGAAGAAATTTCTTAAGTGACTTACACAGTGGACCATTGACTTCCGCCCTTTTGCAGCACAAAACAACAGTTACCGCAATAAACATTACTATCAAACATACGGTTAACACCATCATCAATTTAGGAACGCGCTTCATAGGAATTAGCAAAAAAGGTGAAAGGATAAACAATTGAAAATCCACTGAAAGATACCAGGTGTACAAAATGCACTGTAAACAAACAATTAGAGACTGGAACAGAATTCTACTGATATGGGTACCTTTTCGTAACTATATAATTGAACGTAAAGTAAAGACGTCCACCAATATGTTCGGCATTCCATTGTGTTTTCTACCATTTTCGTCCAATGCGGCCCGTTACCAAAGAATTTGAATAACCCTACCATAAAAAAGATGGTAATTGCAAATGGAGGTGTTAACCTAAAACATCAACTATTGAGTTTGACATGGCTCTTTGCTCTTACCTAAGATATCTTTCGACGTAGTAATAAATTATGTCAAATTTTTGGGCGGATTTTTTCATAAAATTATATGAAATGAGTACGCCACTTATTACAAGGAAAATTTCAACGGAGTAATTTGTCTTCCAAATTGGCATATTTTGTATTTGGTCTACCCACTAAAAAAATTAAGTTTGAGACTATCAAAAAGACAATGGTAATTTCGATTACATAATCGACATAATTTGAGTTCCTTGCCGATTCCATAAAGGCGCCCGATACTGTGTGTCCACAAACGACCCACGTCATAGCAATACTACGTAGCCCGTGCAGGCATGTAATTTGGTGAGGAGCCGATTTGGAAATTTTCAGAATTTCTTACCATGCGAAATAACTGAGAATGACTTTAACACCCAACGAGGACTACCTGTACACGTCGTGAGTTACTTCAAAAATGTTAATGGTTAATCTACGCACCTGTGCAGGCCTCGTAAATAGTAGAAACCACCATCAGTAACGCAATCAAACAAAAAAATGACCTAAAATCGCGAATATATTACTAATTAAGATGAGGCCATACTTACAAGGTGGCATAAGCCAAAGAGTCCCACTTTGGCTGGCTTTCCTTTGTTTGACACTTGTTTTCCGTTAACGTTAAGTTAAGTCCTGTACTTTTTACCACATGTTGCATGTCTTCTGTCGAACATAAGTTCGGCAAACATATCGAAAACGATATATTTTGAGATAATCTTTCTTTTTTTACTAGAGTTTCCAGGATAATCTACAAAATTACAGTTGGTACAAGAATATTGTTGGTAAAAACAATTAAAATATTATTAAAGTGTTGGATCAAATTCGTTTCCGAAAAGAACAATTCTGTTCAATTAATGAACATTTTAAAGATAGGTATCGATTATTTTCTCAAAGAAGAAAAATTGAGAATCATATATTCAAAATGTTTGAATTGCGAATAAATTTTTCAAAGATTTCCATAAATTTAGAACGGAACGTATACCATGATTAATTCGAAAATGAGAATCGTTAAGAATACGCAATTTCAAAACAAATAGAATCCTAGTGAAGATCAAGAACAATTTTATCGTGTAGGAGTAGATAAGTAATGGAGCTTCTGGACCACTTTGACCTCGTTTGACCCCAAGGTCGCGGGGCGTGGCTAACTGTTCCTCTTCAGGTAACAGCAAACAGATAACAAGTAACAGCAAACAGCTAACAGATAACGGCAAAAAGCTAACTGATATCTGATCTGTTAGCTCTTACCTGTTATCTGTTAGCTGTTACCCGTTAGCTGTTTGCTGTTACCTATTATCTGTTTGCTGTTACCTGTTAGCTGTTTGCTGTTATATGTTATCTGTTTGCTGTTATCTGTTACCTGAAGAGGAACAGTTAGCCACGCCCCGCGACCTTGGGGTCAAACGAGGTTAAAGTGGTCCAGAAGCTCCATTACTTATCTACTTGTAGGTACTTCAGTCCTACCATATCGGCTTTGAACATCTTACTTAGAATACCCATGCCCTATAACCTGATGTATTTGCTCTGTTTAAATCATAATAGGATTGATAATATCCTTTTAAGATACATCAAGGATGCCGACATAGTACCGCGGCCTTGCCTTTTTTGGTTCGTACAGAAATGCCCCGAGCGACCGCAGGGCGAGAAGATTTGTGACCCCATGGAAATCCTAAACCGAGACTTCTATAACTACAAAGTAGTTGTGGTGGTATGAGCATAACTTATGCATTAAAACCCAAAAAAAAAAATATCAATTTGGAGTTGTGAGTCCTTAGTAAGTAGTCTCGTTACCTTTCCACTGTTACTCCACTGTCGGCAGTAGTCATTTTCTGGACAGGAGTGCGTTGATTATTCGCCTCCTTCTCGTTGTTTCCCATTATTTCACTCTACATAGTATATAGAAATAACGCATACACTGCCCCCCCTCTTTCTTTTCTAACTCCTTATTTACTATCTGTTTAATAAACCTATCAATAGCTCTCCTCCCCCTTCTAAGCCCAGCCTGTGATTACCCCATCACCTCCTTCTTCTCCAATTCCTTCTCGAATTTCTTGCAGTACCGTTGTATACACCTAGTATTTAATCCACATTCGTCACACTTACCCCCCCCCCTCCCCTTATACACGGGACACACTTTGGTCTCCCTCAGTTCCTCCGGGAACCCATACTCTATTTATAATCTTTCCCGAATTTTCCGTCGCCTTCTTCCCCATATTCCTCCATTGTTTGTTTTATTGTTTTATTATTATAATATACCTATATACTATTATGCGAAATAGCTAGTTTTGGCTGTTCTTAATTATTTGTCTATATCGATTATTATCTAATTATTACTAAAAATACTTCCTCCTACTTATCGTACAGGAAACCGTAATCGATTATTTATTAAAAATACAATGTTGCTTTTTAGATATATAAAAGTAATCTATCAGTAATTTTAAATCCTTTTTTCGTTATTATTTATTATTACTTTTTCCACTCTTTGTACTACCACCACGAGGGCTAATTCTAATTTTTAAGTTTGTTCCTTGGAGATCCCTGTTCGCTATTTAATGTAATTGTGACTTCTTTTAGTTTATGGGCCACTGCCAATAGCTTCTTGATAATTAAAAGAACACGAACACCGTTGTGGTAAAATAAAATGTATTTACAAGAAACTGATATCAGGAAATTATGGAAGAAGAGAAGGCCGAGTATCTGATGGGAGAAATGGAGTTGAAGGAGAAGAGGATGGTGGCGAGGTTTAGATGTGGCAATGAAGAGAACGAGAATAGTTACTGGTGGGAAGACGAGAGAAGGCTGTGTAGAATGTGCGGTAAGGGACGAGAGAGTGTGTGGCATTTGATGAGGGAGTGTGAAGAGCTGGCTGAGAGAAGAGGGTAGAGGAATAAAGGTGATCTTAGGTGGGAACGGGCTGGGAGTGGGGTGGATGAAGGGGGTGATGGAGCGAAGGGATAAGCTTATGCCAAGGAGCCAGAAATAGATTTAGTTTGAGTGGAGGAGAGAGTTACGTATTATTTAATTAAATGAGGTGGTTTACGTATTTAGTGAAATACGAATCTTTTGTTTCGTTTATTATAAGTAGGTAACAAAATAAAGGGCTATCTAATCTATCTAATCTAATCTGCAAGAAACTGATGGATGTTTTATCACAAATGACTTTTCTGAATCATTTTTGAAATCGACTGTTATTAGGTTACCACTATCAGCACTCTTACATTTTAAATTTAAACTTAAGGGACGCCACATAATCTTATTTTTTTAATGTTAGCATCATAAACGGCTCTTTTGATAACTAGAAATCGTTCATAATTTCCCGTTTTTATGATAGATAGCTCTTTATTTTGTTATAATAATATCGAAACGAAAGATTCTTATTTAACTAATTAAGTAAACAACCTCATTTAAATAAAAATACATGACTTTCTCCTCAACTCTTTACATTTCCTCATTAAATGCCACACACTCTCTCGCCCCTTACCGCACATTCTACACAGCCTTCTCTCATCCTCCCACCAGTATCTATTTTCGTTCTCTTCATTGCCACATCTAAACCTCGCCACCATCCTCTTCTCCTTCAACTCCATTTCTCCCATCAGATACTCGGCCTTCCCTTCTGCCATAATTTCCTGATATCCGCCATTATATCTTCCATTACATATTCTCGCTCTCCTTTCCTGTGCTTCCACATCATTATCCCTTCTTACCAACTCATCCACCATATCTCTTCCCCCCTCTGTTTTCCCTTCTATCTCTTCCCTCGCATACCTAACCCACTCTCTCATAAAACCGTCTTCTCTCTCCCTGCCCATACCTTATCCGTTTTTTACTACCTCTCTCATGCACTCTTTTACTTCAATAATATCTTCCCGCTTTCTGATCATCTCCTCATATTTCACCGCCCTCTCTCCTGTCCTTATCCTTATTTTCTCCAATTTTACCTCTTCCCCTACGATATACCCTGGTGTCTCCCTGTCCAACCCTAATGTCCACCTCCAGTACTTCTCCTGAATTCTTTCTATTTCTTCCCATTCCTTCCACCCCCATAACTCCGCTCCATACCCCATCACACTCTTCACCAACTTGTCAAACAACCATCTTCTCTTCTCCATATCCTTCCCAAACACTCTTTCCCCCAAACCCCACACTTTCCCCACTATTCCATTACCCTTCTTCGCCAATTCCCTCACGTGTGAGTGCCCCATCTTTATTGTCATACCGCACTACATACCCTAGGTATTTCCACTCCTGTACACTCTCTAATTCCTCCTCATCCCACCACTACTTTTGCTTTATACCCCTCCCCCGTTCCATCTGCCCCGATTGGAAGCTATAGCATATAAATGTGAATTAGGGGACGTACGTTTTAAACTGATTTAAACATTTGTGACCTATTTCACTGAACTTTCATAATAGATAAGGTTTGTCAACGGACTGACTTACTGTTACTCGCCCTCTGCACATTTTGTAAATGTCCCATGTATGTCAAGTCAGCTTGCACTCTTTTATTATGAAACTATCTAGACGCTGCCGAGTGCCGACTGAATTCTTGAAGACACCGTGACTGTGACGTGTGATAATGCCGTCCTTCATTTATTTTCATCCTCACATGCATAAATTTAATGAGTAAAACATCCCCTTGACCCCACAACAACCCTTACAGTACCTACCATGACCTCTTCTTCTTCTTGACTGAGTCCACCCAATGAAACTGTTGCAAACCTATACCTTTCATAAACCTAAACGTAAACTACAACTGACAAAAACGGTCGTTGGAGGAGTGAAAGCAATGGCTACTTGTAGGAGTTACCTGAGGTGCACAAATTGGTAAACCTCGTATGGTAAGACATTTTCCGTTTATCCATATTACGTGTAACAAAGGAAATTACTGTCCCGTCAAATTTAATATTTCATTTTGAAAGTAATGAAAACTATACTTACGTTATCATCCCGAATAAAAAGATCACCTAGACAGTACTTCCCTGTCACCTTCCCACTCACACTTTTCGTTTCAATACACTCGTCAAATGAACCCAGATCGTAAAAATTTCCATCCAGTATTCCCGAGGGAAGCTTTGAGCTGGCATCGTACACTAAAATGTAAGCGTAGCATTAATGTGGTAATTGTCAATTTTACATTGCAGTGCCCATTGTTGTCCAGTTTGTAAGTTTTCCACGTATTCCCACAGTTGGTCCCGACATTCACCATTTAACTTTGTTTCATTAAGCAAATAGCGCTCAATCGATTTTGAAAATATCGCCGGTGAAGACAGAACACCAAATTTTTCGTCTAAATAATTCGCGGTTGCTCTTTTAAACATTGTAATTAGAACAATATACACGACTCGCATTTTACTGCCAAATAGTAAGATTTGGTTGTTGCTACCTAATATTTGTCTATAGATATCAATTATTAATTTTTATTAAAGATACTTCCTGCTACTTATCGTACAGGAAACCGTAATTGATTATTTATTAAAAATGGACTGTTGCTTTTTATATAAAAAGTAATGTATCAGTATTTTTAAATCCTTTTTACTTTCCCGTGCCTCAAGGTGACCACCCATTAGAATATTTCAGAGACTACATTGGTCGGATTTTTTGAAAATTTGGGCCATGGGGTTTTCGGGTATAGCCTCCTGCAATAAAATAACGGCGTCTACGTAACACTTTCGATTTTTCCGGAAATGGCACCGACTTTGTTATTTTTAACATGCTATATATTATTTAGATTTTGTATTCAACGTAAACTTTTAGGTAGACTTTCAGAAAGTTTTCCTAATCCTAAAATAAACCGTTTACGAGATATTTAATTTTTTTTAAATCAAAATTAAAATAAACACTATTTAACTTAAAACCATGTGAACTCTACAGCAAGAAAGATAATGGAACCATATTCACACGAGAGATAGCTAGATCCCCAAGCTTCCCATCCATACTTTTAAAGTGGCCTAATTGCATACAGGGTGATGGAAATTTAATACCGAGATTAGTTAACTTCAACAAGTCATCATAAGTTGGTTTTTTCAAATGGAACACCCTGTATGCTTCGCCGTAGTCTGATGCTCAATTTTATTCTCTTTCGAACGGTACCAGGTTCCTTATACTTATCTCTTCTAGTTTTTAAGATTTCTACTGTTTTTTTGTGCAGTCATTCAATTCCTTGCGAAAATGCCTTAGCAGAACTTCAAAACAAACGACTTTTCTATCACCAGTTATGAGTCTCTCTGAATCCAAAACCACCATCTTTGAATAATGTTTGTCTGTGGGTGCGTACGTTATGGCTGTGGAGCCCAAACTGCTAGACCGATTTTCATGAAATTTAAAACTAAGGCCTGTAAAAAAACTTCATCGGTAAAACAAGCTTCTCCTCAATATCGGCCCACAGGGGCTCAAACAAAGGACGTTATTGTTATTGAGCATGTGTTGAAGAAGGCAAAGTTTTGAATTGATTTGAAACCTAATATCAGATGACGGATTAATGTCACTTGATTGGTTTAAAATTTAAAAAAATGGTATCATTGTAATGAAATGGCAATAAGTCAGAAACTATTAAAGATAGGGATAGGAACATGTAATACCAAAATATACCCATTGTGATTCTCTATCGAATGCCGCAGTAAGAAAATGGCATTTCATTTAAAAAAAACTGAGTATTTAGTCTTTAAATTTCCTTAAATTTGGAACCTCATTGGTGACGTCCTACGAAAAACTTTTTTTAAGTACACCAAAAGAAAGTTTGCTCTATGCGATGATGAAAACTCGGTTGCCATAACTACAACGGTTTTCAAGTAATCAATTCTTAAAATACCGTCTGCATTCGTTATTTTTTTTAAATAAGTGAACCATAGTTTGTAGATAATGACATGTGGGTATTAAACAAACTGAAATTTCACGTAGAATTCAAAAATGCAATAAAAAATAGGAGTTCCAATTTAAAATAACGAAGTTACTAGCAACTTCCGGCAATTCCGGAAGCGCTGCCATTTTGAAAATATTTTAGATCGATTCGGCTTTCAGAGTAACCACCAAGTACACATTTTCAGAAAGCTATCTAGAAAACTTTCCCAGAAATGTCCCAAAAAACACCCTGTATACACATAGGGAACGTAATGTAATCGAAAAAAGAAATCGAACTCGAGATTTTTATGAATCTCGACGTTTTAAGTCCTCCTGAGTCCAAAACCACCATCTTTGAACAATGTTTGTCTGTGGGTGCGTACGTGACGGCTGTGGAGCCTAAACTACTACACCAACTTTGATCAAATTTAAAACTAAGGCCTATAAAAAAACTAGGGGCGTTATTTTGGGAGCAAACATTCAAATTTTGCTCCAAACTAATTTCTCTTGGTGAAAAATTAGTAGATATGGTTACAAGTAAAACGCCGTTTTTCGTTTGTTTCTAAATTCAAAATGGCGGCCAACATAGAAATTCTCCAAGGGTGTCGCTCAAGAACCGTTCAACTTAATTAAAATTTGAAAATTGGAAGTGGTAGCCATAGGATGGCCAGAACCTTTACTTATAATTGTTAAATAACAAAAATTTAACGTGGCCAATTTATTGGTTCCCAAAATTTGTCAAAAATTGAAAATCGATTTTCTCAAAATCTGCTGCAGCATTTTTTAAATTTTTTTAAATGTTATACATACAGTTCATGAAAAACTACTGGCACTACATTTATTTCTATATTTCCCATAGGGGAAGGGGATGTGTCAGTTTCAAGTGGGACACGCTGTATATAGAATATTTTACTAAGATCGTCACTTTGCGGTGCAAGACATTTTATGGTAACATATGGTTAAATATTTCCTTAAAACCATTGCTTTGTACACACGTCAATCATACTTATGCCAAACGGCTTATTTTATCGAATTCCAACAAGAGTACCTACCTTTTCCTTAGCTTAATGCGTGAGGAAGTCATTTTCGATAATTTCATACAGGGTGTGCCATCCCTGCAAAATTTTTGGATTACTAACCATTGCGAGTAGTCCGTCCCTGGCTTCAAGGCACTACTGTAAATCTCTTTACCTTTCCAAAATAAACATACACGTACGTTATAGTTATGCAGAAAATTTTATAAAGATCAAATAACCAGTACAAAAATTAAAAATAAAAAACAAATTCAAAATTTAAACTTTGGAGGCCTATAACTCGAAAACGAGGGCCTGCATTGAAAAATTTTATATGAAGTACCCTACTAACATTATTTTGGCTCAGACTACACGCTCCTGACTTTTTTCCCATTAGTCCCGGACACCCTGTATAGCTAACGTGAAAAATCATTGGTTCAGTTCATCTTGAACTACTAAAAGGATCGGTTCTCGATTTGATATTCTTCATTCCGTTGGAAGGGAGGCTACCACGGGTAAATAGTGGAAGCATTGATACACATGCGCTAGTAGGTAGGTGGTCAAGGATTTAAAGGAAGGAATTACAATTCTCGTGGTACAACAATAAGACTGTTTACTTTTATCCATTTTACTTGCAAAATTACACAGCAACCTCATCTTACTCTTTATTTACTTCACGTTGTGATTCAGCACTTCGATATTGCTTCCTTATTATATTCATTAAGTAACTTACAAATTGCTGAACTGGCAGTTCGATAGATAAGGAAAGAAGTGATCCCCAAAAGACTGCGATAATTATATTGGCGGGTATGTAGTACGCCTAAAAGTTGTTTGCGGCATTAAGCTTATTTTACATGCAACTTACCAGTATATCATAATTGGTGAGAAATGGGGCAACTCTCATGGATTTAAAAAAACTCTTCACAACAAAAAAATGTACCAGATAAATGCAGTAAGATAACTTGGAAAAAACTTCAAACACTGGATTGGATAGGAAAGTATTCACTATACCTAAATTTAATGGTATTTAAACGAATGATTATGAGCTGTAGATACCTCCATATCCCATGTGACACGAAAAAATAATCCACGCGACGGGTAGTGCAATAACAAACCGTAGTATAAGCATACAAATGGTCGCCTGCAATTCGTTATAGGTGTTCACCATTGTATATTTTGCACCAAAACAGCATAATATGGCAAGAACCGTAGCAGTCACCCAACCCACGATGACCAAACTCTAAAAATAAGATATTGCTCCAGTTCTTGAGTGATCGAGTTCAGAATATCTTACTCTATTCAGTACAACTTCTTTATTGTTTTCTTTTAAAGTGGATAACAAGTATCCCAATAAAAATCCAACGAGCCAAGGGGGTGCTCTGGATGGTAGGAAGAAGTTGTAGTAAAGATCTGGAATTTTGACGCTGGAAATAAAGCCAAAGTGTAACAAACTAAATTATGTAATTGGGTGAAGTACTAGAACGACGTGGAAGATAACTAAACATGTACAATAGAAACGTACCTTCAAAGCAGTAAATTTTAGAGAAATGACATTTTACGAAGGGTTGCTCTAGCTAAAATATATGTGGTAAGAAATGACAATTAATAATTTGATTCTAGTTCCGTTTGCTTGTAGAACCTAGAAAAATTATTATGACAAGAATATCTTCAAACATCCTTAATTGTCTATGACAATCCATGTAGCACCGTTTATTGGCGTTAGCTTGGTGGAGTATTGGCTCAATATAGAGCGAATAGGGCAATATTGCAGCCATTATAGGATGAATATATTTTTCTAATATTATACAAATATTGAAAATACAATAATTAGTGAATATGAGAACAATATTTGCAATATTTAGTAAATATTTCTATTTAATGTAAATTATAATATTTTACACACAATAATTGCGTGTACAATATTACTAAATATTAAAAGTCGATATTTAAGCAATATAACACATATTTAGTAATTATTGCTAATGAATATTCAAATATTATACGCACAATAATGTACCTACCAATATTGTGGGTGCAATATTACTTAATATTGAAAATCAATATTTAATCAATATAACATACTTATTTACTTACTTTATTTTACTTTTTATATATTTTGCGTTTCGAATTTTGAAATTTGAATTTTCAAATTATAATTTAGGATTCATTAGCATTAATATTTTCAGTTTCAATTTTTTATTTTAAGTTTCTATTTTGAATACGAAATTATTGAATTTTATGTGGATTTTTTAATTTACATTTTATATTTACATCTTTGAATAACTTGAATACTTTGAATTTGAAATTTTAAACTTTGAATTTCTAAGCTATGCGTTTTTTCTTTTATAGTTTCAGCAGTAAAAAAATCAATACCGGTATCAATCCCGGGATTCACTTGATTGAATACCGAAAACCGATATTTCTTAGTATATTGGAAGACATTACAAAACAATAATGGGCCAATATTGCATAAATATTTCCCTCAAAATTGAAATAATATCGGTTAGTAATATTTAGCCAGTATGTAATATTGTTCACATTTCAATATTGGGACAATATTATACATTAATATTCGACCCATAGATATATATTTACAATAAAACGCCAATATTGAACCAATATTAAATGCTACATGGGATAATTTTCACTACCTATCATTTTGTTTCTTGTCTGCTTGTGTATTCCTTGCGATGTTATAGGCCCCATTTCATGTTTATGTTCTTCGTTTCTTTCAACTTGGACCCACATAGGGTGTAGCCTCACTTTAAGGCCTGCCGCGCACTAGGCAGCCTGGCTGTAGCAGCCAGGCTGCGGCAGCCAACCCAACATATGATTGCTAGTGGAGCGCACACACGAAGCGGCCAAGAATTCTTGGCTGCAGCAGCCGTTGAATGCGTATGATTACACGCCAGCCAGTTGGCTGCCGCAGCCTGGCTGCTACAGCCAGGCTGCCTAGTGCGCGGCAGGCCTAATACTTTTTGAAACAATTTTTTTTGTGTTATGCCTTATTTTTTTTATAATACCACTTCGTGCCCTCTTTGCAGTTTATGGCGTAATAAACGTCTATATTGATGTTGCACATTTTTTCCACGACTCCATCCCTTGATCTACCCTTTTTCGGTCCTTCCGAAAACAGCCACGAGTATATCTTATCACTTAACTCATCATCATCTTTTTAATTATACTCAGCAGTACGTTTTTATCTCTATTTTCCCTCTTAACTTGAATTCTTGATTGTTATATGGAATAGAAGGTAGAAGGAAATGTTAAAGGAACTGTTAGATCAAATTTCATTTTGACAAGAATATTTAAACCCTTGACATACGAGGCCTGCCTAAAAAGTATCCGACCTTTGGCCAGAACAAATATTTCGAATACCTGACGGAGTTGGGACCCTAATCCCTTCAAAGTGGGCCCCTTGTGCTTGCACACACTTAGCACACCGATCCTTCCACTGCTGGAAACACCTCTGGCAGTTTTTTTTTGGAATGGTGTTCAGCTCCGTCGTCGCGTTCCGCATTATCTCTTCTTTGCTCTCAAAACGGGATCCTTTCAGTGGCGCCTTCAATTTTGGAAACAACCAAAAGTCGCACGGAGCCAGGTCTGGAAAGTAGGGAGGGTGCCGAACGATTGTAATTCCATGATTGGCTAAGAAATTTTGGATCAATTGGGATTAATGTGCAAGGGCGTTATCATGATTCAAGTGCCAGTTGTTCGCCGTCCACACATATCTGACCTTCTGCGCCGTTCAGTCATCTTGCGAGAAAACTAAATCCGACGAACACTACGAACAGCACCTTACTTGGTGACCACCAGCCAGCGACTGATACAAGCGAACGCGGTGAAAAAATTGAAGTATGCGCATTAAGGTTCCTCCTTCCACCTTAGAATCATTACTTTGCGCGGGAAAAATTAAGGTCGGATACTTTTTAGACAGGCCTCGTACAGTTTCCCTTGATTCTAACTAAACGTGAAAGGTTAAATCACAACTGGATTATACTGGCTTTAAATAAAAACCCACTACAAACTCAAACAATCGAAAAGAGAGGGTCGAGCCAAACTTAACGTTAATCCTTCCCGAGTCTCAACAAGCATGAACTTTGTGCGCAGCTGAATGTCAAAGCCTTAACGTCAATAAAGGGATGTCTTAGGGCTAACCTTCTTCAGATCCAAATTTTGAGTACAGCGACCAACTATCTCAATGATTTTCCTACTATGGGATACTATGGAGGTGTTTGGTACTTCAGGATAGCATGAATTGGTTTGAATTATGGAACGCTGTACGAAATTTCAACGGAACATTCACGTGGGAGTTTTGAAAACCTGTCCATAATAATTTGCCTCTTGCCCTCTCAGTAAGATGGACTAGTTTTAAAAGACACAACCTCCTGCTACTATAAGACGTGAGCTTGGTACTTACGGTTTCATGCGAGTTTGTAATTACGGAAAGATCACAATGGACGTTCAGCGTGTGTTACGATAAAATATTATTACTTATAATAGAAGTTAGAATTTAGAGAAGAATACTTACTCAGTGACATCATAACCTTCTCGTTCTTTTAAGCACAAAGCAGCAGTTACCACAATACAGACTAACATCAAACATGCAGTTACCGCAAACACCAATTTTGGAAGGCGCTTCATAGGAATCAGTAAAATAGGTGAAAGGATAAACAATTGAAAATCCACTGAAAGGTACCAAGTGTACAAAATGCACTATAACAAACAATTATTAGAAACTGAAACAGAATTCAACTGCTATACCTTGTCGTAACCATAAATTTGAATGTAAAGTAAAGACGCCCACCAATACGTTCGACATTCCATTGAATTTTCAACCATTTCCGTCCAAAGCGGCCCCCTACCAAAGAATTTGAATAACCCCACCATAAAAAAGATGGCAATTGCAAATGGAGGTGTTAATCTAAAACTTCAAACATCAATACTGACCATGGCATGGCTCTTTACCCTCACCTCAGATATCTTTCGAAGTAGTAATAAATTATGTTGAATTTTTTTGCAGATTTCTTCATAAAATTATATGACACAAGTACGCCGCTCATTACAAAAAAAATTTCAACGCAGTAGTTCGTCTTCCAAATTGGCATATTTTGTATTTGGTCGAGCCACTGAAAAAAAGTTAAGTTGGAGGACCATCAGAAAGGCAATGAAAGTTCGGTTACATAATATACATAATTCGAGTTCCTTGCCGGATCCATAAAGGCATCCGATACTGTGTGTCCACACACGACCCACGCCATACCAATACTACGTAAACCGTGCAGACATGTTATTTGTTGAGGAGCCGATTTGGAATTTTCCAGAATTTTTTTACCATGCGTAATAACTGAGAATGACTTTAACACCCAACGAGGACCACCTGTACACGTCGTGAGTTACTTCTAAAATGTTAATGGTTAATCTACGTACCTGTGTAGCCCTCGTAAATAGTAGAAGCCACCATCAGTAACGCGATCAAACAAAAAAATGACCTAAAATCGCGAATATATTACTAATTAAGTTTGGCCATACCTACAAGGTGGCATAAGCCAAAGAGTCCCACTTTGGCTGGTTTTCATCTGTTTGACACTTGTTTTCCGTTAACGTTAAGTTAAGTCCTACAGTTTTTACTACACGTTGCATGTCTTCAGCCGAACATAGGTTTGGGAAACACATCGAAAACGATATAGTTTGGGATAATCGTTCTTTTTTTAATGGAGCTTCCAGAATAATCTACAAGAAATTGAAGCATTACAAGGGTTGAATCAAATTAGCGAGAGAATTACTGGGTGAGCGCGTTTTCTTTATGTATGAATTCAACACTCGCTGGCGGTATATGTAACAACAAAAATTTTGTATTATTTATCTAGCTCTTAATATTGAACAGGTAGGATTTGAATAGGCGTTTTTGAAACTTCCATGTACGCCCCCCCCCCCCCCCCGTGGTACTTAGTTAAAAAGTTCAAATTCCGCGTCTCATACAGGTACTACTCGAGTTTTATTACAGCTCGGTGGTTTTACTTATAGTTCAACTTTTAATTTCCATGAGCAAATGTCACGCTGGGCCAAGAAACATCTACCACCCGCACTTTAGAGAACGGCATCCCTTAGGCCTGGACTCTGAGCGTCACCCTGTTCGCGATCGCCATCAATAACATAACCGTTAACGGCTAAGCGCTTCAGTGCGTATCTGAACTATCGTATCTAGGGTTGATTTGGGACGACCACCTATCGTGAAAGAGCTACGTGGCTCTCGAGAGGCAGAGTAATGCGAGCACTCGGCGCCGGCGGCTCGAACAACTTTACAGCCCTTAAATAAAATCCACGATGTGGAAATCAGGTGAGCCATTGGAGCGTTTTGTACAACTCCAAAGCAGAGTCTGGCCTACCATCACTTTCTGTAAGAAGAACAACATTGTCACTGTGATATATTGCCAAGGTTCGTATATGGGGCTTGGCTGTTGTTTCTAACTCCAATTTAGTTTTATCTTCACCAGCATCCCGAATTCCAATTGTCTCCAAAGACCCAGGATTTGCAGGAGCTGCGAAACACGCATGGCTGGGATGGGTCTTCTCACAAATACAGCACAATAATTTCTCACTCCCACCATTTTCACCGGAAAAATTCCTTTTGGATGTGTCGTTCCACCTCCAAATCCTTCACGGGCAAGACAAATTCTCTTCCTCACTCTCCACTTCCGATTTAAAAATCCCAATAACTGAGTCCTTATTGTCTGTCCAAATTCACTTGCCCCACATTATAACTTCTCATCCCATGCCAAATTCTCAACAAATCTTCCGGAAGACAGGATTCCACTAATGGGTACAGCATGGCAGCGCAATCCTTGGACGTGACTCCAATGGACTCCAATGCCCTCAGGTAAATTTCTAATTTATCGAACATACATGAAATCTTCACGTTGCCTTTGACTAATGAATTTTCAATCACTAGTTTCAGTAATTCAAGGACGTATACCTCAATCAGCAAATTTTCACGTGCAAACCGAGACTTGAGTGCCTCAATTACTTTTGGATAATTTTCTGCAGTCTGGGGGTAACTTTCAACCAATTCCTTTGCTCTTGTAGCAACAACCACCGATTGACACAAATACTGAAATTTGTCGCTGGAGTGGAGATATTCATCTTCATGATTTTTTCTAAATGAGCCCACCAACCCAACCAGTCCTTCAAATCACCTCCAAATTTCCTCCTATCGGTAGGAGACACAGGACGAAACGAAACTTGCCGATGCGAATTCAATATTTTCAAAATTTTACTTCTTGCCTCTTCAAATATGTATCTACTGCTGTTCGTTCATCTTCAAAATCCTCATTAGCAGCATCCGTCTCCATCATCAAGTTATAAACTTTGGAATTATTGAAATCAGTTAATATTTTCCAGATGACCATCTACACTTGTCATCAAATATTCCAATTCCTCCTCCTCGATATCTTCCTTGGCCTTGACCAACTCCAACTCCATCGCACTGTCGGTCTTCGTGGCCGCAGCCCGTTCATGCCTCTGGCCTTCCTCGCTTTTTCTAAATTTGCAATCGTGAGCACACTTCCCCACTTATAAATAGACATATAACTGAAGATAGCACTTTAAATAAAATTGAGGAGGACTTTTATTTTTAATTGATTACAAAACGAAAAACTATTTATTTTATTTCCATCACAACCATAACGCAACTTGATTCCTATTTTTTATGACCTAGTTCTTAACGACGCATCTATAATTATGGAATGCCAAAATTTAGAAGAGAAAATGATGTTCTTCATTCTTTCTTGCCACCATATGCATAAATTTAATGAGTACAACTTCCGCTTGGCCCCACCACATTGTTGCACCAAGTTTATTTAAATTTTCCTAGGGTACTATGACCCTTTTCTTCTTCCTGACTGACAAAATAATCGTTGGAGGAGTGAAAGCAAATGACTGCTTATAGGAGTTATCTGAGGTGCAAAAATTGGTAAATCTCGTATAGTAAGACAAGACATTTTCCGCGTATCCAAATTACGTGTATCAAAGGAATTTTTTTGATTTTGAAATGAATGAAAACTATACTCACGTTATCATCCCGAATAAAAAGATCACCTAGACAGTACTTCCCTGCCACTTTCCCATTCACACTTTTCGTTCCAATACACTCGTCAAATGAACCCAGATCGTAAAAATTTCCATCCAGTATTCCCGAAGGAAGCTTTGAGCTGGCATCGTACACTAAAATGTAAGCATAGCATTAATGTGGTAATTGTCAATTTTACATTGCAGTGCCCATTGTCGTCCAGTTTGTAAGTTTTCCACGTATTCCCAAAGTTGGTCGCGACATTCACTATTTAATTTTGTCTCATTGAGCAAATAGCGCTCAATTGATTTTGAAAATATCGCCGGTGATGATAGAACTCCAAATTTTTCGTCTATATAATTCGCGGTCACTATTTGAAACATTGTAATTAGAATAAGATACATGACCCCCATTTTACTGCTAAATAGTTCAATTTGTTTGTTGCCATCTACGTCAATCGTTAACTTACATGGGTACTAAAAACACTTCCTTCTACATATCGCCCAGGAAAGAGACTTTTAATTGGTTATTTACAAAATATATAATTGGATCCTTTTTGATTTCATAAAATCTAATCTCTGTTGTGAACAATTCCAAGTCATTATTTTTTCCATTTTCCATGAGACCTTCTGTATTTTCTTTTTCTATGTTATGTCTTAAGGTATGCCTTGTTTTCTCATTTAACGACCAAGGATTATGCGCAAGTAAGAGGAAAAGTGAAGTAAAAGTAAAGTAAAAGTAAAAGTAAAAACTTGTAGGTCGCTACGTCTCTTTAAGCAAGTATTTTCGTGTTCAACGATAATGGAAAATCGCCCAGAGAAAATACATGGAAAAATTTCTAGTGGTGCTAGTACGTCGGCGTTATGGAATTGTTCATCACATGCATTTCAGTTTTGAGGCTACAGCCAAAGGAGAGGCGAGACTACTATCACGTGATTGGTTTTATCGCTTTACCTAACGGCAAAAAGGTTTTACACAATTGTATGGCCGACTCTCTTACTAAAGCAGCATTTTATTGTTCTTTTTACCTTTGCTCCATAAATGGATTCATTTGGTCCACTTCCGATATTCGCCGACAGCAGCCTACTTGCAAAAATCATCAATTTCTCCATAATTACAATAGGTTTTCCGGAAAATCTCAATAAGTATTCAGAATTGACCATACAAACTGCATATCAGTGAAAAGCCTACAAAAAAACGTGAACAGAAATAATATAGGGTGTTCCATTTATAAAAAGAGTTATTCGACTTTTTGCGTTTCAGCACACCCTGTAGGTATAGTGTGTGCATACATTGACCAAAAGTCGCCTATTTATTAAAATTCCAAGTTATTTTCGGTGGCAAGTTTGTCGAAAAACATTCATGGCCTACTGGGCAGTGATCCGTCAAATAATATGCGCCTTTTTTCGAACAAAACGTTGAATAACGTCGAAACGGGGAGAGTTAAACCCATAGTGACCTATACAAAGTCCCATTCTTTTTTCATATAATAACTAATAATATAGAAGTATACAGGGTGTCCCATTTAAAAAAACATAATTTTGGTTTACCACCCTGTGTAGTAATATACCTTCTTTATATAATCAAAATATTTTTATAATGTGCAGTATATGTGTGCCTACTTGGCGGTAAAAACCGCATGTCGATATCTTGAATAGCAAAAACGTTATGGACCAATCACACTGCCCAGGGTCACCCTGTATAGTTACGGGATGATCAATGGTTCAGTTCATCTTCAAATGATAAATAGATCGGTTCCTGATTTGATGTTTCCCATTTCGATGGAAGAGAGGCTACCACTCATATAACTACTGGAAGCATTGATATGCATGCGCTCGCAAGTAAGCGGTCCTGGATTTCAAGGCAGAAATTACAGTCCTCACTGTATAAAAATAAAACTGTTTGCTCTTATCCACTTTACTTGTAAATACAAACATTACACAGCCCCCTCATCATTCAGGCAATTACCTTTGTGATCCTTTACCTATTTACTTCACATTGTGAATCTACATTTTGGTTTTTTTTCCTTATTATATTCATTAAGTAATTTACAAATTGCTGAACTGGTAGTTCGATAGATAGGGAAAGAAGTGCTCCCCAAAAGACTGAGATAATTATATTGGCAGGTGTGTAGTACGCCTAAAACTTGTTTATCGCATGAAACTTTTTTTGACTTGCAACTTACCAGTATTTCATAATTGGTGAGAAATGGGGCAACTCTCATGGATTTAAAAAAACTCTTTACCACAAAAAAATGAACCAGATAAATGCAGTAAGATAATTTGGAAAAAACTTCAAACACTCGATTGGATAGGAAGGTATTCACTATACCTAAATTTAATGGTACTTAAAGGAATGATTATGAGCTTTAGTTACCTTCATATCCCATGTGACACGCAAAAATAATCCACGCGACAGTTAGTCCAATAAGAAACCGTACTATAAGCATACAAAGGGTCGCCCTCAGTTCGGTAAAGATGTTCACCATTATACAGGGTGAGTTTTTTTTCATTATTTGTATGGGGATCTTGGAAACCATAAGAGTTACACATTTGCTTAAATGGGGAAAGATTTGCTTCTTTGGAAGACTAATTCAGATACGCTTTTGTTGATTTAAGAAAATGCATGGCTTACTAGATATTTGTAAAAAAGTAAAATTCTCCAAAATCGTTTCAGCCCTTTAATTCGTTTATTTCTCAAGATAGACAAAAATTGTTCAAATACAATTTGTAGATAATTTTGTGCCGAATAACGTCACCGTACTAGTTTTTTAATTTTGCTTAGCATTTTGAGGTTATGAAGCAAAGTTGAATTTTTTTAAATGGAAGCAATAGTTGGCTATGACGTATTTTAATAGTGCATTTTTTTCTGATTGTAATGATATTAGGGTTGTATCACTTATTTTGATAAATAAAGGTACAATACACGTTTTCCTATTATTAGGTCTACCAAAAATCAGATCTTGCCATGGAAAACAAAAGAAATTTACAGTAAGTGTTCGAAATGTACACAATTATTATCGACACACCTTTAGACTTTTTTGTATTTGGAGGAATAAAAGATGCAGGAGCTGCAGGATGTTGTTATTAATTAGTTTAGCAGATTAGATGTAAATGGGCGTAAAATTGGGAAAGCTGTTAACTCCATGTTGAAAAGGTGTCACAATGTGTATCGATAATAATTTCTTTTGTTTTCCATGGCAGGATATGATTTTTTGTAAACCTAATAATAGGAAAACGTGTATTGTGCCTTTATTTATCAAAATAAGTGATACAACCCTTACATCATTACAATCAGAAAAAAATGCACTATTAAAATACGCCATAGCCAACTATTGTTTCCATTAAAAAAAATTCAACTTTGCTTCATAACCTCAAAATGCTAAGCAAAATTAAAAAACTAGTACCGTGACGTTATTCGGCACAAAATTATCTACAAATTTTATTTAAACAATTTTTGTCTATCTTGAGAAATAAACGAATTAAAGGGCTGAAACGATTTTGGAGAATTTTACTTTTTGACAAATATCTAGTAAGCCATGCATTTTCTTTAATCAACAAAAGCGTATCTGGATAAGTCTTCCAAAGAAGCAAATCTTTCCCCATTTAAGCAAATGTGTAACTCTTATGGTTTCCGAAATCCCCATACAAATAATGAAAAAAAACTCACCCTGTATATTTCACACCAAAACAGCATACTATGGCAAAGACCGTAGCAGTCATCCAACCCAACGTTACCAAACCCTAAAAATAAGATATTTATCCAGTTCTTGGACAATCGAGTTCAGAGCTTCTTACTTTATTCAGTACGACATCTGTGTTATTTCCCTTTAAAGTGAATAATAAGTATCCCAATAAAAATTCAACGAGCCAAGGGGATGCTCTGACTGGTATTACGTGGTCATAGTAAAAATCTACAACTTTGACGCCTGAAATAAGACCAAACAAACGAAATTATTTTATGGTGCTTCACGGACGTTCAAAGTAAATAAGGAGATACCATACACAAAGGATTGCCGTATTTTAGATGTAAATACCGGAAGTGAGCCTCGACATCTTTATTTTAAATACAAACCAGGCAATTTCATAAAATGTTTAATAAGTATCTATGCTTAAAATAACCGGCCTTTTCACTGAAAAATTTCAAAATCATGTTTAGGAAATAAAAATGAAAGTCGAAAGTGGTAAAAGTTAGGGAAATGGGATTTTAGGTTCTCAATCCTCAATGTCAAAAGATCGAGACACAATTGTGTGTCATGGATAATAAAAATTTGCCCGCGATTATACCTCAGTAAAGTTGGCACCCCGACCTCTCCCGATCATTTCCAAATTTCCCCTACAAGTAGTGTTACATTAGTGCTAATTAGTGCTCGAGTTTGGTAATCAGTGCTGGTAATCTCAGGAACTTATGCTAATTTCTTTTTCGGGGTGCCAACTTTACCTGGTACCCCGACCTCTCCCGATCACTCCCAAATTTACCCTATAATTAGTGCTACAATAGTGGTGATTAGTGCCCGAGTTTGGTAATTAGTGCTGGTAATCCGAGGAAACAGGAGAATGGCGTTAGTAGAGCAGTAGAGCAGTAATAGCAAAGGGTGAGGAATGCCCTGGCCCACGATTACGAACGTCGAAGGTAAGACAGAACTTACTCATCGGTTACGGCATCTTCAACTACTCCGGAACTGGAGCAGTGCGTTCAAAATCGTTCCTTGATCATTATTAGAAAATTCAGCTCCCCAGATGTCCTAAATTGTGACTCCGAGGCGTATTAGCATTCTCTCCCCCACTTATATTGAAAGTTTGCCTGGTCATTATGTGGCTGTATGCAGACGACCGGATGGCGCTTTCGTCTGCTTTGATGACCTGGCCGAAAAGTCCGATTCCAAAACGACCCACATCGATTATAATTCCGTACTTTTAAATTAAAAAAATGTTAAAAACTGTCACGTGGCGTGTTACTGTTATTTCTGCAACAATTAAAATCATTTTTGGTCTGCAAATGCATAGTGCAACTGACTCATCTCCTACAAAAATTCACCGAGAAATACTGAGTAGTTACGAAAATATATTGATATTGTGCAAAATCAATTTTTTCGCAATATTAAGCGAACGGTAAGATGTACCCAGTAAAAAAGTAGCATAAGTCCCTCGGATTACCAGCACTAATTACAAATCTCGGGCACTAATCAGCACTAATGTAGCACTAATTATAGGGTAAATTTGAAAGTGATCGGGAGAGGTGGGGTGCCAACTTTACCCGCCCTCCCGAAAAAAAAATTCGAATGAGTTCCTCGGATTACTAGCACTAATTACCAAACTCGGACTCTAATCAGCATTAATTTATTAGCATTCTCTCTATTACGGAGGTAGCGTCTTCCTGCTTTAATTTTGAAACGATTCCAGTTGCCAGTTACTGCCCACCCAAAGATGAATTATAGTTATAAAAGGCATACCCCCTACTACTACAAGGTGTGAGCTTTCGGCAAGTGTTACGGTAATATATTATTAGTTAGAAAAAGTGACTTACCCAGTGCATCATCAGCATCTGCCCTTTTTAAGGACAAAACAACAGTTACCACCATAAAAATTACTATCAAACATACGGTTAACACAAACACCAATTTAGGAAGGCGCTTCATAGGAATCAGCAAAAAAGGAGAAAGGATGAAAAATTGATAATCCACTGAAAGGTACCACGTATACGAAATGCACTGTAACTAATAATTAGAGACTGGAGCAGAATTCTGCTGATATACCTTGTCGAGACCATAAACTTAAATATGTAAAGTAAAGACGCCCACCAATACGTTCGGCATTCCGCACAATTTTCATCCAATTCGGTCCAAAGTGGCCAGCTACCAAAGAATTTGAATAACCCTACCATAAACAAGATGATAATTGCAAATGGAGGTGTTAACCTAAAACTTCAAACATTATACCGACCTTGACGTGGCTCTTTACCCTCACTTAAGATATCTTTCGACGTAGTAACAAATTATGTCAAATTTTTGGGGGGATTTTTTCATAAAATTATACGACACTAATGCGCCACTCATTACAAAAAAATTTTCTACGCCGTTATTAGTCATCATAATTGGCAAATTTTGTGCTTGGTCCTTCCACTAAAAAAAAAAACTAAGTTGGAAGACCATCAGAATAAAAATATTAATTTCGTTTACATAATATAAATTATATAATTTGAGTTCCTTGCCGGGTCCTTAAGGGCGTCTACTGTTGAGTGTATACAAACAACCCATGCCATAGCAATAGTACACGTAACCCGTGCAGACATGTAATTTGTTGAGGAGCCGATTTGGAACTTTTCAGAATTTTTTTACCATGCGAAATAACTGAGAATGACTTTAACACCCAACGAGGCTCACCTGTACACGTCGTGAGTTACTTCCAAAATGTTAATGGTTAATCTACGCACCTGTGCAGATCTCGTAAATAGTAGAAGCCACCATCAGTAACGCAATTAAACAAAAAAATGACCTAAAATCTCGAATATATTACTAATTAAGTTGGGCCATACCTACAAGGTGGCATAAGCCAAAGAGTCCCACTTTGGCTGGTTTTCTTCTGTTTGACACTTGTTTTCCGTTAACGTTAAGTTAAGTCCTATAGCTTTTACTACACGTTGCATGTCTTCTGCCGAACATAAGTTTGGGAAACACATCGAAAACGATATAGTTTGAGATAATCGTTCTTTTGTTAACGGAGTTTCCAGGATAATCTACAAAATTACAGTTGGTAGAAGAACATTGTCCGCAGAAATTATTATTATTAGTATTATAAGCGTTGGATCAAATTCGTTTTCGAAAATTATAAATCTGTTCAATTTCAACAATGCTCATTAATCTAGTCACCCATGACGTAACTTCACTTCACTTTATTTGAATTGAGTGTTTTTTTTATCTCCCCATACAAGGTTATAATGGATAAAATGAGCCTTCTCAGCAAACACACATATAAAATATACATACAACATATATAAGATTGAAGTAAATACCCCTACATATGCTTTTTTACATATCAAGTATGTAAGTGTTCATTTAAAGTTATATAGACCGTATGTCACAGATTACGTATATTTTACATAATAGTATAGAAACTTACGGATATTCTGTATACAGAAATTTATATAATATATACATTCATATAATTACATATTACTCATGAAATTCATATGCTCTCATATTTACATAATTAGATTTATGTACGTTATATGTAAAATATTATATGTAAGAAGTATTACATAACTTTTATGTATGCCTTCTGTAAATATAATTATAAATTATCATTACATATACCTATTATATTCTCGAAAATAAAAGTCCGTTTCTATTTGCGCCGCATAATTAATCGCACGCGCGGGTTTTCTATAACGCCAAAAATTGTAGTTCACGTACCTTTAATATTAGATCCGTATCGACTAAAATGCGTCTAATTTATATAGAAAATAAATAATATAAAATAAATTAAATCCTGGTCATTTTAACATAAAGGTAGGTATTGAATAAGACTTCACTCAACGATATAATCAATCATAATTTAAACTCACGAAACAGCGCAAAGTTAGGAAGCACGAAATAAAAAAAAGGAATGTTTCAGATTAGCGCAGTGGTACAATGTCGGATACAAAGAAAACACATGTCGGATTTCGGAATTTGCAACGCCCACCCGCAACGGTTCGAATCCGGTTAAGGGAAACTTTTCAAGCAAGTATATAATATCATAATAAACTGTCGGCTTTCAGTTCAGGTAAAAACGGGTTCGTGCAAGAATTAAGTTAATTAAAAGTACAGTTGCACGTAAAAATGTAGTTTTTTCCATTTTTTTGTATGAAGCTGCTTAAATAATTTTTTACATTGGTAATAATTACATTAGTAGCTGCCATTTGGTCATCGCAACGCTTTTACAACTAATATTTTTTATGTGAATATTACATAAAATATACATAAAACGTATATAAATAAATTCATGTACTACAGATATAGAAGAATTTACATCTAATAGACATATATATTATTTTGAAAATTGTTGACATCCTGACATTAAATATCTCTTATTTTTCTTCCAGTTTTATATAAATCTAAAAAGCTCTTATATAATTTATATGTATTTTATACAGGGTGATTCATTAAGAATGTCCAATCTCTGAATTGTAGATTCCAGACCTCAAAATATGATGATTCTGCCCAACATGCCTTATACAAATATTGCTAGTTTCCGAGATACCGGGTGTTTAAAGTTTAAATATGAATTTTGATTTTCGCAATAACAATTAATTAATGTGATTAAAAATAATAGACAAGGGTTATTTGATATGAAGAGATCTTTGCGAAAACGGATCATAAATAATAGTTTATTGTTGTTACACATTTAGAGAATAAATTTTTTTTTTTAATTAAAATTTATTGAACTGTTTAGAAGCAAATAACTCGATAACTGATCGAGTTACACGAATCAAACAAGAGTAACTTTTTTTTGTAGAATCTAACGCTTTTCCATATTTTATTATTAGTTTGCTAATAGTTCAGCCGAAAAAAATTTTTGCTTAGATTTACTAAACACAACCAAGTATAACTAGCGCCCTCTATTAGCAATGCTAAATTAGAGTCCAAATTGGCAATCGTCATGCAAAAAAAGGTAAAACTGCCAATTTTCAAAAAGAAATTGTGAAAAAATAGAAAGTTATTGCGAAAATCAAAATTCATATTATAAACTTTAAACACCCGGTATCTCGGAAACTATCAATATTTGTACAAGGCATGTTGGGCAGAATCATCATATTTCGAGGTCTGGAATCTACAGTTCAGAGATTGGACATTCTTAATGAATCACCCTGTATATAAATGTGTTTGCTGGGTTCTATGGTGTGATCGAATTGGACCTAGAAATCTTTTGAGCGTAAATTAAAGAATTAAGACAGATGAGCATCTAGATCCGATGCAACTCATATAATTGTACAGCCAAGCTTCATTCAAACCCTTGATCGAAGAGTTTTCGGAGTATCCACATCCTTTTTCCTTATCAGTAAAAACAAGGATTTTTGGGATAATTATTCATCCTCTTTTGGTTTCACCATCAGCAAACCTAGAGTTAGCAGCTTACCACACCATCTGGAGCTAAGAGGATGGATAATGATTCCAAAAATCCTTGTTTTGATTCACAAGGTAAAAGGCAAGAGCAAGCACTTCAACGCAGGCTGTGAAACAAATATAGCAAACAGAGCAAGGAGTGTAATGCCATTTCCCAATGGATGAAGACCCGTTATACTACTCTAATAAAATCATCTGCAAAGGCCTAGAAATCTGGTACCCACCGCCACGCTTTAAGTTCACGCTTTTTTGAAAAGAATATTACTGCTTGTTCGTGGAACAGAACGGTGTAATCAACAATGCGATGCTTCGGTGGATAAAATTGTTTCGAAAATGCCGGAGAAGATTTCAAAAGTGATAGGTGCCACCCCCTGTTCGTTATTATTTTTTACTAACAAATTAAAAAGTGGGACGTAACCTACTACTGATTTGGAGTAGTTAGTGCTTTAGTAGTCTCACTACCTTTTCACCATTGTCCGTAGTGGGCATGTTTTGGACAGGAGTTCGTTGAGGGTTCGCCGTGTGCATTTTTTTTTACAAAACAATAGATTACGACTGAAGGACCAAAAATACTAGAACGCTTGATAATAGTCAGTTCGGGTGGTCACGGACACGGTTCACGCTACTCAACCACTCCATGTGGCACCGTTTATTGGCGTTAGCTTGACGGAATATTGGCGCAATATAGAGAGATTGGAGCAATATTGTCGAACTACAGCCAATATTGGTTAAATATATTTTTGTAATATTATACAAATATTGGAAATACAATATTTAGTGAATATAAGAACGATATTTGCAATATTTAGTAAATATTGCTATTTCATGTAAATTCAAATATTGTACACACAATAATGTACCAATATTGTGTGTACAATATTACTAAATATTGAAAAACTATATTTCTATACATATTTGTAATATTAAGTAAATATTGATGTTTAATGTAAATTCAAATATTGTACACACAATAATGTACCAATATTGTGTGTACAATATTACTAAATATTGAAAAACTATATTTCTATACATATTTGTAATATTAAGTAAATATTGATGTTTAATGTAAATTCAAATATTGTACACACAATACTGTACCAATATTGGCTGCTTGTAGTTCTTGTAGAGGAGATTAAAAACCTCGTATAGTAGGGTAAGATATTTTCCGCTTATCCAAATTACTTGTAACATAGGAAATTACAGTCGCGTCAAATTTGATATTTGATTTTGAAATTAATGAAAACTATACTCACGTTATCATCCCGAACAAAAAGATCACCTAGACAGTACTTCCCTGCCACCTTCCCACTCACACTTTTCGTTCCAATACATTCGTCAAATGAACCCAGATCGTAAAAATTTCCATCCAGTATTCCCGAGGGAAGCTTTGAGCTGGCATCGTACACTAAAATGTAAGCATAGCATTAATGTGGTAATTGTCAAATTTACATTGCAGTGCCCATTGTCGTCCAATTTGAAGGTTTTCCACGTATTCCCACAGATGGTCGCGACATTCACTATTTAACTTAGTCTCATTGAGCAAATAGAGCTCAATTGATTTTGAAAATATCACCGGTGATGATAGAACACCAAATTTTTCGTCTAAATAATTCGCGCTAACTATTTGAAACATAATTAGAACAATATACGCGACTTCCATTTTACTGTCAAGTAGCTTCATTTGTTTGTTCTCAATAATTTGTTACCATCTATATCAACTGTTTTATACACGGGTGATAAAAATGTATTTCCTTCCACTTATCATCGAGGACAGAGACCTTAATTGGTTTTTTACAAAATATGCAACTGGATCAAATCCTTGTTTATTGTTTATTGTTTTTAAACAATTCCAGGTCAATATTTGTTCCATTTTTCATATCTTCGAACAAAACTTCGGTACCTATATGAATTCGTTAAGTCTGTGTGCGTGTGTGGGCTTAATCTTGATGTGCTTCCCTGTTATTCATCGGAACACTGTCAAAATGACGGTCCAAGTTAATGTTTTGCTACCTACTGTTTGAATAAAAGATAGTCATGAGGTCATAACGATTGCAGTATTTGCACTGCAATCTTGTGAGGTCTGGCAATGCTAGAGAACTATTCTCAATTTGTTTATTATTATTTCCTCCCTTGTACTGTGACCATGAGACCTACTGTACCTTCTTTCTCTATGTTATATGTGTATGCCTTGTTTGCTCATTCAAAGACCAAGGATTATGTGCAAATGGACCTTTGCGAGTCAAAATCGGACAGGTTAAAAAATCCATTTACTTGCCATTTTTGGAAATAAATCAATTTTGAGGTGATGAACTTGTTATGAAATTCCACCCTTGCAATTGGACAGGATATGCACCTACTTCAATGGTAAGGGAACTCTTGTTTGGCAGAGTTGCAAATTTCTACCTTGAGATTATATATTTAGGCACCATAGGTAAAGACAAATGATCCAAGGTTTTTTGAGAGAATTTGCAGATGGAATAGGCTTTAATATGCAAATCCTCGCATTGAAAAGGGAGTACTTCTCTCTTGACCATTAAGTAACCTTCGTAGATTTGGCGGTTGAATCGGATCACCAGCTATTTGGTGATCGTGCCAAATAAAGAATAAAGTTTTGAACATTTCTATTTACATATTATGTACAAGTTTTAACAGCGCGAAAAGTGGTTAATAATGGAGGTACAGGTAGTAGGTTTTTATTGTATCATGGGTAGTAGGTAGGTTGGTCGGTCGCCGGAGGGTAGACTGGTTCTGGAATGTAGACGGGTCGATGTAAACAGACTGGTCGGGGTTGGCTGCTTTCGTTAGCGGCTACAACTTCTGTGGGTAACAGCGTTCGCCTATAAAGGATTCTGGCCGATGTCGACGCGTTGTCATCGATCGGCCAATGGGAATCAATCCTTGCTCTTCAGTACGTAAGCGACTGTGTACCGGGATCATGTCGTCGTCACCACAGTACGCAACAAACAATCTTTAGAAATTTTTGGGAATAAATTGAAAAATTGCAAATGATTTTAGGAACTTATGCACTTTTGTAATGCTGTAACCTTTGCTCAACCAGTTGGATAAACGGCCGTAAAGACTTTACAACTGTAAGCAAGTTATGAACAGGCTATGTTCGCGAGTTTCTGTGGCGGTAAAAGGCGAGGATATTTTGAAAAATATGAGGGATTGTCGAACTTTTCGAGTTATAAACGAATGATAGATCCCTGAATGGACTCCTATAACTCTTTATCGTATGATCTTCACCTGTTTTTACCGGGTTACAGGTTGTTTTAGTAAACGCGTTCTAGTAGATTTAGATTTGTTTGTCAGTTCCAGTGATGTTATAAAATATATCTTACGTAAAAATCAATGGTTCAGTTCATCTTCAACTCTTAAATGAATCTATTCTTCATTTGATATGCTCTATTCCGTTGGAAGAAACAAGAAAGGCTACCACGCATACTGGAAGCATTGAAACGCATGCGCTCGCAGGTAGGTTGTCATGGATTTCAAGGCAGAAATTACAATCCTCGTGGTATAAAAATAAAACTGTGTATGTACTCTTATCCTCTTTACTTGCAAATAGATACATTACATTGCCTCATCCTTCACCTACCTACTTCCAGACAGGAATGGTATAAAAATAAAACTGCTTACTCTTAATATACACTATACTTGAAAATACACACATTACACGGCAACCTAATCGCTTAGGCAACTGCCCTTGCCTCATATTTTACTTACTCACTTCACCGTATGATTCAGCACTTTCTTCCTTATTATATTCATGAAGTAACTTACAAATTGCTGAACTGGTAGTTCGATAGATAAAGAAAGAAGTGCTCCCCAAAAGACTGCGATAATTATATTGGCAGGTGCGTAGTACGCCTAAAATTCGTTTGTGGCAATAAACTTTTTTTACTTGCAACTTACCAGTATATCATATTTGGTGAGGAATGGGGCAACTCTCATGGATTTAAAAAAGCTCTTCACCACAAAAAAATGAACCAAATAAATGCAGTAAGATAATTTGGAAAAAACTTCAAACACTGGATTGGATAGGAATGTATTTACTATACCTAAATTTTATGGCATTTAAACGAATGACTATGAGCTGTAGTTACCTCCATATCCCATGTGGCACGAAAAAATAATCCACGCAACGGGTAGTGCAATAACAAACCGTAGTATAAGTATACAAAGAGTCGCTCGTAGTTCGGTATAGGTATTCACCAATATATATTTCGTACCAAAACAGCATGTTAGTGCAAGGATCACAGCAATTACCCAACCCACGATTGCCAACTTCTAAAAATAAGACTTTGATCCAGTTCTTGGATAGTCGAGTTGAGAATTTCTTACTCTATTCAGTACATCTGTGTTGTTTTCCTTTAAAGTGAATAATAAGTATCCCAATAAAAATCCAACGAGCCAAGGTGATGCTCTGACTGGTATGAAGCTGTTATAGTAAAAACGTTGACCTTTGGCGTCTGAAATAAAACCAAACAAAGTAAAGTATTTAATTGTGTGGGCTACTTCACAAAAGTGAAAAATAAATAGGAATGTAGATGTATGTGGTAGAAATGACAATTTATGAATTGGTTTTACTTCTGTTATCTTGGGCAACTTGGGCGTTCCTAGGAAAATTTTAATTACAAAGATATCATCGAAATCCTTAATTGGTCAGGTCATTGCAAACAAATTGACGTTTACTAGACTTCGTTCTTTGATCAACCTTTTTCCTTCCTCCACGAGTGTCTATTTTATCACTTTAATCATTACCATCTTCTTAAATATACTCAAATCTATGTTATGTTCGATTTTAAACGTTTTCCACCGTAATTTGTCCGTTTAGGAATTTACTTCGAAGAGATGGTTACGCCACTGACTGGCCATTATTTATAATTCTTTTTTTTGCTGTTGATATGTTTTCTTAGGTGAGTTTGTTTGTGGCACCATCTTATTTTGGTGCGTCCAATATTGTTAAATTTGACATCCCCTATAATTTTATGCATTTAAATACTGTTAATGTGATGGGTCCTAAAAACAATATACAACAATGACCAATCTAAACTCTACTACCATGGCTGGGTCCAGTCTTTCTCAGGGCTCTGAAGAATTAGAAGATTCAGATTCAGATTCTTCAGAGCCCTGAGGAAGGCTGGACCCCCCAGTTGAAACGTCGGCAAGTTGAATGACGTACTGAAAGTTTTATTAACTGTCCCACTTGACAACTCCTTCAGAAGGTCTCCATCGTGGAGAAAAACACCAAAGTCCATTACGAGGAGCTTCACATGCTACATGGGGCACTCCTCGTCTCGATTGAAATTGTTGGTGTGTTTCTCAAATCTTAATGCTCTCGCCGATTTTCCTTTGGTAAAAGAGGGAATGGGATAGAGACTTGGCTTCCTGAAACCAAGGAGAGAATGCTCAACAAGCGGCCTTGGAGCTATGAGGTCCTCGAGCGAAACAATCTCGTGGGAGTTCGGAAAACCCGCTTACAGTTGGCAACTTGCGAGTTACTGTCCACCCATTAGAATGAAATAGTAACAAAAGACATTACCCCCTACTACTACAAGAGGTGCGATCTTGGTACTTATGGCTCCATTTACGGTGCGATGAAATTGGAAAATAGTGCTCCCTTCGCCTTATTAAAGTGTTGTTTTTGACGAATGTTACGGTGAGATATAATTGGTAAGAATCAATTACTTTAGAAAAAATGAATTACCTGACTCACTTAGATCATCATCAGCTTCCGCACTTTTAACGACAAAACAACAGTTACCCCAATAAAAATTACTATCAAACATACGGTTAACACAAACGCCAGTTTAGGCAGGCGCTTCATAGGAATCAGCAAATAAGGTGAAAGGATAAACAATTGATAATCCACTGAAAGGTACCAAGTATACGAAATGCACTGTAACTAACAATTAGAAACTGGAACAGAATTCTGCTGATATACCTTGTCGAAACCATAAATTTGAATGTACAGTAGAGACGCCCACCAATACGTTCGGCATTCCATAGAATTTTCTTCCATTTCCGTCCAAAGCGGCCCGCTACCAAAGAATTTGTATAACCCTACCATGAAAAAGATGATAATTGCGAATGGAGGTGTTAACCTAAAACATCAAACGTCATACTGACCTTGACATGGCTCTTTACCCTCACCTAAGATATCTTTCGGCGTAGTAATGAATTATGTCAAATTTTTGGGCTGATTTCTTCATAAAATTATATGAAACAAGTACGCCACTCATTACCAAAAAAATTTCAACGCAGTAATTGGTGAACTCAATTGGCATATTTTCTGTTTGGTCTATCCACTAAAAAAATTAAATTGGAGGATCATCATCAGAGGGAAAATTCCTTTTACATAATATATATAGTTTGAGTTCCTTGCCGGGTCTCTCAAGGCGTCTTGTGTCGAGTGCCCACACACAACCCATGCCATAGCAATAGTACGTAACCCGTGCAGACATGTAATTTGGTCGGGAGCCGATTTGGAACTTTTCAGAATTTTTTTACCATTCGAAATAACTGAGAATGACTTTAGCACCCAATGAGGACCACCTGTACACATCGTGAGGTATTTCTAACATGTTAAAGATTAATCTACGCACTTGTGTAGGCCTCGTAAATAGTAGAAACCACAATCAGTAACGCAATTAAACAAAAAAATGACCTAAAATGACGAATATATTACTAATTAAGATGAGCCATACGTACAAGGTGGCATAAGACAGAGAGTCCCACTTTGGCTGATTTTCTTCTGTTTGACACTTGTTTTCCGTTAACGTTAAGTTAAGTCCTACGGTTTTTGCCACACGTTGCATGTCTTCAGCCGAACATAAGTTTGGGAAACACATCGAAAACGATATAGTTTGAGATAATCGTTGTTTTCTTAATGGAACTTCCAGGATAATCTAGAAAATTACAGTTGGTTCAAGTGTCGGAGCAAATTTTTTTCCGATTTCCAGGCAAGTTCACCGCCTGAAAATTCATCGACGGAAAGTTCAACGACTGGAGAATTCACCGACTCGCAATTTGTCGAAAGGGCAATTCACCGATTCGACAATCATGATTCATGTAATATGGACTTGTCTACAATATTTTATTTAATGTAATAAAATTGGTTATAGAGGTACCTTCACGGTCTGCGGAAAATTCTTCGACAGCAAGTCTTCGAATGAAAATTCTTCGACTGCTATTCTACGAAAAACAATTATTCGACAGGAAAATTCTTCAAATAAGTAATATATACAGTCATTGAAGTTTTTAAACTAAGTATGCCAATACTTCCGATAATTTATTTTTGATAATTCTAAATGAAAGAATGAAAAAGTATCAATTGAAAAAAAATATACTAAACCTGCAAATAACCTAGGCGCTTTAGTGGCAATCTACGTTTAAGTTTAACGCTAATAGGTTCTTAAAACATATTATTTATATTTAGAATTATTAAAAATAAATTATCGGAATATTGGCATACTTAGTTTAAAAACTTCAATGACTTTTATTCGAAGAATTTTCCTGTCGAAAAATTGTTTTTCGTTGATGGTACCTATAAGCTATATCCAATTTTATTACATCAAATAAAATATTGTACAAAAGTCCATATTACATGAATCACGATTATCGAATCGGTGAATTGTTGTTTCGACAAATTGCGAGTCGGTGAATTCTCCAGTCGTTGAATTTTCCAGTCGGTGAAATTTCCAGACGATGAAGTTTTCAGTCGGTTAATTTTTCAATCGGTGAATTGTTGTCGGTGAACTTTCCGTCGGTGAATTTTCAATCGGTGAACTTTCCGGATACCGATTCTATTCAACCAATAAAATCAAATATAAATTTTAAAGACTATACCTATCTATTAATTTCCCAATGAAAGAATTGACAATACCTACTAAATATTAATATCCTCTCATCGGAAAAATTTTGAGAAAAGCGCGAAAAACTGCGTGTAGGTGCATTTCAATAGCGTTCAATAATGCTCATTAGTCTAATTTTACCCATGACTTCACTTCACTTCACTTCACAACTTGATGTGTAGCATTTTTTTATCTGCCCATACAAAGGTACTCACTGAATACTGGTCATATACAAATTTTTATGGATTTAACTTAAAAAACAACCTTTCATCCCCTATTTTATCCCCCTTAGGAGTTGAATTTTGAAAAATCCACTTAACTTAAAATTCACTTAACATTATTGCCGTTGATTATCAATAAAAAAAATCAAGCATAATTGTTGGGACAGAAAAAACGGCCCTTAATCGGTAAAACTCAAACAATTTGTCGGGGCCCAAAAAACTCATTTGGCCCCGTTTGACCAATAATGTTCCCCAAAAAATCTTTCTGATTCCTTAACATTAGGAATATTAATAATATTAGCCTCATCTTCAACAACGGGTGTGTTACTCTAGGTAGTTGTTTTGGTGGTACAAAACTTCCAATATTTAAACAATTTCGTTCCAGTGTTCGGATGGTCCATTCACTAGGACGCGGTCTTTGTGAATATCACTCAATGAACTTATGACCAGCATGTGACGCGATTCTGTTCATTTCACCATGAATAACAATTAGATTCCAAAAATCTTAATTATGTAAAACCATTGCGAGCCATTTATTTCGATTATTGAAAAACTTATATTAACCTATTGACGGTTTAGTTTCACTTGATTTGTTCAAAATTCGATTGATGTGACCCAACTATTAAAAATAATCCGAAAAAAATGGTATCAATGCGATAAAATGGGAATAAGTCAGAAACCATTAAAGATAGGCATAGGAAGCTGTAATATCAAATTATGCCCATTTTGATTCTCTATCAAATGCAATAGTAAGAAAATGGTCATTTCATTTAAAAAATATGTGCTTTTAGTTTTTGAATTTTCTTCAACTTGGAACCACCATAGATAAGATCGTACGCAACTTGACTTTCTCTAAGCACACCAAGAGAAAGCCCTATTCCTCCTCTATGAGCTGGTGAAAACTTGGTTGCCATAGAGCTACAACGGTTTTCAAGTAATGAATTCCTAAATTACCGTCTGCCATTTTATTTAAATACCTGAAAATAACTTAAAAACCATAACTTGTAGATGTGGGTACCAAAAGAGCTAAAATTTCACGTAGAATCCAAGAGTGAAATAAGAAATAGGGGCTGCCATTTAAAATAACGAAGTTACTATTGTACTTTTCACACCGAGGATTCAGTATGACTATCATAGGTAATCCATTTTAAATGGGAGAAACCCGGGCAGAGTTGCCGTCACTGACATATTAGTGACATGGTCGGCTCGCTCCAAAGAGCACACGGATATCCCGTAGATATTATTTATACTTATTGTAACTATGTACATATTGGTACACAACTTTATCAATTGTTTCCAGATTAACACATACATTAGAGTGGTCAATTTCGACTTGCCACACAAGGCAACGGCGCGCTCCGTAAGGCTCGATACTGAATTCTTGGTGTGAAAAGTGCAATAGCTATTTTCGGCATTTCCGGAAACGCTGCCCTTTTGAAAATATTTTACATCGATTCGGCTTTTAGAGTCACCCCTAAATACACATTTTCAGAAACCTACCTAAAAAACTTTCCCGACAACTAAATCTCCCAAAAAAACACCCTGTAAAACACTTAAAAATTACTCCACTTCCTGAAGGTATCGATGTACTGTAGTACCCAATCCTAATTTGAAGTAAAAAAAACACCTAGAAATAAGGTTCTTCAACTGTGTTACTCTCAGTCGGACTCCATACACTTTGTAAATGCCCTATGTACTCGTATGTGAAACCAGCTTTACTAGAGACCTAAGTATATTTCTGAAACTCTGATTACTCAACTACTCGCTTTCATTATGAAAGTATCTAGACGCGGCCGACTGAATTCTTAAAGAAAGGCTTAGGGTAGGGCCGTCGCGATAGTTTGCGGAGCCTGGAGCGAGAAATTACGCGGACCCCTATAATTTACGGGTGAGGTGAGATAAAAATGGTGTTTTCCAACGTTTATATGGAAAATTGGAAAACGCTACAAATGTTACCTAGTTTGCTTCCTTACGTACCTTGCCTACTTCTAAGTGAACATTTTATACCGAGAGACAATTCGTAAAATATTATTTACATTTGACATTGGTTGACGGTATGCTTTTGTGAGCAACTTTCTTCGAGTTTCGACTGTCACTCAGGATTAACTAAGTCTATTATTACATTTTGAAAGAGTTTTTTGCTTTGCAGATTGAACATTTCCTCGTCCCTTCTAGGTAAGTGGTGACAAGGGGTTTGTGAATCATTCTACTGCAAAATAAACTTTTATTACAATATTACCGTTACTCAATATTATCACATTGATGCCAGAAAAAGCTTGACTTTCGCTTTTTTTGTGGTGGAGCGCGGAACCTTAAAAAGTGCGGGGCCTGTAGCGACCGCTCCGGTCGGTCCGCCCTTGCAACAGCCCTGACTTAGGGCATTGTTGGGGAGCAACACAGTGATTGATTGTAACGTGTGGTCATCCATTTTTGTCTTAACATGAAACATGAACCCGTTGCAAACCTAAACGTAAACTATAACTGACAAAACAGTCGTTTGACCAGCAATGGCTGGTTTCCGCTTATCCATATTATGTGTAACAAATGAAATCACTGTCACGTCAAATTTGATATTTGATGTTGAAATTAATGAAAACTATACTCACGTTATCATCCCGAATAAAAAGATCACCTAGACAGTACTTCCCTGCCACCTTCCCACTCACACTTTTCGTTTCAATACACTCGTCAAATGAACCCAGATCGTAAAAATTTCCATCCAGTATTCCCGAGGGAAGTTTTGAGCTTGCATCGTACACTAAAATGTAAGCATAGCATTAATGTGGTAATTGTCAATTTTACATTGCAGTGCCCATTGTCGTCCAGTTTGAAGGTTTTCCACGTATTCCCACAGTTGGTCTCGACATTCACTATTTAACTTTGTGTCATTGAGCAAATAGAGCTCAATTGATTTTGAAAATATCGCCGGTGACGATAGAACACCAAATTTTTCGTCTAAATAATTCGCGCTCGCTATTTGAAACATTGTAATTAGAACAATATACTCGACTCCCATTTTACTGTCAAATAGCTTAATTTGTTTGTTCTCACTAATTTGTTACCATTGTAGCGAAACCAATAATGGGGTTCGGAAAGTAGATTAGGGAGGCCTGTAAAATCCGGGCCCGATGCTTAAAATTAAGTTTAGAGGTCGCCATTTGGCGCAATAGTTAAATAAATCGTGTAAGGCTTAGTTCGATAAGGGGTTAACGGGTCAGGTACGATAATAGATAGGTATTGTACACATAATAAGTATTATTTGTAAGTTACGATTTAACGAACTAAGAGCTACTTGTTACACTTAGCTTAATTAAGCAAGGATTAATTCAAAAGCGGTCGTTATTTAGGTAAGAAATATGCTATTTTGTTGAGTTACTAACAGATCGTTATTTAGTAACCAAATAAAAAAGGAACTATCCAAATTGGTTTTTCTTTATCTGGCGACCAACGAGCAGGGTGAGAACAGCAAACACCAACGCAGGAAAGAAGTCTACGTCAAGGCATAGGCATGAATCGGACGCCACTATCCAAGTACAATCTCCGATCAAGAGGAGAACAAGACTACAACGGACAAGGGTCAACCGAGGCACAAGCAACGAACAAGGAACCTCCGGCCACGTTAGAGGATCAGGGGGAGGAAGCTGCAGCCTTGCTGTTGCCCATGTTCAACCCGGAACAGTATTTATCAACGGAAAGTGGGCCATCCGCTAATACAGGAGCAGTGAGAAAGGAAAGAAAACCAGCACAACAGCCAACTACGGATCTGGCAGTGCTAGTGGCACAGGTGATCAAGCACCTACAGGTACAAGAGTGTGTAGATGCCTGCCCGGAAGTGCGCAACCAATACCACCTTACGGGTGGTCATAAACTAAAGTATACGCAAAGGCAAGATGATAGTAAATATAAGACGGAAGGGCAGACATCTATCAACACGTTTAGACAAAACATAGAAATAAGTAACGATGACTCCCAACAGTTTGTAGAATCAACACAATGTAAAATAAGTAAAATAGTTAAGTTGTTACCCGAGTTTTCCAATGATGGGATGTTACACCCACTCGAGTTCTTGGAAGTCTTGGAAAGCATATGTAACGTGGGCCATATGCCCTATCAAATGATTAAAATGGCCTTGAGGGATAAATTTAAAAAAACGGCCAAGGTTTGGCTTGAGGCATTTGGCCACAAATATCACAGTTATGCTAGTTTTAAGACTGCATTTACGAGTTATTTCTGGGGAGAACAGGTACAAGACGAATGGAGGGATAAAATAGAAAGGGGTTACTACAAACAAGGGGACGGTTATGTAGAGCATTTTACCTACTGTGTGGCGTTGGCTAAGCACTTAGATCCACCGTACATAGATAGGAAACTAATTGCAAAGATAGGGCGTCATTTTCCTCCGCGAATCTCAGCGGTATTAATAGGGGTGGATAGTTTAGAAACCGCGATGGAGAGGTTAAGGGAGGCTGAGTATTATCTTAAATCCAACTACCAGAAGGAGAACGGACGTCAAGGTACAAGGGAAGGCTGGGCCCGACCTATGGACCTACACAAAAAGAAAACTCGGGGGAAAATTACAAAAATAAAGCTTCGTTTACTCATCACAATAAAAACCACCAACCGGTCAAACTTTCTTTGATCGAGTGCGAGGAGGACGGCTCGGAAAACGAGGAAGCCACCCTCCAATAGGCTCGAGGAGTGTACCGGCTGTCAACGAAAGAGTCACTATTCATCAGATTGTAAAAAATAATCCACAAGCAGAATTACTACTAGAAGATGATCTGTGTGAATACTCACACACTTTTAAAAATTCAAGGGCACCCATAATCCTTGTTGAATTATACGGATATACGTATCCGGCATTAATAGATACAGGCAGTCAAATCACCGCTTGTTCGTACGAGGTATGGTCACAATTAAGTAGTCATCACGTTTCGATCCCACATTTTCCATGTACTGGTATTAAAGTAGTAGGGGCATTCAAAACAAGACAACGTAAGGTATCATGGCAACTACTATTAACTTTAAAAATTCAAAAAGAAATATTCAAACACGAATTCCTGTTAATTAATGACTTAACGCATCCATTGGTGTTAGGGATAGATTTTCTAAGACATTTTTGTGTGACAATAATACTCGAAAAACGCTGCCTACTGGCTAAAACTAACAACAAGGAAGTGATAATTACCGAAATAGACACTAGGCACAGTTTAATACCTACCGAATCCATCCAACTAAGTAAATTACGTCAAGCGAATCACGATACAGACGAAGTAAAGTTCATTAATGTTCAGTTAATAAAGAATCCCACCAAATCATTAGCTAATGGGTACGAAACCAAATTAAACGTATTGTTAAAACAGTATAACCACATATTTTCGGAAATACCAGGGCGGATCAATTGTTTCAAACACGAAATAACGTTAATAAAAGAGGATCCATTCTTCGTGAAGCCGTACCCGATACCACTTCAACATAGGGAGGCGGTGAACGAAGCAATTGCGCAAATGCTAAGCCAAGGGATAATCGAGAGATGTAGTACACCGTACATTTCACCTTTAATGACAACGGTGAAGAAAAACAAAAGCGTAAGAATATGCTTGGATGCCCGACACCTCAATTCGGTTATGCAACCGGACTTTGAATTACCGAGACCGGTCGATGAAATTTTGAAGAGTTTGGCCAACAAGACGATTTTCTCCAAAATAGATTTAACCAAGTCTTACTGGCAGATTCCGTTAGCGGAATCTTCGAAAAAATATACCGGCTTTATGGTAGGAAGAACCACTTATCAGTTCTGTGTATTACCGTTTGGAATAAAAACAGCGGTCAGCTCCTTTACCCGTTGCATCGACAGCATATTTGGACAAAGGTATGACTTCTTAATTCCATACGTGGACGACATATTAATATTTTCAAAACAAATGGAGGAACACCTACAACACTTGGAGACGGTGTTCAAGAGACTGCAAGAGGTAGGATTAACGATTAATTTAGCAAAATGCGAGTTTTTCAGCGAGGAAATCCAATTCCTGGGTTACTTGGTGAACGTTCAGGGAATTCGACCGGATCCACAACGGATACAGGCGATCGAAGATTATCCACGGCCAAAAAATCTTAAAGATCTCCAGCGATTCCTAGGGTTGTGCAATTACGACCGCCAATTCTGTCCGAATTTTGCCAAGGTATCCGCTCCACTCACATCCCGCCTACGAAAACATCACCGTTGGAGATGGGACGAGGAGGAGGAGGAAGCGTTTAACAAAATGAAACTAGCATTAAAAGAAACAACTCTGTTATATCATCCCCAACCAGAATTGGAATGGCATGTGCAAACGGACAGCAGCGATGTTGGTCTGGGAGCACAACTTTTTCAAATGATAAACGGAGAACGACACGTAGTGGCTTGGAGCAGCCGCCTCCTATTGAACCGGGAGAAAAACTACAGCTCAAACGAAAAAGAAGTCCTCGCAGTAGTGTTTGCACTCATGAAGTGGCGCATATACCTACTGGGAAAAACCTTCACATTGTATACGGATAATAAAGCAATTACTTACCTTCAGACAGCTAGATTATTATCACCACGCATTACTCGATGGGCCCTGGCTCTGCAGGAATTTGATTTCAAGATCGTGCACGTACCGGGGGAAAGTAACACCGTTTGCGACGCCCTCTCCCGCTACCCAGCTGAAAACGCTACGAGTCAAGGCGAAAAAATCTTTCAGATCATAATCACAACGTTGAAATTACCAAAGAATTTAACGGATATGCTAAAAGATATTGGAGAACGTCAAAAGGAAGACAGGAAACTACTGAGTATTGTAAATAACTTACCGGAAAGTGAAAAAGTACAACGACAGTTCATCAGCCTGGAAGGTATACTATATAAAAAAGAGGCAAATAAATCGTTCTTGTTATGCATCCCACAGCAACTTATCAATGTCTTCATTGAAGCCTACCATGTTACATTAGGACACTTCGGGGCGTATAAGACCTGGAGGGCCTTAAAACGAGAAGTGTGGTGGAATAATATGCATCGTACGGTGAAAAAAGTCACGAGGGATTGCGACATTTGCCAAAGGGCGAAATGCGCCAAATTACCCAAACCACCACTACACCCGATACTTCCAGAAGACAAAGGGGACATAATTGCGATGGACATTTATGGTCCACTCATCCCCAGTCGCGGGGGTGTAAGTTATATTTTTGTGATTCTAAACTTATTCACCAAGCACGTAACCCTATATCCTCTAAAGAAAGCGACGGCTCGCGCAATGGTAAACAAAATTCTCAAGGAATATTTTCCCACAAACGGGTTTGTGCGTCGCGTGTTGCATGACAATGGAAGTCAATTTACTTCAAATCTGTGGCGAGAAACGATGAGGAATCTTAATATCCGAACAGTCTATTGTTCGGTAAGGCATCCGGAAGGTAATAGTTCCGAGAGAGTAATGAGGGAACTAGGAAGGTTGTGCCGGACATACTGCCACGAAAAACATACCCGGTGGGCATGGGAAGTCCCCAAATTCACCTTGTTTTTAAATTCAGTGGTGCACGAAAGTACAGGGTTTACACCAAATGAGTTGCAGTATGGGACCAATGTTCCTAGGTTATTACCGGCGAAATACATTAAACCATCGGAGGATGGACATCCTACTGATCCTCCGTTGGAAGAAAAACTAATCCTTGCGGATGCCGCACTTCGAGGAAAGGCCGCTCGGAGAGAGGAAAGACAAAGGAGAAAACAACCCACCCGATTTAAGGTGGGGGAGTTAGTATTGCTTAAAGCAAATACCACCTCGTCGTCGATTCGAGGAGAAATGAAAAAATTCCTGTTATTATTCGAAGGTCCCTACCGCATTAAAAAACAGATCTTTGAGAACACCTACGTATTACAGGAAACTGATCGAGACACCGAAAGGGGTACGTTTCATGCTTCTCATCTAAAACCCTATTATGCAAAAGATGACAGGCAAAACCCCCCAGTGCGTGGCGGTTTTTAGGAGTTTGTCCTCCTCCTCGCTGTGTCGGGTGGAACCTTCGAGACGATCAATTGCAAGTTAGTTCCAACAAAGTAGTAACCCCTATAATAGCATAATGTGACCGATGCATAGTAACCCAGGTACGGGTTAAAATGCAAATGTGGGGAGGGTGAAGATGTAGCGAAACCAATAATGGGGTTCGGAAAGTAGATTAGGGAGGCCTGTAAAATCCGGGCCCGATGCTTAAAATTAAGTTTAGAGGTCGCCATTTGGCGCAATAGTTAAATAAATCGTGTAAGGCTTAGTTCGATAAGGGGTTAACGGGTCAGGTACGATAATAGATAGGTATTGTACACATAATAAGTATTATTTGTAAGTTACGATTTAACGAACTAAGAGCTACTTGTTACACTTAGCTTAATTAAGCAAGGATTAATTCAAAAGCGGTCGTTATTTAGGTAAGAAATATGCTATTTTGTTGAGTTACTAACAGATCGTTATTTAGTAACCAAATAAAAAAGGAACTATCCAAATTGGTTTTTCTTTACCATCTATATCAACTGTTTTTTTACACGGGTGATAAAAATGTATTTCTTTCCACTTATCGTCCAGGAAAGAGACCTTAATTGGTTATTTATAAAATATTTAACTGGATCTAATCTTTGTTTATTGTTTTTAAACAATTCCACGTCAATATTTGTTCCATTTTGCTTATCTCCGAACAAAACTTCGGTACCTATATGAATTCGTTAAGTCTGTGTGCGTGTGAGGGCTTGATCTTGATGTGCTTCCCTGTCACTCATCGGAACACTGTCAAAATGACGGTCCAGGTTAATGTTTTGCTACCTACTGTTTGAATAAAAGATAGTCATAAGGTCATAACGATTGCAGTATTTGCACTGCAATCTTGTGAGGTCTGGCAATGCTAGAGAACTATTCTCAATTTGTTTATTATTATTTCCTCCCTTGTACTGTGACCATGAGACCTACTGTACCTTCTTTCTCTATGTTATATGTGTATGCCTTGTTTGCTCATTCAAAGACCAAGGATTATGTGCAAATGGACCTTTGCGAGTCAAAATCGGACAGGTTAAAAAATCCATTTACTTGCCATTTTTGGAAATGAATCAATTTTGAGGTGATGAACTTGTTATGAAATTCCACCCTTGCAATTGGACAGGATATGCACCTACTTCAATGGTAAGGGAACTCTTGCTTGGCAGAGTTTCAAATTTCTACCTTGAAATTATATATTTAGGCACCATAGGTAAAGACAAATGATCCAAGGTTTTTTGAGAGAATTTGCAGATGGAATAGGCTTTAATATGCAAATCTTCGCATTGAAAAGGGAGTACTTCTCTCTTGACCATTAAGTAACCTTCGTAGATTTAGCGGTTGAATCGGATCACCAGCTATTTGGTGATCGTGCCAAATATAGAATAAAGTTTTGAACATTTCTATTTACAAATTATGTACTAGTTTTAACAGCTCGGAAAGCGGTTAATAATGGAGGTACAGGTAGTAGGTACGTTGGTCGGTTGCCGGAGGGTAGACTGGTTCTTGAATGCAGACTGACGGGTCGATGTAGACGGACTGGTCGGGGTTGGCTGCTTTCGTAAGCGGCTACAACTTCTGTGGGTAACAGCGTTCGCCTATAAAGGATTCTGGCCGATGTCGACGCGTTGTCATCGATCGGCCAATGGGAATCAATCGTTGCTCTTCAGTACGTAAGCGAATGTGTACCGGGATCATGTCGTAGTCACCACAGTAGCCAACAAACAATCTTTAGAAATTTTTGAGAATAAATTGAAAAATTGCAAATGATTTTAGGAACTTATGCACTTTTCTAATACTGTAACCTTTGCTCAACCAGTTGGATAAACGACCGTAAAGACTTTACAACTGTAAGCAAGTTATGAACAGGCTATGTTCGCGAGTTTCTGTGGCGGTAAAAGGCGAGGATATTTTGAAAAATATGAGGGATTGTCGAACTTGTCGAGTTATAAACGAATGATAGATCCCTGAATGGACTCCTATAACTCTTTATCGTACGATCTTCACATGTTTTTACCGGGCCACAGGTTGTTTTAGTAAACGCGTTCTAGTAGATTTAGATTTGTTTGTCAGTTCCAGGGATGTTATAAAATATATCTTACGTGAAAATCAATCGTTCAGTTCATCTTCAACACTGAAATGAATCTATTCTTCATTTGATATGCTCTATTCCGTTGGAAGAAACAAGAAAGGCTACCACGCATGCTGGAAGCATTGAAACGCATGCGCTCGCAGGTAGGCTGTCATGGATTTCAAGGCAGGAATTACAATCCTCGTGGTATAAAAATAAAACTGTGTATGTACTCTTATCCTCTTTACTTGCAAATAGATACATTACATTGCCTCATCCTTCACCTACCTACTTTGATCTTTTTTTCCTTATTATATTCATTAAGTAACTTACAAATTGCTGAACTGGTAGTTCGATAGATAAAGAAAGAAGTGCTCCCCAAAAGACTGCGATAATTATATTGGCAGGTGTGTAGTACGCCTAAAATTCGTTTGTGACAATAAACTTTCTTTACTCTTGCAACTTACCAGTATATCATATTTGGTGAGAAATGGGGCAACTCTCATGGAATTAAAAAAGCTCTTCACCACAAAAAAATGAACCAAATAAATGCAGTAAGATAATTTGGAAAAAACTTCAAACACTGGATTGGATAGGAATGTATTTACTATACCTAAATTTAATGGTATTTAAACGAATGATTATGAGCTGTAGTTACCTCCATATCCCATGTGGCACGAAAAAATAATCCACGCAACGGGTAGTGCAATAACAAACCGTAGTATAAGTATACAAAGAGTCGCTCGCAGTTCGGTATAGATATTCACCAATATATATTTCGTTCCAAAACAGCATGTTACTATAAGGATCACAGCAATTACCCAACCCACGATTGCCAACCTCTAAAATAAGACTTTGATCCAGTTCTTGGATAGTCGATGTTCAGAATTTCTTACTCTATTCAGTACGACATCTGTGTTGTTTTCTTTTAAAGTGAATAATAAGTATCCCAATAAAAATCCGACGAGCCAAGGTGGTGCTCTGACTGGTATTAAGCGGTCATAGTAAAAACCTATATCTTTGATGCCTGAAATAAAACCAAACAAAGTAAATTATTTAATTGTATGTGGTACTTCACGAACGTGAAAAATAAATAAGAATGTAGATGTAGATGTGGTGTACCGCCCTTGGTAGCTCGATTTTAAACGTTTCCCGCCCGTAATTTGACCGTTTAGGAATTTGTTTCGAAGGGATAATTACGCTACTGGCCATTATTTATAATTCTTTTTTTGCTGATGATAACGGAATGTGCTGATGCTGAAGAATTAGGGTATCAAGAGGAAAATTTAAGTTTGTAGGTCTTTTATGTTACAAATTTTGAATTTACAGGATTTATTCAGGTTGCGCAATATTCAATTACTTATAATCAAATTGATTTTCACATTTTTCATTTAGGGGTAACTTTCTTTTACTTGCTAAATATTTTTAGGGTTGATTTAGGGTGTTTAGTAGAAAACTGTGGATAATGTTTCCTCATTTCCTCATTCCACTTTTACACATCCTTCTCACTTAATCATTGTGTTTTTCTCAATTTCGAAATTCTTGAGCTTAATCAATTCCAAAAAGTTTTCAAATTAGCTTCTTTTATCTTTAACCATATTCTAGTTACCTCCTTGATTTCTCCACATTTTATTTTCCCTTTTATTTTTCTTTGCTTAATCGTTTTTATCGTTCTCTCACATCTCACATAATTTATCTTGAGATACTTTCCTTTTTTTTTGGATTTTAACTTTATGTATGTTATATCACTTTAGTCTGTGAAAATGATGTGCAATCAAAGACTGTAGTGGAAGTGTCAGAACTGAGGCTTCCAGTTTGGATAAACACGTTAATACTTTCATATATTATTGAAATGAAGAGCGCTGTAAGCAAATCATGTGGTGTGCAAAAGAGTGATAAAGAATGGCGTTGGTACAGGTAACAAAAAATAACGTCCTATGAAAAGTGACACTTGTTGAACGTGAAGTCAACGTTTCGCCCACTTCAAAAGTTAAACAGAAATAAAATAATCAATGTACCAAAATGTACCAACAGGAGGAACACACACTACTACAACAAACTGCACACGCTGGAACACTTACAAGAGAACGAGAAACCTGCTCCATCGGGAACTAATAGAATAACAAATATCCATAGCGGAGAAAGTGACCATCCCATGTAGCACCGTAGCTTGGCGGACTATTGGATCAAAATTGGGAACTTGGGGCAATATTGTAGAACTGCAGCCAATATGGTTTAATATTATACAAACATTGAAAATACAATATTTAGTGAATATTTGGAATATTTATTAAATGTTGTCATTTAATGTAAATTCAAATATTGTACACACAATAATGTACCAATATTACGTGTACAATATTACTAAATATTGAAGATTTATATTTAAGCAATATAACATACATATTTAGTAAATATTACTATACAATATTATAAAGTCAATATTTATTTATTAATAACAAAACAACAGTAGATATATAAAATCCCACAGATGTCAACATAACAATATTGTGTTTTTAATATTACTAGATATTTAGGCAACATGAAAAAAATATTCACAAATAACGTTATGATACTTTCTAAAAATCCTTCGGACGATAATTTTTGCCTATCATGGAATCATGGCTGACTGCTAACCGGGCGATCGATGGTTCGAGTCCTACTTGAAGCAAAAGCTTTCTTCAGCTGCACCGATCTCTTGCGAGGCTACACGAAGTGAATGGGAATCCTGGAGAAAGAACCATCGGAGTACCCCTTTTTTGCTATTTTGGGACACATCACAAAACAATAATGGGTCAATATTGTCTACATATTTGTCCCAATAATGTTGCTTAGTAATATTTAGCCAATATATAAAATTGTTCACATTTCAAAGTTGTACATTCTACCAATACATTTACAATAAAAAGCCAATATTATACCAATATTGAATGCTACATGGAGCACTCTTCGTCTCTATTGAAATTGTTGGTGTGTTTATCAAATCTTAATGCTCCCGCGGATTTTCCTTTGGTAAAAGAAGAGGGAATGGGATAGAGACTTGGCTTCCTGAAACCGAGGAGAGAATGCTCAACAAGCGGCCTTGGAGCTATGAGAACCTCGAACGGAACAATCTGGTGGGAGTTCTGAAAACCCGCTTACAGTTGGCCACTTGCGAGTTACTGCCCACCCATTTGAATGAAATAGTTATAAAAGACATAACACATAACCCCCTACTACTACAAGACGCGCGAGCTTTGTACTTATGGCTCCATGGAGTATACATTTACGGTGCGATGAAATTGGAGAATAGTGCCCCCTTCGCCTTATTAAAGAGTTGTTTTCGGCGAATGTTACGGTGAGGTTAGAATCAATTACTATAAATATCTTTAGAAAAAATGTGACTCACCTAGTGCATCATCAGCTTCCGCCCTTTTTAAGGACAAAACAGCAGTTACCACCATAAAAATTACTATCAAACATACGGTTAACACAAATACCAATTTAGGAAGGCGCTTCATAGGAATCAGCAAAAAAGGTGAAAGGATAAAAAATTGAAAATCCACTGAAAGGTACCAACTGTACGAAATGCACTATAACCAACAATTAGAAACTGGAACAGAATTCTGTTGATATACCTTGTCGAAACCATAAATTTGAATATACAGTAGAGACGCCCACCAATACGTTCGGCATTCCATAGAATTTTCTTCCATTTCCGTCCAAAGCGGCCCGCTACCAAAGAACTTGTATAACCCTACCATAAAAAAGATGGTAATTGCGAATGGAGGTGTTAACCTAAAACATCAAACGTCATACTGACCTTGACATGGCTCTTTACCCTCACCTAAGATATCTTTCGGCGTAGTAATGAATTATGTCAAATTTTTGGGCTGATTTCTTCATAAAATTATATGAAACAAGAACGCCACTCATTACAAAAAAAATTTCAACGCAGTAGTAATTTGTTATTATAATTGGCAAATTTTGTGTTTGGTCTATCCACTAAAAAAAATTAAGTTGGAGGATCATCAGAGTGAAAATCGTAATTCCGTTTACATAATATATATAGTTTGAGTTCCTTGCCGGGTCTGTCAAGGCGTCTTCTGCCGAGTGCCCACAAACAACCCATGCCATAGCAATAGTACGTAACCCGTGCAGACATGTAATTTGGTCGGGAGCCGATTTGGAACTTTTCAGAATTTTTTTACCATGCGAAATAACTGAAAATGACTTTAGCACCCAACGAGGACCACCTGTACACATCGTGAGGTATTTCTAACATGTTAAAGGTTAATCTACGTACCTGTGTGGGCCTCGTAAATAGTAGAAGCCACCATCAGTAACGCAATTAAACAAAAAAATGACCTAAAATCACGAATATATTACTAATTAAGATGAGCCATACCTACAAGGTGGCGTAAGACAAGGAGTCCCACTTTGGCTGATTTTCTTCTGTTTGACACTTGTTTTCTGTTAACGTTAAGTTAAGTCCTACGGTTTTTGCCACACGTTGCATGTCTTCAGCCGAACATAAGTTTGGGAAACACATCGAAAACGATATAGTTTGAGATAATCGTTCTTTTCTAAATGGAACTTCCAGGATAATCTAGAAAATTACGGTTGGTTCAAGTGTCGGAGCAAATTTTTTTCCGAAAAGGACGATTTCCAGGCAAGTTCACCGTCTGAAAATTCATCGACGGAAAGTTCACCGACAACAATTCACCGACTGGAAAATTAACCGCCTGGAAACTTCATCGTCTGGAAACTTCACCGACTGGAAAATTCACCGACTGGAGAATTCACCGACTCGCAATTTGTCGAAAGGGCAATTCACCGATTCGACAATCATGATTCATGTAATATGGACTTGTCTACAATATTTTATTTAATGTAATAAAATTGGTTATAGGTATCTTCACGGTCTGCGGAAAATTCTTCGACAGCAATTCTTCGAATGAAAATTCTTCGACTGCTATTCTACGAAAAACAATTCTTCGACAGGAAAATTCTTCGACATTACAATTCTTCGACAGGAAAATTCTTCAAATAAATAATATACAGGGTGACCCAGGGCTGTGTGATTGGTCCATAACTTTTTTGCTATTCAAGATATCGACATGCGGTTTTCACCGCCAAGTAAGTACACTTATACTGCACATTATAAAAATATTTTGATTATATTGTACAGAATGTTCCTATACAGGGTGGTAACACTATACAGGGTGTGCTGAAACGCAAAAAGTCGAATAACTCTTTTTTTATGAATGGAACACCCTGTATTTCTGTTCACGAGTCGATTAGGTTTTTTATAAGCTTTCCACTAATATGAAATTTGTATGGTCAATTCTGAATAGTTACTGGGATTTTCCAGAAAAACTATTGTAATTATGAAGAAGTTGTTGATTTTTTCGTCAGTGATATGACAGTTAATTTAGATGCTAGTGTGATAATCTACATTGTTACTGTTGCACATTTTTGCTCGACACTAACATGAATTTCACACAGCAAGAATTAATCAATATGGTTTACTGCACAAAGGCGTCGCCAGAAAATTTTCCCGGGGTGGGGGGCACTATTGGGAGTTCGTGGCTCTGGGGTTTTTTGCCTTTTTTCTTTTTCCCGGGGGGGCGATGGCCCCCTGGCCCCCTTGGTGACACCCTTGTTACTGTATTGGTGAAGTCGATCGAAATGCTTTGTTAGCCAGTAGAATATACCATCAAGAATCTACCGATGCGAGAGTACCACGAGTCATTTCTTTTCAAAACAAAGTGGACTATTTATTAAAATTCCAAGTTATTCTAAAATTTTCTGTGGCAAGTTTTTCGAAAAATATCCATGGGCTACTGAGCAGTGATCCATTAAATATGAGTCTTTTTTCGAACAAAACGTTGAATAACTGCGAAACGGAGAGAGCTAGACCCATAGTGACCTATAAAAAGTGCCATTATTTTTTCATGTAAAAACTAATAATGTAGAAATATACAGGGTGTTCCATTTAAAAAAACATAACTTTGGTGTACCACGCTGTATAGGAACATTCTGTATATAATCAAAATAATTTTATAATGTGCAGTATAAGTGTGCTTACTTGGCGGTGAAAACAGCATGTCGATATCTTGAATAGCAAAAAAGTTATGGACCAATCACACAGCCGTGAGTCACCCTGTATACAGTCATTGAAGTTTTTAAACTAAGTATGCCAATACTTCCGATAATTTATTTTTAATAATTCTAAATGAAGTGAAGTTTCCAGACGATGAAGTTTTCAGTCGGTTAATTTTTCAATCGGTTAATTGTTGTCGGTGAACTTTCCGTCGGTGAATTTTCAATCGGTGAACTTTCCGGATACCGATTCTATTCAACCAATAAAATCAAATATAAAATTTAAAGACTATACCTATCTATTAATTTCCCAATGAAAGAATTGACAATACCTACTAAATATTAATACCCTCTCATCGGAAAAATTTTGAGAAAAGCGCGAAAAACTGCGTGTAGGTGCATTTTAATAGCGTCCAATAATGCTCATTAGTCTAATTACCCATGACTTCACTTCACTACACTTCACAATTTGATGTGTAACATTTTTTTATCTGCCCATACAAGGGTACTCACTGAATACTGGTCATATAGGTACCAATTTTTATGGATTTAACTTAAAAAATAACCTTTCATCCCCTATTTTATCCCCCTTAGGGGTTGAATTTTGAAAAATCCACTTAACTTAAAATTCACTTAACATTATTTTTGCCGTTGATTATCAATAAAAAAATCAAGCGTAATTGTTGGGGCAGAAAAATCGGCCCTTAATCGGTAAAACTCAAACAATTAAATTAAAAAATAATGCCTAGCCAAAATGCAGAAGACTTATTAAAATAAGATGCCTCTTCAAGCTATATGTAACTATGTATTGTTAATATAACCTATTGGGAAAAGTGAAAAACGGCCTTGCCGACCTTTTTCCTGTGAGCATTATTTTATTTTATTTTATTTTATTTTATTTTATGTTATTTTATGTTATTTCATTTTAGTTAGTTTAGTCTAGTTTTAGTTTTAGTTTTATACAATATTTTCTCATTTTCTTATGCTCAATAAATATTATTATTATTATTATTATTATTATTATTTGTCGGGGCCCAAAAAACTCATTTGACCCCGTTTGACCAATAATGTTCCCCAAAAAATCTTTCTGGTTCCTTAACATTAGGAATATTAATAATATTTAGCCTCATCTTCAACAACGCGTGTGTTACTCTAGGTACCTAGTTGTTTTGGTGGTACAAAACTTCCAATACTTAAACAATTTCGTTCCAGTGTTCGGATTGTCCATTCACTAGGGCGCGGTCTTTGTGAATATCACTCAATGAACTTATGACCAGCATGTGACGCGATTCTGTTCATTTCACCATAAATAACAATTAGATTCCAAAAATCTTAATTATGTAAAACTATTGCGAGCCATTTATTTCGATTATTGAAAAACTTATATTAACCTATAACAGGTGACGGTTTAGTTTCACTTGATTTGTTCAAAATTCGATTGATGTGGCCCAACTATTAAAATAATCCGAAAAAAACGGTATCAATGCGATAAAATGGGAATAAGTCAAAAACCATTAAAGATAGGCGTAGGAAGCTGTAATATCAAATTATGCTCATTTTGATTCTCTATCAAATGCAATAGTAAGAAAATGGTGATTTCATTTAAAAAATCATTGTTTTTAGTTTTTGAATTTTCTTCAACTTGGAACCACCATAGATAAGATCGTACGCAACTTGACTTTCTCTAAGCACACCAAGAGAAAGCCCTATTCCTCCTCTATGAGTTGGTGAAAACCATTGAACTGTATGCTATAAGCAACTGGAAGGGATACGGGCGATTGCAATGCATTATAGGCGTTGAAGCTGACAAATACAATGCGAAGTAGGTGTTTCTGTCGCCTTCTAGCTTACCGAGGTAGTTAAGCAGATGAGAGAGATAACTGCCGCATCGCTCCCTGTCATCGTTTGTATCACGTTGCGTGCGAAAGAAAAAGATAGATCTCCCTATATGTTGGGCTTCAGTGTTACTTATGCGCTTTTCCTTTCCAGTTGCTTATAGCATACAGTTCAATGGTGAAAACTTGGTTGCCATAGCTACAACGGTTTTCAAGTAATGAATTCCTAAATTACCGTCTGCCATTTTTTTTAAATACCTGAAAATAACTTAAAAACCATAACTTGTAGGTATTGATATGTGGGTACCAAAAGAACTGAAATTTCACGTAGAATCCATGAGTGCAATAAAAAATAGGGGTTGCCATTTAAAATAACGAAGTTACTATTGTACTTTTCACATCTAGAATTCAGTATGACTATCATAGGTAATCCATTTTAAATGGGAGAAACTCGTGCAGAGTTGCCGTCACTGACATATTAGTGACACGGTCGGCTCGCTCCAAAGAGCACACGGATATCCCGTAGATATTATTTATACTTATTGTAACTATGTACACATTGGTACACAACTTTATCAATTGTTTTCAGATTAACACATACATTAGAGTGGTCAATTTCGACTTGCCACACAAGGCAACGGCGCGCTCCGTAAGGCTCCGATACTGAATTCTTGGTGTGAAAAGTGCAATAGCTATTTCCGGTATTTCCGGAAACGCTGCCCTTTTGAAAATATTTTACATCGATTCGGCTTTCAGAGTCACTCCTAAATCCACATTTTCAGAAACCTACCTAAAAAACTTTTCCGACAACTAAATCTCCCAAAAAAACACCCTGTAAAACACTTAAAAATTACTCCACTTCCCGAAAGTATCGATGTACTGTACCCAATCCTAATTTGAAGTAAAAAAATGCCTAAAAATAGGGTTCTTCAACTGTGTTACTCTCAGTCGGACTCCATACACTTTGTTAATGTCCTATGTGCTCGTATGTCAAACCAGCTTTACTAGAGACCTATATTTCTGAAACTCTGATTACTCAACTACTCGCTTTCATTATGAAAGTATCTAGACGCGGCCGACTGAATTCTTAAAGAAAGACTTAGGGCAGGGCCGTCGCGATAGTTTGCGGAGCCTGGAGCGAGAAATTACACGGGCCCCTATAATTTGCGGGTGAGATGAGATAAAAATGGTGTTTTCCAATTTTTATATGGGAAATTGAAAAACGCTACAAACGATAGCTAGTTTGCTTCCTTACGTATCTTACCTACTTCTAAGTGAACATTGTATACCGACAGACAATTCGTAAAAAATTATTTACATTTCACATTGGTTGACGGTATGCTTTTGTGAGCAACTTTCTTCGAGTTTCGACTGTCACTCAGGATTAACTAAGTCTATTATTACATTTTGAAAGAGTTTTTTGCTTTGCAGATTGAACATTTCCTCGTCCCTTCTAGGTAAGTGGAGACAAGGGGTTTGTGAATCATTCTACTGCAAAATAAACTTTTATTACAATATTACCGTTACTCAATATTATCACATTGATGCCAGAAGAAGCTTGACTTTCGCTTTTTTGTGGTGGAGCGCGGAACCTTTCAAAGTGCGGGGCCTGTAGCGACCGCTCCGGTCGCTCCGCCCTTGCAACAGCCCTGACTTAGGGCATTGTTGGGGAGCAACACTGTGATTGATTGTAACGTGTGGTCATCCATTTTTGTCTTAACATGAAACATGAACCCGTTGCAAACCTAAACGTAAACTATAACTGACAAAACAATCGTTTGACCAGCAATGGCAGGTTTCCGCTTATCCATATTACGTGTAACAAATGAAATCACTGTCACGTCAAATTTGATATTTGATTTTGAAATTAATGAAAACTATACTCACGTTATCATCCCGAATAAAAAGATCACCTAGACAGTACTTCCCTGCCACCTTCCCACTCACACTTTTCGTCCCGATACACTCGTCAAATGAACCCAGATCGTAAAAATTTCCATCCAGTATTCCCGAGGGAAGTTTTGAGCTGGCATCGTACACTAAAATGTAAGCATAGCATTAACGTGGTAATTGTCAAATTTACATTGCAGTGCCCATTGTCGTCCAGTTTGAAGGTTTTCCACGTATTCCCACAGTTGATCGCGACATTCCCTATTTAACTTTGTCTCATTGAGCAAATAGCGCTCAATCGATTTTGAAAATATCGCCGGTGACGATAGAACACCAAATTTTTCGTCTAAATAATTCGCGGTTACTATTTGAAACATTGTAATTAGAACAATATACGCGATTCCCATTTTACTGCTAAATAGCTCAATTTTTTTCTTCTCGATACCTTATTTACGATCTATGTCAATTTGTTTTTTTATATGGGTGCTTAAAAAATACATCCTTCTATTTATCGTCAAGAAAAGTGGCTTAATTGGTTATTTACAAAATATATAACTGGATCTAATCTTTCTATTATGAACGAAGTAATTTGTTTGTTCGATTTTTCTTATCAGCGAACAACAGTACGGTAGGTATATCAATTCGATAATGTAACTTTAAATTTTAAAATTCTAAGCATCAAAAAGTAAGGTTAGATCTTGATGTGCTTCGCAGTAACTCATGGGGAACAAAGTCAAAACTGCAATTTCTTCCGATGGTGATTAGCTCCTTCGGTCTTCTGTCGACTCTTCGGAAACTTCCGAATTGTACGTACCTTATAACACTTGTATTTCGGTTTCTTCCTGCTCATCGAATGTTATCGTGTATGCGCCACATTTTGTTCGCATCTTTGAGAGCCATTCTGGTCACTCCCACGATCGCAGATCTGTATACCTACTTTACACGGAGCATTTCCCGTATCTTTCACCCAAAGTGATTCGTTGGTTAAGATACAGATTTCCATCGACATACAAAACTCTTTCTTCATTTGACTTATTACTCTAGCTTCGATCAGTCATGCTAACAATTCCCAGCAAACACACATAAAATATACATATAATATATATAAGATTGAATTAAATACCCCTACATATGCTTTTTTATATATCAAGTATGTAAGTGTTTAAATTTTTGTTCTTTATCAATTATAACTAAAAGCTCTGCCCATCATATGGCTACAATTTCCAATTTTCAAATTTTAATTAAGTTTAACTTTCTGCTAACTTTTCACCAAGAGAAATTCGTTTGGGACTCATCTATTATCACTGCTGTGTTGTCTTTATCTGCATAGACGATGACCAATCTACTAATGTTGAATTTAGGAACTCTAGACGAATTCAACACCTTGGCTGATTCTACACGAATGGGATCGACAGTCTCTCAATAACCCTAGAGGGAGCGACGGCAAAATTTAAACCCTTCGAAAGAACCTAATAGTCTTCTGGAGTTGGGGTGCAAGAAGTCAAATTAACGATGTTTTCCTTGGGATGGGACTTTGTGGCAGATGGTTCTTGGATGGAAAATTTGCGAACTTCTTGAGAAGGGTTTAGGTGGTTAATTCCAAAGTGTCCTGCGATTGCTCAAAAAAGATTCTGTCGAGATTAGTCCAGTGGTCTGCAGAGAGAGTGTTAGAGAGATAAGGAAATAGAAGTTCGTTTGACAAAGAACAATAATTATTGTTAATTACTAAAAATACTTCCACCTACTTATCGTACAGGAAACCTTAATTGATTATTATTTATAAAAAATATAAGTAATCGGTTTTTTTTTTACTTTCCGGTGCATATACAACACACGTGTCCAAAACCACCATCTTTGAAAAATGTTTGTCTGTGGGTGCGTGGGTACGTACGTTATGACTGTGGAGCCTAAACTACTAGGCCGATTTTGATGAAATTTAAAAGTAAGGCCTATAAAAAAATTTCATCGGTAAAACAAGCTTCTCATCAAAATCGGCCAAAAGGGGCCGAAACTGGGGGCAATATTTTGGGAGTAAACATTCAAATTTTATATAATCAATTGATTTATGTGACTCCATAATCCAAGAAAAATAAAAGAAGATATGAGGTTTTTCATGATTTAATAGTAAGTAGTAGGTAGTTTTTAATTTATTTAATATCTACTAACTATTATTAGTCTTAGGCCTGAGGATGGAGCATTACTTTAGCTGCGAAACCGGTAGCCGTTCGATTTAAGATTGTGATTTAATGAAATAGACCCCATATCTTCTTTTATTTTTCTTGGATTCAAATTTTAACCTACACTAATTTCCCTTGGTGAAAAGTTATAGTAAACATGGTAACAAGTAAAACGCCGTTTTTCCTTTGTTTCTAAATTCAAAATGACGGCCAATATAGCAATTCTCCAAGTTTTTACTTTGTAGGGTGTAGCTCAAGAACCGTTTAACTTAATTATACTTTTACTTATAATTGATAAAAAACAAAAATTTAATGTGGCTAATTTATTGGTGCCCAAAATTGGTCAAAAATTAAAAATCGTTTCCATTTTCCACCATCTACTCCTTCTACAACATACTTTGAAATTTTAGCTCCCGAGTACGATGTAAAAGAAAATGTGCAACAGTTTCTCAAAATAATTAATTCCCTTTGGAATTTCCTGCACGAGTTATATCCCAGCAAACACATTTATATATTACAATACATATAAATTATGTAAGAGCTTTTTAGATTTATATAAAACTGGAAGAAAAATAAGAGATATTTAATGTCAGGATGTCAGCAATTTTCAAAATAATATATATGTATATTAGATGTAAATTCTTCTACATGGATTTATATACGTTTTATGTATATTTTATGTAATATTTACATAAAAAATATTAGTTGTAAAAGCGTTGCAATGACCAAAATGGCAGCTGCTGGAGCATAATGTAAGTATTATCAATGTAAAAAATTATTTAAGCAGTTCCATACAAAAAATGGAAAAACTACATTTTACGTGCAACTGTACTTTTACTTATATTTAACTTAATTCTTGCACGAACCCGTTTTTACCTGAACTGAAAGCCGACAGTTTATTATGATATACTTGCTTGAAAAGTGTCCCTTAACCGGATTCGAACTTTTGGGAGTGGGCGTTGCAAATTCCGAAATCCGACATGTGTTTTCATTGTCTCCGACATTGTACCACTGCGCTAATCTGTAACATCCCTTTTTTTTATTTCGTACTTCGTAACTTTGCGCTGTTTCGCGTTATTAGTTTAAATTATGTTTGATTATATCGTTGAGTGAAGCCTTATTCAATGATTATACCCACCTTTATGTTAAAAATGACCAGGATTTAATTTATTTTACTTATATTATTTATTTTCTATATAAATTAGACGCATTTTTGTCGATACGGATTTAATATTAAAGGTACGTGAACTACAATTTTTGGCGTTATAGAAAACACGCGCGTGCGATTACTTATGTGGCGCAAATAGAAGCGGACTTTATTTTCGACCATACAATATATGTAATGTAATGATAATTTCTAATTATATTTACATACATAAAAAATAAGTAATATTACATATAATATTTTACATATAACGTACATAAATCTAATCATGTAAATATGACAGCACATGAAATTATGTAAAATATACGTAATTGTGTGACATACGGTTTATATAACTTATTAAAGAATACTTACATACTTGATATATAAAAAAGCATATGTAGGGGTATTTACTTCAATTTTCATATGTTGTATGTATATTTTATATGTGTGTTTGCTAGGATAATGGCTCAACTGCCAAGTACTATGATACTACACGCAAGTTATCACCTTCTGTCATCTATAACACATTGAAGAACGGTATCAACTATTGCGCCACTTGATCAGTAACTTTTTGGCCATATAATACACTTAATTGAATTTTAATGTACGCGTGCTCACTGAAACTTTTGGAGCTTACGTGAAGGCCAATGCTCTGGATCAGGATTACGATAGGAGGGTGGACTAGTTCGCGCGTACTTAGGCCACAAGTTGAACCCTCCATGACTAGAGTTGTCCGACCCCATAACGTCACTCAAGCCATCCCACACGTGAGATGAACCTGAGGATGCTGAAAGTCAATGGTTTAGTTCATCTTCAACTTTTAAATGGATCTGTTCTTGATTTGATATTGTTTAGGTATTCCGTTGGAAGAGAGGCTACCACCCATTACTACTGGAAGCATTGATAGCGCCCGAAAGTAGACTCGGGGATTTCAAGGCAGGAATTACATTCCTCGTGGTATAAAAATAAAAATTGTGTACTCTTATCCATTTTATTTGCAAATACGTAGGTACATTACACAGCAACCTCATCGCTCAGGCAATAGGCCTTGTCTCATCTATTACTTACTTACTTCTCATTGTGAGTTAGCACTTTTTTCCTTATTATATTCATTAAGTAACTTACAAATTGCTGAACTGGTAGTTCGATAGATAAAGAAAGAAGTGCTCCCCAAAAGACTGATATAATTATATTGGCAGGTGCGTAGTACGCCTAAAAACTGTTTGTTGCCTTCAACTTTTTTACTTGCAACTTACCAGTATTTCATAATTGGTGAGAAATGGGGCAACTCTCATTGATTTAGAAAAACTCTTCACCACAAAAAAATGAACCAGATAAATGCAGTAAGATAATTTGGAAAAAACTTCAAACACTGGATTGGATAGGAAAGTATTCACTATACCTAATTTCAATGGTAGTTACTTCAACGAATGATAATGAGCTTTAGTTACCTCCATATCCTATGTGACACGAAAAAATAATCCACGCGACAGTTAGTGCCATAACAAACCGTAGTATAAACGTACAAAGTATGAACCCCAGTTTGGTATAGGCGTTCACCATTGTATATTTTGCACCAAAACAGCATAATATGGCAAGGACCACAGCACTCATCCAACCCACGATTACCAACCTCTAAAAATAAGGTATTGAAACAGTTCTTTGGTAATCGACTTCAGAATTTCTTACTCTATTCAGTACGACATCTGTATTGTTTTCCTTTAAAGTGAATAATAAGTATCCCAATAAAAATCCAACAAGCCAAGAGGGTGCTCTGGCTGGTATTACGTGGTCATAGTAAAAACCTGTAATTTTGACGCCTAAATTACGAAAAACCAAACAAACTAAATTATTTAATTGTGTGCGGTAGTTTACGGACGTGAAATTAAATAAGAATGTTAGTACAGGGTGGTTCAAATTGGACACTTTCTTATGGTAACACCCTTTATTTTAAGAGATGGAAAAAAATGGACCAAGGTGTCTGGAGCTCAATTTTAATGAGTAAATCACTGGCGCAAACAGAATTCAGCTATCTTTAATCGTTTGGACGCTAGGGGGCGTTTCTCGAATTTGGTCGATTTCTTTAATGCTCTATAACTTTCTTATTTTTAAAGATTTAAAGAATCTTTCTTAGAGCACTTGTCTGCGTAGAATCCATAGCGATAAACAGTTTTTATACAGGGTGTTTGGTTTTTGTGTGCAACCCTAAACTACATTTTCTCATACGGACTACCCTACATATTTTTGGGTTTTTGAAAAGAAAGTGAAATTTCCTAAATTTTGATGTATTTTCAGAATTGGGCGAAAAAACAAAGTAATTCAAAATAATGTTATTATCTCGGAAACTATTACCTTTTGGCATTTCTTCTGTGGTCTATAGAAAAAATTCAGTACGGCCCTTTTGCAACAAATTTCGTTCAAAATCAGAATATCGAGAAATAAAACGCTCTTTTGTTTATGATAATCTTAAATTTTGTTGCTCTGTTGCCAATGATTGAATAGTTATGATTTTTTTATAGATTGTTGATTTCGGCGACAATTTTTAAAAAACATTTATTTTCTCCTAAATGAGTCGACTTAGGTAGGTGAAAGGTCAAACAAACTTGGTCTAGAATCGAATATGGATTTCAAAAATATAAAAATCTATAGGGTGTTCAATTTAAAATAATAGAGTACGATCCTGTACAGACGAAACCGAGAGCAGTGCGGGACTGAAAATATTTTTAGGTTGTAAACAAGGAACATCTGAATAAGAAATGTCTCTTGACCTTTTGTCCTAAAATTAATATTAAAGGTACTATCGAAGAACGAAGGGCAAGTGGGCAACCCTGTATATTCCGCTACCGAGGCGGCATTAAGGAAGCGAAGCTGGATGTTTTCCGCTCCATTGAAGTTCGAGCTTAACGCACAAGACGGATAGCTCAGATCTATTGCCCTCCTCAGCGAAAAAGCAATTAGCAATTATGTCTGTGATTTTTCATGGTATACTATGGAGGTAAGACTTTTACCGCTTTAACTATGAAATGTTGTACAAAATGCTAACGGAACAATCACGTGGGAGTTTTGAATACCCGTTTATAGTTGGCCACTTATCGTTTGCGCTGCGCTCAAATTGGCAAATAGTGCGTCCTTCGCCCTCCCACTGAATCGGTTCAGCTCGGCTCGGTACAGCTGAGCACAATCAGCAGTTTTGCTATACATGGGAACAATAATGAAGTCCCGTGCACTGAATCGGCTCGCAACGGTACGGACCTTTTCGCTCAGTTCGGCTCAGCACAGATTGCTTGAGGTAGCAACTGAACGGGCGGATAGTTTTCAATAGTTTAACCAGTGCAGTAGGTGCAAGAAAATTCTAGTTAATTAATAACATTAAATTAATCGGGTAATCCAAAATCTCGGGTGACGCTTCTCGATCTCATGGCAAGCCAGAGTTATCATTATATCTTCATCTGATTCGTCCGACGAACTGCTCCTTTTCACTATTAAGAAGAGGAAATAAATGACCGTACGCCAATGCTTTTTATAAATAAAGACTTCACAGGTCTAAACGTTCCGAAAGGACTGAATCAGTGCGCGCCTGCGCGGTAGGGTGGGAATGCTGATTGTGCTGAGCTGTACCGAGCCGAGCTGAGCCGATTTAGTGCGCCTCCTGCTTATTAAACTGTTGCTTTCGGCAAGTGTTACGGTAATTTAATATTAGTTAGAATCAATATCTATAAATAACTTTAGAAGAAACTTATTAAGTGACTTACCCGGTCCATCACCAACTTCCATCTCTGTTATGCACAAAACAAAAGTTATCGCGAAAAAAATTACTATCAAACATACGGTCAACACAAACGCCAATTTAGGAAGGCGCTTCATAGGAAACAGCAAAAAAGGTGAAAGGATAAACAATTGATAATCCACTGAAAGGTACCAAGTGTACAAAATGCACTATAACAAACAATTAGTGACTTGAACAGGATTCTACTGAAATATACCTACCTTGTCGTAACTATATAACGGAGCGTAAAGTAAAGACGCCCACCAATACGTTCAGCATTCCATAGAATTTTCTAATATTTCCGTCCAAAATGGCCCGTTACCAAAGAATTTGAATAACCCTACCATAAAAAAGATGGCAATTGCAAATGGAGGTGTTAACCTAAAACATCAAATATTGACTTTGACATGGCTCTTTGCTCTTACCTAAGATATCTTTCGACGTAGTAATAAATTATGTCAAATTTTTGGGCGGATTTCTTCATAAAATTATATGAAACAAGTACGCCACTTATTACAAAGAAAATTTCAACGCAGTAATTTGTCTTCCAAATTGGCATATTTTGTATTTGGTCTACCCACTAAAAAAATTAAGTTTGAGACAATCAAAAAGACAATGGTAATTTCGATTACATAATCGACATAGTTTGAGTTCCTTGCCGAGTCGTGAAGGGCATTGTATACTGTGTGTAGACAAATGACCCACGCCATAGCAATAGTACGTAGACCGTGCAGACATGTAATTTGGTCGGGAGCCGATTTGGAACTTTTCAGAATTTTTTTACCATGCGAAATCACTGAGAATGACTTTAACACCACCTGTACACATCGTGAGGTATTTCTAAAATGTTACGGTTAATCTACGTACCTGTGTAACCCTCGTAAATAGTAGAAGCCACCATCAGTAACGCAATCAAACAGAAAAATGACCTAAAATCGCGAATATATTACTAATTAAGATGAGCCATACGTACAAGGTGGCATAAGACAAAGAGTCCCACTTTGGCTGATTTTCTTCTGTTTGACACATGTTTTCCGTTAACGTTAAGTTAAGTCCTATAGTTTTTGCCACACGTTGCATGTCTTCTGCCGAACATAAGTTTGGAAAACATATCGAAAACGATATAGTTTGAGATAATCGTTCTTTTTTTAATGGTGTTTCCAGGATAATCTACAAAATTACAGTTGCTATAAGAACATTGTGCGCAAAAATTTAAGTATTACGAGCATAAGTTGGGCGGTTGGATGGGATCACCAGCTATTTGATGAGCATGCCAAATAAACAATAAAGTTTTGGGAGTTGTGAAAACAACTAACATTTCTATTTACAAATATGTACAAGTTTTAACAACGTGGAATGCGGTTAATAATGGAGGTACAGGCAGGAGGTAGGTTGGTCGGTCGCCGGAGGGTAGACTGGTTCTGGAATGCAGGCTGGCGGGTCGATGTAGACGGACTGGTCTGTGTTTCGTTGGCGGCTATGACTTCTGACTGATTTCTGTGGCTAACAGCGTTCGCTTATAAAGGATTCTGGCCGGTGTCGACGCGTTGTCATTGTTGGGCCAATGAGAATCAATCGTTGCTCAGTATGTAAGCGACAGTGTTACAGGATCATGTTTGATCGCCACAATAAGCGTTTTCGAAAAGAACAATTCTTTTCAATCAATGAAATCAAACGCAAACTTTAAAGACCATCTATTAATTTTCCAAAAAAAAAATTGGACAATCACAAATTTGAAATTTCCGAACTGTGAAAAAATGTTTCAGAGGTGGAGAATGTGCACTAATGAAGATGAAGACCACTTTTACCATATTATTACCATTATTATATTTTAGTGAGCGTTATTGACCTTGAACTCCTAGGTAATTTTCTCAAATTTTAGCAACTGTTTTTACAGAATTATGAACAAGCTCATTCTAGTACAGGTTTAACAATCACCGCAGTAAGCGAGATGCGATAACTGGCTGAGCGCGTTTTTTATTTCTTCATTTATGAATTCAACCTCTCGCTGGCGTAATACATAACAAGAAAAATCGTAATGTCCAATTTTTCGTATTTATCTAGCACTTGCAATTGAACCAGAAGGGTTTGAATCGGCCGTCTGAACATCAATTTCAGGAAGCGGGAACCCCTTTGTACGCGGTTTTCACAGTTCGCTATTTTCCTGTGTGGTAATTTTAATCAGTTCAACACGCAAATTAATAATTTTACAGTTCTCTCCTATCGATATTGCCGTCGCATGTGAATTCGAGTTTTACTGCACCTTAGTGGTTTTCATTTAATTCATTTTATATTCAATTTTCTGTTCAACTTTTAATTTCCACGAACAAAGAAATTCTTTATGGTCTTTACGGCAACATTTTTTTTACTTTCTTCTTATAACATAAAAAGAAAGACTGTAACAATATTTTATAACCTTAGCTTGCTCTCCTTAGTACAGGGACCTTCAGGAGGAGTTATGTGTGGTGCGGGTTAATAATAATCCACTGGTGTTTCGTGAAAGGCCGACGTTTCGGCAGCCTTCTGCGGGGCAACTTTATTGAAGAAGAAGGCTACACTCCTGTACTATGGAGAGCAAGTTAAGATGATCCAATTAAAGGAGATAATATTCAATATTTTATAAGAGTAAAATCTTTTGTACACTTTTATCCCAACTTAACTTTGACAATTTATGCACCATCTATTATTATACCTAGGTTTCTACGATATTATTCACTCATTTTTATTATACTGCCGTCCATCGCTATATCAATTGTTTATTCTCTCACCTCTGTTTGGATCTGATGCAAGACCACTACTGTTTTCTCAGCATTTATTGTTAATTCCACAGTCGTTTGACGCCTTTACAATGTTGTTTAAATTTTCATTTAACTGCGCTATAGTTTCGCTCACATTGCCCAACTTACAACTTACTCATATATCATCTGCGTATTGATTGATTTTGCAGTTTCCACTTAACACGGAATAACGGTTTGCTGCGTAAATAGAGGACCGAGAATACTACCCTGAGCTACCCCACGCTCACATGGTCGGGGATGTGAATTTATTATTGACCATTTGATGTCGATTCGAGAGGTAGTTTTGAAACCGTGTTAATGCTTGCGTGCCAATAAACCTCGTATAGTAAGACAAGACATTTTCCACTTATCCAAATTACGTGTAACAAAGGTAATTACTGTCCTTTCCAAAATGATATATAATTTTGAATTTAATGAAAATTATACTCACGTTATCATCACGAATAAAAAGATCACCTAGACAGTACTTCCCAGCCACCTTCCCACTCACACTTTTCGTTCCAATACACTCGTCAAATGAACCCAGATCGTAAAAATTTCCATCCAGTATTCCCGAGGGAAGTTTTGAGCTGGCATCGTACACTAAAATGTAAGCATAGCATTAATGTGGTAATTGTCAATTTTACATTGCAGTGCCCATTGTCGTCCAGTTTGAAGATTTCCCACGTATTCCCACAGTTGATCGCGACATTCACCATTTAACTTTGTCTCATTAACCAAATAGCGCTCAATTGATTTAGAAAATATCGTAGGTGATGATAGAACACCAAATTTTTCCTCTAAATAATTCGCGGTTACTATTTGAAACATTGTAATTAGAACAATATACTCGACTCCCATTTTATTGTCGAATAGCTAGATTTGACCATTCCTCATAATTTTTGTCATTAATATTATATAATATAAAATATATAATCAATTATTGTTAATTGCTAAAAATACTTCCTTCTGCGCTTATCGTACTGGAAACCTTAGTTGATTATTTACAACAAATTTAATCGGTTTTTTTAATATAAAACCAATCTATCAGCAAATTTAGATCCTTTTCAACCAACCTTAAAAACAAAGTTGGTTACTAAATTCGTTTGGATGTCTGGGTGTGGGACGTGGGTGTCTGTGCATTGCACGATGTTACAGGGTTTAGAAAGCTGGAAGTGGCGTCATTTTATAGAAAATTTTTGTTAGATTTTTTAATCGGACCACCCGTTCGCCGTCGCGAGACCGTTAAAGTCAAAATATACATCCTTGAATATTTTTCTTTTTTTTTCCTTCTGACTTCTGTAAATGTTTTTCTCTGGCATGTTAAAAGCAATGAATTTTATTATTATATCGAGACCAACACATTCAATTACAAAAAGAACGAAAACTTTATTTTTAGAATTCGCGTCATTTGTGTGCTTTAATAGACATTTGGGTGTTTTAATAAAACCGGTACAATTTAATTTTACTAAGTTGGTATTTACCGAATTAATTCATAGCAAATACTTAAGGTACGTTTTCGTAAAGGTACGTTTTCGTAAGGACACGTCTCTGCGACTTGTTGGGCCGACATGTCTGCCGACCGACATGACGAAAAATTGGCTGGTGTTTATGTTGCCATTTGTTTGCAACAGACATGTTGAATTATTTACAATATGACACTACTTTGTTCAGACTGGGCAATTTCGGAAAATGCAAAAAATCAACGGGTCTAGGACACAACGGCCACACAGAATTTAGTATGCCCATATCGGCGACACTGGGCACATCGGCCAAACGTGATGTGTGGACACAACGGCCACCTTGGACGTAACGGCCACAGCTCTAGCTGGACACAACGGCCACCTTGGACACTACGGCCACACAGAATTGTAAGGTAAAGATTTCACAAATAATAGGAGTTTTCTATTTATAGGAAAAAAAATACTAAATCTGCAAATAACCTAGGCGCTTAAGTGTCAATCTACGTTTAAGTTTAGCATTATGTTTTGTATCAATTGAAAAAAAATACTTAATCTGCAAATAACCTAGGCGCTTTAGTGTCAATCTACGTATCTGATATGTGGCCATAGTGTCCAAGGTGGCCGTTGTGTCCAGCTAGAGCTGTGGCCGTTACGTCCAAGGCCGTTGTGTCCACACATCACGTTTGGTCGATGTGTCCAGTGTGGCCGATATGGGCGTACTAAATTCTGTGTGGCCGTTGTGCCCAGTGGCCGTTGTGTCCAGACCCCAAATCAACGAGTCGGCTGTTTACGTAGCAACAAATGACATCCAACTGGGCGTGTTGGGATAACTTTTCCAGTCGACTTCGACATGTCGTTCAACTACCCCGACATCAAATGTATTTCGTTTACGTTAATACAGACAAGTCGGCCCACAAGTCGGCCGACATGTTGTGTCCTTACGAAAACGTACCTTTAGTTAACCTTTAATTAAATTGACAATTTCAAAAGTAGTTTAGTTCCAATCTCTAAAAAATTCCCTAGATTTTGATAATGTCAAATATTTATTTAAAATTGCTTGCAAAAGGCGCAAATTCTAAAAAATAGTATAAAAAACTCATTCATAAGGCTTTTATGGCACTCATCATTAAGAAAACTCGTGGCTGCGCCACTCGTTTTCTAAACTTTGATTCGTGCCATAAAACGTACCTTATGAAACTTGTTTTATAATATACTATTCTTGAAACCTATTCAGTAAACATCACCCCCCCCCCACCCCTAGAGGGTGGAGTGGGGGTGACACCGTCATAAAATGATCCGTTTCTCTATTCTTTAACATAGATCCCTCTTCTGTGTTTGGCACAAGGGGTCGTTATCCTGATAAAGGGTTGCAACGTGGAACCTAGCAAACACATTTATATATAAAATACATATAAATTATATAAGAGCTTTTTAGATTTATATAAAACTGGAGGAAAAATAAGAGATATTTAATGTCAGGATGTCAGCAATTTTCAACATAATATATATGTCTATTAAATGTAAATTCTTTATATCTGTAGTACATGAATTTATATACGTTTTATGTATATTTTATGTTATATTCACATAAAAAATATTACTTGTAAAATCGTTGCGATGACCAAATGGCAGCTACTCGAGCATAATGTAATTATTACCAATGTAAAAAATTATTTAAGCAGTTTCATACAAAAAAATGGAAAAACTACATTTTTACGTGCAACTGTACTTTTAATTAGGTCACCTAATTCTTACACGAACCAGTTTTTACCTCAACTGAAAGCCGACAGTTTATTATGATATACTTGCTGAAAAAGTTTCCTTTAACCGGATTCGAACCTTTGCGGGTGGGCGTTGCAAATTCCGAAATCCGACATGTGTTTTCTTTGTATCCGACATTGTACCACTGCGCTAATCTGAAACATTCCTTTTTTTTATTTCGTTCTTCCTAACTTTGCGCTGTTTCGCGAGTTTAAATTATGTTTGATTATATCGTTGAGTTAAGTCTTATTCAATGATTATACCTACCTTTATGTTAAAAATGACCAGGATTTAATTTATTTTATCTTATATATTTTCTATATAAATTAGACGCATTTTAGTCGATCGGATCTAATATTAAAGGTACGTGAACTACAATTTTTGGCGTTATAGAAAACCCGCGCGTGCGATTAATTATGCGGCGCAAATAGAAACGGACTTTTATTTTCGACAATATAGTATATATAATGATAATTTATATATTTACAGAAGGCATACATAAAAAATATGTAATACTTCTTACATATAAGATTTTACATATAACGTACATAAATCTAATCCTATAAATATGACAGCACATAAATTTCATGGGTAATATGTAATTATCTATATGTATATATTATATGAATTTCTGTATACAGAATATCCGTAAGTTTATATACTATTATGTAAAATATACGTAATCTGTTACATACTGTTTATATAACTTTATTAAAGAACACTTACATACTTGATATATAAAAAACCATATGTAGGGGTATGTAGTTCAATCTTATATATGTTGTATGTATATTTTATATGTGTGTTTGCTGGGAGTCTATCATCAAATTTAGATCCTTTTCAACCAACCTTAAGAAAAGTTGGTTACTAAATTCGTTTGGATGTCTGGATGTGGGTGTCTGTGCATTACATGATGTTAGAGGGTTTAGAAAGCTGGAAGTGGCGTCATCTCATAGAAAATTTTTGTTAGATTTTTTGATCGGACCATCCGTTCGCCGTCGGGAGACCGTTAAAATCAAAATATACATCCTTGTATATCTTTCTTTTTTTTTCCTTCTGACTTCTGTAAGTAAAGCAATATATTTTATTATTATTATTATTTTTATATTATCGAGACCGACACATTCATTTACAAAAAGAAAAAACTTTATTTCTTGAAACCTATTCAGTAAACATCACTCTCACCCCCCCCCCCACCCCCGGAGGGTGGAGCGGAGGTGACACCGTTATAAAATGATCCATTTCTCGATTCTTTAACATAGTTCCCTCTTGTGTGTTTGGCACAAGGGGTCGTTATCCTGAGGTCGTTATCCTGATAAGGGGTTGCAACGTGGAAATGAAGTGTTACATATTTTTGTATCCTATTAATGTCGAAACTACATGTATTAAAAATATTATAGATTTCATGGTATTTTCTATGAGTTACCTCTTCGGCGAAACTAGTTTTGGGGTTGTTTTAAGGTAAGGGGTGGAGTTCGAAAATCCAAACAACACTAGTTTAAGAGCTCCTAATCATGCGCCTATACGCGATCCTCCGTTGCCGTTTTTAAGAGGTGGGAGGACTGAGTGAACGCTCACTCAGCCCCCCCCCCCCCCCCGCTTTCAAATTAAAATTCCTGGTAACCTCATAAATAGCTTCTGATTCATAGCTATCATTTTTTTAATCGTCGCGAGGGGGTGGGGCTGAACGGGGTTATAATACTGGAATCATGCTCCACAGGTGCGCTGTCATGCACTTCCAGACAGGAATGGTATAAAAATAAAACTGTTTACTCTTACACACTTTACTTGAAAATACATACATTACACGGCAACCTCATCGCTTAGGCAACTGCCCTTGCCTCATATTTTACTTACTCACTTCACCGTGTGATTCAGCACTTTCTTCCTTATTATATTCATGAAGTAACTTACAAATTGCTGAACTGGTAGTTCGATAGATAAAGAAAGAAGTGCTCCCCAAAAGACTGCGATAATTATATTGGCAGGTGTGTAGTACGCCTAAAATCTGTTCGTTGTCTTAAACTTTTTTACTTGCAACTTACCAGTATGTCATAATTGGTGAGGAATGGGGCAACTTTCATGGATCTAAAAAAACTGTTCACCACAAAAAAATGAACCAGATAAATGCAGTAAGATAATTTGGAAAAAACTTCAAACACTGGATTGGATAGGAAAGTATTCACTATACCTAATTTTAATGGTAGGTAGTTATACGAATGATAATGAGTTTTAATTACCTCCATATCCCATGTGGCAAGAAAAAATAATCCACGCGACGGGTAGTGCAATAACAAACCGTAGTATAAGCATACCAAGAGACATCCGCTGCTCGATAGCGGTGTCCCCCATTATATATCTTCCACCAAAACAGCATAATATGACAAGAACCGTAGCACTCACCCAACCCACGATCACCAACGTCTAAAAGTAAGACATGGATCCAGTTTTTGGGCAATCGAGTTCAGCATTACTTACTCTACTTAGTACGACATCATTGTCGTTTTCCTTTAAAGTGTATAACAAGTATCCCAATAAAAATCCAACTAGCCAAGGGGATGCTCTGGATGGTGGAAAGAAATCGTAGTAAAGCACTGTAAATTTAACGTTGGAAATAGAACCAAACAATCTAAATTATGTAATTGTTTGGGACACTTCACGGGGGCAACAGTAAATAAGAATGTACCACAGATACGTACTGCTTTGCTCTGTCTCTGCTTTCCTCATTTTACCTTACCTTCCTATTCTTTTACACATCCTTCTTACTTAATCGTTGTCGTTATGTGAATTTCAGTCACTTTTTAAAAGAAAGTCAATGTTTTCCCCACTTTCGTAAGAGGAGAAAGTGATCACCAACTCCTCACGGTTGAAATTGTTGGGGTGTTTGAAGATCTCAATGCTCTTGCTGAATATTGGTAGGAGATGGAAGAATGGGATAGAGACTTGCCCTCTTGAAACAGACGAGAGAATTCTCAACAGGAAACTTGGAGCTCTGAGGACCTCCAACGCATCGTTTTCGCTCAGAAATGCGAGTGCTAACCGATCTACCAGTTTCACCAATATAAACTAAACCGCAAGAACAACGAATGCGTTACACGCAGGAGTTCGAATTTATCTCTGGGGTTGGGTAAAATCTGGGACATCTGAAAAGGCGAATTGTAAACGACCATAATTTTGTGTTTTGGGGTGAAGATGAAAGAGCCAACCGTCACCTCAAAGAGCAAAGTCTGCTTTCTTGAAACCAGGGATAAATACAAAGACACTGTCACATATGTTGCTGGTGCGGTAACCTTCATTTTATCTTCCTCCGGCTAAGATGACATGTTGTGTATGTTCGGTACAGACCTAGCAGACTTGCCTCTGAACAAAATTATTGTTCATCAGACAACCGATTATGCGTACTGTTGTATCTCTAGACTCTAACAAAACTTGAAAGATTTGAGCACAACTGGGTAGTATTGACTTTGAATAGGAACCAACGGCAAACCCAAGAGGTGAACTAGTTACATTAACCGTTCCCGAGCTGTACCATCCACAAGCGTGAACATGGTGCAACGCCGTTATTCATCATATTCCTATACATTCCGCTACCTAGGCGGCAATAAGGAAACGAAACTGGATGTTTTCGAGTCCAGTGAAGTTCGAGCTTAACGCGCAAGACAGATAGCTCAGATCTACTGAGTTCTCAAGCGAAAAAAAAATTGAACATATGTCTGTAATTTTTCATGGTATACTAAAGACTTTTACTGTTTTAACTATGAAACGTTGCACAAAATGTCAACGGAACAATGACGTGGGAGTTGTGACAACCCGTCTCTATAGTTAGCCACTTACCAGTTGCGCTGAGCTCAAATTAGCAAATGGTACGTCCTTCGCCTTATTAAACTGTTGCTTTCGGCGAGTGTTACGGTGAGATATTATTAGTTAGAATCAGTAGATAAACAAGGGGGGGTTCTGGATCCAAAAGTCACTAGAAAAGTCACTAGATTCTAGTAACTTTTCTGAGGTTGGCAGGACTGGTTACTAGAACAGTCACTAGATTTTCAAGGCCACGTCTCTGGTTTGCAACAGGTATTGAACAGGTAAAAACAGGTATTAAGCAGGTAAAACAGCTAAAAACAGGGGCGTGGCCTTGAAAATCTAGCGACTGTTCTAGTAACCAGGCCTGCCAACCTCAGAAAAGTTACTAGAATCTAGTGACTTTTCTAGTGACTTTTGGAACCAGAACCCCCCTTGTTTATCTACTAGAATCAATTACTATAAATAACCTTAGAAAGAATTTATTAAGTGACTTACTTAAATTTTCACCAGTTACCGCGATAAAAATTACTATCAAACATGCGGTTAACACAAACACCAGTTTAGGCAGGCGCTTCATAGGAATCAGCAAATAAGGTGAAAGGATAAACAATTGAAAATCCACTGACAGGTACCAACTGTACGAAATGCACTATAACCAACAATATTAGAGACTGGAACAGAATTCTGCTGATTTACCTTGTCGTAACTATATAATGGAAGGTAAAGTAAAGACGCCCACCAATACGTTCGGCATTCCATAGATTGTTCTTCCATTTGCGTCCAAAGCGGCCCGCTACCAAAGAACTTGAATAACCCTACCATAAAAAAGATGGTAATTGCAAATGGAGGTGTTAACCTAAAACATCAAATATTGACTATGACATGACTCTTTGCTCTTACCTAAGATATCGTTCAGCGTAGTAATAAATTATGTCAAATTTGTAGGCGGATTTCTTCATAAAATTATATGATACAAGTAAGCCACTCATTACCAAAAAAATTTCAACGCAGTAATTTGCTTTCAAAATTGGCATATTTTGTGTTTGGTTGAGCCACTAAAAAAATTAAGTTGGAAGACCCTCAGTAAGACAATGGCAATTTAGATTACATAATCGACATAGTTTGAGTTCGCTGCCGGCTCTTTAAAGACATTGTATACTGTGTGTCCACAAACGACCCACGCTATAGCAATAGTACGTAGACCGTGCAGACATGTAATTTGGTGAGGAGCCGATTTCGAACTTTTCAGAATTTTTTTACCATTCGAAATAACTGAGAATGACTTTAGCACCCAACGAGGACCACCTGTACACATCGTGAGGTATTTCTAAAATGTTAAAGGTTAATCTACGCACCTGTGTAGGCCTCGTAAATAGTAGAAACCACCATCAGTAACGCGATCAAACAAAAAAATGACCTAAAATCCCGAATATATTACTAATTAAGTTGAGGCCATACTTACAAGGTAGCATAAGACAAAGAGTCCCACTTTGGCTGACTTTCTTCTGTTTGACACATGTTTTCCGTTAACGTTAAGTTAAGTCCTATAGCTTTTGCTACACGTTGCATATCTTCTGCCGAACATAAGTTTGGAAAACATATCGAAAACGATATAGTTTGAATTAATCGTTCTTTTGTTAATGGAGTTTCCAGGATAATCTACAAAATTACAGGTGGTACAAGAACATTGTAATAGTATAGTAATGCCGCTACTAATCCACTTTGACCTTTGACCCCAAGGTCACGCGGCGTGGCTCACTCGAGTAAAAACGGGTATTGAACAGGTGAAAACAGATATTGAACAGATAAAAACAGGGGTATAACCGTTTTCTGTTTACCTGTTCAATGTCCGTTCAATACCTGTTTTTTTACCTGTTCAATACTTGTATTTACCTGTTCAATGCCTGTTTTTACCTGTTCAATACCTGTTTTTACCCGAGTTAGTGACGCCCCGCGACCTTGGGGTCAAAGGTCAAAGTGGATTAGTAGCGGCATTACTATACTACTCATTGTCCGCAGAAATTTAAGTATTATAAGAGTTGGATCAAATTCGTTTCCGAAAAGAAAAATTTTCTTCAATCAATGAAATCAAACGCAAACTTTAAAAATTAATTTTCAAATGAAAAAAAATGAACAATCATAAATTTGAAATTTCTGAACTGTGGAAAAATGTTTCAACGGTTGAGAATGTGCTTTTCAAAACAAATATAATTCTATTCAATCTAACCTAGTAACGATCAAGAGCGCGTTTTGTATCCCTTCATTCGTCAATTCAACCTCCCGCTGGCGTAATACATAATTTCATTCAGGGAGCAGTTTTCGGGCCCATTTCCCCAGCACTCCCCACTAAGAATTTCGAAATGAACATTTGCATACGAATTGTGTTCGTTTTGTGCTGAATTGTGCCGTTAAAATTTCGTTTTGTGCTTCATCCCTTTCGGAGATATCACCAATTCAACTTTAGGGGACCATTTACCCCACTCTGAATTTCGAAATCAAAATTTACACACGATTTGTGCTCATTTTGTGCTGAATTGTGCCGTTAAAATTTCGTTTTGTGCTTCATCCCTTTCGGATATATCGCCAATTCAACTTTAGGGGACCATTTACCCCACTCTGAATTTCGAAATCAAAATTTACACACGATTTGTGCTCATTTTGTGCTGAATTGTGCCGTTAAAATTTCGTTTTGTGCTTCATCCCTTTCGGATATATCGCCAATTCAACTTTAGGAGACCATTTCCCCCACTCTGAATTTCGAAATGAAAATTTACACACGAATTGTGCTCATTTTGTGCTGAATTGTGCCGTTAAAACATCGTTTTGTTCTTCATCCCCTTCGGAGATATCGCCAATTCAACTTTAGAGGACCATTTCCCCCACTCTGAATTTCGAAATAAAAATTTGCACACGAATTGTGCTCATTTTATGCTGAATTGTGACGTTAAAATATCGTTTTGTGCTTCATCCCTTTCGGAGATATCGCCGATTCAACTTTAAGGGACCATTTCCCCCACTCTGAATTTCGAAATGAAAATTTACACACGAATTGTGCTCATTTTGTGCTGAATTGTGCCGTTAAAATATCGTTTTGTGCTTCATCCCTTTCGGATATATCGCAAATTCAACTTTAGAGGACCATTTCCCCCACTCTGAATTTCGAAATGAAAATTTACACACGAATTGTGCTCATTTTGTGCTGAATTGTGCCGTTAAAATATCGTTTTGTTCTTCATCCCCTTCGGAGATATCGCCAATTCAACTTTAGGGGACCATTTCCCCCACTCTTAATTTCGAAATGAAAATTTACACACGATTTGTGCTCATTTTGTGCTGAATTGTGACGTTAAAATTTCGTTTTATGCTTTTTTTATTTATTTATTTATTTATTTATTAACAAATAAACGGGAAACCCCATTGCAACATAAAAATTTTTTCACATTTTTCTTTTTTTTTACATTCAGCTTCCATAACCCCCTTTCGGATTACCTCAGGAGGCGCCTAAGTGATAACTTAAAGTTAACTAAAGAGGTACCAAAGAAACTAAGCCTACTACAATACGTATTCGCATTACTACACAACCTAGAAATAGGAGAAAATTGCCCATAATTAGATCTGTGAGTTGGAACATGAAACAGAATAGTACTTCTCGTATTTCTAGGAGGAACATGTAAATTAATTTGCTCTAATAACTTCGGACAATCAACCTGATCATTTAATAATTTAAAAACTATGCACAAACCTGAAATAATTCTACGTAATTTAAGGGAATCTAAATCTAGAACGTGTTCAATATAGGAATACGAAAACTCATTATTATTGACTCCCACACCCATTTTATAAGCAGCTAATCTTAAAAATTTTTTCTGCACTCGTTCAATTCGAGTGGAGTACACCTCGTAGTAGGGATTCCATACGGTAGAGCAATACTCCAAGTGAGTTCGAACCAAGGAGCAGTACAGAACTTTTAGTGTTTTAATATTGACAAAGTCTTTGGAAGATCTTTTCAAAAAACCCAACATCTTAAAACCCTTGTTAACAATATTATCTACATGCAAGCTGAAACTGAGTGTAGAATCAAAAATAACACCTAAGTCCTTTATACTACTAACAGGTATTAGGGAATTCAGACCTAAATTATAGCTATATAATATTGGATTTTTACATCTAAAGAAACGCATAATAAAACATTTAGAAATGTTTAAAACCAAGTCATTCTGGTTACACCACACGAGTAATCGATCAAGTACATTCTGTAACTTTAAGGTATCAGACAGTGATTCAACCTTTAAAAACACCTTCAAATCATCTGCAAATAGTAAAAAAGAGCACTGGTCGAATATGTTCACTATATCATTAATGAAGATATTAAAGAGAATGGGACCTAAGTGAGACCCTTGTGGTACACCAGATGTTACACTAATTACATTGGAACTGAAATTCTTTATCTTTACTATTTGCTTCCTATTTATTAGGTAATTACAAAACCAAGACAATAATGCACCAGTTATGCCATAAGCTTTTAATTTAGCAATCAGTTGATGTTGATTGACTTTATCAAACGCTTTGGAGAAATCCGTATAAACAGCATCAACCTGGAAGCCATTCTCCAAAGCGTTCGTAATAAATTGGTGGTATAACAGTAGATTTGTACAAGTAGATCTCCCTTTAGTAAATCCATGCTGTTCGTTTATAATAATTTGCCTAAACATTTGCTTCATTTTATCCGCAATAATACTTTCAAATATTTTTGGTATTAGACTGATAATAGATATAGGCCGATAGTTACGTACATCTGATTTATCTCCGGATTTGAATACCGGCGTTAAGTAACTAGTCTTCCAACAGTCCGGAAACTCTCCAGTTGCTAAGGAATGATTGAATAATAAGAATAGCGGTCTAGCAATAATGAGAACGGTTTGCTTAAGAAAAATAGCTGGTATTTTATCATATCCGGATCCTTTAGAAACACTTAACTTATTAATTTTCTCAACAATCTCTGACAACATGATTGTCATATAAGAGCAATCAGTTGTTTGAGTAAATTTATATTCCGGTACATGAGGATTGTTAGTTGCATAAACAGACGCGAAATAACTTGCAAATAAGTTCGCAATATCACTACCATTATTTACATGCACATCATCTAAGAATAACATGCTGGGTAAGCCACGATCACTGTTGTTAGAATTCACAAAGTTCCAAAATGATTTAATATTTACAGGAATTGAGTTCTCAACTGTATTTATAAAGTTCATGTAACACTGAGCCCTAACATTTTTACAGCAAGTTCTCAGCTCGACAAATGCCCTATAATCCTCCAAGGAATTCGTAGTTTTAAATTTAATGTGAGCTTCTTTTTTTACCTTAATTAACTCTTTAAGTTCATTGCTAAACCAACAAGGGAATGTGGATCGACTTAATTTACGTTGGGGAACAAACAATTCAATAGCGTTATATAAGTGGTTGTAGAATACTCTAACAGCATCGACTAACTTCAGTCGACTTAAAGATACATCCCAGTTAATATTACCCAAAAATTGACATATATTGTAATAATTAGCGTTCTTGAAGTCATAGACATATTCACAATAATTTAGCTTTGAGCTCGCTTTAACACTTAGAAACTCCACATGCAGGGCAGGATGATATTTGTCACACTCGAGAAGACATTCAGTAGCAGGCTTCATCCCTTTCGGAAATATCGCCAATTCAACTTTAGGTGACCATTTCCCCCACTCTGAATTTCGAAATGAACATTTGCACACGAATTGTGCTCGTTTTGTGCTGAATTGTGCCGTTAAAATTTCGTTTTGTGCTTCATCCCTTTCGGAGATATCGCCAATTCAACTTTAGGGGACCATTTCCCCCACTCTGAATTTCGAAATGAAAATTTGCACACGAATTGCGCTCATTTTGTGCTGAATTGTGACGTTAAAATTTCGTTTTGTGCTTCATTCCTTTCGGAGATATCGCGAATTCAACTTTAGGGGACCATTTCCCCCACTCTGAATTTCGAAATGAAAATTTGCACACGAATTGTGCTCGTTTTGTGCTGAATTGTGCCGTTAAAATATCGTTTTGTGCTTCATTCCTTTCGGAGATATCGCGAATTCAACTTTAGGAGACCATTTACCCCACTCTGAAGTTCGAAATCAAAATTTACACACGAATTGTGCTCATTTTGTGCTGAATTGTGCCGTTAAAATATCGTTTTGTGCTTCATTCCTTTCGGAGATATCGCGAATTCAACTTTAGGGGACCATTTACCCCACTCTGAATTTCGAAATGAACATTTGCACACGAATTGTGCTCGTTTTGTGCTGAATTGGGCCGTTAAAATTTCGTTTTGTGCTCTTTTCCTCTTAAAAGGATATTAAGCGGGGCAGTGGATGTGGCAGCCCCATTGTGCACAAATTACCATCATTAGTGCTTTCACCTTTCAATAGATATTACGGAAACTTACGGGTGAAGTTGTCGAAATAGAAGCCCTCTCTATCTCGAATTTGTAATTGAAACGGGTCTCAATCTTTTATAGTATAATATAATATACTTTGCACTCATTTATGCTGCATGCTTTGATACTTCTATTCCTACCGTTCCCTAAGTAAACTATTAAGTTTGGGTGAGATGCGTTAAGCATTCATTTTTCACAAAATTTGAGAATTCAAGTACTTAACATTATTTATAACGACGAGACGGCACACCATATACTTTGTGAGTGTTCCGCACTTGTCCAACTGAGATGATTCATGTTGGGGGTATCCTGGCCAGACATGGCTACGATTAGAGTCTCTTCCCCTTCCAGCATCCTCAGGTTCATATTACGTGTGGGATGACTTGAGTGACGTTGCGGGATCGGACGACTCTAGTCAGGGAGGGCCCAATTTGAGGCCCACGTCCACCCCCCCATCGTAATCCAGAATCCAGAACCTTAATTCCCTGGGGCTTATGTAAAAAAATAATTCCTCGAGAACTGTAACTTCCTCAGATATAGCATTGGTGCCTTATCCTTCGGTAGACCTTCATTTTTTTGGAACCTGCGACAAACTCAAGGACAGTTGTGCAGTCACCCTGTGTACTGCATCTCCGGATGACGTCTATCAACAGATACACGAGCTGGGCGCTGTCACGCATTGAGCGCTGTTCTAAAGACTTAGAAATCGTTCCCGTAGGTACAGTATTTCGGGAGTACAGTATCACCGCGATATCCTGATCTCACCCCATTAGATTTCTTTTTATGGGATCATGTAAAGATTAAAATTTATTCCACTGATCCGAAATCTTTGGAGGAGTTACCTGACCGTATAGTACATGAATGCGATTTTAATTACTCCTGAAATGTACGGGAACGATTTAATCAAAATCTGTTTTATTGCATGGAAACTTGAAGAAAGATTGAATTTGCATTAACTGGTTTTATTCATTAGCACAAGAAAAAATTAACCCCTGTTTTTAATTAAAAATTATAAAGTTGTTTACCCCGTACCTAAGGGGTGAAACAATGTTGTCAAATGGCAGTAAAAGTACCTAGGTTCTGTAAAAAAAAGCTTTTTTTAGTTTTTAAATGCCTCAAACGCTTTCCTCATTTTCCATTTTGCAACTTCAATTTTTTTGTTAAAAATAAAATAAACTAAAAAAAAACTGGTGCACTGTTTTTGCATTTCTCAACAAAAAATATTTTCTAGCCAGAAACCCGTCTGTTACCTTTTCGTTAGGCCACCCTGTATATATTACCTTGTTGTTTTTTAATTTTATTTTGGGATATTCATACGAAAACGGTCTTCGTCTTGTTTTTATTTGGCTTTATTTTGCTTTGTTTTTCTTCCTTTTTAAGTGTACCTATTGTTCTGTATATATTGTTCAAGGTTTGCATTATTTTTTTCATTTTGCTTGTATACATTTTGTGGGGTTTCTGTATGTTTATTTTTTTATTTTATTGTTATGTGGAACTTTGTATGTTTGTAGGAATTTCAGTAATAGTTTTTTTGTTTTTCTCTTGTTTTTATTTTCCTTTATTATTATTTGCATTTAGACTTTTTTACACTGTAGAGTGTAGAGGGGTCTTTTGTTTTATTTTTATTGTGGTTTACTTTATATTTCATTTTATTATGGTTTTATTTACTAAAGGGCTGGTTGTTTTTTTATTTATTTAAAAGATTCCTGTTTATATTTTATTTTATTGTTAACTTAGATATCTTAGATATCCTTTTTTGTTCTGTTTTTGAGATTTCTGATTTTTATTAATGTTATTTATAAATATTTTCTAATTTTTTTCTATTAGTGAAATTGTTATTATCATTATTATTATTACTGGGTAAATGCACGGATGATGCCTTGGTGGATCAAAACTCACAACACTGTGGCAGCAAGTTTATTTAAATTTTCTTATAGTACCATGACTTTTTCTTCTTCCTGACCGAACCCTATTGCCTCTCAATGAAACTGATGCAAACCTATACTTTTCGTAAACCGAAACGTTAACTACAACTGACAAAACAGTCGTTGGAGGAGTCAGAGGTAATGGCTGCTCCTAGGCGTTATTTGAGCTGCAAAACTTGTTAAACCTCGACATCTTCCGCTTATCCAAATTACGTGTAACAAAGGAAATTACTGTCGTTTCAAATGTGATATTTGATTTTGAAATTAATGAAAACTATACTCACGTTATCATCCCGAATGAAAAGGTCACCTAGGCAGTACTTCCCTGCCACCTCCCCACTCACACTTTTCGTTCCAATACACTCGTCAAATGAACCCAGATCGTAAAAATTTCCATCCAGTATCCCCGAGGGAAGTTTTGAGCTGGCATCGTACACTAAAATGTAAGCATAACATTAATGTGGTAATTGTCAATTTTACATTGCAGTGCCCATTGTCGTCCAGTTTGAAGGTTTTCCACGTATTCCCACAGTTGGTCGCGACATTCACCATTTAACTTTGTCTCATTGAGCAAATAGAGCTCAATTGATTTTGAAAATATCGCCGGTGATGATAGAACACCAAATTTTTCGTCTAAATAATTCGCGCTCGCTATTTGAAACATTGTAATTAGAACAATATACACGACTCCCATTTTACTGCCAAATAACTAGATTTGACCGTTCCTAATTATTTATCTATATCAATTCTGTTAATTACTAATTATACTTCCTTTTGCTTATCGTACGGGAAACCTTAGTTAATTATTTACTAAAAATATAATATTAAATGAAACCAATCTATCAGCCATTTTAAATCCGTTCTTCATTTATTATTACTCTTTCTACTTTTTGTACTGCGACCACGAGGCCTAATGTACAAATCGAACAATTTTATAGCAGGAAACATTTAAATTCAAAGCTGCCAGGTGCGTTACATTACAGTATATTCAGTTAGAAATTACAAAATTATCATACTCAAGTTTACTTAGGTAATTGCATTGATGCGAAAAAATTCAGCTTAATATAAGTACAAATGTAATACATAAATAATAATTTTGGAAGGAAGGGTAATTAAAGCTACTTTTATTGAAAATTACCTTCTATTCTTTTCACTAATGTAAAATTGCTGAACTCCAATTTCCCACAATAAATTTCGAATGTCTTGTCCGTTCAATAATGTCATGTTTTAATCTAATTCTTTTTATATAACAAAACGTACCTACAACCAAGAATATAATAGAAATTATGTTGTTGACCTATAATTTCGAACGAGCTTTAAGAACAAGGACAATGCCAAGTAAATTACGTACCACAGTTTTATTCACTGGTTATGCTTAACAAAAATGCTGTTATTATCGTACCCAGAACCATAAGAAGAGACACGCAAATGTAGAGAATAATACGTTTGCGGTTTAACGGTAGTACGTTGTCTGGATTGTTCGATATCACCTTTTTTTTCGTCTCATAAATATTACAATATCTAACGGGGTAATGATAGGGTAGGTTTTAGTGAAAGAATGAATGACCTACATGCTAATTTTATATTTAGTGGAGTTGCACGAGGATATCTAAGAATAATTTGTTTGACGGAAGTGTGACCTTTTTAGAAGGATGGAGTAATTTACTAACAACTTTTTTTTACAATACGAGGCACCTGTGAGAACTAAACTGGATTTGGACAAATCCCAAAGAGTTTAACTAGGTACACCTGTATGTTATAATAATAAGACGAAATTCTACTCAAATATTTATTTTATATGCAACTAATATTCACGGACTGATACTTCAGTCTATTTCTACGGTAGTTGCAACCTTTCTTACATTTGCAGAGGGTTTTGCGAAGGATCAGTTGAGAACCGGAATCCATAGTGGTGGTGATGGACCTCAATTCCCAATCTGTGGGGTTGCTGTATGCTCCATTCACTTCTGAACACCTGCAGCATCCAGGGTAGGTGGTAGTCGAGAGAGATTTACTTTGGCGTTGGCTGCCCAAGAGACCAACGTCTTGTAGTTGAGGTAATTCAAGGTTTTACTTTGGATGTTACGCCCGAAATAGGCTGCATCATCAAAATAAATGTTAACACATTATCCTAAGTAAAATGGGTTTTTTAAAGAAAGTTATTGTATTGATCGTATCTAATCATGTTTTAGCACATAGTAGCACAAAGGTAGCATAAAGTAGCACACAGGCTTCATGCTGTGAATCAACTCTATAATAATTGAAATAAATCCACATTCCACACTCTTGTGGGTAACGAAATTAACTCAAAACCTTTCGGCTAAATAAATTAAATAGCCATTCTCAAAGCATAAAAAATAACATAAGTTCTAAAATAATGATACAAATTTAATCCTTTACAGATAACAGTTATATGTTAAATATTTAAGAAAAAATTTAGAATTTATGTTACTTTTATGCTTTGCGAATGGCTATCTAATTTATGTAGTAGCCTAAACGTACATGAGTATATTGTAGTAGTTTTGAGATAATTGCCTGATTGTACAAATTTTCAATGTAGTCGTAGTATTATAAATGGACTCTTTTCATTTTTTTACGTGGTTGTTCCGCATAGTAGCACAAAGGTAGCACAAAATGGCACAAAATTGATTATAGTGAGGCAAAAATTCCGAAATATTTAATAGATTTCGTAACAACAAATGAACTTAAATAATATCAATCAATCAATCTTGATTGTATTTTTTTAAGGTGGGCAAATGCGGGGCAATGAAGGAGAAGGGCTGGTGGAACGGGGAGTGTAAAAAGTCGAGAAGAGAGATGAGAGGTGGAAGGAGAAAGTTGTAGAGGGGTGATATGAATCTGGCGGAATACAAATCATTAAAGGAAAAATATAAAGAGACGTGTGGAAGGGAAAAGAGGAGGTATATGGAGTAAGAAATAAAGGTAAATTGGAGAGGTGCAAGATAGATAAGGGTAAATGGAAAGAGCGCTGCATGGAGCGGATAGAGGGGACGGAAAGACAGGAGGATGTCGTGGGGGAAAATAAGAAATCCAGCCGGGGAGGATAAGTTTAGAGGAGCTTGAATGTGTTTTAAAGAAAATGAATAGGGGGAAGGCTGAAGGGCCTGACGTGATACAAGGGGAGCAATGGAAGTGAGAGCAAAAATATTGAAGCTGCTAAACAGTACATGGGAGGGGGAGAGAATCCCAGAGTCGTGGAGGGAGGCTACCGTTTTCCCTGTATACAAGGGAGGTGAAAAGAAAGACGTAAGGAATTATAGGCCAATTAGTGTATTGAATGTGGGATACAAAGTGCTTGCGATCATGGTACGGGAAAAAATGGAGGAGATAGAAGAGAAGGGAATGATCCCAGACTGGCAGGCCGGCTTCAGAAAGGGGAGGTACACTATATGTATATACTAAGACAGTTAGTTAACAAGGAGTTTGATAGGAAAAGGGATAGAGTGTTCGCGCTATTTATAGGCATTAGGGTGGCATTTGACAGGGTGAATAGGAGGAAAGTCTGGGAAAGGATAAGGGACCTAAAGATGCACGAGAAATTACAAGAAAAAAACAAGATGCATGGTGAAGGTGGGTGATGATATCGGTGAACCCTTGTGAACTGGAAAGGGGCTTCGGCAGGGCTCCCCTCTGAGTCCTAGCCTCTTTTCAATATTGATTGGAGACTTGGAGGAAGTGCTACGGAGACATCAGAGCGATGGAGTCGTGATAGGTGGCAAAAAAGTTTGGGTGCTAGGATATGCCGACGATCTGGTGTTGGTGGCGACGAGAGAGGGAACGACATGATAAGAGTAACAAAGAAATACATGGAGAAAAGAGGGCTAGAGGTGAATATAAGAAAGACTAAGATGGTGGAGTTTCGAAAGAAGAGAGGAAGAAGTAAGAAGGGAGAATGGAACTGGGGTGATGAGGCTATAGAAAGCGTGGACGGTTTCGGTTACAGGATAAGGTATGACAATAAAGACAATGAGCAGAATAGGGAGTTGACTAGGAAAAGGAATACAATTGTGAGGCCTGGGGGAAAGATGGTTGGGGGGAGATATATATAAAGTTTGATAGACTAGTTAAAAGTGTGATGTTATACGAGGCGGAGGTGTGGGGGTGGGAGGAAAGGGCACAGATAGAAAAGATTGGACAAAAATATTAGAGGTGGGTGCTAGAGTTGGATAGAGAAACCCTGGGGTACGTGGTGGAGGAGGAGGTTAAGCTGAGGAAGATCATACGTATAGATGTGGGATAACCGGCGATGACTTTTGAGAAAAAGATGGAAAGAAGAGAGGAAGGATGTGTTTTAAGATGTTGTTGTAACGAGGTGAAGAATTGGGGGAGTACGTCAGGGGCAGGAAGAAAGATGGTAATATTACGAAAGAGGCGGACATGCGAGGGATGAGGTAGAGAGGAAGAGGGGGGGCGACGGGACGTATCAGCGGAAATAGCAAGGAAAGACGAGGAATGTACAAATACAGGAAAGAAGGATGAAGATAAGAGAGCGAAGGTGTAATCGAAAATATAAGTACTTAGTGACAGACGAAATACCGAGATACCTGAAGGGAAGAGGAGGCATAGGGAGTATGAGGATAGTGGCGCGATTCAGTGTGGGAAAGACAACAAATAGTGGTTGGACGAGGAGGAGAGGTTGTGCAGACTATGTGGAGAGGGAAGGGAAAATATCGAGCACATGGTGGAGACATGTGTATAGCTAAGGGAGCAGAAGGGAGGCTGGAGAGGGGTGCTTGGGGAGGATGGAATGGATTGAACTTAAATAATAGTGCTGTTAATCTAGGTAGCTCGGGTAGAAAAGCGCACGGTTAAAATTCCAGTGGTGATAACGATTCGCAATTTTATTTTTTCAGGAAGCTTGGAGGGTCTAGATCCCTCTGGCGCTTGGTACACATTTGTTAAGATTTATACCCTTTATATGTACTGGTACTGGTAATTTTTGACCATAAAAAAATTAAAATGCGCGTGGATGGCCTAAAAAGCGACGCAACAAATTGCTGTGTTGCACTAACAAGGTTATACCATGTACCTATCGATCAACTCTTCAGGTCTGATTCTCGAGGAGGACGCTTAATGTGACCACCGTCTCATGGGGTTCGTTCCTCCAAAACGAAGCTGCTGCTGTACGATCGGCCGTGATCGTGTGGTGCCGATTACGCTATGGAACTGTGCAACTAAAATTGCTTTACCCTTCCTTATTGTACTTACATGTTTGTACAAATCCAATTCTCTGTAGATATACCTGCGTGGCCGTACATGGTGTAGTGGATGTACTGTTCGTATACCAATAAAGTATACCTGGCGGTCTCGGGTTCGAATCCCGATCGGTTCGTGATAAAAATACCTCCGGGCATGAATGTTTGTAAGGGTGTAGGGCTAGTGGCCACAACTGTTGATGCCCTCAACCCCCCCCCCCATTGTGGGGCGGAAATTAAAAAAAAACAGTCCCTTGCATTCGACAGAGAAACAAAATTCTCCATTTTGTTATCGACAAGCAATTTATCACCTTCTATTGAAAGAAAATGTCGTCCCCATCATGATTACAATTAAACACTAAAATAAGAAAAGTGCAAACAAAAGCGTTTCGAAAAATTGCACAATAAAAGATTTGTGAATGAAACGCGATTGTAGTTTTAAAAAAAATAAAGAAATAAATAAAAAGCCAAGTAGTACATACGAGTAACAAGACTGGGAAAGCAGGGGAATGATTTATGTGATAATATAGAGACCTCCTACTCTGTCGGTACGACGGCGGCTCTTTTATCCATTATAAAGCAAACAAAAAACGATTTATAAAAATATAAGTGGGATAAATAAAATAAGTGACGTGTACTTGATCGTCGTCGGTCAGCCTTTTTTTCTTAATGAACAGGAGTCTTCTCGATATAACTATTTATTAATAAGAATGAATTATTTGTTCTTGTTTTATTTTTCATTTAAACAAAAGAAGTTTTGAAAGGAAAAAAAAGCGACGCTGCCTTGTGTATATATTAACTTAAAAGGGAACACACAACATAGAGAAAATAGAGGTGGAAAGGAAAAAGTTTTATCTAGTTTTCAAATACAAAAGGAAAAATGCGGTCTTTGTAAAACATAAAAGTTAAAGAGTGTAGAACATTTTTCTTTTTCTTATTCTTGTTGAATTCTTCTTCTGTAAGTTGGTGTGGTATATATCAAAGTGTCCCACACAGCTCTTGAACAAATAAGGGAAAATCATTTGGTGACGGTCGTATAGTACTACATTTAGCCATAACGCTCAGTTACGTCCACAAATTTTTCGGCGGTTATTTGAGCGGAAAGGTTGACAACCGTCTCTCTGACGGGAATTAACGCGTAGGGGGTGGCAACGAAAAAGTACCCATAAAAAATTAGCAAATAAATAGGTAAAAATGTAAGCGAACGAAGTCGCCCACATCTTTAATGAAACGGAGTTCTCCTGCAAGATATATGAATGTGCTATCGCGGCGCCGGAGAGAATAGGGGAGGGGGCGTCACAAACAGGCGCCTAGCGTCGCGTCAACTCCCGACGCCGCTGCGAAGCGCCGCACGTTCGCAAAAACTACTAACGCCAATCTATGATGTTCATTCCTTCTCTCCTTATTTACACAGTACACTCGTAAGAAATAAATGGAAAATATTAAATTGAAATGGACGCCTCGAGAATTGTACGCGTCATTCCTATTTTTATTGAATGAAATTCGTAATTAATGACAATTAGAACTAGAGGACACTGAACATCTTCCCAAAACCTTCAGATATGCAATTTCCTTTGCTCATTTTCTACGAATCAGGTCAATATACTTCCAATAGAATTTTAAACGGGAAGGGACACTCTGAGGAGAACATGAGACCAGCAGTGATTTTCGGTGGGAAAATGGCATTCCACCATCATAAGAATCCAAAAAAATCCAAATGTGTTCAATTTTCAATTCCTGACGTACATCAAATTCTAATAACGAAATAGTCTAAAAATTCACATTACGTCACTATAATTAGTTTAACCAAAAGTTTTGTGTCTGAATTTACAGGTCGGAGTTGAGCTTGTAATCTTTAAATTCACGGTAGAGTTTGCACAATTCAAAGTTGTGTAAATTCAATGTAATTGAAAACTCAATTAACGACTAAAGCTTTGCTCATTTCGTGCGTTTTTTAATTTCTTATCAACACCAAATTCTAACAATTAAACGTACTAAAAATTGACTCACGTCACTATAATTAGCTTAACCAAACGGTCTGAATTTACAGGTCGGAGTTGAGCTTGTAATCTTTAAATTCACGGTAGAGTTTGCACAATTCAAAGTTGTGTAAATTCAATGTACTTGAAAACTCAATTAACGACTAAAGCTTTGCTCATTTCGTGCGTTTTTAATTTATTATCTACACCAAATTCTAACAATTAAACATACTAAAAATTGACTCACGTCACTATAATTAGCTTAACCAAACGGTCTGAATTTACAGGTCGGAGTTGAGCTTGTAATCTTTAAATTCACGGTAGAGTTTGCACAATTCAAAGTTGTATAAATTCAATGTACTTGAAAACTCAATTCACGACTAAAGCTTTGCTCATTTCGTGTGCTTTTTAATTTCTTATCAACACCAAATTCTAACAATTAAACGTACTAAAAATTGACTCACGTCACTATAATTAGCTTAACCAAACGGTCTGAATTTACAGGTCCGAGTTGAGCTTGTAATCTTTAAATTCACGGTAGAGTTTTCACAATTCAAAGTTGTGTAAATTCAATGTACTTGAAAACTCAATTCACGAATAAGGCTTTACTCATTTCGTGTGCTTTTTAATTTCTTACCTACACCAAATTCTAACAATGAAACAGACTAAAAATTCACTTCACGTCACCATAATTAGTTTAACCGAAAGTGTTCTGTCTGAAGTTACAGGTCTGAATTGGGCTCGTAATCTTTAAATTCACTGTAAAGTTTAAACAATTCAAAGTTTGATCTTAGAGTTCACATTTTAATCTTTTAATTCAAAGCTGTAGATTCAGCTTCAAACTTTAAAATTCGTAAATTGAAATTGAGTTGAATTGAATTTTACAGGCGCGTGGTCGAGCAAACTATTACTATTTTAGATTGGGCGTTAATTAATTGAGTTTTTAGGCCTTGAATTTTCGCTTTGAATTTATACTTAAAAAAAAACGAACTAAAGCTTTGGATAAATCGTATTACAATTCTACCAAACAGCGCTTATTTTTTTTGTATTTCGACATCTTTTTTATTATGCGCCACAGTTTTCCACTATTCAAATTTTAGTCTCTAAATTAATGTAAGTTCTTGAGTTGAATGTGTTAATTCAATGTACTTGAAAACTCAATTCACGACTAAAGCTTTGCTAATTTCGTGCGTTTTTTAATTTCTTATCAACACCAAATTCTAACAATTAAGCGTACTAACAATTGACTCACGTCACTATAATTAGCTTAACCAAACGGTCTGAATTTACAGGTCCGAGTTGAGTTTGTAATCTTTAAATTCACGGTAGAGTTTGCACAATTCAAAGTTGTGTAAATTCAATGTACTTGAAAACTCAATTCACGACTAAAGCTTTGCTCATTTCGTGTGCTTTTTAATTTCTTACCTACACCTAATTCTAACAATTAAACATATTAAAAATTGAATCACGTCACTATAATTAGCTTAACCAAACGGTCTGAATTTACAGGTCGGAGTTGAGTTTGTAATCTTTAAATTCACGGTAGAGTTTGCACAATTCAAAGTTGTGTAAATTCAATGTGCTTGAAAACTCAATTCACGACTAAAGCTTTGCTAATTTCGTGCGTTTTTTAATTTCTTATCAACACCAAATTCTAACAATTGAACATACTAAAAATTGACTCACGTCACTATAATTAGCTTAACCAAACGGTCTGAATTTACAGGTCGGAGTTGAGCTTGTAATCTTTAAATTCACGGTAGAGTTTGCACAATTCAAAGTTGTATAAATTCAATGTACTTGAAAACTCAATTCACGACTAAAGCTTTACTCATTTCGTGCGTTTTTTAATTTCTTATCTACACCAAATTCTAACAATTAAACGTACTAAAAATTGACTCGCGTCACTATAATTAGCTTAACCAAACGGTCTGAATTTACAGGTCCGAGTTGAGCTTGTAATCTTTAAATTCACGGTAGAGTTTGCACAATTCAAAGTTGTATAAATTCAATGTACTTGAAAACTCAATTCACGACTAAAGCTTTGCTAATTTCGTGCGTTTTTTAATTTCTTATCAACACCAAATTCTAACAATTAAGCGTACTAACAATTGACTCACGTCACTATAATTAGCTTAACCAAACGGTCTGAATTTACAGGTCCGAGTTGAGTTTGTAATCTTTAAATTCACGGTAGAGTTTGCACAATTCAAAGTTGTGTAAATTCAATGTACTTGAAAACTCAATTCACGACTAAAGCTTTGCTCATTTCGTGTGCTTTTTAATTTCTTACCTACACCTAATTCTAACAATTAAACATATTAAAAATTGAACCACGTCACTATAATTAGCTTAACCAAACGGTCTGAATTTACAGGTCCGAGTTGAGTTTGTAATCTTTAAATTCACGGTAGAGTTTGCACAATTCAAAGTTGTGTAAATTCAATGTACTTGAAAACTCAATTCACGACTAAAGCTTTGCTCATTTCGTGTGCTTTTTAATTTCTTACCTACACCTAATTCTAACAATTAAACATATTAAAAATTGAATCACGTCACTATAATTAGCTTAACCAAACGGTCTGAATTTACAGGTCGGAGTTGAGTTTGTAATCTTTAAATTCACGGTAGAGTTTGCACAATTCAAAGTTGTGTAAATTCAATGTGCTTGAAAACTCAATTCACGACTAAAGCTTTGCTAATTTCGTGCGTTTTTTAATTTCTTATCAACACCAAATTCTAACAATTGAACATACTAAAAATTGACTCACGTCACTATAATTAGCTTAACCAAACGGTCTGAATTTACAGGTCGGAGTTGAGCTTGTAATCTTTAAATTCACGGTAGAGTTTGCACAATTCAAAGTTGTATAAATTCAATGTACTTGAAAACTCAATTCACGACTAAAGCTTTACTCATTTCGTGCGTTTTTTAATTTCTTATCTACACCAAATTCTAACAATTAAACGTACTAAAAATTGACTCGCGTCACTATAATTAGCTTAACCAAACGGTCTGAATTTACAGGTCCGAGTTGAGCTTGTAATCTTTAAATTCACGGTAGAGTTTGCACAATTCAAAGTTGTATAAATTCAATGTACTTGAAAACTCAATTCACGACTAAAGCTTTGCTAATTTCGTGCGTTTTTTAATTTCTTATCAACACCAAATTCTAACAATTAAGCGTACTAACAATTGACTCACGTCACTATAATTAGCTTAACCAAACGGTCTGAATTTACAGGTCCGAGTTGAGTTTGTAATCTTTAAATTCACGGTAGAGTTTGCACAATTCAAAGTTGTGTAAATTCAATGTACTTGAAAACTCAATTCACGACTAAAGCTTTGCTCATTTCGTGTGCTTTTTAATTTCTTACCTACACCTAATTCTAACAATTAAACATATTAAAAATTGAACCACGTCACTATAATTAGCTTAACCAAACGGTCTGAATTTACAGGTCCGAGTTGAGTTTGTAATCTTTAAATTCACGGTAGAGTTTGCACAATTCAAAGTTGTGTAAATTCAATGTACTTGAAAACTCAATTCACGACTAAAGCTTTGCTCATTTCGTGTGCTTTTTAATTTCTTACCTACACCTAATTCTAACAATTAAACATATTAAAAATTGAATCACGTCACTATAATTAGCTTAACCAAACGGTCTGAATTTACAGGTCGGAGTTGAGTTTGTAATCTTTAAATTCACGGTAGAGTTTGCACAATTCAAAGTTGTGTAAATTCAATGTGCTTGAAAACTCAATTCACGACTAAAGCTTTGCTAATTTCGTGCGTTTTTTAATTTCTTATCAACACCAAATTCTAACAATTGAACATACTAAAAATTGACTCACGTCACTATAATTAGCTTAACCAAACGGTCTGAATTTACAGGTCGGAGTTGAGCTTGTAATCTTTAAATTCACGGTAGAGTTTGCACAATTCAAAGTTGTATAAATTCAATGTACTTGAAAACTCAATTCACGACTAAAGCTTTACTCATTTCGTGCGTTTTTTAATTTCTTATCTACACCAAATTCTAACAATTAAACGTACTAAAAATTGACTCGCGTCACTATAATTAGCTTAACCAAACGGTCTGAATTTACAGGTCCGAGTTGAGCTTGTAATCTTTAAATTCACGGTAGAGTTTGCACAATTCAAAGTTGTATAAATTCAATGTACTTGAAAACTCAATTCACGACTAAAGCTTTGCTAATTTCGTGCGTTTTTTAATTTCTTATCAACACCAAATTCTAACAATTAAGCGTACTAACAATTGACTCACGTCACTATAATTAGCTTAACCAAACGGTCTGAATTTACAGGTCCGAGTTGAGTTTGTAATCTTTAAATTCACGGTAGAGTTTGCACAATTCAAAGTTGTGTAAATTCAATGTACTTGAAAACTCAATTCACGACTAAAGCTTTGCTCATTTCGTGTGCTTTTTAATTTCTTACCTACACCTAATTCTAACAATTAAACATATTAAAAATTGAACCACGTCACTATAATTAGCTTAACCAAACGGTCTGAATTTACAGGTCCGAGTTGAGTTTGTAATCTTTAAATTCACGGTAGAGTTTGCACAATTCAAAGTTGTGTAAATTCAATGTACTTGAAAACTCAATTCACGACTAAAGCTTTGCTCATTTCGTGTGCTTTTTAATTTCTTACCTACACCTAATTCTAACAATTAAACATATTAAAAATTGAATCACGTCACTATAATTAGCTTAACCAAACGGTCTGAATTTACAGGTCGGAGTTGAGTTTGTAATCTTTAAATTCACGGTAGAGTTTGCACAATTCAAAGTTGTGTAAATTCAATGTGCTTGAAAACTCAATTCACGACTAAAGCTTTGCTAATTTCGTGCGTTTTTTAATTTCTTATCAACACCAAATTCTAACAATTGAACATACTAAAAATTGACTCACGTCACTATAATTAGCTTAACCAAACGGTCTGAATTTACAGGTCGGAGTTGAGCTTGTAATCTTTAAATTCACGGTAGAGTTTGCACAATTCAAAGTTGTATAAATTCAATGTACTTGAAAACTCAATTCACGACTAAAGCTTTACTCATTTCGTGCGTTTTTTAATTTCTTATCTACACCAAATTCTAACAATTAAACGTACTAAAAATTGACTCGCGTCACTATAATTAGCTTAACCAAACGGTCTGAATTTACAGGTCCGAGTTGAGCTTGTAATCTTTAAATTCACGGTAGAGTTTGCACAATTCAAAGTTGTATAAATTCAATGTACTTGAAAACTCAATTCACGACTAAAGCTTTGCTAATTTCTTGCGTTTTTTAATTTCTTATCAACACCAAATTCTAACAATTAAGCGTACTAACAATTGACTCACGTCACTATAATTAGCTTAACCAAACGGTCTGAATTTACAGGTCCGAGTTGAGTTTGTAATCTTTAAATTCACGGTAGAGTTTGCACAATTCAAAGTTGTGTAAATTCAATGTACTTGAAAACTCAATTCACGACTAAAGCTTTGCTCATTTCGTGTGCTTTTTAATTTCTTACCTACACCTAATTCTAACAATTAAACATATTAAAAATTGAACCACGTCACTATAATTAGCTTAACCAAACGGTCTGAATTTACAGGTCCGAGTTGAGCTTGTAATCTTTAAATTCACGGTAGAGTTTGCACAATTCAAAGTTGTGTAAATTCAATGTACTTGAAAATTCAATTCACGACTAAAGCTTTGCTCGTTTCGTGTGCTTTTTAATTTCTTACCTACACCTAATTCTAACAATTAAACGTATTAAAAATTGACTCACGTCACTATAATTAGCTTAACCAAACGGTCTGAATTTACAGGTCCGAGTTGAGCTTGTAATCTTTAAATTCACGGTAGAGTTTGCACAATTCAAAGTTGTGTAAATTCAATGTGCTTGAAAACTCAATTCACGACTAAAGCTTTGCTAATTTCGTGCGTTTTTAATTTCTTATCAACACCAAATTCTAACAATTAAACGTTCTAAAAATTGACTCACGTCACTATAATTAGCTTAACCAAACGGTCTGAATTTACAGGTCCGAGTTGAGCTTGTAATCTTTAAATTCACGGTAGAGTTTGCACAATTCAAAGTTGTGTAAATTCAATGTACTTGAAAATTCAATTCACGACTAAAGCTTTGCTCGTTTCTTGTGCTTTTTAATTTCTTACCTACACCTAATTCTAACAATTAAACGTATTAAAAATTGACTCACGTCACTATAATTAGCTTAACCAAACGGTCTGAATTTACAGGTCCGAGTTGAGCTTGTAATCTTTAAATTCACGGTAGAGTTTGCACAATTCAAAGTTGTGTAAATTCAATGTACTTGAAAATTCAATTCACGACTAAAGCTTTGCTCGTTTCGTGTGCTTTTTAATTTCTTACCTACACCTAATTCTAACAATTAAACGTATTAAAAATTGACTCACGTCACTATAATTAGCTTAACCAAACGGTCTGAATTTACAGGTCCGAGTTGAGCTTGTAATCTTTAAATTCACGGTAGAGTTTGCACAATTCAAAGTTGTGTAAATTCAATGTACTTGAAAATTCAATTCACGACTAAAGCTTTGCTCGTTTCGTGTGCTTTTTAATTTCTTACCTACACCTAATTCTAACAATTAAACATATTAAAAATTGAATCACGTCACTATAATTAGCTTAACCAAACGGTCTGAATTTACAGGTCGGAGTTGAGTTTGTAATCTTTAAATTCACGGTAGAGTTTGCACAATTCAAAGTTGTGTAAATTCAATGTACTTGAAAATTCAATTCACGACTAAAGCTTTGCTCATTTCGTGTGCTTTTTAATTTCTTACCTACACCTAATTCTAACAATTAAACATATTAAAAATTGACTCACGTCACTATAATTAGCTTAACCAAACGGTCTGAATTTACAGGTCCGAGTTGAGCTTGTAATCTTTAAATTCACGGTAGAGTTTGCACAATTCAAAGTTGTGTAAATTCAATGTACTTGAAAATTCAATTCACGACTAAAGCTTTGCTCATTTCGTGTGCTTTTTAATTTCTTACCTACACCTAATTCTAACAATTAAACATATTAAAAATTGAATCACGTCACTATAATTAGCTTAACCAAACGGTCTGAATTTACAGGTCGGAGTTGAGTTTGTAATCTTTAAATTCACGGTAGAGTTTGCACAATTCAAAGTTGTGTAAATTCAATGTGCTTGAAAACTCAATTCACGACTAAAGCTTTGCTAATTTCGTGCGTTTTTTAATTTCTTATCAACACCAAATTCTAACAATTGAACATACTAAAAATTGACTCACGTCACTATAATTAGCTTAACCAAACGGTCTGAATTTACAGGTCGGAGTTGAGCTTGTAATCTTTAAATTCACGGTAGAGTTTGCACAATTCAAAGTTGTATAAATTCAATGTACTTGAAAACTCAATTCACGACTAAAGCTTTACTCATTTCGTGCGTTTTTTAATTTCTTATCTACACCAAATTCTAACAATTAAACGTACTAAAAATTGACTCGCGTCACTATAATTAGCTTAACCAAACGGTCTGAATTTACAGGTCCGAGTTGAGCTTGTAATCTTTAAATTCACGGTAGAGTTTGCACAATTCAAAGTTGTATAAATTCAATGTACTTGAAAACTCAATTCACGACTAAAGCTTTGCTAATTTCGTGCGTTTTTTAATTTCTTATCAACACCAAATTCTAACAATTAAGCGTACTAACAATTGACTCACGTCACTATAATTAGCTTAACCAAACGGTCTGAATTTACAGGTCCGAGTTGAGTTTGTAATCTTTAAATTCACGGTAGAGTTTGCACAATTCAAAGTTGTGTAAATTCAATGTACTTGAAAACTCAATTCACGACTAAAGCTTTGCTCATTTCGTGTGCTTTTTAATTTCTTACCTACACCTAATTCTAACAATTAAACATATTAAAAATTGAACCACGTCACTATAATTAGCTTAACCAAACGGTCTGAATTTACAGGTCCGAGTTGAGCTTGTAATCTTTAAATTCACGGTAGAGTTTGCACAATTCAAAGTTGTGTAAATTCAATGTACTTGAAAATTCAATTCACGACTAAAGCTTTGCTCGTTTCGTGTGCTTTTTAATTTCTTACCTACACCTAATTCTAACAATTAAACGTATTAAAAATTGACTCACGTCACTATAATTAGCTTAACCAAACGGTCTGAATTTACAGGTCCGAGTTGAGCTTGTAATCTTTAAATTCACGGTAGAGTTTGCACAATTCAAAGTTGTGTAAATTCAATGTGCTTGAAAACTCAATTCACGACTAAAGCTTTGCTAATTTCGTGCGTTTTTTAATTTCTTATCAACACCAAATTCTAACAATTAAACGTTCTAAAAATTGACTCACGTCACTATAATTAGCTTAACCAAACGGTCTGAATTTACAGGTCCGAGTTGAGCTTGTAATCTTTAAATTCACGGTAGAGTTTGCACAATTCAAAGTTGTGTAAATTCAATGTACTTGAAAATTCAATTCACGACTAAAGCTTTGCTCGTTTCTTGTGCTTTTTAATTTCTTACCTACACCTAATTCTAACAATTAAACGTATTAAAAATTGACTCACGTCACTATAATTAGCTTAACCAAACGGTCTGAATTTACAGGTCCGAGTTGAGCTTGTAATCTTTAAATTCACGGTAGAGTTTGCACAATTCAAAGTTGTGTAAATTCAATGTACTTGAAAATTCAATTCACGACTAAAGCTTTGCTCGTTTCGTGTGCTTTTTAATTTCTTACCTACACCTAATTCTAACAATTAAACGTATTAAAAATTGACTCACGTCACTATAATTAGCTTAACCAAACGGTCTGAATTTACAGGTCCGAGTTGAGCTTGTAATCTTTAAATTCACGGTAGAGTTTGCACAATTCAAAGTTGTGTAAATTCAATGTACTTGAAAATTCAATTCACGACTAAAGCTTTGCTCGTTTCGTGTGCTTTTTAATTTCTTACCTACACCTAATTCTAACAATTAAACGTATTAAAAATTGACTCACGTCACTATAATTAGCTTAACCAAACGGTCTGAATTTACAGGTCCGAGTTGAGCTTGTAATCTTTAAATTCACGGTAGAGTTTGCACAATTCAAAGTTGTGTAAATTCAATGTACTTGAAAATTCAATTCACGACTAAAGCTTTGCTCGTTTCTTGTGCTTTTTAATTTCTTACCTACACCTAATTCTAACAATTAAACGTATTAAAAATTGACTCACGTCACTATAATTAGCTTAACCAAACGGTCGGAATTTACAGGTCCGAGTTGAGCTTGTAATCTTTAAATTCACGGTAGAGTTTGCACAATTCAAAGTTGTGTAAATTCAATGTACTTGAAAACTCAATTCACGACTAAAGCTTTGCTAATTTCGTGCTTTTTTTAATTTCTTATCAACACCAAATTCTAACAATTAAACGTACTAAAAATTGACTCACGTCACTATAATTAGCTTAACCAAACGGTCTGAATTTACAGGTCCGAGTTGAGCTTGTAATCTTTAATTTCACGGTAGAGTTTGCACAATTCAAAGTTGTGTAAATTCAATGTACTTGAAAACTCAATTCACGACTAAAGCTTTGCTCATTTCGTGTGCTTTTTAATTTCTTATCAACACCAAATTCTAACAATGAAACAGACTAAAAATTCACTTCACGTCACCATAATTAGTTTAACCGAAAGTGTTCTGTCTGAAGTTACAGGTCTGAATTGGGCTCGTAATCTTTAAATTCACTGTAAAGTTTAAACAATTCAAAGTTTGATCTTAGAGTTCACATTTTAATCTTTTAATTCAAAGCTGTAGATTCAGCTTCAAACTTTAAAATTCGTAAATTGAAATTGAGTTGAATTGAATTTTACAGGCGCGTGGTCGAGCAAACTATTACTATTTTAGATTGGGCGTTAATTAATTGAGTTTTTAGGCCTTGAATTTTCGCTTTGAATTTATACTTAAAAAAAACGAACTAAAGCTTTGGATAAATCGTATTACAATTCTACCAAACAGCGCTTATTTTTTTTGTATTTCGACATCTTTTTTATTAGCGCCACAGTTTTCCACTATTCAAATTTTAGTCTCTAAATTAATGTAAGTTCTTGAGTTGAATGTGTTAATTCAATGTACTTGAAAACTCAATTCACGACTAAAGCTTTGCTCATTTCGTGCGCCTTTTAATTTCTTACCTACACCAAATTCTAACAATGAAACATTACCAAAAATTCACTTCACGTCACTACAATTTAGTTTAACCGTAAGTTTTCTGTCTGAGTTCACAGATCCGAGTTGAGCATGTAATCTTTAAATTCACGGTAAAGTTTGCACAATTCAAAGTTTATATTTTAATCTTTTAATTCAAAGCCGTAGATCCAGCTTCAAACTTTAAAATTCCTAAATTTAAATTGAGTTGAATTGAATTTTAAAGGCGCGTAGTCGAACAAACTATTATGCCTCATCACTATAGATACGGTCAAGGATGTTAAATGTGAGGCTATACTGGTTTTATTGTTATCATCTGTTTTAATCATCTTAATCAACTTCTTACAAGTATGACATAAAGTTATGAAGGCACCACGGGCGTTATGAACATAACGCCCTAGTTACCTTAAATACTATTAGTATGTCATACTACCTTATTATTTCACCATAACACCTGCTGAAACAAGAAACATTAATGAGTAAATAACGCCTCTTTACATGACAACCGCATTTTACATAGCAACGGGCGTTATTTTTTATAACGCTCGCAAATGTAAAATTATACCTCATCGCTATAGATACGGTCAAGGATGTTAAATGTGAATCTATACTGATTTTATTGTTATCATCTGTTTTAATCATCTTAATCAACTTCTTGCAAGTATGACATAAAATAATGAAGGCACCACGAGCGTTATTTAGTTTATAACGCCCTAGATACCTTAATTACTATTAAAATTGTTTACAAAAGGCGCAAATTCTTAAAAAATAGTATAGAAAACTCATTCATAAGGCTTTTATGGCGCTCATCCTTAAGAATACTCGTGGCTGCGCCACTCGTTTTCTAAACTTTGATTCGTGCCATAAAACCTACCTTATGAAACTTGTTTTTTTAATATAGGTACTATTTTTAAACTGTCAGATATTTTTTGCCAACCTCTCATAACTCGAGAATTGAACAAATTTTCAAAAAAACGCCTATCATCACTTGAAAATTTAGTAGTCGCGTCACAATTTGAATAAATTTCCATACTTTTTATTAACAATCAACTTATATATTATAAATATTTATATAGCGAGATGTACATTTATTTTCAATTTTAATGAAAGGAAACGAGTAGTCGATGGGTGCGAATCGGCACTATTTACAATAAACGGTTTACTTTGTCGGCACATTTTATGCCAATTAGATAATATGATATATGATGTTGATTTCAACACGCAATCTATATAGGTACAAAACTCGGCCTATAAATTTCTTTTTTTGCGTCTTCCCAAGTTAAAATGGTCTACCTATATGCATTTTACTTACACAAACAGTTTTGCAAATGTGACACCCTGTAGTAAAGTTATTAAATTATGAATGCACGAAAAGCGTCACTTTGCGGTGAGAGTTTGTTAGGTAGGTATAATATTTCGTGTAAGAAAACCGCAAAATCGAACGGAAATAGGCCCGATAGCACCCTCTAGTGTTTATAATTCGAACGGGTAGAGCTCTTTAAATAATATAATAATTATAGTAGTTATTAGTGGTTAACCGTAGTCGTTACGGTAACAAGCAATGACATACGGATAGCGATAAAAAAAAAGCAATTCCGGTTAAACATTTCTTGAGCGGTTTCCCTAATCAAAACTATAATTTTAGAGTTCCAGTTGTACATTTTGTAGATGAATGTTATAATTAACGGACAATGTCTATTTGTGCGTTATAAACGTGCCAAATGTACCGTGTATATCTATTGAATCCTATATTGTAACTTAACGACGCATGACCAGTGTTGGTAAACAATAGATTAACATACGTAATCAAAGCGTTCAAATACAATTGTTGTAGCTTGTGTATTTGTTAATGGACATCGCATGTGGCTTGTATACGTTATACGATATAAAAGGGATGATATTGTAGAAAATTCTCTTTACCTTTATCTAAGGGTACTAATTAAATTGAAAGAATGTATGAATTATTAGTGTTAGTGAAACCCACACAACTGAAACTACAGCTTTTTAGTCGCCAGCAAAACGGCTACAATTTAAAGTCGGGCGACATAAATTCAGAGACAAATCGGGTACAGTGCGTTGCTTCCCCGTTTTAATTCAACTGCCGTTACATTTTCATTGGGAGCCAAAAAAATAGAATACGGTATAGCCTATATGCTTATCTATCTACCTGTAGCCCATACGTATACCGTCCATCCGTTTCAAACAAATAGAGAAAAAGCGAATAGAAGTCTTAAAAGTATCTACGCAATAGAATTTCTCAGTAAATATTTTTTTTTCCTTAGCTTTTGCCCCCCCCCCTGCTTACGCCACTGCCGTTCGACAAAACAAAAATTAAATGACAAGTAAACTGGCACAAAATTTTCCCGTCTTTACTGCAATGACGTATTAAATAAAATAGTTTTTGAGTAATAACTAAAAATAAAATTTTTCGTAGTAACTCAAAAAAATAAAAAATATAATATAATTATAGTGTGTAGTTTCGTTGTAATCAGAAAACGATTTCTAATTTTCCTCTGAAATAATATATTGTATATGTATGTATTATTTATTTGTCTGAATTACAATTTTGACAAAAGATTTCTACTAAAAAACTAGGTACATTTACAAAAAATAAAAACTTCCTACTCTTGCCCCCTTCCTACCCTTTCCCTTCTCTCCAGCACCCCCTTCATCCACTCCACCCTTTCTCTCCCAAAATCACCTTTCTTTCTGTCTCCTCTTCCCTTAGCTTCTCACATTCCCTTATCATATGCCATCTATTTTCCCTCCCTTCCCCACACATTCTACACATCCTTTTCTCATCCTCCCACCAGTATCTGATGTTTTCGTTTTCCTCGTTCCCGCATCTGAACCTTGCCACCAATCCTTTCTCCTTTAAACCCATGTCACCCAATATATAATCGGCCTTGGCTTCCACCATTATCTCTATTATCATTATATCTTCCCTCTGCTATCTTCTCCCTCCTTTCCTGACCTCGGACATCTTTATCTCTTGTTACTAATTCCCCTACCATTTCCCTTCGTTCCTCTCTCCTCCCTCGCATATCCCACTCTCTCATAAAACAACCTCCTCTTCTCTTGCCCCCACCTTATCCGTTTTTTTCTGATTTCTCTCATACACCCATTTACCCCAATAATTTCCTCCCTTTTCCTGATCTCCTCCTCATATTTCACTGCTCTCTTTCCTGCCTGGATCCTTATTTTTTCCGCTTTCGTCTCCTCCCCCACGATATACCTTGGATCTCTCTCTATCCAACCCCAAAGTCCATCTCCAGTAGATACTTTTCATGTATTTCTTCAATTTTCTCCCACTCCGTCCATCTCCATATCTCCGCTCCGTACCCCATCACACTCCTTACCAACTTGTCAAACATCCATCTTCTCTTCTCCATATCCTTCCCAAATACTCTTTTCCCACTAGTCCATTTCCCTTATTTGCCAATTCCCTGATGTGCGCCACATCCTTGTTATCGTACCGTAAAACATATAGGTATATAGGTCTCTCTATCCAACCCCAAAGTCCATCTCCAGTAGACACTTTTCATGTATTTCTTCAATTTTCTCCCACTCCGTCCATCTCCATATCTCCGCTCCGTACCCCATCACACTCCTTACCAACTTGTCAAACATCCATCTTCTCTTCTCCATATCCTTCCCAAATACTCTTTTCCCACTAGTCCATTTCCCTTATTTGCCAATTCCCTGATGTGCGCCACATCCTTGTTATCGTACCGTAAAACATATAGGTACCCTATACATATATCTCCACTCAACCACATTTTCTATCACCTCTTCCCCCCACCAACACTTATTCTTTACACTCCTCCCTCTTCTCTTTCGAAATACCATCACCTTTATCTGTTTCACATTCGCGCTCAAACCCTTCCGCTCTAAATATCCCTTCATCACTTCAATTAATCAGGGCATCTCTTCCCCACTGTCCGCCATCACTACCACGTCGTCCGCATATGCCAAGACCCACACTTTTATCCTCCCTATCACCACCCCTCCCCTTTGATATCTCCGCAACTCCTCCTCTAAATTCCCAATGTATAGCGAGAAAAGATTCGGGCTCAACGGGCAGCCCTGTCTCAATCCTTTTTCCGTCCAAAACGTTTCTCCTTTTTCTCCCCGCACCCTCGTCACGCACCTTGTCTCCTCATACACCTCTTCTACCGCCCTCACCAAATCTTCTCCTACCCCGCATTTCCTCATTATCTCCCACATTTTGGTCCTATTAACATTATCGAAGACTGCCTCCCTGAAATAATATAGAGGGTATATCATAAGTATTTTTCATATTTTGTTAATTTCCTGGGAAATAAAGGGAAATAAAGAAATAAATGTAGTGGCAATAGTTTTTCATGATCTATGTATATATCATTTCAAAAAATTAAAAAATACTCGTAGCAGATTTTGAGAAAATCGATTTTTAATTTTTGACCAATTTTGGGCACCAATAAGTTGGCTACGTTTAATTTTTGTTCTTTACCAATTATAAGTAAAAGTTCTAGCCATCCTTTGGCTATAATTTCCAATTTTCAAATTTTAATTATGTTAAACGACATCCTAAAAAGTAAAAACTTGAAGAATTGCTATATTGGCCGCCATTTTGAATTTAGAAACAAACGAAAAACTGCGATTTACTTGTAACCATATCTACTTTTCTCCAAGAGAAGTTAGTTTGGGTTAAAATTTGAATGTTTGCTCCCAAAATAACGCCCCTAGCTTGGGGCCTTTTGGGCCGATTTTCATGAGATGAAGTTTTTTATAGGCTCTAGTTTTAAATTTCATCAAAATCGGTCTAGCCGTTTGGGATCCACAGCCATAACGTACGCACCCTCCTCCTCCCGGTATTCGACATTTTCGCCATTCCGACCATGGGTATCATACAAAAACAAGGAAATTGGGTTACGTATGAACTGAAGAAATGTCGAACGCCGTTTTTTCACATGCGAACAATTGCTCCAAAGGCAAAATCGTGACCGGGGACGAAAAAAGGATCCAGTACGGCAACCCAAAACGCAGAAAATCGTGGGATAAGCTTTTAATTCAGCTAGACACGATAAAATAATCGAGGAAAATCGAGCCTTATTTAATCAATATCATACAGAACTACTTCGAGGATAGATGGATTAAAACCGAGACGGGCAGAACTTTATTAGTTCTCTTTTGACGATTGTAAGCACGATTGTGATATTAACATAATAAATATCTTATCTTATCTTATCATGACCTGTGGAGTGTCACAGGGATCGGTCATGGGGCCCACCTTGTGGAATATCTTATACGACCGAGTGCTGAAAAGCAGCGTGGGGAGCAACACACATTTGATCGCATTTGGGGACGACCTAGCAGTGATCTCCACTGGAAAAGACAGAGAACAGCTCGAGGGAGGCGAAGATAAACAAGTTACAACGGATTATACCAAATATAGGGGGTGTCTAGGAGAGGAAAAGGAAAACACTTGCCGCACCCTCGCGCTCAATCCTGCTGTACGGTTCCATAACGTGGGAGACAAACACGAGATAATGGTGGAGAGAGTAAATAGGAGACTCGCCCTAAAAATCACGAGCGGGTACAGGACGATCTCTTTGGATGCGGCACTGGTGATTGCGCCCCCCTCCCCCCCATGGAACTTGAAGTAACGAAAGAGGGGTTATCTATAGGCGAGGAAGCGCAACAAAGGGTGAAGCCGAAGAGGATATGTGGTTGAAATGGCAAGCCAGGTGGGAAAACGCGGAGAAGGGAGCCTGGGCCTGCAGACTCATTCCAAATGTCAGACCATGGGCGAAAAGGAAACACGGGCAGGTAGACTATCTCCTAACACAAGTGCTCAGCGAACACGGAAATTTCAATAGCTACGTGAAGAGAATAAAGATGAGAGAGGAATGTAATACGTGTACAAATGACGCGGAACAAACAGTGTTCAAATGCTCTCGCTGGGAGAAAATAAGAACAGAAACGGAAATGGAAGTGGGAAGTGCGTTAACAACAGAGACACTGAACGAGAAGATGCTGGCTAGTGCGGAAAACTGGGCAAAGATAAAAGTAATGGCGTACAAAATAATAAAAGACAAGGAAGGGGATAGTCTACGAAGACGCTAAGGACTATGTACGTAGAGTAACCAACAGAGAAATTGGGTCGCCGCTGCGGCGAAGAAATACCCTCGGGGATACCGTCGTAGACGACGGGGACATAGGACAGGGAGACTCCCACACTTCCCAGCAGAATGCTGGGCGCCTTTAAAAGGTTTCCCCTCCTTACATAAAAAAAATGTAAATAAAAAAAGAACCGCCTCAATGCCATGGGTGTGGTGCAAGAACAAAGGAAATTGGGTTCCGTATGAACTCAAACCAAGAAATGTCGAAGGCCGTTTTTTCACATGCGAACAACTGCTCCAAAGGCAAAATCGTGACCGGGGACGAAAAATGAATCCACTACGACAACCTAAAGCGCAGAAAATCGTGGGGAAGCGGCTCAAATCGTAGCAATGTCTGGCCAGGATACCCCCAACATGGATCGTATTAGTTGGATTAGTACCGTCGTATCGTTTATGTAACATCCTCTATAAGAGTGCGATTCTATCAAGCCCCTGCGGTGCATGTGCTTGTTTAGTTTACAATGCCCAGAAAGTATACCCGGGTTCTTTCTTGATAACCCCGTGCAAAAATGCGCCAGGCTACGATATTGTCCTCTGAAGGCCTCTCTCGCGGGACGGCGCGGCGGTCTGACATCATGTTCAGTAGCCTTGAACTGGGCTTGGGTGTCTTGAGTTACAAAGATATTTACTGTTGATACTGTAAGTGCGAGAGCCCTGCTGTCACTGGAAATTCTAATAGTATTGTTCTTTATGTTATGCAGGAACTTTCCTTGCACTAAGCGTTAATCCTACCAATTCTGACCGGAATACAGTTGGAAATTTACCTACTGGTTGGGTGATATGGAAGTTCAGTTCTTTAGATCCATCCATGAAGATGAATATGGTCAGGTTGGGATGCCACTTGCGTATCTAGGAAGATGTGGTAGTTTTTCCTCAATATAAATTGAGGGATGAGTGAGTCAGATCGCCCCTCTATGATAGATAGTCTCTTAACTACCTCGCCCAGAGTTCCAGAGTGGCCCATATCAATACCTCTGCTATTCAACAACCCTTTTTTTTTCAGACACAAGGCTGCCAGTATGGCCTGATCTCTCACGAAGAGATCTATTAGAGCGAAACCTAGAAAGGACCAAAGTTACAGGATCTTCGTGGGCAACTGTTCAATATAATTCTTGTTCGTGAGCGTGAGTGTGAGCCGTTCTTGATCGATATGTGACTTCCAATCACCTTCCCCCCCCCCCCCCCATATATTTTCGAGCACCAAATTATATTACAATATGAGGAGAGGGGGGGGGGGAGTATGTTACTTTATTCTCCTTCAATTGATGCCTTACTGATTATCGTGTTCCTCCTTTGGCTCAATTTCCCTATTTTTCTTCCTCCTTTTCTTTTATAGTACTCATGTGTCGGAATACATAAACTCAAAAATTAGTGCAACCGATTTCGCTTTATAGCTGCACGTAGGTATATGTCATAGATGCCTGTCGCTCTCCTTATTATACTGTTTTAATGTTTTAATTTATTTTACCTATAAATATAGAATCTATTCAATGATGTCCCAACTGTCTTTTTCATGTACTGGTATTGTAAAGTTTTTAAAATTATTTATACCTACATTGTATGTATAGTATTGTATATGTATGATCTGATGACGAACCGATATACTCTGTATCTTCCGGTAATAAAACTATTTATTTATTTATTTATTTATTTATTTCTAATCCATCTTCTAAGTGTCTAAACCTTCACTAATTCTACTTTTTTTCTTAATGCTTTCACTTATTCTTGTTTTTTTTGTAATTTCTGGTGGTTATACCTTTTTGGGTAAGTATTATAATTGTCTATTTCTTCGTTTCTTCCCACAATTCTCTCATGTTTTTCACTTGTTCCTTGTTCCTCTATTTAATGTAGGTACGTAGAAAGTAAAGTTAATGAAATAAGTAATTTGTTTTGTAAAAACGAATGAATAATGCTTATTTAAATAGTAACAATGGCGTCCTGCAATTCAGATTCATTATATTATTATTTATGCTAAAACTTATATCCAGAAATAGAATCACATGATAAATATAAATGTTCATTAGACCAATTTCGTGAACGAGAACGATTTATCACTTAAATCTCATGGTGTACAACTTCTGGCTTTGCCAGTAATCCATTATGCGCTTCCGTGTCGTGCTTGTACTAAGTATGTGGCTTAATTTCGTTGAATGTGTGTTTTTTGACCACTTGACGTTCGACCACATGGTTACGATACGTAAGTATATCTACACCATACTCCCTCCACCCAAATTTGTTTGATTTCAGAAACTGGAAGGGCACAATTATGGAACGAAACCAATCAAGATAAATTGAAGAAAGATTTGTTTGCAAATTACGATAGATTCTCGAAACCGACTGAGCATTTCAACATTACCAAAGTAAAATTTGGTGTGAGTATCCTACATCTTGAGGCTGACGAGAGAAGGTCTACGGTAACTGTACAGTCATGGCTGCGAATGGTAAGTTAATTCTTAGTACATGAAATCAACTTTCAATTGAAGATTTGGAACGATCCAAAATTGCAATGGAACGAAAGCGATTATGGCAACGTTTCGGTTTTAAGGATAGCAGATCACGAGGTGTGGCATCCCGATCTCTACTTATACAACAGGTGAGCTATATTTCACCCGAGAAAGTGGTTTTGATATGACGAAATTTGGAAAGTGCTTCAGGAGGAGAGCCTTTAATCCGATTTGGTGCCCCAAATGTGTTGGTTTATCCAAACGGAGAGGTCCTTTTCGTACCGCCAGTGGAGCAAAAAATACTTTGCGAGTTTGACTTACGATATTGGCCCTTTGATACCCAATATTGTAAGTTAAAGTACGGGTCGTGGGTGCACCATGGTTACGAAATAGAGCTGAGCCTCTACAACAGTGAAGCAAGGATTGATGTGAGCATGGTTCGTATTTTACCTTTTGAATATTCTATTTCGGCTTTCAGTTATCCGATCTATTGTTACTCCACACATGGAACATTACCCATACAACCGGTGAGGTTCTTTTGACAACTTACGACTGTTGCCCACAACCTTATTACGCTTTGGTGTTCAACTTTACCATCACGAGGAATTCTCACACTTACACCACTATGGTTATAACGCCATCCGTTGGTTGAGTATAAATTAATCACAATAGGGACACGTACAGTCGACATATTTTTCAGTTAACACGCTCATGATTCTTGTACAGTTTTGGCTACCAAGCAAAAGTAGGCAAAGGTTATACCTTAACGGGTTCCTTCTGGTTATATTGTCCTGCTACCTTTTACACTTTGTGGATCACTTCAGTGGAGTAGGAAAAAGTACACCAATCATTGGTAAGGCATTACAAATTTATTTGGATCTAATCCTTGGACTCGATTACAGTGCAGTTTTATGCAAATAGTTTATACATCGTTTGCTTGGGACTTATAACAACTACGGCCGTCAACATCATTTCTAATAGCAGAAAGTTGAAAATTGTGGAATTCTACGCACGAAAGGTGTTTGGTGGAAGAACTGCCAGGATTCTGTTAATAAACAGTGATAATGTACGCGTCATTGTGTCACTCCCTAATCTTTACGTGAGAAACATGTTTCAGGTTCCACTAACTAACCGCAACAAAAAATTGGTTGCAGACGATTTTGCCGACGAAGAAGCACGACTCTGTGAACATATCGACCAAGATACGCCATTTTTGGCTGTGCTCATGGACAGACTATTTTTCATCATCTTCTTATTAGTAACATTATGGGTTGGTCTTCAATTCCAGTTCTCCTAGACCGCTGGGTTGAACCCAATTTGTAAAAGTCTATTTCTGTTCCTTTTGCCCTTATAAAATCAATAAATATGGAGCAACTGTGCTCTCAACAACGTACGCGTATCCATAACAATAAAAGTAATTCATATTGGGTACCTAGATCTAGGAACAGTGTGTTTTCATAAACTGCTTGGGTTCTTAGGGTCACTTATACTAGAATTTCGCGCGTCAACTGTCGCATTTACATTGTTCCAAATTGATCTACAACTGGTATTGGGCTTTGTCCGAAGATTCCAATATCCCGATTGTTCACGATTAGGATGCTTCTTCCTGCATTGTGCCACTTCTTGCATTTTGCCTTTATATAGTGGTTCCAAAAGCCGTTAAGTAGTTCATTGTTCTTTGTACGTCTAATCCATGTCTATAAAGTGCGACGTCTGCTTTTCAGTGGGTGAAGAAGCTGCTGGCAACAAACTGACTAGTGGAAGGTTTTTCAAGACCCATACGGAAGCGATCTCATACCTGTTTTGCTACCCATGGTAGGTATATCCGTCATGTGACCATGGCGTACTGTACACATCCTCTTGTTTAGCTCAAAATGAAATTTTGTAATTCAACGTGGACAATTCAACTTGAAAAACTAATACAAAAGGACCTCTATGGTGGTTTCTGATAAAAAAAAGTGTAAATAAGACTATCCTCTAACCCGACAACCTACAACGGCTGAACTTCAACCATCAGACAAGATCCTAGAACAAACTCCTGTCGGATAGACAAACGAGTAAACGACACCAAAAGGGGGCAAAGATCGGAGGGCTCCACCCCACGAAGGGATAAGCAACTCTGAAGCAATACTGCGCCTCGTTAAGCACCTTTTTGCCTCACCATGATCAACTATAGAATCCACTTTCAAGAAATAGAGGTAATTGAAAGAACTGTTTGGAAAAGATGGTTTGGAATCTCTCACCATTATGCGAGGTTGCACACCTAGAGATAATATAGGAAAACTGTCCTCCAAAGTTTCGCAAGATTGCCCTTTGAGTCCCCAGAGAATCCAAAGATCTAATGGTCGTTAAGCGGCGCCTAGAGGTAGAGAATCCTTGGCCTTGGCTGGCGTGCCTTACATGGCCGTAAAGGATAAAGCGGTATTGGGGGAAACTCCCAGGTTCGCCCAAAGAGGAGGAAGAAGGTTTTTTTACAGCTGTACGTGAAGCAGCGAGCTATTGTGACATCCTTGCGATTAAAAACGAATTCTTCTTTCTTGGCACCCCAACTATTTTCATGGGGTTCACAATTTACTCCAAAGAGCTAAACTTCAAACCATTAGACACACTTCCAGCTGCGTTCCAAGCATTTTGGAATATCGCCTAGTGTACGAAAACTTCCCATTGATAGCAAAAAAAACCTGCAGTGACAGCAGAGCTGGCCTCCAAGCGCTAGGACACTGCAAAATTACCTCTATGGTAGTTTGTGAGTGTCGCCACGTACTAGACCAGGTAAAAACCTGCAGTGAAAGTGTGCTGTGGTCCATAGCCGGCTTTCCAGTAAGCAACCTTAACCCAAGACACCCAACCCCGGCATATGCCCAAATGTAACTTGTCGTCATATGGAAGAAATCGTTAAGGAACTATCTCGAACTCTGACACGTTTCTGTACAAGGTTACAAAGGAAGAACCTTCTGGTCACTGTAAACCAAAAAAGCACATGAACTGTATGATGTTGGTCGAACCATCTTGTAGTTGATACATAGACAGCAAAACCGCGCATTTTTGTGAGTGTACGTTACTGAGAGGAACCTTGCCGGATATGGCCACGAGTAGATGGCATATCACATGGAAGGGTTCTAATCATGAAGGTAGGACAAAGATCCGATGCAGACGGAAACTTTTTCCAGAATCCAATCCCACAGTACACGTTTTCGCATTATCTTTCATTCCACTCTCTGGATTTTTTGGCGTTTCCACTATTCGGCTCACCCCCCTAGTGTGCGGCTGATGTTCCTGTTGTCCCGCGTCTTTTCCCCTCGTCGCCACACAATGACTTTGTGTATGCGAACATTCTCGCTGTTAGTAATAATTTCTCTGAAGACTAGCTCCAATCGTACAGCCTTAACACTTACATATTGTGCTCTATTACCATTATCAGTAGACAAAGCTTTTTTGTTCGTCAGATACCCGCTCTGCCAGCTTAAGCTACGCGCAAGACTTCCTTCAAGTCATGTGTTTTTACTTTCCTCGTCGAAAGCCGTCCTGCCTTCGTGATGGGCTTCCATGCAAATCATCATCTACTAGAAACAATGTACGCAGATACACTGAAGAAGAAGTGCAAAACTTCCGACAACAGTCCAAGATTGACTATTCAACTCAACTTCGTTTGAGACACATTTTCCTACAGTCAAGGTGCTCTTGGTGTCTCCTCAATATAGTGTTAAACCCCCCCCCCCCCCAAATTACATACCGCGCAGTATACCTATCACTTGCGGTTTGGTCTTAGCCATCAATGCAACTAAGGTGGGCACCGTATATCACTCGGTCCCAATTAGGGATCTTTCTCAAACGTTACTTTCCTCCTCGAAAGCCGCCCTGCCTTCGTGATGGGCTTCCATGCAAATCATCATCTACTAGAAACAATGTACGTTGATACACTGAAGAAGAAGCGCAAAATTTCAGACAACAGCCCAAGATTGACTATTCAACTCAACTTCGTTTGAGACACATTTTCCTACAGTCAAGGTACTCTTGGTGTCCCCTCAATATAGTGTTAACCCCCTCCCAATACATACCGCGCAGTATACCTATCACTTGCGGTTTGGTCTTAGCCATCAATGCAACTAAGGTGGGCACCGCACTCGGTCCCAATTAGGGATCTTTCTCAAACGTTAGTTTCCTCCTCGAAAGCCGCCCTGCCTTCGTGATGGACTTCCATGCAAATCACCATCTACAAGAAACAATGTACGTTGATACACTGAAGAAGAAGCGCAAAATTTCAGACAACAGTCCAAGACTGACTATTCAACTCAACTTCGTTTGAGACACATTTTCCTACAGTCAAGGTGCTCTTGGTGTCTCCTCAATATAGTGTTAACCCCCCCCCCCCCCAATTACATACCGCGCAGTATACCTACCACTTGCGGTTTGGTCTTAGCCATCAATGCAACCAAGGCGGGCATCGTATATCGCTCGGTCCCAATTAGGGATCTTTCTTAAACGTTACTTTCCTTCTCGTAATCCGCCCTGCCTTCGTGATGGGCTTCCATGCAAATCATCATCGACTAGAAACAATGTACATTGATACACTGAAGAAGAAGCGCAAAATTTCAGACAACAGTCCAAGATTGACTATTCAACTCAACTTCGTTTGAGACACATTTTCCTACAGTCAAGGTGCTCTTGGTGTCCCCTCAATATAGTGTTACCCCCCCCCCCCCCCCCAATACATACCGCGCAGTATACATATCACTTGCGGTTTAGTCTTAGCCATCAATGCAACTAAGGTGGGCACCGCATATCACTCGGTCCCAATTAGGGATCTTTCTCAAACGTTAGTTTCCTCCTCGAAAGCCGCCCTGCCTTCGTGATGGGCTTCCATGCAAATCATCATCGACTAGAAACAATGTACGTTGATACACTGAAAAAGAAGCGCAAAATTTCAGACAACAGCCCAAGATTGACTATTCAACTCAACTTCGTTTGAGACACATTTTCCTACAGTCAAGGTGCTCTTGGTGTCTCCTCAATATAGTGTTAACCCCCCCAATACATACCGCGAAGTATACCTATCACTTGCGGTTTGGTCTTAGCCATCAATGCAACTAAGGTGGGCACCGCATATCACTCGGTCCCAATTAGGGATCTTTCTCAAACGTTACTTTCCTCCTCGAAAGCCGCCCTGCCTTCGTGATGGGCTTTCATGCAAATCATCATCGACTAGAAACAATGTACGTTGATACACTGAAGAAGAAGCGCAAAATTTCAGACAACAGTCCAAGATTGACTATTCAACTCAACTTCGTTTGAGACACATTTTGCTACAGTCAAGGTGCTCTTGGTGTCCCCTCAATATAGTGTTAACCCCCCCCCCCCCCAAATTACATACCGCGCAGTATACCTACCACTTGCGGTTTGGTCTTAGCCATCAATGCAACCAAGGTGGGCATCGTATATCGCTCGATCCCAATTAGGGATCTTTCTCAAACGTTACTTTCCTTCTCGAAATCCGCCCTGCCTTCGTGATGGGCTTCCATGCAAATCATCATCTACTAGAAACAATGTACGTTGATACACTGAAGAAGAAGCGCAAAACTTCAGACAACAGTCCAAGATTTACTTTTCAACTCAACTTCGTTTGAGACAAATTTTCCTACAGTCAATGTGCTCTTAGTGTCCCCTCAATATTGTGTTAATCCCCCCCCCCCTCAATTACGTACCGCGCAGTATACCTACCACTTGGGGTTTGGTCTTAGCCAAGGTGTGCACCGTATATCGCTCGGTCCCAAATTGGGATCTTTCTCAAACGTCCAAGGTGGAAGAATTCGTTGTTACTCGACAAATTAAGAAGAAGAAGAAGGATTGATTTTTTGACCATTTTCGTTACGTATTCTAAGATCCTAAATTTGTTGCAAAGGGGGCCAAGGCGGTTAATACGTCACGTACATCCTATCCTTTTAAACTATCTAATTGATAATTTAAAGCACTTTAAGGTAATTTATTCATAAAGGGATTCAGTAGCGAACAACGATGCATACCGTATGCTTTTTTATTGTTTATCTTATTTTATTAGTGAACGCTAATGGAACTGGAACGTTTAAAACAACAAGTGAGTATGAGTGATCAGGGTACTTTCTCAAGTTATCATCGTAGATGTGGGGCCAAGGCCAATTTGGAACGACACTCATTTGGATAGGCTCAAAAAGGATTTGTTACAAAATTACGATCGATTTTTAAGGCCGGAACATAGTCATAACGCAACCAAGCTCAACATGTCGATGGCAATCCTACACTTAGAGACTGACGAGGCGAAGTCCATTATCACGTTGGACTGCTGGTTGTCGTTGGTAAGCTTTTTTTGGGACTTTTTTTGAGTATTGGGGCCATTTTTGTTAGGAGTGGACTGATAGTAAGTTAAAGTGGAATAAAAAGGATTACGGCGGACTGTCACACATTAGTATTGCCGATCACGAAATTTGGCAACCGGATATCTATTTATACAACAGGTGAGTGATGGTGAGCTGTGGTTCGCTCATTTGAAAAATGTTTCAGTGTAGCAGGAGGGGAGCAATTGTCTCGTGTAGGGAGTAAAAATGTTATAGTCTACTCCAAAGGGAATGTTTTGTGGGTACCGTCAATAAAATTATCGGCACTCTGCGATTACAACATGCGATATTGGCCTTTTGACCAGCAATTCTGTTACTTAAAGTTGGCTTCTTGGACTTATAGCTCCAATGAAATCAAAATGTATAATCCCATCGCGCCCACGGTAGGTTTGCGTCACAAAGAGCTTTAATCCACAACAATTATTAGGTGGAAGACACCGCGAGGGGAAGCTCGTGGAAAATTCAGGTGAAAAGTGAAATTATAGAGAAAAAATACGACTGCTGCATAGAGACGTACGAATCCATGATTTACCACCTAAACATCACGAGGAAATCCACTCCGTATTCGGCCATTATTGTCACGCCGGCTGTTGGTAACTAATTCTTTCCCCCACCCTCCACTGCCACCCCCCTCCAATTAACTCGCCAAGAATTTCAGTTTCAACATTCTTTCTTCTAACGCAATTTGGACTTCCACCGTATGCCAAAGAGAAAATTATTTTGAATGGATGCTCCTTGGTGTTACTAAACCTGTTTCTTCTATACTTTAACCATCAAATTTATACGGCCGGTGCCCAAACACCTTTAATCGGTAAATTCCTTTGTGAAAAATTTCACTTCAAATCCTTTTTTTAGTCTTGTTCTACAGCAGCAGTTTGTATATCGCGGGGTTGACCACCCTCTCGGCCGTGGTTACCTCTTGGATGTGTACGGTGAGAAATACGAACAAACCACTCTCCAACTGTTTAAGGAAATTGTTACAAACTTTTGTAAAATGGTTGTTTATAGAACAATATCCGTGTGTTGTAAGTGACCGGATGTTAGTAACCGTAAGTTCTATACGTTTAAATTCCAGAGCACCTATCAAGAGAGAGGTGAACTAGATGAAATAAAAGATGATGAAGATACTGATAAAAAGCATACACATACACATACTAATTTAATTCAAAACGAATGGACCATATTAGCAGTCTGCATTGACAGACTACTTTTTATTATGTGTATATTTACTTTTATTATTTTAGCTATACGTCTTTCATAAATAATAATAATAATAGTAATTCTTCTGATCTGTAAGAATCTCACAGACTCACCAGACCAATTATAATTGTCAACACATTTGTTCAAGTTTACTTTACATGATCCATAATAATGGGACGGCGTTTCATATAAAAGATTGAGTGTTAGTTTGTATGCTGTAACACGTCTGCATAATCTAAACGTATATAAATTATAAAGTTCAACGATACCCACCACTTCTGGGTAACGTTGCAGAATTTTAAATTTTAGGTGTGTTACTGGAATTATTAATAACTAATTCTGTGTGTGAATGACGCCTCTTGAATTTAATAGAGGTTAATCGTTTCTGATTGACCTGATTGGGCAACAATTTAGGCAAAATTTTGGCACGTTTCTATGCTGCTAATTATACAGTTGAGAAGATGAAACAGGCCGGAAAATTTGTACATAGACGATTGAAAAAGGTTGTACCTACTCAATTTGTTCCAAATTGCTCTCCACCTTTGATTACTACTCCAAATTAAGTGGACCAAGAAAAAAACCTACTGGGTAGTTGGAAGAAATTCCGCTCTGGCTTTTTCCATATACAGGGTTGGCCACTTGCCCTTCGTTCTTCGATAGTACCTTTAATATTAATTTTAGGACAAAAGGTCAAGAGACATTTCCAAATGTTCCTTATTTACAACCTAAAAATATTTTCAAGCCCGCACTGCTCTCGGTTTCGTCTGTACAGGATCGTACTCGATTATTTTAAATGGAACACCCTATAGATTTTTATATTTTTGAAATCCATATTCTGATGGGTTGTTTGAAAATTAATGTTTATAAGTTTATTTATTAATTAATGTTATACATCAGCAAATAATAATAAGTAAATATCTGATACAAATAGTGATAGTAATGAAAAATATACAGGGTATTCTATGTAAAATAGTCGACTTTTGGCAGTTCTTCTGTGGTCGTTAGAAAAAATTCAGTACGTCCCTTTTGCAACAAATTTCGTTCAAAATCAGCATTATCGAGAAATAAAACGCTATTTTGTTTATGATAATCTCCAATTTTGTTGCTCTGTTGCCAATGATTGAATAGTTATGATTTTTTTACTGATTGTTGATTTCGGCGACAATTTTTAAAAAACATATATTTTCTCCTAAATGAGTTGACTTAAGTAGGTGAAAGGCTAAACAAACTTGGTCTAGAATCGAATATGGATTTCAAAAATATAAAAATCTATAGGGTGTTCCATTTAAAATAGTCGAGTACGATCCTGTACAGACGAAACCGAGAGCAGTGCGGGCCTGAAAATATTTTTAGGTTGTAAACAAGGAACATCTGAATAATAAATGTCTCTTGACCTTTTGTCCTAAAATTAATATTAAAGGTACTATCGAAGAACAAAAGGCAAGTGAGCAACCCTGTATAATATACACTATGTCCAAGATAAGGAGGGCCACTATGGGGATTTCGGAAACGGTAAGAGATAGAGTTTCGGTTAAATGTGAGAGCAATTTTGAGTTTAGTAAAATGACATTTTCAAACTGACGAAATTCCGAAGTTAAATGCGACAAAAAGCGAATTTTCAGGATTTCGTTTGTTAACAAATTGTTACTTTCTCGTTGATGTTAAATAAAAAGTAAAAGAAGGTTCTACGGGAACTTTTTAACGTTCTTTAAGATGGCATACAGAAAATAGGAATCCGACGTTTCGTTTTCAAGTAACCATCATCAAGTTTGTTTTTTTAAATACGGTCCTGATTTTTTTATACATAATAGTAGTAGTAATCTTTATTGTTCTTATAATAATAATTTGCAAAGATCTTTATACTAATCTTGTTCCTTACATATCATTTTTACGTATTTACATCCCTGTTACTTTCTTCCTTCTCTCCCATTTCCATCTTCCTTTCATCTTCACTTAACTCTCTGCATTCTCTTAGCATATGTGACACCTTCTTCGCCCCTTCCCCACACAGTCTACACTTTCTTTGTTCTTCCTCTCTCCAATACTTATTTTCCAGCTCCTCATTCCCACATCTGAACCTCACCACCGTTCTCTTACTTCCCTCCCCCTCCCCTTCAGGTATTCTGGTGTCCCTTCCCCCTTGATGTTCTTGTAGTTCTCGTTCGACCTGGACTCTTTTATTTTTGTCCATCCCTCCTGCTTTTGTACGTCTCTGTCCCTTCTTACTATGTCCGCCCTTACTCCCACTCCTCTTTCTCTTCATCTTTCTACTTCTTTCTTCGAGTACCCTTTCCTTTTATAATATTCCTCCCTACTTTCTTGTCCGGATTTCACTTTCCCTTCTTTTATCCATTTCCAGCATTCTTTGAGTATTTTGCTTCCCTCTCTTCCATTGATCGCTTCCTCACTGCCCCTTCCCCTGCCACTACTCTTATTTTTCCTACCTGTACTTCCTCCCTCACCACATACCCCGGCGTGTTTCTGTCCAACCCCAGCACCCATTTCCAATATTTCACCCAAGGGCGCCGCCAGAAAATTTTCCCAGGGGGGGGCCGGTAGTATGGGGGTTCATGGCTCTGGCCGTTTTTTCGTAAAAAAATTATTTTTATTTTTAATAATTTTTACCTTTTTCCCCTCTTGGCGGCGCCCATGATTTCACCTCCTCTTGTTCCTTCCACCCCCACACTTCCGCCCCGTATAGCGCCACACCTTTTATCAGTTTGTCGAACAGTAACTTCCTTTTTCCTAAATCCATTCCGAACAACCTCTCTCCCACACTCGCCCTATTAGTTTGTTCCCTTTTCTTACACTTTATTTTATATGTTCCTTCTCTTTGTTGTCCTGCCTTAACATGTACCCCAGCTACGTGAACTCCTTCACCTGGTCTATCTCTTCTTCCCCCCATTTCCACTCCTCCGTTTTCCTTCTCCCACCTCCCTTCATGAATACCATCATCTTTGTTTTTGTATGTTTATATCTACACTCTGTTCCCCCAACAGATGTAGTAAAGCTCATCCCAATAAATTTTGACCAATGAAGGCAGCGAACAGTTTTACACCACCCAAGTTATAAATACGTTACTCAAATTCATTTACACCATCTACAACAATTGAAATCAAGTGATTGCTTATGTTACGGGTTTCGAAAATTCGACCAATGAAAAAGTTGGATTTAAATGTGGCGGTAATTTTTGAGGAGAAGCTTCACTATATCTGTTGGGTGAACAGAGTGTAGCTCCTTTCCTTTCAGGTATCTTACTAGCGTACCCATCATTTCCCTCATTCCTTTTTTCTTCTTTCGCCGCCAATACCAGATCGTCCACATACGCAAGGGACCATATCTTCAACCTCCCGACCACCACTCCACCAGCCTGCTGTCCTTTCATTGTTTCTTCTAGGTCCCCTATATATGTTGCAAATAGCGTGGAGCTCAGTGGGCACCCTTGCCTCGGCCCTTTCCTTCTTACGAACTCTTCGCTCATCTCTCCATTCACCTTCACCCTATTCCTCGTTTCCACATATATTTCCTCCATCCTTTTTACTAACCTTTCGTTTATTTTGTTTTTTCTCAGGTATTACCATAACTTTTCCCATTAACCTTATCAAATGCCGCTCATAGGTCCACAAATAATGCTACCATTTTCCCGCTTTTCCTTTCTATCTCCTTATTCACCACATGTTTAATTATGTATACGTTATCCATCGCTCTTCTGGCCGTCGGGCAGCATATTCTTTTCTTTTAATTCCGCCTGTAGTCTTCCTTCTAATACCATCCCATAAATCTTGTATCCCGTGTTTAATAACCTTATCCCTCCTTCACTTCCTCCTCCTTTATTTCTTCATCTCCTCCCCCGATTTTGTCCCCTTCCTTTCTCTGCCCTTCTCCCCCGTTTTGCCTCGTTTCCCCTTCTAGCAGTTTTTTGAAGTACCTCTCCCATTCTTCTATTTGCATACCCGTTTTTCCTCCTGTTCTTTTTCTCTCCTTCTTTAAATATTTCCATTTCAGTTCTTCCTGTTTCTTTCTGTTTTCTTCCTTCTTAATCTCACAGATTTTCCTGTACTGGCCCTTTTCCCTTCCATATTCTCCGTTTCGCCTTTTCCGTCGCCTCTTCCATCTTCTCCCTCATTTCATCCACACTTTCTTGTACATCTTTCTCTACCCATACTGTCTCTTCCATTCTTGCTTTGTACTTTCTTATGCTCTCCTCTGCCCAGACTCGTTTTCATCTCTTTCTCTTCCTTACATTGTAAGTTCCAGTGGCCAGTGGTCCGACTTCACCCTCTCCCCAACCTTGAAACTCTTCACCTTTTCCCCGCCTCTATATTCGCTATAAGATAGTCGATTCACCCCTCGGCCCCTATATAGGTGAATTCCCCCATTTCCCCTTCCTCCCTGATCCCATTCAATATTTCCCATCCCTTCTCGTTACATACATCTAACAGTTTTTTCCCTCCTTGTTTACCACTTTATCCCTTGCCCGTTTCTTTTTCTCTCCTTTTCTGTCTAGCCTTCCTCCCTGTTCCCCTATTCTCGCGTTGAAGTCTCCCCCAATTATTACCATTCCCCTCTCGTGTTCCTCTATCATCTCTTCCAAGTATTCTTTCATCCCCCCTACTGTATACTATCGCTATTCTTATTTCTGTATCCCCCCATTTTACTCTCTTCTCCACCATTTCCCTTCTCTGTCACACTTCCTCTTTTTCTTCTTGTTTCACCCATTCCCCTCTTATTCCAATTATTGTCCCCCTTTTTTCTCTTCCTTTTTTGCTATCCCTTTCTGAATGCTGTGCCACTCAGTCAAACTCCCCTGGCATCACTCCCATTATTTTTCTCCCAGCCACGTTTCTTGTAACCCCACCACATCGTGCTCCCTAATATATGTCCAGCACTCTTGATCTTTGTTTCTGATTCCCGCCACATTCCAGATTAGTATTTTTAGTTCTTGCTGTTCTTCCCTGTCTGCCTCTTCCATCCCCTTCTTTGCTCGTTTCTCCTTCCGTTACTCGTTTTCCTGTTTTCTCCCCCTTTCATCCCCATTCCCTCTTCTGCTATCTCTTAGTTTTTGGTCTGTGGTTTTTTAGGCTTTACTCCGTATGTACCTGTATATTCGTGATATGACAACCACGCAGGTGTGGCAGCAGATGGGCTTTAATGTAGCCGTCCTAGGTTTTTTCTTACAGTTTGTCAAAGAAAACGGTTCCTTTTGCACTCAAAGCCAGAAACCCTTGGTTTAACAGCCCAGTTTTCTTGAATGAGGGCAAGGCGTCTGCTTAAGATAACAGCAGCCGCCCCACAGTGTTGTAGGTTTATTTGTATAAAATACGATGATGTGTAAAGGGGCAGGAGTTGCCTTTACTGAACCTATGTCGCTTGGTTCTAATTCCAACAATGCCTCGGGTAATGGACATGAACATTCACTGACCATAGGTTACCGCGCCAGTAGTATCAGTGGTTTTACAGAAGTACTCGTGACTCACTGGTTCAGCAGGGTTACTACCTTTCACTTTTAGATAGGAAACCCTATAACTAAGCCTTCCTCTCTTGACGTTAACGTTGGCCTTTGCGTGATCCCAATGCTGAACTATCAGTCTCCCTTGAGGTTGATCCTTCACGACTGTCGCACTAACTGGCTGCACTGCCCAGGGATTCTGTACCTCAAGGTGCTGCTGAACTGCCACTAGGTCTTCATATTTTGCTACAACCGAAATGAGCGCCTTATGAAACCTTGGAAGACAGTCTTCCTGGATTACTTCAAGCCCGCTATAATGGTAGGAGGTTACCAACCAAGGACTGGAGAAAATTATTAACGAAAGTCACAACAAAGTCACGAACGGCGATTCTGTAACCATGTCAACGTTGAGCCATCAAAGTTTTTGGACAACATCTTCCTCTCATTCTCAACATTAACCAAACGTACTCTACCTACTTATTTGTATATTTAAATTACGTACGCCAACACATACAAGGTCATTATGAAAAAGTAGATAATAAACAAAAGTCTGTCAATGGCAATAATGCTTAGCTCCCATTCGTGCGTTACCTCGCACTTTTTGACCTTACGGCCCTCATTCTCTTCGCAGTGTTCCTCGAACTTCTCATCTCGCAAATTCACGCATGCCGCACACTAAAACACAATATACACAAAATATCGCCCTTTCGCAAACCACTCACCTGCACAATACAATCGCCGAGAAGCAAAAATCGTCCCAACTTCCCATTCAGCCATCTTTTCACTCTCCACGATATATGGCTCCGATTTTTGAATTTAAATACGTAAACCACAAATACCGATTCCATTAAAGTGATGCAGTGTAGAAAGAGGCAGGTGGCCAAGAATGAGACTGAAACGTTTTCAAAATATTTAATTTCGACAACTGTTTAGGAGGCGAACCTATCCATGGTGCGGTCGATCTCTTGGGTGCCACCTTGGTACCGAAGTGAATTAGGAACATACAAAGTACTATTGAAGTTATACAGGGGAGAATCAGTGCCCTTCCGGTTTTGAACATAAGAAACCTTTGGACCAGTACAAGGGTTATTGCGCAAGAAATTGCGGTCGAGGCAACTGTTGTAGTTGTGGTTGACTTGCGGGTTAAGGTAATGTTGTAGAGGGCGTGGTAAAACTCGTCGGGATATCCTGAACGTCCCATTTCGATGATACTGTCGGTACATGCGATAGTCCACTGGCTGATGGGGATGGGTGTTTCAAACTGGAACAACTGTTTAATCGTGGAAAATGTAGAGGATGCACTAACCTCGACACCTTTTGATACTAAGCGAATATCGTTACGGGAACGGGTACCCGAACCAAACAGCAGGTGACAGTGCTGAGTATCGAACGGCCAGTAGTACATGTCAAATTCACACAGAGCGGTTACTTTCATTGGAGGTACCCATAGGACGGTACCATCCGGATAAACCAAAGCGTGCGGGTTACCGTATCTAATAATGGACTCACCTCCGCTGTTTGCGCTGCAACATCAAACGGTTTATGTAATTCCAGTGTGCGATTTAAAGCAACCTGTTGAAGAGATAGATATCCGGTTGCCAAATTTCGTGATCGGCCATTTTTAGGGAATCGAGTCCGTTGTAATCGTTACTGTTCCACATTAGTTTGGGATCCTTCCACGACTAAAAGATTAATGAAGTGGTAGAAATATGTTATCCCAACTTACCAGACGTAACCAGATTGATGATGAGAATGTTGAATTCAGCTCATCTGTCTCTACGTGGACCATTGTTAAGCCGATCTCGACATCGGTTATGTTTCCTTCGTCTGACTTGGCAAATTTGTCATAGTTTATTAAGAGATCATTCCGTAACTTGTCCAAGGAGGTTTCGTTCCAAAGAGGATTGGTGACTGTTCCTGAAAGAACCCAATAACTTAATTCAAAAACACGTCGTGGGTTCTAAATTTAATGGGGACCAAGAGGGTTCCCCTCCCTTTTTCTGTTCTATAAGCCACTAACACTTACTTTTCTTCTGAAAATGACCATCTCGAAAGCACTTAATTCCATAAACCAGAAAAAGGAACGTTACGAGACGAAGTGTGAAGTAACTCATCGTTACAAAAGACGCACTACTTACTTACTAGTGTTACAATACTAACACAATTAAGTAATTGCGTTCTATGATTGTAGGTAATTGACCATTAATATAAAATAAATTGTCGTGGTTATTTTGTACAATAACGATATGTTAATTTTTGTTCAATGTTTTTATACTTGATGGTTCAGGAACACTCTCTACAGGGAATAATCGGGATATCAGTAGTATTTTTCATTTTTAATTTGAATATCGTGCACTCCACAAAATGAAACCTGCGTGGTTTAAACCTGAAGATCGCGCGTACCTCCTTTTCTTATCAATTTATTTGGAAATTGTCTACCTAGAAGAGCCATTCTTGAAGAATGTGCAAGTGCACCATCATGTTGAAACCACATTAGCTGCCTCAGTTACAGGGATATCCAAATTTCGTGTCTAGTAACAATGCGCCACAGAAAGTCTTCATCTTGAACCCCAAGTGGCCAAATGTTGTGCGCAAACTTCTCTTCTGAACAGTTTCAGTTCGGGCGTCAGCAGTCTCTGGGAATCCATCATGCACACACCTTTTTAATGCTTAAATCATTATACAAACCGTTGCTTCGGATGTGTCGGCTTCATACAGCCTTTATACGATCTCGAAATTGACCAACTTCTTTCTTTCTTCCACTTTTCCACAGTTTCTTCTTCTTCTTTTACGTCTTTCATAGGACATCTTTGTAACCGCCATCGTCTCTAATTCGGCCGCGTTGTCGACTTTCTTTAAAATCCTCTTCACAAAGGTTCTGATAGACCTTTGTGGAGTGATCGCTTGGATGAAGGTAGAAGAAACGGGCGATGACTGCCCTGACACATGACATTTGGACGTTTAAGCAATAATTAGTCTGCAAGTTAGTCCAACTGAACCGTTTTGACTTCCTTAGATGCTAACGATCCTACTCGACGGTAACGCTCCTCCACCCAATATTTATTCTCCTTTTCCTCATTGCCCACTCTGAACCTCCCCACTATTCTCTTCCCACCTACAACAGGTACCTACTTCAGAATATCATTTGTCAATATCTCCCCGTACTTCTTGTTGTATCTTCCTTCCCTAATCTCCTCCCTTCTCTTCTGAATTTGCACATTCTCATCCCTTCGATTTCCACCAACATCCCCCGCCCCTCTTCCCTCCTCATTTCCACCTCTCCCCTCGAATACCTCCCCCCCCCCATCATAATAAAGCCTCCTTCCCTCCTGCCCGTGATTTAGTCTCATTTTATTTACCTCATTCCAGCAACTTTTTAAAATCTTCCCTTCTTTCCATTATGCCCTCAAATGCCATTGCCCTCCTCCCTGCACTAAATCTAATCTTCTCTTGGTACACTTTTTCTACTTTAAACTATGTTTTATGAAGTAAACTAACATATTCTGCACTTTTTTCCAATAAGAAATTTCTTCACTTTTTTGCCAAAAAAGCATTGGTATTTTTTCGGGCTAAAAAACGAACTCTCAAAATTCGACCAAGTAAAGATTCCGTCCTTTAGATCATTAGACGCCAATTAAATAATTCCAACCCGTTCCATTCTAAGTCGAACCGTTTCGGAGATATCGCTCTTTAAAGATCCAAATAGAGGGTCCCTTCGCAGAGCCCTTTCCTCTATTATCGTACAAATGAGACACTTATAGGTGAACTTGGTACACTTTTTCTACTTTAAACTATCTTTTACGAAGTAAACTAACATATTCTGCACTTTTTTCCAATAAAAAATGTCTTCACTTTCTTGCCAAAAAAGCAAGGTTAACCACTTGGTATTTTTTCGGGCTAAAAAACGAACTCTCGAAATTCGACCAAGTAAAGATTCCGTTCTTTAGATCATTAGACGCTAATTAAATAATTCCAACCCGTTCCATTCTAAGTCGAACCGGTTCGGAGATATCGCTCTTCAAAGATCCAAATAGAGGGTCCCTTCTCTAGCTTTACCTCTTCCTCCAGCAGATACCCAGGAGTTTCACTTTACACCTCCAATACTTCACTTGTATCCTTTCCAGCTACTTCCTTTCCTCCCACCCCCATACCATACGTTGGTTACTTGGAGAGCCAAAGACATATTTTATGCACGATATTTTCAACGTGCTGCGTTGTTCTAGCGACTCTTATTTTTTCCTCTAACACGCGTGAGAGGCTACGCGATGCAACGAAGTCCAGGTGGTAGGAACCGTATTGTCTTAATTCGTCCTTCGCCATTTGTACTTGGTTCAGGCTCACTCTTCACAATTTTCGTTATATATAGTCAAAAGCAACAGATTATTACGTGCTGTAACGACAAGATTGGTGTGAAAATTGGTTAATATAGAGCGTCAGTCAATAGAAGACATAATACAGTATGCATGATACAGTACTGGCTAATGGGTCTCGCGATGTTCATAGTGAAATACTATTTTGGCACGTACGGAAATGATTATACCTTTTATTGTTACCCAGGAACGTTATATGGGAACATGGTGGTCGTGCCATTTATTCAGGGTCTAAAAAGGTTTTGTCGCGCCAAAAACATTCAGATGAATAGACAGTTATTCCAACAAGACGGGGCGACCCGCCACACCACTCGACATTCTGTGGCTGTGCTGCAAGAAACCGTTCCAGGACGAATCATTTCCCGTGGGACTGAGTTCAGACCCACCCAAAACTGTGCCTGCATTACGTCAGAATAACGTCTCGTTTTTCAAAACTATGTTTCAAAATTTGCGTGATCGTTATGGACACTGTCAACAGCGCCATGTAGCACATTTTGAACATTTACAATATCATCCCGATAACGAAATAGTAACAATAACAGTCACATAGCTTTCCAGTCCTGTACATTTTGGTTCATACTGTACCTCCACCTAGACAAGAAACTTTGCAAGGTACAGGGCAAGGCACGATTTGGAATTAGGCAATCGGTGAATCAAGTGAGGCTTATTTTCTAAATGGTAGAGTGGGCTGAGTGTCTACTTCGCCCCCCCCCCTTCCCCGTCCATAAAAAGTCAAAAAAGGCCCTATTGTTTTCCAACACACTTCAAAATGTTGTCGGTGTATTGTAGCACAAGTATTTAGTACAAGTTAATTTCGAAATTTTAGGGGAGACCGAGTATCGCACATGGTCCCCCAAATGAAACATTTCAAAAAAGCACAAATCTTTGGCAGCACTTCTGAAAATTGTATTAGCACAATGAAACACAAGTTATTTTTATATTTTTCAAAATGTAGCGGGGGGGGGGGGGGGGGCTGAGTATCGACGTATATGGTTGAATAGAGATTTACCAGACCTTTGAAATGACGTTTGATCTGAAGCCATTTGAAAAAGTTGAAGTGATACCTCCAATGGGAAGGGGGTGACATCAGCGCCAAAAAGTTAAAAGTTGCAACACGGCTCACTTCTGAAATATTAAGTTTCAAATGAACACAGTGTATATATATTATTAAGAAGTTGTTATTTACCTTATGCGAATGACTTTACATAGGTAGTGATAAAAATCTGGAATAATTAACAAAATCTCGCGGCACCTCTTTGATTGTGAAATTAATGGCGAGAGATATACCGTTGCGATTTTTTTTTTCCGTTCACGACGGAACGAGGGGGTTAAAGTTAAAAACTAATCAAAATTCATCGCAGCTTCTTCCCAACTCGCCTCTCCCACGAATATTATTTTTTATATTCTTGAACTTTCCACGTTCTGTGATGATCTCGGCTTACAGCACAACGTGAGATCTCTTATCTGTGAACATAGACGATTATCCACCTTACACAAACCTCATGTAAGCCACATAATTCGATAAATGCGCCGCGAAAGTGTTTTCATTCATAAAAATGATGTGAGACGTGAAACTCAACGCTATACATAAACATTTGCATAAACAAGTTCGTTGACAAATGTTATTATGTTATATGCGACTGCATATAATATGTAAATAGTTATATGTGGGCGAATCATCAGATAATCGAAACTCGTTTTAATGTGTCATCTTGTTTACAATTAATTATAATAATTACGTACAAATAATCTGGTTACCTCCGCAACACCCTCTAGCGGTGAGCATAATTTTAATTTAATCTATTAATCTAGTGTAACCCGACACTTATATTTAAGCCGCGATTACCAAACAATCATTTTGATTAAGTTAATGGGGCTGCGTGACGCCACTTTATACCAAATTGCCATAAACATTCGATAATATAATGAAAACGGAGAAGAGGGCGGAAAGGAAACCAGTTTGAATGCGTGCATTAAAAAAATTGTATTTAAATTTAGAAGACGATCCTAATCATTGCAAAGATCTATATGGCATGGACCGTTTACAGCCCAAGACGTTATAAATCTTAAGCCATCTCGCGGACAATCTTAAAAGTGGATCATATCTTGGCGCCATTTTGGACCACCGACTACGTGAAATATATCATTATCTTATATGCGCGGTATTTTTTAATATTCACTTTGCCCACAATTCGTACCGTCGTCTGTCTGTCTGTCAATTAAAATACAAAAACATTCATGTGTACTGCAAGTTCATGATATTCAAAATGATTGTGTTTTTAAATTTTGAAAAAAAAATTCCACTCGTAGGTATAAACCATTTGTTGATGGTTGTGTGTTCGTTTAAGAGATTATATTTTTACTCCAAATTATCATGTTAACAACAACAATTAATAAATCAATAACAATGAACGCACTAGAAACACTGAGGAACAGTACTGTCTTCCAACAGTATAATTATGGGCATGATAACCTCTGATAAAATCGGCAGAGGGAAGTTATGGAAAAACCTGAGGGAGAGAAGAACAAACGAAGAGATAACAAGGAGGATAGAAGAGATATATAGGGAAACAAAAAACAGAATGAGGACAAAAAGGGTTCTCGACAAGGAAAGGGCTGCTGAGGTAAGGGTGCTCGCTCAGTCCAAGCCTCATGGCGAAATACTTATCGGATATGGAAGAAGTGCTAAAGAAACAACAAGAGGTGGGAATGGTGATTGGAAGGACAAAGATATGGTCATTGGTGTACGCGAATGACGTGGTGATGGTGACAAGGGACCAGAAAGGAATGAAGGGGTGCAGGAAGAAGAGCCTGCAAATCAATGTGGGAAAAACAAAACTAATGATGTTCAAGAAAAGAGGAAGAGATAAGGGGAAAAGAGAAATGGCGATAAGCGGGAGAGAAAATAGAGGTGGTAAAGGATGAAGAGTATACCCTAATACAGGGGAACACATAAGGGAAAGCATGAAAATACAGGGTTAGGAGAAAGAATATTTGGGTTGTGTATGGACAGAAGACTGTTACTCGACAAACTAGTAAAGAGTGTGATGTTGAATGGGGCGGAGATATGGTGTTGGAAGGAACAAGAAAGGCTGGGGGTGGAAAGAGAGACACCAGACTATATCGTGGTGGAGGAGGTAAAAGATCGATAAAGTGCGAAGAAAAAGTGGAGGAAAGGGCAGATTGCAAGATTCGGCAGGAATGCCGGAGAGATATGAAAGAATAGGGACGGAAAATATACCGGAATACTGAGAGGGACAAAAGTGCGGAAACGAGGAGAGGGACGATGAAGAAAGGAAGCTATGTGGCGAGGGGTGGGAAACCATAGACCACATGCTGTGGGAATGTAAAGAGCTGAAACAGAGCCGAAGACAGAGAGGGACGGCAAGTGTTGGCGGAGGACGGAGAAGGCGCAGTGTGGAGAAGAAGAGAAAAGATAACGACGAAGAGATAAGATAAAGACAAACTGTAATTGTAATGTCATGTAAGATGCAAAGCACAAAGCAATAAAAACATATTGACACTGGAACCTCGCAGATCATTTAAAGGGCGCGGGCACTAGTGTGCAACCAACGACCAACGACCAACGACTGCTGTCCCTGTTCCGGGAATGGGGGTAACGGGCTCAACATGCGGAGATGTATTGATCTGCCGAAGGCGCGGAACAGACTTTTTCATGGTTTTCGACACGACTTGCACGGGATTTCGCCGTGTCCTACCATACAATACACAAGGATTGCTACCATCTCAACACTCCGTACAACGGCGAGGATTATTCAGCGAGACTCGCAGAAAACGCTTCCAAAAGGTTACACTCGCACCTGTTCGCAGAACAGAATTGATTTTGATGTAAATGTCCCTTGTATTTATACCCGGTCATTGAAAAATCGTTTTGTCCAATTGATGAACAGGGAAAGACCTATCGCATGGTTTACTTTTTGTATTTTAAGGACGCGATGCGACCTCGTTTCCACCTTTCAATTCAAGAAAAATATTACATTACAACAGGACGGTGCTCCGGCACATAACTCTGTAATCGTTAAGGGAAGACATAAAAACCGCTGTATTGTGTCAAATGGTCCGATACGATTGCCATTGTGATTGGCATTCAAAATTATTATATTCTTCTTCTTCTATTGTAGTGTATTGTATTTGATTGTTCTTCATGCTTCGAACGTTGTCACGGAGTATCCTCTTTCGAAGATAAGCAACTTGGAGCCCATCTTTTTTATGGTCTTCCTACACTTCTTCTTTCTTGATTAGTTCCAAACAAACAGAATCAGTATCAAAATAATAAAACAGACAGTTCAATACCAGATTTTTCGATAGTATAGAAAATTTTGTTCTGGTTCTTTCCCAAAGAATCTCCGTAACAACTGGTCTAAACCTAGGGTTTCCTTAACAAGGTTTTTAACCTTGCAATGAAAAAGAATCCCTTGATTTGGTCTCACACGTGTACTAAAGTTTGGCATCAATTCTGAGGATTAGAGAGCATCACAAATAATTTTGTTCCACTTTTAGGCCAAAAAATGTCAACATCAACTAGTCTAAATTTAACGTTTCCTTTACAAACTTTTTGACGTGAGACCAAGCCTTGCAATGAAAATGAATCACCTGTGCTGGCTCGTTCTCGTTTTGGTCTCGAAAAATGCGCAGCAATGCCTCCTATTGGTTGATATTTAGGTTTCGCATCGATTTCTACGATTCAAGAAAGTAAAAAACGATTTTTCGACGATTTTGTTCTGGTTTTGGGCTAAAAAATGTTAACAGCAATGGCCAAAGTTGACGTTTCCCTTCACGTTGGGACCAAGCCTTGTAATGAAAAAGCTGTCTCGTTCTTACTTTGGTCTTACAACAATGCCTCCTATCGGTTGACTTTAGGATGCGCGAAAGTAACAAATGGTTCTTCGACAATTTTGTTCTGGTTTTAGGCTAAAAAATGTTCATAGCAATGACCAAAGCTGGGCGTTTCCTTTGATGTGAGACCAAGCCTTGTAATGGAAAAGAATCACCTTGTGCTGTCTCGTTTTTGTTTTAGTGTCACAGTAATGCCTCCTATCGGTTGACTTCACGTTTGGCATCGATTTCGAGGATTCGCGAAAATAACACATGGTTTTTCGACGGTTTTGTTCTGGTTTTAGGTTAAAAATGTTCATAGCAATGGCCAAAGCTGACGTTTCCCTTGCGTGACACCAAGCCTTGTAATGAAAAAGAATCACCTTACGCTGTCTCGTTCTTATTTTGGTCTCACAGCAATGCCCGTCGACGATTTTGTTCTGGTTTTAGGCTAAAAAATGTTCATAGCATTGTCCGAAGCTGGCGTTTCCATTGACGTGATACCAAGCTTTGTAATGAAAAAGAATCACCTTACGCTGTCTCGTTCTTATTTTGGTCTCACAAACGCCTCCCATTGGTTGAATTTAGGTTTGACATCGCTTTCTAGGATTCGCGAAAGTAACAAATGGTTTTTCGACACTTTTGTTCTGGTATTAGGCTAAAAAATGTTCATAGCAATGACCAAAGCTGGGCGTTTGCTTTGATGTGAGACCAAGCCTTGTAATGAAAAAGAATCACCTTATGCTGTCTCGTTTTTATTTTGGTCTCACAGCAATGCCTCATATCGGTTAACTTTAGGTTTGGCATCGGTTTCGAGGATTCGCGAAAATAACAAATGCTTTTTCGACGGATTTGTTCTGGTTTTTGCCTGAAAAAGGTCCACTACGATGGCCGCAGCTAGTGCTTCCTTTGTCGTAGTACCAAGCCTTGTAATGGAAAGGAACCACCTGTCTCGGTCTCGTTTTGGTCCCACCAAACACACAGCAATGCTTTTTTTCTGTAGATATTTAGGTTTGGCATCGATTTCGAGGATGCGCGAAAGTAACAAATGGTTCTTCAACGGTTTTGTTCTGGTTTTAGGCTAAAAAATGTTCACAGCAATGGTCAAAGTTGACGTTTCCCTTCACGTGAGACCAAGCCTTGTAATGAAAAAGAATCACCTTACGCTGTCTCGTTCTTATTTTGGTCTCACAAATGCCTCCTATTGGTTGACTTTAGGTTTGACATCGCTTTCTAGGATTCGCGAAAGTAACAAATGGTTTTTCGACAATTTTGTTCTGGTTTTAGGCTAAAAAAGGTTCATAGCAATGGCCAAAGCTGGCGTTTCCATTGACGTGATACCAAGCCTTGTAATGAAAAAAAATCACCTTACGCTGTCTCGTTCTTATTTTGGTCTCACAACAATGCCTCCTATCGGTTGACTTTAGGTTTGGCATCGATTTCGAGGACTCGCGAAAATAACAAATGCTTTTTCGACGGTTTTGTTCTGGTTTTAGGCTGAAAAATGTCCACTACGATGGCCGCAGCTAGTGCTTCCTTTGTCGTAGTACCAAGTCTTGAAATGGAAAGGAACCACCTGTCTCGGTCTCGTTTTGGTTCCACCAAACACACAGAAATGCTTTTTTTCTGTGGATATTTAGGTTTGGCATCGATTTCGAGGATCCTCGAAAGTAACAAATGGTTCTTCGACGGTTTTGTTCTGGTTTTAGGCTAAAAAATGGTCAACGCTAACGTTTCCCTTGACGTGAGACCAAGCCTTATAATGAAAAAGAATCACCTTATGCTGTCTCGTTTTTATTTTGGTCTCACAACAATGCCTCCTATCGGTTGACTTTAGGATGCGCGAAAGTAACAAATGGTTCTTCGACAATTTTGTTCTGGTTTTAGGCTAAAAAATGTTCATAGCAATGACCAAAGCTGGGTGTTTCCTTTGATGTGAGACCAACCCTTGTAATGAAAAAGAATCACCTTATGTTGCCTCGTTTTTATTTTAGTCTCACAGTAATGCCTCCTATCGGTTGACTTTACGTTTGGCATCGATTTCGAGGATTCGCGAAAATAACAAATGGTTTTTCGACGGTTTTGTTCTGGTTTTAGGCTAAAAAATGTTCATAGCTATGGCCAAAGCTGGGCGTTTCCTTTGATGTGAGACCAAGCCTTGTCATGAAAAAGAATCACCTTATGCTGTCTCGTTATTATTTTGGTTTCACAGTAATGCCACCTATCGGTTGACTATGGTAGGTAACATCAAAGAATGGGTCGTTCGCTGAAGATGATTTCGAAGCCGAAAGGGTTCCTAATTTTGAAGAGATGATTAAATAGGATTTTTTTAAATTTCAATCACCTTTAAAATTTCCATAATTGCGACATTTAACGTTATATTAACGAATTAGACTGACGTTATTAATTACGGGTCATATTTATTCGTTTATTATTGTTGTGTGAAAAATTATGGGTTACACGTATTGAAAAAAGAAACACTTTGTTAGATTGAAAAATTAGTTTAGATTGGTATAATTTTCCACATGACAGAAATGTAGTCTTAATCCATTATTATTATTTAAAAGGCGGGAATAACCTGTCATAGTTGTGCCATATTCCTGATGGGATCCCGCTGAGTTATTATTCTAGAGAAGATAAAATGCGATGAATCTATTTCGAGACGGTAATAAAAATGTTGCGAAAAAATATTACTAATTAAATAGATGAGTTGTTTTTTTTTTGTTTAGGTTGGTATATTTTTCTTTCTCTACATAACAAGATTCCAAGCTAATAGTAAAACTAGTAAATTGATTAATTTTATAAATTCCAAAATATAGAAACAGCCAAATTGAATTTTAACACGAATTCCTAAAATGAAGACAAAATACCAACAACATATAGACGAAATTCTATGATGTAAAATACCTAATAAATAACGCCGAAATATGTAGCGGGATGAGTGTCCGATCATTTATCTTAAGAGGCGACGGTGGCGCCGTCTGGCATTTGTTTTAACCACCGATCCGCCCTCTGTCCCTATATTATCATAACTATCATAATACTAAAACACAAATTGTCTTCTTTCTCTTTTAATAAAAAAAAAAAGGCGGACGATCTGTATATTAAATTATGAGAACCAAAAAAAAGGATTGCGGGAGGAAATATTTCCTAATTCGTCTGTCAAGTGAATCAATCTAATCATCGTTGTAAAAATGGGGGGGTGCTGACAATAATTGAACGTTAGGAATCCCCCCATTGTTTTGATAAAGTAAATAATCTAAGTATAATTTAAGGGTAGTGTGGTAGGTAGGCACCTTTCCTGATGACTATGATCATCAAAACCCACATTAATTTTGAAAAATCGGCACCTGCCGTGCCGGATGTACCTCATCTATGTCTAACGCTGATTACCTTCCTTTATAATAATGTTGTGTACTTTAAATTCTTTAACATTAATATAAATCAACCCCTTGTACAATTAACGAATAGTAAACTAACAGCCCACTTCCTAAAGTATTTAATTGAATCTTATCCAAGGTTTTTCGTTACATATATGCCATACTTAAAGTCGTACAAGAGGCCTTGTTACCCCAATGTACGCAGGCTAAGTTTTCGAGTAACTTTTCAACTACTCACCTTTAGTGATCTAAGTGGTGAAATGGCGTTGTGCAAATTGCAATTCTTGCAGAAGTAATTCTGGAAAATTCCATGAAACCTTTATTTCATACTACCTTATTATTTCTTTATAACGCCCGCTTATAACGCCCGCTGCTATGTTTTCTTGCAAGTATGACATAAAGTAAAGAAGGCACCACGGGCGTTATGAACTAAATAACGCCTAAGGTCGACAGTGTAGGATTTTAGATAGCAAGGGGCGCTATTTTTTATAAAGCTAGCTTATAACGCCCGCAAATGTAAAATTATGCCTCATCACCATAGATACGGTCAAGGATGTCAGTCTATACTGATTTTATTGTTATCATCTGTTTTAATCATCTTAATCAACTTGTTGCAAGTATGACATAAAGTTATGAAGGTACCACGGGCGTTATGAACATAACGCCCTAGGTACCTTAATTACTATTAACTTGGTGGTGCCTTATTTGGTAGTGCAATCTCTCGAGCCTATAGAGAAAACGAACAATGTGTCATTGAGGACATTTTCAGCAGAAGATGATCAGACAAGAGATACTTAGTCATTAGGACAAATTGACGTTATCATTTCAGGGAAACCTTTCCCTGATAACGCAGAAAAAGGGGGAGTAAAATGTGTACCAATTAAATACGTGTATGGATCTTTGGATAACGGGCATGTAGGCGATAACGCCCGCGCAATATCATAACATAAAATAGGTTTATTGTATTTTTTTACATATTAATCAAATAAATACATGATTCTATTCCCCATCGTAAAACTGCTCCCGCCTGTCCTTCCCCCTACTTTCCACCTTTTCCCTCCTTTCTAGCACTTCCTTCATCCATCCCAACCCTTCCCCATTCGCTCCTAGTATCTCCTTTCTTACCCTTCTCTCTTCTCTCATCTCCTCACATTCCCTTAACATATGCGCCATGCTCTCCCTCCCCTCCCTACACATTCTGCAAACTCTCTCCTCCTCCTCCCGCCAATACCTATTCTCTCCTCGTTTCCACACCTAAACCTCGCTACAATTCTTTTTTCCTTCAGACCCATCTCCCCTGTCAGGTACTTGGCCTTGTCCTCTGCCATGATCTCTCCATATCCCTCATTATACCTCCCTCCGGCTATCTTCTCTCTCCTTTCCTGCCCTTGCACATCCTTATCTCTCATGGCCACCTCCTCTACCATCTCTCTTCCTTCCTCCCTCCTTTCTACCTCCTCCCTCGCATAACCCACCCTCTCGTAATATAGTCTCCTGTCCCCTTGCCCATACTTTATCCGCTTCCCCCTCATCTCCTTCATACATTCATTCACCGTTATTATTTCTTCTTTCTTCCTGACCTCCTCGTACTTCACTGCCCTCCTTCCCGCATGCACTCCCAATTTTTCCACTTTCGCCAATGTACCCCGGTGTCTCCTTGTCCAAACCCAGCGTCCATCTCCTATACTTCTCTTGCACCTTTTCCAAACTCTCCCACTCCTTCCACTCCCATATCTCCGCCCCGTATCCCATCACGCTCCTCACCAACTTATCAAATAACCATCTCCTCTTTTCCATGTCCTTCCCGAACACTCTTTCCCCTATCCCCCACACACTCCCCACTACCCTATTTCCTCTCTTGGCCAGTTCCCTTATGTGTCCCTCGTCCTTATTATCATATCTGACTACATATCCCAAATACTTCCACTCCTTTACACTTTCTAGCTCCTCCTCCCCCCACCACCACTGACTTCCCTCCCCTCCCTCTTCTCTTCTGGAATACCATTATCTTCGTCTTGGCCCCGTTTACCCCTAAGTCTTTTTTCCCCAAGTACCCTTTCATCACTCCCATTGCCCCCTTCATTTCGTTCTCACTGTCTGCTACCACCACTACATCATGCGCGTACGCGAGCGCCCACACTTTCACTCTCCCTATCACTACCCCTCCTCTTTGGGGTCTCCGCAACTCCTCCTCCAGATCCTCTATGTATAGCGCGAATAAACTCGGGCTCAACGGGCATCCCTGCCTCAGGCCTTTTGTCGTCTAGAACCTCATTCCTTCCTCTCCCCTCTCTCCGGTCACACACCTTGTTTCCTCGTACAATTCCTCTATCGTCATCACCAGCTCTTCTCCTATCGCTTCTTCATACTCCATATAATCCTGATCCTTGCGATTTCCATTTATTTTGATCAATTAAAGGAGGTTACTGACGTTCACGTGCAAATATTTGTACAGAACTGGTTAAACGCCCGTTTTTCACTTTTGAAAATTGTACACGCCTTCTGAAAAAGATCTTTATTATTCAGAGTTCTTTACGCCGCACCGCGGCCATCCTGAGCACCATCTTCCTTTGAGCCTAGCCACAGGCGTTGAAGGCCCTCGGTTCCAAAACCTCGCAACCATAAAGGATTTTATTGGCAATGGCATTGTCTATCACTCTTCGTTTCCACTTGCATCCAGTCCTTAATGGATTTTATGGTTGTCTCTACGTTGCCTACGGCTTGTGCCAGTTCCCTGTGGTTGAAATGACCGTCAGGTCATCAGTATAAGCAACGATTCCCACCCCCTGGGAAGTTCTAGGTTAGAAACCGAGTCGTACGTGATGTTCCACAGAGTGCTCCAATTACCGACTCCCGTGGTACTCCTCCACTTACTTCTGCCACATACTGCTCTCCCGACAATAACCATATTCTCACATTCCTTCCCGTTAGATAGCTGATGATGACCCTCTTCAGATACCAAAGCAGCTCCATACTATTTAAGGCCTGTGCCAGCAGTAAGTTGAAGGCGTTCTCGACGAATCGCTCCAAAAATATCTTGGAACATCTTCCAATCCTAATCTCTCCACGACTGCTGCTCCCATGTGACTACCAATTCCAAGCTTGGAATGGTCAACTTTTTCAGTGGCCGGGACAAACATCACTTCCACTTGTCCTTCAGCTACACATCTCAAAAAAACCGCTACCGAATTCGCCAATCCACTCACATCACAAAAAGGAGTGGAGCGACTATCACGGGAGCAACCAAACGATGACAGGTGACGAGGAATCCGAATTTCTGTTAACATTTTCACCTCGCTCACCCACTTCTTGAACTTAAGTCTTCCGGCAATTCTTCATTCCATCTGGCCTTCAATTCCCAACCTTCTTACAACGACATTTTTATGCTCACAAGAACAGGGCAGGTAAAACCGATGGGATAAAACACGCAAATACTTTGTACTAAATACAAAATATTTTGTCTAGTGGGGAAAAGGAGTGAGACACATACGCCCTTGACATCACAATATAGCTAGCACATCCTGTTCTTTATCCCATAACAAACCGAGTACTTGTACATTTCCATGTTGAGTCGCAGGTCGAACTTGACAGTGGACATCAACGCAGTGGATTCCTTTACAAAACAGTTCAATTCTTCCTCTGAATCCATTAACGTTACATTGTCCACATAAATGGATTTTGACAATTTTCATCAATGGTGGTGGAGTATTCTCCAAATGGTATTCAATTATAGATCCCAAGAGGAATGGATTGCAATTTGATTCCAAACACGGCAGGACGATGGCGAAGCACTTTAATTGTCCGATCTTCTTCATGCTCTCACTAAGGAATTGTCAAAAATCCACATTCTTCATTTTTCACAGCAATTTGAAGAAATCCCTTCAATCTTCTTTTCCCTGAACCTCAACAACGTGGATGGAATCAATTCAATTAAATTCGTTCCCTTTTCCAAACAGTCGTTGAGGGATAGTTGAATCTTCAACCGTGCCCTCGCATCAAACACTGGACGAACTTTTGTTCACTGGATGGTTTGAATCAGGTACTAACCACCAGTGCCAGAATCGTCCGGTACCTCCTCAATAATTCCTTCACTAAGCCATTCCCTAAACACAGCATCATAATCCATAAATCGTCCAGCATCACTCAATTTATTGGTATGGGTGTTCTATGGTATGGGTCTCTGTTCAGCCATCCATCGATTTTCCTTCAATTCTGCATGACTTTCCACCTAAGGCAGACTTACTTCATAACGACCATCAGAATTCACACAAACAGTTTGACGAAAATGTTCTAAATCCAATTTACTTTTGACATCACCAAGATCCCGAATTCCAATTGTCTCCAAAGACCAAAGATGATTCTTCGGTGAGAGGAGACGTATCCAACAAATGAACAACTCTTGGATTGACCTGAAGGCCCATCCAAATTTTGTTTCGACCGCCACCGGTCCCCACTCCTCAACTTCTCAACTCGTCCTGTCCATAATTGAGCTCCAATCAAAAGTTCCTTCTCTCTGAACAGTCCGATCCAACATCCGAAACTCAAATCATCTTACTCTTCAATTCCCCGAATACACGTGTAAGGTTTCCATGGATCATTGGTTGGTCCAAAGCTTGGAATTTAACACTAAAATGTCCATGGTCATATTATGTAACGGTCACTTCATACTTATAATGGTTCTTCTTCTCTGAGTCAATTCTTCCAAATAGGAAATGGACCACAGCCTTACTGGACAACATCGGAAATTCCAACTCCTCAGCTGACTTCTTCAACATGTAGGACTTTTGAGATTCCGTGTCCATATCGCTCTTGCTATTCGTTGACATCCATTTCCCTTCATTGTTACCACCAAAGTCTGAAGAAGTATATCACCGGTACATGATGGCCTTTTTCTTCACCCTTGTCCCTTGTTATCATCTATCTTTTCAATTTTGTGAGCTGGGGGATCAGGACATATAATGACGTAATGTTTACGCCCGCATACAACACAATTTACACGACCCTTCCACTTCACCGCTGATTGGCCAATTGACCAAATTCCGTGGATTTTGAGGAACTGAGCGATGAGTACCAGTACCAGAACAGGAAGGGGAGAATAGCACCAGTACGGTGACAACTGAAGGTAACACTACATTCACCTTTGTTGCCATCATCTTACGAGTTTATAATTTTTTTTAGCTTACAAAGATATTCAGTCTAGGCCCTCCAAATACAACCCGGAACCTCGCATGCTGGATTTCCCAAAAAACGACGAGCTTTACGCTTCTTGTTGCATTGGTCTCACACGAGGCTGAACACTGGACATTCGGGTTCAGCACCCCAAAAAGTAAAGAATAATTGAGAACCCTTATTATGTATTTCTAAGGGCAATTTACCCTTTTTTTTCATTTTTTCATTTTTGCAATTTTCTTCAATTCTAAGAATGACAAAAACCATTTAGAACATTTCCGCGATTTTTCCTTGTCGAAACTACTATTTCATCGGACTAAAAGTGCTGATTCCTATTTCATTTTGTTCCAGATCAAAAATAGGCAAATTTTGATCTTAGTAAAATGTATAGTAACATTCGTTAACGACAACCCGATGAAATCTAGGTACTTACGGTTGGAAAAAAAACCTGCAAGAATTAGATTATTCCTTTGATAAACAGCAAAATAATGATGATAATAATAATAATGATAAGATACTCTGAATGAAACAATCCCTAATTATTATTAAGCACAAACAAAGTGCTATCTTGCAGTAAGGTCATAATAGCCTAAGGTTATGGATATAATAACGTCTTGGCAAGTGATGATTTCGCTAACAAGGTGCTCACGACGGATTCAGGGAGGCTGGCCTGTGATAATAATAGGTTTATACCTTTAGCCATATTTCAATCTGGGAGGTCTCACGGATATTAATATTGATACATGAATTTCTAACAAAAATATTACTTTCTAATTGGATAACGTTTAACGGCGTACAATTAAGTTTATGAACCGGAAATTAATGCGTTTCAAAATATTTTCTAAACGTATTTAGGATAGAAGACGCTTTAAGGATAAACCGTAGCGTAAAACTTTGTATTACACAAAATTATTTATATCGATACTGCCTTCCTTTTAACATAGTCATTACTAAAACCAACAATAGGGATGTACAAATTACGCGGTTCGTGTTTGGATTATCTAAAGGAGATTATGTGGGTTATTTTAGATAATGGACAGGCCTTTTACACTTCTCAACAAGCTTCCTGCAGGTAATGCTTTTTTTCTACTTGTGATATTAATGAAAATAACAAACGCCAAAAATCTGTAAAAATTTATAAAATGAGAAGCACCCCCCGGAAAAACAATTGAAATTACGACCTCGGCGCCTGTTTACAGACGAGGAGAGGGGGGGGGGGGTCATTAGAATTAGCGTCTATGTTTGGGCGAATTTTGAGAATTTTTCTCCATCGAACAATTTTTCGAAGGGGTTGATGAAGACGGTTTTTTTTCCGAAAAAGGTTACTTTCATTTTCATCAATTATCGTACAAATGAGACGCTTACAGGTGGATTTTGTGCACTTTTTGTACATTAAACGATCTTTTATTAATTAAACTAACATATTCTTAACTTTTTTTCCGAAAAAATCGCCTTAATTTTTTTGCTACAAATTGTAAAGTTAACCCCTTTGAAACATTTTTCGATAAAGGTAAAATCTCTCGAAATGGAGACGTTTTGGTATAGATTATTATTGAACATCCTGATTTTAAAGTCGCGTCGTTTCCGAGATATCGCTCACTATCGAAAAAAAATAGATGGATTCTTTAATTAATTAAATTTTTCTGAAAATAATTGACTTCAGGCTGGTGATCGCCGTGTATGAGGGTGCCATTCCTGTTGATGAGCTTAGCTGTACTTAACACTAACAGTTAATTTCTTATAGTCTGTCTTTCGGTCATATATTCGGTATGTGCTGGGATTGCATTTCATAAGTGTTTAAGTACTTCCGACTTACTCAGCATTGTTTGTACTATTACTGACGTAATCTATGTTCGTGTTACTATATTTTACTTCCTATCAGGCATGTCCCGAGCAATGTTTAGTTGGGGGGGGGGGGGGGGGGGAATGCCGACTGACATTTGAAAAATTTGCCGACTTGTGTTTGTTACGGTTCACGGTCATTTCCCCGCCGAAAAAATCCCGCCGGTCAATTGCCCGCCGGTAAATTGTTCGCCTGGTAAAAACCCCGCGCGGTGAAATGTTCGCCGGTAAAATGCCCGCCATGACAAAATCCCGTCGGTCAATTTCCCGCCGTAATTTTTGAAAAAATAAGCAATTAAGAAAGTTCTTTTTTAAATAACTTCAGTTTTGTAAACCTGTGTGTCATGCCACTATTTTAGTATCAATTGAAAAAAAATATACTAAACGTGCAAATAACCTAGGCGCTTTAATGGGGGAATAAGCGTAGAAAATGGTACAACATTTACGTGTTAAGAACGAGGTTGAAACAAGAGATAGTAGCAGGCGAGTATTCATGTATAGTGCCGTAGGTCTGTAAAGGATGTCAAAATGCCATCGGGAAGTGCTTAAAATGGCCGTCGAAAATATTTTATAAAGTTATATATATATATATAACGGTTCTTTTGTTAAACATGGCAATGTCTGGTTTATTAATACAGTCTTCTTTTTTGAATTTAGCATATTTTAATTTACAGTAAACAGCGGCCTCAAATTCATCTTACGCCTCCTGAGCGCATAATCCGCCACTGGCTGCACATAACGTAGGTACATATGTAAGTGGATCTTTATCACAAAAATAGGAGAATATCAGGGGAATCATTTTGCCTACAGCGGCGGGCAAATGACCGACGGGATTTTGTCATGGCGGGCATTTTACCGGCGAACATTTCACCGCGCGGGGTTTTTACCAGGCGAACAATTTACCGGCGGGCAATTGACCGGCGGGATTTTTTCGGCGGGGAAATGACCGGATACCGTTTGTTACTAAATAGAATATTTTTGAAAGTATGTATCTATCTACTGAGATTATTGCCCGCCACGTCACCACCTTAGTTAACAGTTTTCTAAGATATCGGCTCACTCTGCATCCTCCTTTTATTTCTTTATTATAAATATTATTAAACAAAATCTCCGGTGGCGCATCGAAACTGTAACTGAACGCTTTTTGATACTATTCGGCATCGCGATTCACGGCGCTCCGCCCGGTCGGCGATACGATACCTACCTCTTGTCTTAGTATTTGAAGTGACGTCGAGTCGTCTTTACAAAGATGCAGTCAGTGGTAGCAAGTTTGAAAAGTAAATACCCAGCAAACACATTTACATATAAAATACATATAAATTATATAAGAGCTTTTTAGATTTATATAAAACTGGAAGAAAAATAAGAGATATTTAATGACAGGATGTCAGCCATTTTCAAAATAATATGTATATATGTCTATTAGATGTAAATTCTTCTATATCTGTAGTACATGAATTTATATACGTTTTATGTATATTTTATGTAGTATTCACATAAAAAATATCAGTTGTAAAAGCGTTACGATGACCAAATGGCAGCTACTCGAGCATAATGTAATTATTACCAATGTAAAAAATTATTTAAGCAGTTCCATACAAAAAAAATGAAAAAACTACATTTTTACATGCAACTGTACTTTTAATTAACTTAATTCTTGCACGAACCCGTTTTTACCTGAACTGAAAGCCGACAGTTTATTATGATAATATATACTTGCTTGAAAAGTTTCCCTTAACCGGATTCGAACCGTTGCGAGTGGGCGTTGCAAATTCCGAAATCCGACATGTGTTTTCTTTGTATCCGACATTGTACCACTGCGCTAATCTGAAACATTCCTTTTTTTTATTTCGTTCTTCCTAACTTTGCGCTGTTTCGCGAGTTTAAATTATGTTTGATTATATCGTCGAGTGAAGTCTGATTCAATGATTATACCTACCTTTATGTTAAAAATGACCAGGGTTTAATTTATTTTATATTATTTATTTTCTATATAAATTAGACGCATTTCAGTCGATACGGATCTAATATTAAAGGTACGTGAGCTACAATTATTGGCGTTATAGAAAACACGCGCGTGCGATTACTTATGCGGCGCAAATAGAAATAGGACTTTATTTTCGACCATACAATATGTGTAATGATTCTAATTATATTTATAGAAGGCATACATAATAAATATGAAATATATAAATAAAGTTTTGTAAACTAAAAGGTTTTTTTATTTTTTAATTTTCTTGGCGGCTATCGATTTCGGCAGAATGCCATCATCAGGCCCAGCTGCAAATACCTCTTTTTTATGGTGTGTGTTACATATATACTTTATAAAATAAATACCGTCAAATTAGGATATTATGTGTTGAGAACATTCGTGATATGAAATGTCGGATCATTAAAGAAATCACCACATTTAACGAGCACCACATTTATAAACTAATACCACCCTTCAACATTAAAACACACTCAACACACCCACACCACTCTACGCTAATGACACATACGCACGCCCCTGAGACACACACACGCCAGACAACCTAACCACATTGTTAAATTAACACATGTTGACAATCCACGCATTAAGTTCCTTTTTCGATCAGGTAATTTCACCATTTTATTAATATTATTAATATACAAAAAAGTTTCAGATAGAATTTTACTTTGCGAAGGTTTACGAACCCCTACGACATCGATTTTCTCTTTTAATGATCCGACATTTCATATTACGAATGTTCTCAACACATAATATCCTAATTTGACGGTATTTATTTTATAAAGTATATATGTAACACACACCATAAAAAAGAGGTATTTGCAGCTGGGCCTGATGATGGCATTCTGCCGAAATCGATAGCCGCCAAGAAAATTAAAAAATAAAAAAACCTTTTAGTTTACAAAACTTTATTTATATAACATAAAACTAAAAACATGGAGGAATTCATCAGATTAAATATGAAATACTTCTTACATATAAGATTTTACATATAACGTACATAAATCTAATTATGTAAATATGACAGTACATAAATTTCATGAGTAATATGTAATAATCTGTATGTATATATTATATGAATTTCTGTATACAGAATATCCGAAGTTTCTATACTATTATGTAAAATATACGTAATGTGTGACATACGGTTTATATAACTTTATTAAAGAATACTTACATACTTGATATATAAAAAAGCATACGTAGGGGTATTTACTTCAATTTTATATATGTTGTATGTATATTTTATATGTGTGTTTGCTGGGTTAGTGACATATTTAAACGGCGCGGCGGCCATATTGACGAAACCTGTTTAACGGAGAGACAAGGTATACCTGACTTAAGTCAGCTAGGTACTATTTACTTAATAATAATTACACTTGGAAAAATTTACATTGATTGTTATTTGTTAGTAAGTAAACCGAAGGATTTAAAGAAATCTCTTTGAGCTGTTCAATGTGATTAATCATTAATAATAAATGAAAATCATTCTTTCGCCGTAAATGAATCGTCATCGCACATTCCAACGATTTAAGTCAAAGACATTGAGTCAAAGGTTTGTTTTATGTAGTTAAAATAACTAAATAATTCAAAAACCTTTAGGAATAGGTAGCACAAAGTAAATAGGTACCTATTGAAAGCTCGTAGGAAATGCCATTCAAAGTCTGTAATAAGATACGTGGTATGCCATTTAAGAAAAATGACATTGAGCAAAATGCATCACTCTGTATTTATCGAGAAATAAGTCTGCAATCTGAATACATACATTAGAAAAACAAATCCCAAAATTTCACTCCATGTAGAATCCAAAAATGCAATAGTTCCCATTTAAAAAAACGAAGTTTCCAGCTACTTCCGGCATTTCCGGAAGCGTTACCATTTTGAAAATATTTTACATCGATTCGGTTTTCAGGGTAACCACTAAGTTCAAATTTTCAAAAACTTATCTATAAAACTTTCCGAGAAATGTCTAACTAAAGCTCCCAAAATAACACCCTGTATACTATTACTAAATGTTTTATATTATAAAATTATTTTGTCGAATTCATTATAATTGTTCATTGGACGATTCCTTGTTTATCCCTAAGTAGTTCTATGATAGTTGTATTAGTGGTATCATAACACTTTGAGAAAGAGAATGTTTTCTGCCATGGCATTAGCACAGGATTTAACGAGGCATCAATGATTTTTCTTATAGAGTTATGTTCAAACTGTAATTTGATTATAGTTTGAAGCTGTTACTCTATAGGTACACAAAAAAAAATTTAAAAAAGTTTTCTGCCTAGGTATTAGCACAAGATTTAACAAGGCAGAATTTTTTTTTCTTTTTTAACTATATAAAAACTATGTTTTAATAGTAATTTGAAGCTGTTACTCGATAGGTACAGTAACGTGCCAAAAAAATTCAGTAGAGAGGACATGGCGAATTTCTGCACAAGTTCCGCCCAGGCAGCAAAAGATTTTATGGATGGTCTGTATAAGCGTTGATTGAAATACTAATATTTCAATCAACGGTATAAGTACCAGCTTTTAAAAATCATTTCATGCTGTTACTCGATAGGCCAGCTTTTTTGCAACCAGCTCTCGCTCTATAACAATTTCCTTTCTTTCAGTAAAACTTATACAGCTCTAAAATGCATTCGCTTTACCTTTAACGATTTGTCAATAAATAATCCTCTTTCTTTATAACATGTGGTATAATGGCCTTTTATTTCTGACCCTATGGAAATTTTAGACGTGCACTTTTTACAGTGTAGGTAATCCTTTACAATTATCAGTTTTTTTGTCGAAACAGAACATTTTTAAGAATTAAAAAAGCAAAATAATTTAACTACTAATCAATTTTGGAACACCAAGAAGAAACAATACCTAATTACAACCGCATTTACCTAGAGAAGATTCAAAAATGGTGTCATAAACCATTTTCTTGGGTCGGGGATCATCTGCATGGGATTCGAAATAAAAAATGTCATATTTACTATAATTATATTGAGAAATTCTCATTACATTATACAAAGCAAAATATTTGCAAACGATTGCAATGGGCTGTGTAAATCTGTTACAACGGGCAACATTTCCTATAGAGCCACCATTTTTTACATGGATGAGCGGTGCTGTAATACGCAATGTTTATAAATCATGTTTATTATAATGTAATATACTCACTTCTCATAGGTACCGTCAGGGCACACGCTAGCATTTGTGCAGTCGCATCCGGAAACTACTGATAAATTCATATATAAAATGGTAAGAAGCAGAACTACAAGAATTGTTTTCATGATGACTGTTTGCGTTTTCTCAATTCCAGAATATAACGCGATCGTATTTATAGGTAGGTAATCTTAAGTGCCGAGTAGGTCTTATCGTATAATAGATAAATGATATTCCACGATAAGAAACCCAACCACATTAATTATTAAAGTAATTAATATTTACACGGCTCACTTTTTCCTTCGATAAAATCATTTCTTTAAGGAATTGGAACTGATTGAATGGGTTTCTATGTATATGTCGCAGGAATGTTGTAATATCCGTAATCTTACAAGTTTCCTAGGAAAAGCTTAAGGTTAAGGTTAAGTTTGAGATCCAGGCGCCCAAGTTTCCTAGGAAACTTGTAAGTTTACGAATATTACAACATTCCTGCGACATATACATAAAATTCAAATTAAACATTGTTGTATAACCACCCTTCTGATGATAGGGATTTTTTAAATTCTTTACAAAGTTTACCAATGCACAATGCAAATTTTAGCACTTGCATGGGTTTAGAAATATACAGGGTGAATGAGACCACCCGTATCAGTCTTTTATTTAAAGAACGGTGAGTCGTAGAGAGGTGGGGTAAAAAAAGTGATTATAAAAGCCATAATAAAGAATCGAATGGTGATATCATTATTTCTCGGACAAGTCCGCATTCCTCCAGAAGGCCCCCAACTCCAAAATTTTAAATGGCACCATAAGTCCAAAAAGGTATTTTTTGAAAGATTGTTAGAAAAGAAGAAAGTTTTATAGGAAAAATTATTTTATTACTGCCACCCCTTTTAAGTTATATTCGACTAAAGTTGTTAAATTTGAAATTCATTGTTAACAAGAAACATTGAAAAGTCGACTTTTAAAATCTGGTTACCAATGTTACATGTGTTCTTCCCTTTCAAGAAGTAGAGGAACTGCTCCGAATATGGGCCAGGTATTTAATATGGGCACCTTTCTGTCTACGAAGCAAGTCATGCTATCTGCCAGATGATGCGTAAATTTACACTAACACGTTGTCAAGACTTATTTTACCGACTCCCGCGTTATTTCACTTTGTTGGTTATTTAAGGATGGTGGTTGATGTCTTTGAGTGTTTCTCATAACTTTTCGATGTAAGTTTAATTAGCGTATTTTTCAGATTTCCTGATACTATTTTGTGCTGCTTATGCCTAATGTGACAGAGGGGAAGTTCAATATTGCATTTTAGCATCCAATGTAATTATAAAAAACACAGGTTTTTCTTAACAAATAATTTTAATGCAAATTGTACTTAGTGAAATATGGGCCCTTTGTGTATGTCAAGTATGGGGTAGGGCCCATATTCGAACAAAATCATTCTATGGGGGTATTTTTGCAGGTAATCATGTTTTTGCTAAACACAGATGGAAAATTTGCCTCCAAAAATTTGACGTTTTGAAATAAAAGGTTGTTCTTGAAGTTTTTTGAGAGGGCCCATATTCCATACCCTCTGGCCCAATGTCAGAAATGTGCACTTTTTTATTATTTATTTTGTCATAATTACAAGCTATGCTTTTACGAAAAATTAATGTTGGGGTTTCATTACTAAGTCATTACAGTACACGTAAACCTTTTTACACATCACCTGAATGAAAAAACAAAAAAGTTATTCCAAAAAAACAAATGAGGGCCCATATTCGGAGCAGTTCCTCTACTTATTAGAGCCACTGATAGTGTACCTAGAAGAGCTCAACAGTGCTTAGCAGTAAATGGAAGATATTTTGAACACATGTAACATTGGTAACTAGATTTTAAAAGTCGACTTTTCAATGTTTCTTGTTAACAATGAATTTCAAATTTAACAACTTTAGTCGAATATTACTTAAAAGGGGTGGCAGTAATAAAATAATTTTTCCTATAAAACTTTCTTCTTTTTTAACAATCTTTCAAAAAATACCTTTTTGGACTTATGGTGCCATTTAAAATTTTGGAGTTGGGGGCCTTCTGGAGGAATGCTGACTTGTCCGAGAAATAATGATATCACCATTCGATTCTTTATTATGGCTTTTATAATCACTTTTTTTACCCCACCTCTCTACGACTCACCGTTCTTTAAATAAAAGACTGATACGGGTGGTCTCATTCACCCTGTATATAAAAGAATAATAAATAGTTTTATTGAAATACAAGATATGTGATTACAAAAAGGAAAGTTTCTTGTAGGGCTCTCCTGTATTAGAATTTTTTATTTTTATTCGTATTTCTTATAAAATATTCGTGAAATTGAATGAATACTAAGCAACTTCAAACAAATTTTACCAAAAACTGTGTAAAAATCAGAAGAGCCTTACAATGAACCTTCCTCTATCCATTGATACCTTTTTTGTGTTAATTCAATAATGTTTTATTTAAATTTTATCTATACATCGACACCCATGGAAACAGTTTCAATTCCAACTGGCGATGGATTCTTAATAAACTAATTTTGTGGCGGTAGTTCATAAATTAACAAAGGCTACATAATTGGAAATAATAATGATTAGCAATAGCAGAGAATTTTTGCGAAAAACTGATTTTTGTGACCTTTGACTTGTAATATGTTAAGACGAGGACATGGGATTATATGTGATTTTTGAGGGGCATTCAGAATGTCAAAACAAGTATCAAAAGGCGCAAATTCTTATAGAATTTTAATTTCAACCAACTTCAACCAACTAATTATGGCATATACTATATACAATATATACGTATATAACTACCCCCTCCCCACCTCAGACATAACCACGCCGGATTCTGCACAAATGAGTCATTGTTTTTCTTTCCACCCTTAAGGGGGATGGGAGTGGAGAGGGTGACGGACAATTTGTAAATCACGAAAAAATGTTAGAGGAAAAAAAAGTAAAAAATATCGTTTTTCTGCGGACGTGCAATTTTCCCCCTTTCCACCCCCAAAAAAGGGGTTGCAGTTGGGGGTAAAGTTTGCAATTTGAGTATCGTTTTTTATGGAGAATCCGAAAGTAATAAAAAATAGGTGTCCCCATTTAAGTTTTGAAAACTCACCCCCGCTGCACCCCACAGGAGGGGTGAGGGTGATGTTTACGTATCATGACTCAATAGGTCTCAACAAATAAAGGAAACGTATTTTTTTCTTTTTGTAATTGGACGTGTCGTTCTCGAGATATTAAAGGGTGTATATTTTGACTTTAATGGCGTCCCGACGGCGAACGGGTGATCCGATCAAAAAATTTACCAGCGATTTGGAATCAGTGAAGAATTTTCTATAAGATGACACCACTTCCAGCTTTCTAAACCCTGTAACATCGACCAACGCACAGACACACAGACACACAGACACACAGACATCCGGACGAATTTAGTAACCAACTTTTTGAAGTTGGTTGACAAAGATTTGTGCAAACTTTCAGTTTATTACCTACCTCTTCTCTTATTCCAAGGTTGACCTATTATTTTGCCTTATTTGTCTGTACTAATAGGCAAGGAAATAACAAGATTTGATAATATGACAACAATAAGACCAAAATGACAAACAAAGCACTTAAGACACACCTAAAATTGAAAATGAAATGATAATGATAAAATTAATTCCACGTGGTGAAATATAGGCGAAGAAAGTCGTCACCATCGCGTTGAGAAACTCAAAATTATCACGATACACAAAGCAGCACCGAACAGCCTTTTGTCTTAGCGTTTTGGTCGGACACTGCATGCCATCTTCCTGAAAACTTCCTATTTTTCACCTTTAATTTCTTAGCTTTCTTTATCGTAGATGTCTTTACCGCTCGAGGAACAATTTAACAAATTCGCCTTATCCTTTCAGATGTTGAAACAGAACCTGCTTTAAGGACTCTGCGACTTTTACTTCGTGTGCGATGAAAATCTAATGGTGTATTTGATGTACAGGATTTGTTGAGGCCCTTCCAAAAATAATTCAACTGTTATCAAACAACTTTCCTCAACAACAAAGACATTTTTGTTGTTAGGAGAGCTCAAAGAGAGGATACGTGAAATTATACTGTGCAACGGTAATGAAGTAGTTACGTTTGTTCCTCTTTCGCTCGTCGTTATTTCCCTTTCTGTGAGAAATAACTTCGATGCCATTATCAGGAACTACAGAAATTCCCGTTTCATCGCAATGAAAAATGTTTTTGGTATTTTACATTTTTGATTGTGAGCTTGTGGCTCAGGATATTTTGTTGTTATTAAATTCAACCTTTTCGTTGTGCCTGTTGTAACATGTTGAGACAATGAATACAGGAGTGTAGGAAAAAAACCCTGGAAAAAAAACCCAGGAAAAAACCCATGAAAAAAACAGTAATTATGAAATGGGTACCGCAATGATCCAAAGGGGCATATGATTAAATTTCACTTCCATCACACTATCAAAAACGCGATTTTTGTAAATGCGTAGGTACAATTTGTTACATAATCAATTTTTCTATTAAAATGGACTTTATCCACAGCTATCGCAAATCTGATCTTTAATTTTCAATAAATAAGATAATACGGTGGTATATTTTTTAGATTAAATTTCACTTCCATCACACTATCAAAAACGTGATTTTTGTTAATGCGTACAATTGTTACAGTGGCGCCGACTTCGTGGGGACAGCGGGGCGCGTGCCCTCATGTAGGCAGATTGCGTGGGGGCATAGCCCCGATGCACTTTACTGGCACCTGAATCTGACTATGAACAAATTTGGGAAAGTGAGACACATTAATTTTAATATACGTAAAAATGTTAGGAATAGGTCTATATCTTCACGCCGTGAAAGTAAGTGGCTCAGTTTGCTTATGGTAGCTTAATATGAAGCTAGTAGCGCCACTGTTTTTTTCAAAACGTCAAGGAGTACAATATTTTTATTAGTGGTACAAATTAGTACAAATTTAGATCTTTGTGTTTCTGTCTCGATCTTTCCTGTTTTGTCTTTTTTTCTTGTGGTCCTGCTAGCTTAATATGAAGCTCGCAGCGCCACTGTTTTTTTTTTTTCAAAACGGCAGGGAGTACAAAATTTGTACTTATTAGTGGTACAAATTAGTACAAATTCAGATCTATGTGTTTCTGTCCCGATCTTTCCTGTTTTGTCCTTTTTTCTTGTGGTCCTGCTAGCTTAATATGAAGCTAGCAGCGCCACTGTTTTTTTCAAAACGGCAAGGAGTACAAAATTTTTATTAGTGTTACAAATTAGTACAAATTCAGATGTTTCTGCTTCTGTCTCGATCTTTCCTGTTTTGTCTTTTTTTTCTTGTGGTCCTGCTAGCTTAATATGAAGCTCGCAGCGCCACTGTTTTTTTTTTTCAAAACGGCAGGGAGTACAAAATTTTTATTAGTGGTACAAATTAGTACAAATTCAGATCTTTGTGTTTCTGTCTCTATCTTTCCTGTTTTGTCTTTTTTTCTTGTGGTCCTGCTAGCTTAATATGAAGCTAGCAGCGCCACCGTTTTTTTCAAAACGTCAAGGAGTACAAAATTTTTATTAGTGGTACAAATTAGTACAAATTCACATCTTTGTGTTTCTGTTTCGATCTTTCCTGTTTTGTCTTTTTTTCTTGTAGTCCTGCTAGCTTAATATGAAGCTAGCAGCGCCACTGTTTTTTTCAAAACGGCAAGGAGTACACAATTTTTATTAGTGGTACAAATTAGTACAATATAAGTACTAAATAATTAAATTGGTCCGACTTGATTCTGCCGATTTGGTCCTGCCAGCTTATGAGAGGTCAGTTATTTCGTTAAATCATCATTCACAACTTAGAGTAGATCAGGAAATGAAAGGGTAATAATAGATAAATAAATTTGATGAAGGAAGCGTTCCGTATAGGTACCTTTAATTCTCCAGAAGACCTATTTAGATGCGATTTTTTTTAAAATTTTGAATAAAGCATTATCTTATTTAAAATCAAGGTTTGAGAATAAATTTACGATCATATTTATAAACTTGAACAATTTGTCCCGCGCTTTACGCATCGCACATATGTTTCAGAATTTTATTCTTCAGATTTTGATAGAGATAAATTGAAGACTACACCGAGATATGTTTTTACACGTGTGCAGAAGTAGGCAACAAGAGGTAAAAAGTATTAATGATATCATAACATTTTTAAAAAGAGACGATAACAAATCATTGTTAGGTCTACTCTCGGAGTTTGTTAAATTTTTGAAAATAATTCTAACCGTTCAAGTGTCATCTTGTGTACAGGTGAGCGATCGTTTTCGGCATTACGTCATCTAAAAACATATCTTCGGTTTACAATGACCCAACGATTAAATAATTTGTCAATTCTTAATACGTACATACCTAATGTCAATTTTGATCTATACTCTGTTCTCCCAACAGATATAGTAAAGCTCCTCCTCAAAATTTCTCGCCACATTTAAATGCAACTTTTTTATTGGTCGAATTTTCGAAACCCGTAACATAAGATAAGCAATCACTTGATTTCAATTGTTGTAGTTTGGTGTAAATCAATTTGAGATCTGTAACGTATTTATAACTTGGCTGGTGTAAAACTGGTCGCTGCCTTCATTGGTCAAAATTTATTGGGAGGAGCTTTACTATATCTGTTGGGGGAACAGAGTATAGTAGCAAATGAATTTATTAACAAAACTGAAGCAAGAAGAAATACATTTTATACAGTTTAGATGTTTTTCCAAAGTGTTGTCTTCTATGAATAATAATGAAACTGCAATGAAGTAGTTTTTTTATCTTGATATTTCAAAAATACCTACACCGCTGCTTCTTATGATTTTAAAAGATGAGCTTTTTCTGTAGTGCTGCTGCTCCTTGCCCCCACGTAGATCTCAAAAAAAACCCGGCGCCACTGTTGTTACATAATCCATTTTTCTATAAAAATGGACTTTATTCACAGCTATCTCAAATCTGATCTTTAATTTTCAATAATACGGTGGTATGAAGTGTTTACCTTTAATTTTCGTAAATAGTGCGCCATATATTTTAGATAGTAAGCAACGATAAGAGGCTAATGGGAAAAACAACGATAAATGAATGTTTAAAATTAAATTTTTTTAACTTTATTTACGAATAATACAAAAAAATCATAATTCTGAGCCGACTCTTGCAGGAAGGTTCATGGTTGCCTTTGAAAGGCTGTAACGCTTTTCGATATTATTAATATTTTGATATTTTTTCCACCAAATTTGGTGGGCACGTATTTAAATTGATACTTGATTTAAAATGTTATTTTAATAAAAATGTACATTGAAAACAAAAGAAGTACTTAACTTTATAATTTCTTTAATGTTGCTGAACAAATTTAAATGTTAGGATGCTTTTAAACAACGAACATTTTAAATGGTAGAATAAAAATGTTTGTTGATACTTATTTTAATTGGTCGCTACGATCGACGGCGTTACTTCGAACTATAATTTACATGTGTTTCCTTATACTAATGTAGTTTCAAGAACTGCCAGCGATCGAAGCGACCAATTAAAATTATCAACAAACATTTTGATTCTACCATTTATCAAATTAAAATCAGATGAACAAAAAATAGAATATTTTACATATTTTTTTTAAATATTTATTTAAATATCCAATTTGCAACATTTACATAATTAGATTTGTCATAATTGCTTTTCACACTGAGAATTCAATATGGCTAGCGTAGGAATGGGAGAAACCCGAGCAGCGTTGCCGTCACTCTCATATTAGCGACAGGATCGGTTCGCTCCAAAAAGCACACGGATACCCGCAGACGTACATATAGGTACACAAGTTTATCAATTGTTTCCAGGATAACACATACCTACGTTAGAGTGGTCAATTTCGACTTGCTACATAAGGCAACGGCGTGCTCCGTAAGGCTCGATACTGAATTCTCGGTGTGAAAAGTACGATAGATACAAATACATTCATATACGACGCATCGATGATAATATTTAGTATAGTGGAAATTTTATACCTACATTAAATATATTTAATATTGTTTACCAGCAGAAGAAACAAAAAGCAAAAAATTATTGTAGATGAGGAGCAGCAAAATATTGTCAGTCTAGGGGCGGCAAATTCGTAAACCCGCCTCTGAGTACACGTTTTTCGCGAAATTAGTACGATTTTCGCGAAATTTCGCAAGCACGAATGCGGTTTGAGATTAGAATAGTATAATAAGCCGTTAACTCCCTTTTCGCCAATAACTTCTCTCGCGGTTGTCAGATTCGAATTTGGCGAGGGCCCCTCATTCGGGAAGGCGCGGAGAGCTGTCTGTGCGAGTTGGGCTTCATCAAGGACGACAAAACCAATGCTTGCACATCTGTGAAGGAATGCCTAGCGAAAAAAAATCATTGAATAATTCGAGGAATGTATTAATTGCTTAAATCGATTTAATGTTGCAATAAAGGTAATTTTGACTTTCGATTGTTACGTGAAAGACTCAAAACCTCTTTTACACGGACAATAATCCCTCCAACATTGCTGACATGAAATTATGAACAATTTTTCAATAATGGTTTCTACAGAAAGATATTTTTCAGCCCTGCGTCGACTGAAATCGTGGCTCAGCAGCCACTCACCCAAGATCGCCTTTCGACGAAAACGTCCAGGCGTACTGAGGAGAGGAATTTTGCTGCGTCACGATAATGCCAGGCCGCATTCGGCCCATTTGACACAAGCGAGAATTGCAGAATTTAGGTAGAAACTTCTTGAACATCCGGCTTACAGTCCCGACCTGGCACCAAGCGACTATCACCTGTTTGGTACACTCAAAAAGCATCTTGGCGGCAAACATTTCGAGGGTAACAACGATGTTCAACAAGAGGTACGTACGTGGTTCAGACGCCAACCCAACCACTTTTATGCAGCAGACATTGATAAAGCGATGGGATAAGTGTATTGATGGAGATGGAGACTTTGAAGAGATATTGAATTTTTCATAGTCTTCAAAGGCATTTTAGCTCGATCTAAGGTATTCTGATCCAAACCGGTCGGTTTAGGCTTTAAAGACGGTACAAAATGTTGTGTTAGAAAAGGTTAATAATATTTGGTGAAAAATCATAAAAGAGAACACATTTTATACGCCATGGAGTCAGCACCCAGATGACTATCATCTACAACATAGCAGCATTGTTCAATTTGAGAATACGTTGACACCTTTTCCTAATCTTACAGCGCGGCGTACCAAAGGTGAACTTTTGCTGATTACAGAAAATAACAAATTTGATTTTGGGGATAATTACATACTAATTAAATCTCATTAACAGGAAATGCGGTCGTGGATACATTAACAACTCAATTAATTCTAGAACCAAGATAAACGAAATGTTTTCAAGGTATGTTCGTCCAGACCTTTGAAATAATTATCATGATGCACTGTCAAAGGTTTCCAGTTCAATGACGTTGCAGTTTTAATCAATATATTACCGGAGCGATCGTCAAGTGGTTCTTGTACACAATGACTAAACAATAGTGATCATTATTTCACAAATTAATTTATTATTATAATTGTTTTTAATTGGATATGCAAACAGCGACAAAGTTGAACCCACAAATTCGTAATTTCCTCAATAGATTTGATATCTATGCAACTTAAACAATATTTGGGTAATTAAGCGCCGAAATTGATTTGCGTATCTCAAAAATTCCTATAAAAGCGCCGTCTAAGTTATACATTTTTGTAATAAACTTAGGTCGTACCTACTAGTTCGCACCAAAAAAACCAAAATGTATCGCGTTGTTATCCTCTGTATTGCTGCATTGTTTGTTCAAGCTGCTTTAGCCCACGAAGGTGAGATGACTTTTTTATTTTTATTGTGTAAAACGACTATAATAATCTGGAATCATTTATAGAGTGTGGGGAACATGCAAAAAAACAATTAAATATAGGATGCGAACCTACATGTCAAATGCCCATCAAGACGATGCTTTGTGCCACAGCTCCTAAGGAGAGCTGTGTGTGCGAGTTTGGCTTCATCAAGGACGAGAGAACCAATGCTTGCGTATCTTTCGACCAATGCCCGCATACAAAACATCATTGAATAATTCAAGGAATGTATTAATTGCTTAAATCAATTTAATGTTGCAATAAAAGTAATTTTGACTTTCGAATTTTCGATTCTTGCGTGAAAGACTCAAAACACCTTTTACACGGGCAATAATCCCTCCAGCGTTGCTGACATGAAATTATGAACAATTTTACAATATCAAAATGTTATAATTTTTATTGAAGACAATGTTTCCGTAAGTGACGATATTTCGAGTTTGTATTCTGCTGTTTTGAAAGTAATCATGGATTATGCAACTTGCATTAACATTTATGTGCAGTAGAATGACTCTTAGAGGTTATCCTCGAATATATAAGGCCAGATAAATGCCATTGTTTTAGTTATGTTGAGCTAATCTTTAAGCGATACGATTACGTAAATAAATAAAGTATCGCGTCATTATCCTCTGTATTGCTGCGTTGTTTGTTCCATAATTCCTAAGGTGAGCTGTGTGTGCAATTCGGGCTTGGTGAGGAAGGAAAAAACCAATACTTGCGTAACTATTGAGGAATGCCTAGGAAATTATGTGTTTGAATAATTCAAGTGTTGTATTAATTATTGCGTAAGTCAATTTAATGTTGCAATAAAAGCCATTTTGACTTTCGTTTGCTACGTGAAACACTTTTACACGGACAATAATCCCTCCAACATTGCCGACCATTAGCTCTCCAACTTATGAAGTAATTTTCAAAAACGATATACTGTAATTCTTTTTGAAAAAAATTGTTTAAAAAAACCTAATGAATGGGGACTGTTATTGATCATTTTTGTTCGTTAAATAAAAAGAGTGCTATTTATGGATTCCGGTATAGACCAATAGTTGGAGGAGAAATTCAAAATAATAAACAAAGAGAAGAAAAATCGTACAGACATCCCACATTTCAATAATTTGCTAAGCTCTACTCTATCTTCAAACTTACTTTGATGATGCAGAGTGCATTACATACATTGTATTGAAATATAGGAATATCTGGACACTTCCAGACAAAATTATGAACCCTTTTGGAATTTCGGGGGACAATAAAAAGGTTACCATGGATAAATTATGTTTTAACATTTTTTTTTTGGTAATAGATTAATAAAACTCTACGATTATTTATCAGGAACAAAAATTTATTTTATGAAAATAAAATTACAATTTAACCATTTATATCACTTATACATAGTCAGTCATGTTAATTACATTACATTACGTTCCTCCAACTTAATCGTTTAATCTAAATTCATAAAACTACATGATAAAATAAATTCACCTGTTTATTGGATTAAATCGAACGATGAAGATGAGGACAACAACGTGAACGTATCCTAGCTCTGATTAATTAATTAATTAATTAATTAATATTTATAACTTTTCCTGGTTAAGTTCATTTACAGATGTTCGAGTGGTTATTTATTTATTTATTCTTATTTTTCTTATAATTGTACCTTCATGGTCGGTTATATCCTCCAGTTTAAAACTCACATCCTTACGACATGCTCCTAAAGAATTTTGGAATGTTTCTAAGGCCTATAAAACAAGCTTCTCATCAAGATTGACCCAAAGGGGTCCAAACTAAGGGCGTTATTTTGAGATTAAACACTCAAATTTTAACCCAACAGGTAAAATTCCGTTCTTAGTTTGTTTCTAAATTCAAAATGGCGGCCAATATAGCAATTCTCCAAGTTTTTACTTTTTATGGTGTAGCTCAACGACCGTTTAACTTAATTAAAATTTGAAAATTGGAAATTATAGCCAAAAGATGGCTAGAAGTATTACTTATAAAATTGTAAAACAACAAAAATTAAACGTAGCCAATTTATTGGTCAAAGCGCCGGTGTATGCATGTTATTATCACAATTATAAAAATTAGCAACTACCAGACAAGATTGTTCTTGAAAACGAAACAGGAATGTTAATCGAATTTCAGTAATGATTATAGCAACGAAAATGATAAAATTAGAGATACATGCATAAACCGCCGCCGCCGCTTAGAGAGAGACGCGTAACATTCTAATGAACTGGCACGCCACACGCTCGCTGTTTGTAACCGAAGCGGTGGTGTAAAAACTGCAATTAATTAAAAATTGATTTCCAAAAACGTGACACAATTTTGGTTTCTAAATAAGTCTCATTTTATTATTCGTATTACAACGAAGACGTTCGTGTAGGTCTAATGCTCCTACGACCTACCATTCCCGAGAATGCAATGTGCTACAATATCGTCTGTAGCGTCTATAAAAATCAAGTTTTGATAAAACCATTTTACAATCATATTAACAAAGGTTGAATCTACAACATACTAAAATTTTGTTCCATTTTTGAGCGAGTAGTTTTGTTTTTATGTAACTTTAAACTTAGCTAGCGTGTCGCAAACCCGGAAAACGGGTACTTTGCATCGCTCGGCCGTAGAAATGGCTCTTAAAGTGCATTTTAAAAAAAAGTTGTTACTTCTAAATAACGTAGAAATAAATAGGCTTTAATTTGATACCAATCTCATTCGAATCAGCCCAATTGTTATTTTTTTATTCAGCTTCATACTCGTTTGCGCCGACAGTAGTCTTGAAAATGGTATTGTTTTTCTGTCACTTTGTGTTTTGGTGGACAACACGCGACACCGACATTCGCTTCACCATCATGGAGTGTAATGATCACGATGGTGACTTGAAATTCTTGCTGTCCGACTTCTTGTACGAAATTTTAGATACCCATTATAATATTATGGCAGTTCGTTAGAGTGTGTGGTCCAATTTCTTCATCGGCTCCAAATCTTCTTCATTTCGATCTGGAATGGTTTGAACAATTTTATTGATCGTTGGCTCGATGGAAACACTTTCTTGTCCTTCTTCTTCTTTTTTGTTCATCAATAGATTTTGGGCCCACCTGTAGAGCTATAGTAAGTGTAATTAGCTTCGGTACACTTGACACATTTTGTTTCTCTACTGCAAACGTTTTTAATATGCCCATGCTGTTGACAGTTGGTGCACTGACGAATACCGGTTGTTTTTCTTGGACCGTTCAGCTGTTATTATTCAGTTTTGAATTATGTATTGTTCTTCTTGGATACGAGATCCATGAAGAACAGTAGGAAAGCGGTACCAAGGATAAACTTTCTCTGATTGCAGGAAATAAGAGTTTTGTTTTTGGCGATAATTACATAATTAAATTTCTTTAAGAGGAAACGCAGTCGTGGTTACTTTATCAACTCAATTAATTGTAAAACCGTGATAAACGAAATGTTTTCAAGGTATCTTCTGGATCTGTACGGACCATTGCAATGATAATCATGATGCTCACTTTTTTATACAACGACTAAACAGTAGCGATTTTATTATTATAATTGTTTTTAATTGAATATACAACAGCAAGAAAGTTGAACCCTCAATTTCGTATAATTTCCTCAATAGATTTGAAATCTATGTAACTTAATCAACATTTAATTAGGCGCCGAAATTGGTAAACAATTTGGGAATAGATTTTCGTATCTCAAAGATTTGTATAAAAGCGCCGTCGTTCAACGTCGAAGTTATACATTTTTTATAAACAAAGGTTGTACTACTTGGCACCAAAGAAACCAAAATGTATCGCATCCTTATCTTCTGTATTGCTGCGTTGTTTGTTCAAGCTGCTTTGGCCGACGAAGGTGAGATGACTTTTTTATTTTTATTGTGTAAAACGACTGTAATAATCTGGAATCATTTATAGAGTGTGGGGAACATGCAAAAAAACAATTAAATATAGGATGTGAACCCACATGTCAAATGCCCTTCAAGATGACGCCTTGTGCCACAGCACCTAAGGAGAGCTGTGTGTGCGATTTTGGCTTCATCAAGGACGAGAAAACCAATATTTGCATATCTATCCCGCAATGCCTAGAAAACAGAAAAAATATTGAATAATTCAAGGAATGTATTAATTGTTTAAATCAATATAATGTTGAAATAAAGGTAATTTTGATTTTCGATTGTTGCGTGAAAGACTCGAAACCACTTTCACACGGACAATAATCCCTCCCAACAATGCTGACTTGATAAATTATGAAACAAATTTCAATAACAATAATTTTTATTGAAGAAAATGTTTTCAACAAACCTAAAAAGAATGGCGGGGTCCAAAACTCAGCAAACACATTTATATATAAAATACATATGAATTACATAAGAGCTTTTTAGATTTATATAAAACTGGAAGAAAAATAAGAGATATTTAATGTCAGGATGTCAGCAATTTTCAAAATAATATATACGTCTATTAGATGTAAATTCTTCTACATGAATTTATATACGTTTTATGTATATTTTATGTAATATTCACATAAAAAATATTAGTTGTAAAAGCGTTGCGATGACCAAATGGCAGCTACTCGAGCATAATGTAATTATTACCAATGTGAAAAATTATTTAAGCAGTTTCATACAAAAAAATGAAAAAACTACATATTTACGTGCAACTGTACTTTTAATTAACTTAATTCTTGCATGAACCCGTTTTTACCTGAACTGAAAGCCGACAGTTTATTATGATATTATATACTTGCTTGAAAAGTTTTCCTTAACCGGATTCGAACCGTTGCGGGTGGGCGTTGCAAATTCCAAAATCCGACATGTGCTTTCTTTGTATCCGACATTGTACCACTGCGCTAATCTGAAACATTCCTTTTTTTGTTTCGTTCTTCCTAACTTTGCGCTGTTTCGCGAGTTTAAATTATGTTTAATTATATCGTTGAGTGAAGTCTTATTCAATGATTATACCTACATTTATGTTAAAAATGACCAGGATTTAATTTATTTTATATTATTTATTTTCTATATAAATTAGACGCATTTTAGTCGATACGGATCTAATATTAAAGGTACGTGAACTACAATTTTTGGCGTTATAGAAAACCCGCGCGTGCGATTAATTATGCGGCGCAAATAGAAACGGACTTTTATTTTCAACAATATAATATTATATGTAATAATAATTTATAATTATTTACAGAAGTCATACATAAAAAATATGTAATACTTCTTACATATAAGATTTTACATATAACGTACATAAATCTAATCATATAAATATGACAGCACATAAATTTCACGTGTAATATGTAATTATCTATATGTATATATTATATGAATTTCTGTATACAGAATATCCGTAAGTTTATATACTATTATGTAAAATATACCTAATCTGTTACATACAGTTTATATAACTTTATTAAAGAACACTTACATATTTGATATATAAAAACGCATATGTAGGGGTATTTACTTCAATCTTATATATGTTGTAGGTATGTATATTTTTGTGTGTTTGCTGGGAACCATTCAATTACAGGAGTAGGAGAAAGTTGGGGTAGTGCGGGATTTTTTTTCTAAAATATAACAGACATTTATGAAAATTGAGAGCTGCTAATTAAAACTAAACAGTAGTGCCATTAAGGCATTACCTAATTAGGAAATTCCAAGACTCCAATTTTTTTGTACTCCCTCTGGTTTTCCTTAATGAATTCTGATTCATTTTAGTCGAGTCAATAAAATTAACTTTCTTTGTAACTTTCTTGACTTCCTTGGTCTTCTGGGCTGGTAGGTACCTTTTCTTTCAGAGCAACTTTGAAGGTAATTGAAGTTAGAATTTCACTTTTTTCTGCCTACCTTTTTCTCGTTTCTATTCTTCTTTGGGTACACTTTGGTATGGGTGATAATTCTTCCAAAACTCTGATTGCTATCTGGAAAAGTAGAACTACCTGATGAGCTTTGAAATTTTTTTTGAGTTGATGATGGTGGTGTCTTTTCATTAATAGCGGCGCGGGCGTGACCATTGGTCTGTGCAACACCAACTACCTCATGTGCAACATTAACCTATCATTCATTCTCTGTTTCTTAAATATATGTTGCGGTGACAATCATGCAAATCGTAACAGAACAGTGACGTTTTAACCCCTCTCGACGAATGTTATTTTCCCAACTTGTTTCTTGCCGTTTTGAGAGCGAACTCTTTCATTTCTGTGAACACAAGAAACACCGTTCTCATCAGCATTGTATATGCGTGATGGAGGAAATTTATGAACGTTCATAAGGAACTCGAGCTTATCAAAAAATAGATTAACCCGTGGTTCCTGGTTCCTTCTGGCGATCGCAAAGCGAGATCTGGCTCGCGCTTTAAAAATCTTTCCCCACCATACCTCGTTGAACGTTGAACCTGTGTTCAATTTTCAAATTTACTGCCAAATCGAAAGCAAGCTTCAAAAACTCGTTTCTTGTTATTGTCCAAGTGTTTCACGTAAGTTAGTATTTTAAAAGAATAAATCGCACTTTTAATCTTGCCAGTAGCATTATTTGAATCGCAATAATTTTCTCTGTCTGTTGGTCTGTTGATGTCATTACCTTGTCTCTAAGTTAAATAGGTGAGCAACAATTGCCAAAAACGTTCAATACCATGTTAAATTCCTATGTTCGACTTTGAGAACTCCCGGTATATTGTGCTATACTTATTTTTTGAAAAAGTCTTAATACGAGGGAAGTCTCGTGCAACTTGCCAGATTTTTTTTAAGTATTCGGTTAATTGCCCTATTTCCTAGTATCATTATTATCATATGGCGAACTATTGCTTCATGATTCTTGGGTGCATTTCACAGTAAACATATTAGATAAAAAAAAATTAAACCGTAGGCTCACATTCGTGACATTTCTGCCACCTCCAGGGGAGTAATTTCAGCCTGTTCATTTGGGGGGGGGGGGCAGAAAAAAATAGAATACGATACAGCCTATACCCAGCTGCCTATCTGTAGCTCACACGCATAGCGTCTTTAATAAGAACAAATAATATGTTAATAGTATAGGTGAATAGAGTAAGCAACAACCATGGTACAATTGTTCGCTGATGACGACACTTTTGCTGTCGAAACGCATCCGATTTAATAAATGTTCATTGAGGTTTTTGGTATTTGCAGTTATGCGTTCAACAGGCACAAGGGCGGGTGAGACGAGAGGGGGTCAAGGCGGCACACATTATCGGGGCCCGGACTTATATGGGGCCCGCGCCTGGTTCTCGGGACAGAAATTAATTCACTGTTCTAGTTAATGATTTTTACTTTCCCGTGCATTTACACACGTGTAGGTAATCGAAAAAGAAATCGAACTCTTGAGTCCCCTGAGTCCAAAATCACTATCTTTGAAAAATGTTTGTCTGTGGGGGCGAGGGTGGATGCGTACGTTATGGCTGTCGAGCCTAAACTACTAGGCCGATTTTGATGAAATTTAAAACTAAGGCCTATTATAAAAAGGGTAAAACAAGGCATAGGTATAGTGAAACCTAATGGAGTCTTCAGTATAACGAGTTACGCTTGTATTCCACTTAGGACTTGTCTTGGTTCCAATTTTTTTGCATTGGCTTTGGCTTTCTGATCTTGTGCTCCCTTTCCTTGTCGTTCATGGGTTAATTCACAAATGCAAATTCTGCGTATACTTTTGCTTCGATTTCCAACTTCCTAACCACAATGGTGGACATTCCTGTGGACGACTTCTTCGAAAGGTTCATCCTTGCAGTCTGACGTCTTTCTCCATTCACTGTTTCAGGGCTTGTTGTTAAGTCATAGTCATCCCTCAAGTTCCCACGGATTAACCATTCACTTCTTACCAATTCGTCTTGACTCATCTTCGCGAATTATCAAAATGACTTAATGTCAGTTAATTTTCACTAATATTTCAGTGTTTTCTCGACTAAATTCCACTGGTTTTTGATAACGGCGACAAAATATAACTGGAATAAAGCTAAATGTCACGCGTCAATGATCGACCGTTCATTCTTAAGTTGGCCTTCTTTTGGGGACCGTTAATACAATCTTTGGCTTCAAAAATTGGGCGTCAGGTGTGAGCGCTAGATTGAGATGATGTGGTTACCAACTATGCAAGTTCTTCTCTTTTGGTCTATTTCTACTAAGAAACCAAGGAAGGCCGATAAAATGAGTCACATGATCGGCATAGTTTTCCATGTACAACCTTTACTACAAGTTTGGAAGAAGAACTGGTTTCAAGTTTTAAGGGTAATCCAAGTAACAAGTGTGTCGAACCTCTTCTCTTGCTTCAGTAGATAGATCATCCCATTGACAACAGATTTACTGTACGTGATGGACGTCACTATAGTGCGGTACTAAAGAGTCCTATCAGCTGGCCGGGAACTTGAGCGCTATCCCGCAAAGGCTGCACCTCACTCATGATGTAAATGGTCGCTCGTTAACATGACTATCCACTAAGTACCAGTCGACTGTACTTTACATTTTAGCATGTGGCACTCTACGTTTAGTATCCCGCCGAATTTTCATTTGAACTAAGAACATTATTTAAATAATCTCATTGTGAAACCCAACTTTTTAGAGTTACATTGTCGGAAATTGATACCTTAAAGACAGCAAACGGAACGGTCAACAGCCGTACAGGCCCAATTTGCTCATTTTTCCCTCCATTTTCCCTTTTTGAGATATTGACTTTTTCATGGTGTTCAAAGGCATTTAATACTCGATCTAAAGTATTCTGATCCAAACCGTACGGTTTGGGCTTTAAAGGCGGTACAAAATGTTGTGTTAAAAAAGGTTAATAAAATTTGGTGAAAAATAATAAAACAGAACACATTTTATACGCCATGGAGTTAGCACCCAGATGACCATCATCTAAAACATAGCAGCATTGTTCAACTTGAGAATACGTTGAAACCTTTTCCTAATCTTGGCGGCGGCGCACCAAAGGTGGTGAACTTTTGCTGATCACAGGAAATAACAAATTTGATTTTGGCGCTAATTACATACTAATTAAATCTCATTAACAGGAAATGCGGTCGTGGGGTACATTATCAACTCAATTAATTCTAAAAGCAAAATAAACGAAATGTTTTCAAGGTATGTTTATCCAGACCTTTGCAATAATTACCTATTATGATGCACTGTCAAAGGTTTCCAGTTCAATGACGTTGCAGTTTTAATCAATATATTACCGGAGCCATCCTCAAGTGGTTCTTGTACACATTGACTAAACAATAGTGATCATTTCATAAATTAATTTATTATTATAATTGTTTTTAATTGGATATGCAAACAGCGACAAAGTTGAACCCACAAATTCGTAATTTCCTCAATAGATTTGATATCTATGTAACTTAATCAATATTTGGGTAATTAAGCGCCGAAATTGATTTGCGTATCTCAAAAATTCCTATAAAAGCGCCGTCTAAGTTATACATTTTTGTAATAAACTTAGGTCGTACCTACTAGTTCGCACCAAAAAAACCAAAATGTATCGCGTTGTTATTATCTGTATTGCTGCATTGTTTGTTCAAGCTGCTTTAGCCCACGAAGGTGAGATGACTTTTTTATTTTTATTGTGTAAAACGACTGTAATAATCTGGAATCATTTATAGAGTGTGGGGAACATGCAAAAAAACAATTAAATATAGGATGCGAACCTACATGTCAAATGCCCATCAAGACGATGCTTTGTGCCACAGCTCCTAAGGAGAGCTGTGTGTGCGAGTTTGGCTTCATCAAGGACGAGAGAACCAATGCTTGCGTATCTTTCGACCAATGCCCGCATACAAAACATCATTGAATAATTCAAGGAATGTATTAATTGCTTAAATCAATTTAATGTTGCAATAAAGGTAATTTTGACTTTCGAATTTTCGATTGTTGTGTGAAAGACTCAAAACCCCTTTTACACGGGCAATAATCCCTCCAACGTTGCTGACATGAAATTATGAACAATTTTTCAATAACAAAATGTAATAATTTTTATTGAAGTCAATTTTTTAAACAAACCCAAAAAGAATGGGGGCCTGTTGATTCATTCGTTCATTTAGCCCAAACCATTCGATTACAGAAGTAGGGGAATGTCAAGGGTGGATCCGGGGGAGGAGGCTATGCCCCCCCCCCCGGGTCATTTTTTGTTTCATGATTTCATTCGACTTTAGGGGGAAAAAAATTATATTATTATTATTTATTTATGACACTCGCGTTAATGCATTTTCATCAAGACATTCCAATGATAGTCTATAACCCTCTTCTTTTCCCAGGTCAGTAGGTACTGAGTACCGACCTATTAGTCGACATCGTCGGTACTGACCCTATTCAATTCAATAAACAATAATTATTTTCCAAAAAAGGTATGTATGAAACCAAAAGATACTGAATCAAAAGAAATCGTCGGTACGTGAGGGATTCAAGTTTTGTCGAACCAAAAAAAAGTAGTTATTGCCCCCCCCCCTCCATAGACAATTTATGGATCCGCCCTTGGGGATGTCGGGTAGTGCGGGACACTTAAAGCTTCTGATTTTTTTTCTAAAGTGTAACAGACTTTTATAAAAATGGAAAGCCGCTAATTAAAACTAGACAGTAGTGCCATTAGGGCATTAATCAAGAAATTCCAAGGCTCTAATTGTGTTGTATTCCCTCTGGTTTTCGTTAATGAATTCTGATATAGTACCGAAGGTGGGTACCTACTGAGTACCGACCTATTAGTCGGCATCGACGGTACTGGATGCTGACCCTATTCAATTCAATAAACTATAATTATTTGAACATATTTCAATATTTTTCAAAAAAGGTATGTATGAAACCAAACGATACTGAATTAAAAGAAATCGTCGGTACGTGAGGGGTTCAAGTTTTGTAGAATAAAAAAAAAATGGTTATTGCACCCCCCCCCCCCCCAACATCAATCAATCAATTTCTGGATCCGCCCTTGGAATGTCGGGTAGTGAGGGTCACTTAAAGCTTCTGATTTTTTTTCTAAAGTGTAACAGACATTTATAAAAATTGAGAGCTGTTAATTAAAACTAGACAGTAGTGCCATTAATCAAGAAATTCCAAGACTCTAATTTTTTTGTATTCCCTCCGGTTTTCGTTAATGAATTCTTATTCCGTTTGGTCGAGTTGATAAAATTCACTTTCTTGATTTCCTTGGTCTTCTGGGCTAGTACCTTTTCTTTCAGAGCAACTTTTCAGGGAATTGAAATTAGAATTTCACTTTTTTCTGCCTTCCTTTTTCTAGTTTCTATTCTTCTTTAGGTACACTTTGGTATGGGTGATAATTCTTCCAAAACTTTAATTGTGACATTGCTATCTGGAAAAGTAGAAGTACCTGATGAGCTCAGAGTCGATGATGGTGGTGTCTTTTCACTAATTGCGGTGTAACCATTGGTCTGTGCAACATTAACCTATCATTCATTCTCTGTTTCTTAAATATAAGTTGCGGTGACAATCATACCCTCTCGGCGAATGTCATTTTCCCAACTTGATTCTAGCCCGTTTGCGAGAGAACTCTTTAATTTCGGGGAACACAGGAAACACCCGCGGTTTCATAAGCATAGTATGTGCGTGATGGAGGAAATTTATCAACATTCATAAGGAACTCGAGCTTATCAAAGAAAATAGATTAACCTGCGGTTTATTGAAACCAACAGCCTTTGCCAAGCTGGTGATTGAAAGGCGCCGAGATCTGGGTGGCGCTTCAAAAATCCATAATTAAAATCTTTCACCGCCATACCTCGTTGAACCTTGAACCGTGAACCTGTGTTCAGTTTTGAAATATACTGCCAAAGCTTCTTGTTAATGGCATTAATCTATTGTCCAAGTCTTTCACGTGACTAACAAGTAGGTTACAAATGTTGTATTAAAGGTAACCTCAAATCTACCAATTTTGAGTGTGAAAATTAATTTTAATACTATCGCTAATAAATATTATTATTATTATAAATTTCTAAACCATCCCTAAGAGCACCAACACGTCTTTGAAGTGGGCTCATCGGTATGTCGTACCTTTTGCTACGTCCCTTATGTTATAATTTTTTTCGGTTATATATTTGACAGCTTGGATAAGGTTATTTTCGGTCCAAGAACCGCGTCCTCGCACTAATGGGCTACCCTGTATATATAAAAACGAATCCCTATTTCCTATACTTTATCGATTTCATTCGCGTTGCGTTTAATCCCCATCGACTTGCATTCAATTATAACGTGGTAATCGATTACAGTTCACAGCAAATACGTTGGCGGGTTTCAATTACGTACGTTGTGGTAGCCCTGAATCGCCAAAAGCAAACTGAAGAACTGAAGAATAGCTCAGATAGGACAACGCCTATCGGGTCAGCTAGTAAGTTATATAATCCTAAAATTAGTAGAGACATATTAACTGACCTGGTCAATTGATGATGTGCCTTAAAAACATAAACGAAACACTTTCAATATCAAGGCACTGCTCCTCATGAAAAATTGGAGGTTACCTTATTATGCATCCGCACGCGACTGTCTAGCATTAGTGGGATGTATTGTCGATGCCAAAAACATTTAATATTGCAATGTCCCGCGCTACCCGAATTTCCCCTAACTTTTGTTAGACCATAGACCAATAGTCATTTCAATAATCTGCCAAGTTCTCCAAAGAATCGTCATCATAAAACTGACGTTGACCGTCAACCAGATGGTGAACTGGATGAATACGGCTGAAGAAAAATTTAGATAAAGCCTATGTCCGGCATTGGCAGCAAGATGGCTGAGTAATGGAGATGAGGACTAACTTGAAGTTCTTTGCTTTATAACTTTTGCTGGATACGTTCGTTTACAGAATTGTCTTTGTAATCACTTTAACCCAGCAAACACACATATAAAATATACATACAACATATATAAATTGAAGTAAATACCCCTACATATGCTTTTTTATATATCAAGTATGTAAGTATTCTTTAATAAAGTTATATAAACCGTATGTCACACAATTACGTATATTTTACATAATAGTATAGAAACTTACGGATATTCTGTACACAGAAATGCATATAATATATACATATAGATAATTACATATCACTCATGAAATTCATGTGCTGTCATATTTACATATTTAGATTTATGTACGTTAAATGTAAAATGTTATATGTAATATTACTTATTTTTTATGTATGCCTTCTGTAAATATAATTAGAAATTATGATTGCATTTATTGTATGGTCGAAAATAAAGTCCGTTTCTATTTGCGCCACATAAGTAATCGAACGCGCGTGTTTTCTACAACGCCAAAAATTGTAGTTCACGTACCTTTAATATTAGATCCGTATCGACTAAAATGCGTCTAATTTATATATAAAATAAGCAATATAAAATAAATTAAATCCTGGTCATTTTTAACATAAATTTAAAGATAGGTATAATATTATTGAATAAGACTTCACTCAACGGTATAATCAAACAAAATTTAAACTAATAACGCGAAACAGCGCAAAGTTACGAAGTATGAAATAAAAAAGGGGATGTTATAGATTAGCGCAGTGGTACAATGTCGGAGACAATGAAAACACATGTCAGATTTCGGAATTTGCAACGCCCACTCCCAAAGTTCGAATCCGGTTAAGGGACACTTTTCAAGCAAGTATATCATAATAAACTGTCGGCTTTCAGTTCAGGTAAAAACGGGTTCGTGCAAGAATTAAGTTAAATATAATTAAAAGTACAGTTGCACGCAAAATGTAGTTTTTCCATTTTTTGTATGGAACTGCTTAAATAATTTTTTACATTGATAATAATTACATTATACACGAGTAGCTGAAATTTTGGTCATCGCAACGCTTTTACAACTAATATTTTTTATGTAAATATTACATAAAATATACATAAAACGTATATAAATTCATGTAGAAGAATTTACATCTAATAGACATATATATTATTTTGAAAATTGCTGACATCCTGACATTAAATATCTCTTATTTTTCTTCCAGTTTTATATAAATCTAAAAAGCTCTTACATAATTTATATGTATTTTATATATAAATGTGTTTGCTGGGAAGTCAAAACTTGTGGCATTGTTCGTGGGGTTTGTTTGTATGTGGGTCTGTTTTATTTATTTATTTATTCTTATTTTTCTTATAAGAATAGATTTCTGCACTGTGGTAGGTTGTACCCTCCAGTTTTAAATTCACACCCTAGGATACCCCATGGAAAAAGTATGGACGACAATTTGTTTATTTTATCACTCATTACAAACTTAATCTTTTATCCGACGCAGATGCATTCACCATAAGAGGCACATGCATGTACAAATCCGTATGGGCAATCGTCCTAATTGCAATCCGAATTACGTTTACATTCCTGACCTATTAAGATATCGTCGTTAATTAATTATATACAGCTTCCAAATATTAGTATTTACCTACACTGATATGCAGAAAACAGGACACACAGCACAAAAATGAAGTATAACAATTTCATTTTGTCAAAAGTAAATATAATAATTAATACTGAACAATTCGAATTGAAGTATGCTTTTATAAGCAAAAAATCTGCAAGGGATGTGGTTTCGTGAACCAGAATGATATGGTGGATTATTATGTTTGATTGCCAATTTTTTGAGTTAATAGCTTTCAGACCAAAAGCGTTAATTTGAGGTTTTCCAATAATTTTTATATTAATAATTATAATATGATCACAATTTGGTATTGACAAACTTTTGACGGAAACCTGAGGTATATTAAAAAAATATCGATACACTATCGACATAACACGTCCTGTTTACAAAAATTATAGTAGTTTTTAGGGTAAATTTAATTTCTGCGATTTTTTTCCTACGTAAATTACTTTTCAAAAGTTTGAGAATTTTGACTTCTGTTATTATTAGTTCAAACCAAAAGTTAATCCCCAAAGCTCTTCTTTAATAAGAACAAATAATATGTTAATAAAAAGGTGAATGGAGTAAGAAACAACCATGGTATATTTAATTATAATGTTCATTGACGTCACTCCTTCCCTCCCCCTTCTTGTTTCCACCTCCACCCCCGCCATACCCCCTCTCTCGTAGTATTTTTTCCTTTATTCTTGACCCCACTTTCTCCTATTCTTCTTCACTTCCCTCCAACATTCTTGCAATATCTTGTTATCTCCTCCTAATTCCATTCCGTCTTCATACCTCACTGCCCGTCTTCCTGTCTGAACCCTTATTTTCTCCAATTTCAACTCTTCCTCCACTATATATCCCGGCGTCTCACTATCTAAGCCTATTGTCCATTTCCAGTATTTCTCGAATAGCCATTTTCTTTTCTGTATATCCTTTCCCAATACTCTTTCTCCTATTCCCCTTACCTGCCCTAATACTGTTCCCTTTCTTCGCCAGTTCTCTTATATGACTGTCATCTCTATTGTTGTACTTCAGCATATACCCGAGGTATCTCCATTCATCCAACCTCTGTATCTGCTCCTCCCGCCACTTTTCACTTGATCTTCTTCCTCTCCTTTGAAACACCATTAGTTTTGTCTTTTTCACGTTCGCTCTTAAATCCTTTTTTTCCAAATACCTTTTCAAAACTCCAATTGCTCCCCTCATTTCACCCTCATCTTTTGCCACTACCGCCATATCGTTCGCGTACGCCAGTATTCACACTTTACATCTTTCTATGAGCGCCCTCCTCTCTGATAGAGACAGACTAGGACTCAACGAGCATCATCTGTTTCGCCCCTTTTGTTGTCTAGAACTGTTCTCCTATCTTCACTCCCACTTTAGTCCTACACCTCGTCTCGTCATACATTTCTTCCATATCATCCTTCGCATTTTGCCTCCTCATTTCTTCCCACAGCTTCTGCCTATTTATATTGTCAAACACCGCTTTTGTATCCAGGAACCTTCCTCCTTCCTTTTGCAACTCCATATTCACCAACTGTCTCAGTATAAATATGTTATCAATCGCTCCCCTTCCTCTTTTAAATACTGTCTGCCAATCCACCAACAATTTCTTTTCCTCTATTTGTCCCCCTAGTTTCCTTTTCAGCACCTCTGCATAAAATGTATATTCCGTGTTCGCCAAACTCACCCCCTCTATGACTTGTTACTTCTTTTCTATCGCCTCCCTTATAAATCGAGCATTACAATCCCTTCTCTCCATTTTTTTAGAAACCCTTCTCCTCTCCAAACTCTACTGAGCATCCTTATTATCACTTCCCTCACCTTCTCTCCTGTGTATTTCCATCTTTTTTCAATCTTCCCAAGGGAAACCTTTTTACAGTCTTTTGGTGTAATTTTCTTTCCCTACCTGCAAATATTTCCGTTCTACTTGCTGTCGAACGTCGATGGTTAGATTTCTGATAACAACTGTAATTGCTGCTTATCATCTCACCTCTAATTATCTCCGAATTTCTGAATAAAGAAAATAATTTAGTACAAGATTTTCATCTGCTGCCATCTTCCGTTAACCTTTGGAAACCAACGCTAAGTTACTATAATTTAACCTCATACTTTTTATTATTTGAATTTGACTATTGTTTATTACCAAAATTGTTTTATACTAAATTACTTGATCATCTCATATTTTGATCCACTTTAAATAATTCATGCAATTAATTTTGTTTTGTTTTGAAAAGTGCTAACGAAACGAAAAAAACCAACCAATCAAAGATTAGGTAACGTATTCCGTAGCCAATTAAAATAACGCATTTCAATGCCGGGGAGAAAATATGAAACGGTACCAACGCAAACGTCGCGATACAAAGGGACCCCTCTATTAGGAAAAAAAGAGTCGGAAGACGGGTATATTATATGTCCCCAGCTTGTGATTCTTCCATTTTTCTTCCTTACAATATAAACAAGGTTTTAGGACGACCTGTGGATAATTTAGTGGTGAAATTTTATTTTATTGAAATTGGTGAAACCAATGAGACAAAAAATATCAGAGGCGCTCTTGAAAGGATGATCTGTGGAAGAAAGAATTCTTCATGACAATATGGCACAAAACTGACAAACTTCCAGAAGAAGATGATTAAACCGACCCTCCGTCTAATTAAGAATATGACAAAACTAATGGACAAAAATTCATCTAAGACAACAACGTTATCCATTTTGAGAATTCGTTAAAACCTTTCCTAATCGTAAGATTCCGACATAACCACGATTACGGCGTACCAAGGGTGAACTTTTGCTGATTGCAGGAGATAAGAATTTTGACTTTGGCGACAATTATATTATAATGAGAAATTATTTTGTACATCTTAGGAATTGTCATTCTCAGCCCAAGAATTATTATTTTTACCCCAAGAATTATTTTTCTACCTTAGCCTTTTAATTATTTTGCTCCCAAGATTTTTGTTCCCAAGAATTATTATATTAGCCCCCTAAAATTATTAATTTGGCCCCAAGATTTTATTCATTTTACCCCAAGGTTTTATTCATTTCAGATTTTTTTTATTTTACCCCAAAATTTTATTTATTTACTTATTTTATAGAAGTAGGTATTTGAAACTAAAAAAATGTCACCCTAAACGTATATTGCCACTCAGGCGCTTAGGTTAGAGGTAGGTTTAGTATATTTTTTTTCAATTGAATACAATGAATAAAATCATGGGATAAAATGAATAAAATCTTGGGACCAAAAGAATGATTCTGCTGGGTTAAAATAATAATTTTGAGGGCTAATATAGTAATTCTTGGGATCAGAAATCTCGGAACAAAAATAATTAAAAAGGTGGAGTCGAAAAATAATTCTTGGGGTAAAAATAGGTAATAATTCTTAGGCTTAGAGTGATAATTCTTGGGGACGCGAAAATTACCACCCTTAGGTATATAATTAGTAACTACCCATACTCATTAAATTTCAATACCAGGAAACATGGTCGTGGTTACTTTATCAACTCAATTAATTCTAAAACCGTGATAAACGAAATTTTTTCAAGATATTATGTTTGTACCACGTACTTACCCTTGCAATGATAATCATGATGCTCTTGAAGACGACACAATAACGATCATTATTTCATAAATTACTTTATTATTATAATTGTTTTTAATTGGATATACAACAGCAAGAAAGTTGAACCCTCAAATTGGTAATTTCCTCAATAGATTTGATATCTATGTAACTTAATCAATATTTGGGTAATTAAGCGCCGAAATTGATTTGCGTATCTCAAAGATTTGTATAAAAGCGCCGTCGGCGTCGTTCAACGTCTAAAGTATTCATTTGTTATTGTTATAAACAAAGGTCGTACTACTTGCCACCAAAAAAACCAAAATGTATCGCGTTGTTATTATCTGTATTGCTGCATTGTTTGTTCAAACTGCTTTAGCCGACGCAGGTGAGATGATTTTTCTTGTATAAAACGATTGTAATAATCCGCAATAATTTATAGAGTGTGGGGAACATGCAACAAAACTATTAAATATAGGATGCGAACCTACTTGTGAAATGCCCATCATAACGTTCCCTTGCGCCACAATTCCTAAGGTGAGCTGTGTGTGTGATTTGGGCTTCCTCAAGGACCGCAAAACCAATACTTGCGTTACTTTGGACCAATGTGAAAAATAAAATAATTCAAAGGTTGTATTAATTGCTTTAGTACCTAAATTTAATATTGCAATAAAGATAATTTTGACTTTCGATGTGGCTGAGTGAAAAGATTCAAAATACCTGTCACGGACAATAATCCCTCCAACTTTTTGACTTTTGAAGAAAATTTTTTTGTACAAACCTATTATATAGAATGGGGCCTGTCACGAAGGGTTCATTCATTCATGTAGGCCAAGATGATTTCATTGCAAAGGTCATTGATGACTTCTGTTCATTCAATAAAAAGTGAACTATTTTTGGATTCCGGCATAGTCCAGTTAATGGTTTTGAAGATAAATTCAAAATAATAAACAAAAAAAAGAAAAATCGTCTGCATCCCCACATTTCAATAATTTATTCAGTTCTGCAAAGAATCTTCATCTTAAAACTGACTATGATGATGCATTACTTATATTGTATTGAAAGACACGTCCAGACAAAATTATGAACCCTTTTTTTGTCGACGCGGCGTCAGACAAAAACAGGGTCAAGTCCGTCTTGTTGGCAGGATGGACAATAAAATTTACCCAGACCTTTCGGAAAGGAACAGTCGTCGATTCAATCACTCCCCTAATTATTGACCTTAATTTGTCAGTTCTCTTTCATTGAGCTGCAGATTTTATAGGATTTTTGATATTATTCAGCTCATTTTGGTATTCATTGGTTTCCCAATGGTCATAACCATCGCTTTTCCATCCGCAAGTAGGTGCGACTCTTCCTTGGTCTATGTCAGAGAGGACGATGTTCGAACCTTGCTTATTTGCAAAATATAGTTGAGAAAGAGAGACTTGCTGTTAGAGGTTCTGATCACCCTTTCAGCATCGGCAAGGGTTGGTGAAAAGCGGCATAACTCACGTTTCAGAATATTTAGTAAGTCGACTCGCTCTATCAGCCTTTTCATTATGGTCACGTAAGCTTTGGCCACAAGTTTTTTAATATCTTCCCTCACTTTATACCAATCGCAAAAAGTCCTAAGATGATTCTTTCTTATCGAGTCTTGACAAGAACATGTTGTATCGTCTCCCGAGCGATCGTTAACAAACACAATCTTCGAACCCCCTTTCTTGGCGGTCAGTAAAGATTCCTTGATTTTGTCAGTAACCACATGTGACTGTAGCTGTGCCGATTGGTTCATCGGCTTCGAGCTTTCGTTCCTTCCTCCCGTTAATTCTGGCAACACCACCATCGTGACATCTAAACGAGTCAGAGTAGGTTCTTGTTTTTATTATAAAAGGAACTGTGCCGCCATCATTTAATTTGTGGAAACCCAAACAAACGAGGTCCGGTCACCACACAGCGCCTACGAAAAGTGTTCCGATGGTCTGACATAATCCTGTCATCCCCTACATCTGTCACTTGCCCACTGCGGTGCGGGCAATAGAGAAATAGAGAAATTAAGATCCATAAACAGAACGGTAGTCGGATGAGCAACAGACGGAGTAGGGCGGGAAGTTCGGGTAGTATAGAAGAGTACCTGAAAAGAAAAAGAGAAGCGACGAGGTAGAGAGGGATAAGGAGGAGAGTAAGGAATAGGGGTTAAGGACCAGTAAGGTAACATGGAGATCCCCAATTAGAGGTGAAGTTGGAGGCGGAGACTGTACAGAGATTGTAGAGGAGGAGATGGACAAGATACTGAAAAAGTTAGAGAGTATGGAAAAGGAGATAAAGAAAGAGATGGATGAGATGAGAATAGGAATTAGTGAGGAGAGAGGAGGTAAGAGATTTGAAGGAAGAGCATGGGAGGAATGAGGAGATAGTAATGATAAAGAGTGAAATGAGATATTAAGAAGAAAAAATAATACAGTGGTGAGAGGCAGCAATGTAAGGGATTCGGAGAAGGACTTGGAAGGCTTCATTCAGAGAAAATTGGGAGTGGGCGTGAGGTTTAACGGTGCATGGGTAGTGAGCAGGGAGGCAGAAAAAGCGATGGTGGTGGGCGAGTTGGGAAGTTAGGGAGACAAGATGGAAGTAATGAGGAAAAAGGGTAACCTGAAGAGTTCTAATGTATACATGGAAGACGATCTAACGAAGGAGGAGAGGTACGTGCAAGGTGTGTTGCGAAAGATTGCGAGGGTGGAACGGAAGAGAGGAAGAAGAGTAAAGTTGGGCTACATAAAGATTTGGCTAGAAGATATAAGGCACGACTAGAATGAGGAAAGGGGCAGGCTGAAGTGAGACCAAAACGGGGCAAAAGACTAAAGGGGGGAGGGATGTAAAGAGGAGACAGGTGGAGCTAGGAATGTAAGAGTAATGTTCTTGAATGTGACAGGAGTAAAGAATAAAGATGGGGAATTCTGGAGCTACATGGAAAATTTTGACATGGTGGAACTTACAGAGACGTGGCTGGAGGAGAACAATTGGGGAAAGTGGGAGAGAAAGCTTCTGAATGGAGTGCAATTCCTCACCGCCATCTTGGAAATGTCAATTCTTACGTGAGAGCGGACCTGTGCCTCAACAGCAGTAATATCCATAACCTAGGTTTAGACACCTCAACCGCCCGATTTGGAGAAAAATAAAAAATGTGTCCATTTTATTAAGAATCATGACTTTTGGGAAAAATACCAGGGTTACAAGCTGACCACGTGGGGTCCAAATCGGGGGGAAACGAGCTTACGTCGAATTTTGGACACAAATTTGGAAACCTAATTGCATTATTTGTTAAATCAACAACAGCTTAGAAGTATTAAAAGGCGCGAATTCTCATAGAATTCTAATTTCAACCAACTTCAAATCTGTAACTAATTATGGCACATATATATGTATATAACTACACCCCCCCCCCACCTCAGACACCACGGAAATGAGTCATTGTTTTTCTTTCCACCCTTTAGGGAAATGGGAGCGGAGAGGGTAACAGGGACCGGGGACAATTTGTAAATCACGAAAAAATGTTGGAGGAAAAAAAAGTAAAAAAGATCGTTTTTCTCCCCCTTTCCACCCCCAAAATAGGGGGTTGCACTTGGGGGTGAAATTTGCAATTTGAGAATAGTTTTTTATGCAGAATCCAAAAGTGCAATAAAAATAGGTGTTGCCATTTAAATTTTCAAAACTCACCCCCGCTCCACCCTACAGGGGGTGAGGGTGATGTTTACGTATCATGACTCAACAGGTTTCAAGAAATAAAGGAAACGTGTTTTTTCCTTTTTGTAATTGGATGTGTCATTCTCGAGATATTTAAGGGTGTACATTTTGACTTTAATGGCGTCCCGACAGCGAACTGGTGATATCTAAAAATTTACCGCAGATTTGGAATCAGTAAAGAATGTCTTATAAGATGATACCACTTCCAGCTTTCTAAATCCCTAAATATGGAGTCATATATGATACATTATCTCGAACAAAAAATTTCTTCATTTTTTTGCAAAAACTCTTGAACTTTTTCTGGCTAAAAAACGAACTCTCGAAATTCGACCAAGTAACGATTGTTTCTTTTAGATCATTAGACGACAATTAAATAATTCCAAACCGTTCCATTCTAAGTCGAACCGTTTCGGAGATATCGCACTTTAAAGATCCAAATAGAGGGTCCCTTCGCAGAGCCCTTTCCTCCATTATCGTACAAATGAGACACTTATAGGTGGACCTGGTACACTTTTTTCACTCTAAACGATCTTTTATGAAGTAAACTAACATATTTTAAACTTATCTCGAACAAAAAATTTCTTCATTTTTTTGCAAAAACTCCTTTGAACTTTTTCTGGCTAAAAAACGAACTCTCGAAATTCGACCAAGTAACGATTGTTTCTTTTAGATCATTAGACGACAATTAAATAATTCCAAACCGTTCCATTCTAAGTCGAACCGTTTCGGAGATATCGCACTTTAAAGATCCAAATAGAGGGTCCCTTCGCAGAGCCCTTTCCTCCATTATCGTACAAATGAGACACTTATAGGTGGACCTGGTACACTTTTTTCACTCTAAACTATCTTTTATGAAGTAAACTAACATATTTTAAACTTATCTCGAACAAAAAATTTCTTCATTTTTTTGCAAAAACTCCAAGGTTAACAACCCCTTTGAACTTTTTCTGGCTAAAAAACGAACTCTCGAAATTCGACCAAGTAACGATTGTTTCTTTTAGATCATTAGACGACAATTAAATAATTCCAAACCGTTCCATTCTAAGTCGAACCGTTTCGGAGATATCGCACTTTAAAGATCCAAATAGAGGGTCCCTTCGCAGAGCCCTTTCCTCCATTATCGTACAAATGAGACACTTATAGGTGGACCTGGTACACTTTTTTCACTCTAAACTATCTTTTATGAAGTAAACTAACATATTTTAAACTTATCTCGAACAAAAAATTTCTTCATTTTTTTGCAAAAACTCCAAGGTTAACAACCCCTTTGAACTTTTTCTGGCTAAAAAACGAACTCTCGAAATTCGACCAAGTAACGATTGTTTCTTTTAGATCATTAGACGACAATTAAATAATTCCAAACCGTTCCATTCTAAGTCGAACCGTTTCGGAGATATCGCACTTTAAAGATCCAAATAGAGGGTCCCTTCGCAGAGCCCTTTCCTCCATTATCGTACAAATGAGACACTTATAGGTGGACCTGGTACACTTTTTTCACTCTAAACTATCTTTTATGAAGTAAACTAACATATTTTAAACTTATCTCGAACAAAAAATTTCTTCATTTTTTTGCAAAAACTCCAAGGTTAACAACCCCTTTGAACTTTTTCTGGCTAAAAAACGAACTCTCGAAATTCGACCAAGTAACGATTGTTTCTTTTAGATCATTAGACGACAATTAAATAATTCCAAACCGTTCCATTCTAAGTCGAACCGTTTCGGAGATATCGCACTTTAAAGATCCAAATAGAGGGTCCCTTCGCAGAGCCCTTTCCTCCATTATCGTACAAATGAGACACTTATAGGTGGACCTGGTACACTTTTTTCACTCTAAACTATCTTTTATGAAGTAAACTAACATATTTTAAACTTATCTCGAACAAAAAATTTCTTCATTTTTTTGCAAAAACTCCAAGGTTAACAACAACCCCTTTGAACTTTTTCTGGCTAAAAAACGAACTCTCGAAATTCGACCAAGTAACGATTGTTTCTTTTAGATCATTAGACGACAATTAAATAATTCCAAACCGTTCCATTCTAAGTCGAACCGTTTCGGAGATATCGCACTTTAAAGATCCAAATAGAGGGTCCCTTCGCAGAGCCCTTTCCTCCATTATCGTACAAATGAGACACTTATAGGTGGACCTGGTACACTTTTTTCACTCTAAACTATCTTTTATGAAGTAAACTAACATATTTTAAACTTATCTCGAACAAAAAATTTCTTCATTTTTTTGCAAAAACTCCAAGGTTAACAACCCCTTTGAACTTTTTCTGGCTAAAAAACGAACTCTCGAAATTCGACCAAGTAACGATTGTTTCTTTTAGATCATTAGACGACAATTAAATAATTCCAAACCGTTCCATTCTAAGTCGAACCGTTTCGGAGATATCGCACTTTAAAGATCCAAATAGAGGGTCCCTTCGCAGAGCCCTTTCCTCCATTATCGTACAAATGAGACACTTATAGGTGGACCTGGTACACTTTTTTCACTCTAAACTATCTTTTATGAAGTAAACTAACATATTTTAAACTTATCTCGAACAAAAAATTTCTTCATTTTTTTGCAAAAACTCCAAGGTTAACAACCCCTTTGAACTTTTTCTGGCTAAAAAACGAACTCTCGAAATTCGACCAAGTAACGATTGTTTCTTTTAGATCATTAGACGACAATTAAATAATTCCAAACCGTTCCATTCTAAGTCGAACCGTTTCGGAGATATCGCACTTTAAAGATCCAAATAGAGGGTCCCTTCGCAGAGCCCTTTCCTCCATTATCGTACAAATGAGACACTTATAGGTGGACCTGGTACACTTTTTTCACTCTAAACTATCTTTTATGAAGTAAACTAACATATTTTAAACTTATCTCGAACAAAAAATTTCTTCATTTTTTTGCAAAAACTTTTTCTGGCTAAAAAACGAACTCGCGAAATTCGACCAAGCAAAAATCGTTTCTTTTAGATCATTGCACACCAATTAAATAATTCCAATCCGTTCCATTCTAAGTCGAACCGTTTCGGAGATATCGCTCTTTAAAGATCCAAATAGAGGGTCCCTTCGCAGAGCCCTTTCCTCCATTATCGTACAAATGAGACACTTATAGGTGGATTTGGTACACTTTTTCTACTTTAAACTATCTTTTATGGAGTAAACTAACATATTCTGCACTTTTTTCGAATAAAAAATTTCTCCCTTTTTGGCCAAAAAAGCAAGGTTAACCCCTTGGTATTTTTTCTGGCTAAAAAACGAACTCTCGAAATTCGACCAAGTAAAGATCGTTTCTTTTAGATCATTACACGCCAATTAAATAATTCCAATCCGTTCCATTCTAAGTCGAACCGTTTCGGAAGATATCGCTCTTTAAAGATCCAAATAGAGGGTCCCTTCGCAGAGCCCTTTCCTCCATTATCGTACAAATGAGACACTTATAGGTGGACCTGGCACACTTTTTCTACTTTAAACTATCTTTTATGAAGTAAACTAACATATTCTGCACTTTTTTCCAATAAAAAATTTCTTCACTTTTTGGCCAAAAAAACAAGTTTAACCATTTGGTCTTTTTTCTCCATGAAAATCCAACTCTCGAAATTCGTCCAATCAAATGTCGTTACTTATTAATCATTAGACGGCAATTAAATAATTACCAACATTTCCATTCAAAGTCGCACCGTTTCCAAGATATCGCTCTTTAAAGATCACAATAGATGGTGGTCCTCGCAGATCCCTTTCCTGACAACAGAACGTTTGGATCGATTTGGATAATATTCGGTATTGTACTCCTTAGAGATGTATGTCATCTTTTAAGGTGATATTAGTTATTATGAGTGAACCATTAGTGTACGAAACACGGGTAACACGGCATAAACCAGTCAAAAACTTTTTAATGTTAAGGCCAATAACTTTCAAAAAAATAGTTTCAGAAAGAGACATTCCATAGTAATTTTTTTTGTTACTTGTTAATTGATGATATCTGTTAAGGTTTAGACACAAAAAAATAAAATCTGAGGGACCGCGCACTGTATTTCTTAAAACACTCATGTAACCTAATAGTCTGGTATTCTAAGAAATAAATGACGTAATTGTATATGTATAGGTAAGTTTAGTTATATCGTCTTATTTTCGAACCAGGAATCTGTGGTTAAGCGATGTCCACGCATTTCAGGGACACCCTGTATAACAGAACATAGGTCTGATCACAGCGGTGTACACTTGCCACAGGACAGCCTTTGAAGATGGGTCTCCAAATTCTTCCAATTGCGCGTTGACATTACCAGAAGGCCCTTTGTTTTCTCCGCTTTAAGCTGGATGTGTTTGCTCCAGTTCAGTTTGTTGTCAAGTGTAATATCTAGTTACTTCACTAACTCCGAAAACTGGAGGTGTTTTTGGAAGAGTAGAGGAGCTCGAAGTCCCTAAATCTTCCTTTTCCTTGTGAAGAGAACTACCTCTGTTTTTGTCGGGTTTATGGACAGAGCAGGCTGTTTACAGTTAAGTTCCACAGAAGTGGTGACAGCACCCCACCTTGGGGGCATCCTTTCACTTACTGTGCACCTCGCCGTTACGTCGCCTACGCTGATGTGCACTGCTCTGAGTTTCAGCAGCTGCACAACCCAGCTCTTCGTACGACCTCAGTTACACCATAGATGGGGTGGTGTAATGCAGCTTCTATTGCTGTTTTGTCAAACGCCCCTTCTATCTCTATGAATGATGCTCCCAGGGTAGACTGTTTATAGTCCAGCGAGCCCCTCCCCTCAGGCACTTCCCAAAGGCGAAAACCCACCAAAAACAGACCATGGTTACCGTATGGTGGTCGATGGCTGGTGTGATCCACTACAACTTTTTAGAACCAGGCCAACGAGTCCTACCTACTGTGAGGAAATCAATCAAATGTACTGAAAATTGCATCAACAGCAGAGGTTCGATCCTTCTATAGGAGAACGCTCCTCCACATGTTTCACAAATCATCATACGAAAATTGAACGAAGTGAGACTCGAAGTTCTGCGTCACCCACCGTACTTCCCAGACCTTGCGCCAACCTTTTCAAGGACTTTGATAACTTTCTCACCGGTAGAACCTTCGCTTCAGGACCAGGCAAAAAAGGCCTACGTGAACTTCATTGAATCTCGAGTACCATAGCCTTCTTTATTTACAGAAGGCTATGCGAGTACCCAATTTTTTCACCCATAGAAGACATCGTCTATAGTATCGCGTAAGAATTGCGTTGGCAAAAGTGCCCTCATTCGAATGGTAGGTACTTATTTCGACTAAATCCGATAAGTAAGTAGGTGTTGAGAAGTTGTTGGAAGTTTACCTATTATAACCCTGAAAACGTTCCTGGCAGCCACAATATATTAAAAAAAGGTACTTATTGCACACAATAACCTTTATTTATTTAAATAGCAATTTCACAATTATACATATAAGTATAAGCATTATTCAATGGTATAAGTACATATGGTGTAACACATAAAACGTTATAGGAAACTACAATAACAATTTGATCTTAATTTTGATTAGTTAAAATTTATACACTGTGCGATACATAAAATTAGGGTGTAATTAAACTACTACTATTTATGAAGAGATGTAGAGAAAAATACATTAAAACAATCATACAACACTTGGAAATACAAGTTAGGTACTTAGAGCATAGTACAGAGAACATAATATAACTGTTTGTAGAATAATTTACAAATACTTATGCAAAACGAGTTCAAAGCAAAACACCACACATGCGGTGCATAAACCAATTCCAAAAAATACGAATATAAAAATGAGATGTTTCAAGGTTAGTATATCATCTTGTGGCATCGTATCAACATTCTTTGCATAAATTTCACCTAGGAAATCATTTTTACGCTTTTCATATATTCCACTTTCTATCATTGTACTCAAAAATGTATTTAACGTAGTTGTGAAATAATGATTGATGCGTAAGCAAAGATGCACTTTCAGGCGGTAAGTGAACGAATTATCTGTTATTTCGTAAACTTCAAATCTCTTGTTTAATTCCCATTCTATAAAGCGAATATCTGTTTGACTTGCAATAATTGCATAATTCCTGTGACGATGTAAGTCGAGCAGACGAACTAGAAATTCCTTAAGGGTGACACCATGTATTAAGTTTTGCAGTTTGGTATAAAGTTTCCGATCGCTGTAATTCTTCCCGAAGTTACCCTTTTTAAAATTTTCATTAGTATATATGGGTAGCTGAGAATCTGCCAACTGTTCCAAGTTCCGTATTTGAAATTCATACTCTGGTGTTGTTAAAACAGTTGACATATCGGAGGTGAAAGCAAACTGCATGTTAATAGCGTAAAATAAATAAAACAATAATAGAATACGTAAAGCGAGTGATGTAGATCTAGGCAATTGTGATACGTTACCAAAAATAGTGAGTGACCAGACATTTAAAAAAGAAATGCATAACTTATCGAATGTAAATCCTCCATTACGAGATATAATCAAACACCACGTTAACGCCGCAAATATAAATACGACGCTTGTTGCTATCCAAACTTCATAAGTGAAGACTTTCAGGCAGACATTCATGTTAGAAATTTGTCTGGCTTTGGGTACCAACCACAGAATATTTGTTCTTATCACCGGTACCGTTAATTCGTCATTGCCAAGATTCAGGTCTGTCCGGTACGATATTACAATCTTTTCTTTCTTTCCTGACAAATAATAATATTCCTGCCAGTTGTTAATCATGGTACGTTGAAAGGTGGCGTTGAGACGGTGTGATAGTTCTACGATGTTGTACTGCGTAGCACGAGTAATTGGCTCCCTTTCATTTATATACACACTGTTTGCGGGAAACACGAAAGTAACTGGACATTTATTCATTTGATGTATCACACTTGTAAATGAAAGAGACAATTGTTCTTCGCAATCTTGACGAAACATTAATTTTGCAGTTTTCGCACACTCATTTTCTGGAGCAAAGCGATTACACGTCAACAATTTCGATGTTCCTTGACCATACAGTAAAATAATTACATTATTAATCTCGTACGACCAAAACATCTCGAACATCGATGAGGCGTCGGCGTCGGTAGTGTTAGTAATAACCAGAATTTTAGAATTACCCATAGTTCTATTATTGCTTAGCACAATTCCATATGCACTATGTATTGTGCGATTTAGAGAATGTACATCCTTTGGGCATATTACAAATTGTCCATCATACTGCAATTTATTGACATCATTAATAACGTCCATATTTAAAACCATATACGGACGCATACTGCCCATTTCAAAAATCGAATTTTCACATAAATCACTACCTTTTAAGATCAAGTTCAAGGTGTCATTCTCTGAAAATAAGTGGTTTATTGTTTTTTGAATGCACATCTTAATTGGCGCCTCCGATCCATTTAAGTTATTATCGAAAATATCGCACTGAACTAACACTATTTGAAAGTAGAGCCACGTTACGAATATCAAATCTTTCATTTTGATTGATAGTGATGCAAAGTTACACTAAAAAGGAAAAACTATGACAAATGTACTCACTTGAATAAACATAAACTCACCAACACACCAACGTTCTAACACATCAGGCGGACAAATGAATACAACAACGTATTGGTATTAAATATAAAATATACAAACAATCAATAAACCAATAAAAGCTTTTATCGTAATTATTGGTGTTTCGTGTTTTCCTTGAACTAAACATATAATTTACTATAATGTAAAAGTACATACATACAAACTTGTGTTGCCCTAATTATATGGTATAAAAAGGAATATTGGAAAAGTAATTTTGTATAATAAGTTTCTGTGTTATTTATAGTTCTGAAGGATTATCGAACTTTTAATGCTGTGGATTGTAGACTACGCAAAAAAACGTCCGAGATCAAGGACAGAATGTCTTCTTTTCGGAGCAGGGTTGTGTAAAATTTTACTTTCATTTTGAAACAATTGAAACCTCAAATTAATGCAGTCAAATGGTTGAACATATGCGACCTTATTGAGTAAAAAGGATATAAACAATCGTAATAGTTATTTGTACAACAAGAGAAGAAAGTGGTGCGTGTTTTTTTCAACTCGAGCTTAAACTTTTGACACACGAGCGAAACGAAAGTTGAAAAAAAACACTTTCTTCTCGTGTTGTACACAAATTTTTTTCTAAAACTGCTTATAATTAAAAAAAATAGCTACGAGTAAATAAACTTACTCGAAATTGAAATTTTAAATTGAAATTATTGTAACGTGTAATAACCCTAAATCTTTTAAGTTGGTAATGTTGGTGTTGTATTGGTATCAGTTGGTATTATAAATTGTACAAAATTTGAAAGTTGTCTTCCCTCTTCCACACACAAACCACGAATTTCGTTTTGCAATAATGTTTATAATAAAAATAATGTAATATTTATGGAACTTTAATTAAAGTTGATTGTTTAAGAAATAAAAATGAAAATATCAATGATAAGATAACCATGCATAAAGTTTTTAGGTTACCTATAAAACTATTCTTTCAAAAATAAAGTTTACATGTTTATAAGGAATGGAATTTACATTTTTAATAGAAATATATTGTGTTACACTTTCAATTTTTAGTTACCTATAGTATGTATAAAACTTTTAGTGTAATAATTTTGTGTAAACCACCTTCTAACATGCAATATTGGCACCAATGTAATTAACGTTTAAGTAAAACTAAAAATGCACGTGCAACTGCAACAGGAAAGCATGTGCAATCATTCACAACAACTTTAACCTGTTAGTTTAATGTTAGTTACTATTATTATTTTAGCCTGAGGATGACAATTCTTAATATTGTCGAAACATGTAGTATGTAATCTTCAAATTTATTCTTCAATTTGCAGTTTTAACTTAAATATATATTTGTCTATGGGGAAGGTTTTGTGATTTTTGTGAAGTTATTTCCTACATTATATGTTCCACCCCATTTAGAGTTCTGATTAACACCCTTGATGGATCCAAAATCAATTTTTATGTGCAATCATCTTATCAAGTAAGTACCTATACTTAACATCAGTAATTTTACCAAATTAATAATATTATGTTCTAGCGTTGAGTGATATTCAATGGTTCCAGGCAAAAATTAACGTAGTACACATTACTAACTTAATTACGCTAATTATAATTACATATTAATAAATTTCAGACTCAATTAATTATCGGTATTTTAATACTTTTCTGTGATAACATCAATTTATTGTCACAGTAATTGTAGTGAAGGTAACTAATGTTACCAACTTTGTACAAATAATATAGGAGTCTTGCACATAATACAATTTTGGTATTATTAAGTACGTATAGTATGGCTCAAACACTACATTTAAATGTAAAAGACTAGAATCAAACAATAGGTGTTTTCTTTTTGCATCGCCACAGGGTTGGGCACATGCACAATTATCACGTGATTAAAGTGCCTTACATCAAGTAGACATTTCTGCCTCAGGTTAATATAAAACTTAAATAAAGCTTTTAAAACGAATAGGGTTATTCAAAACTGAGTCAAATTATTTTTATAAAACGAATGGTGTGTATTGACAGAGCTGACCTAAAGCTACCACAAAATGCAAAAAGAAAACACCTAATGTATTTGTATTTTATATCTAATGTATTGTAGGGTTCATTGAATAATTGTAGGTTACTGGTTAAGCAGTAAATTCATAATTAAGGTTTAATAAGTGCTAAAATTAGTGTTTATAGTGCAGTGTGAATTGTCATGTATCATGATGTTAAACTTGAACTACCTAGTAATCGTTGATGTAATATTTGAATTGATTTCACTGCCTTGTACAGGGCCGTCTTAAAGAGTTGAGGGGCCCTGTTTAAACTCATCAAAATTATTTTACACGATTAACATTAGAATAAAATCATATGAATATAAAGTAGGTAAATAAATGTACAAGTAAATATTTAGATAAATATTTTAAATAAACAAATACATACATTATTTATTTCTTTTACTAAACATTTTTTAAAGGGGGGCCGGGGCTATAGCCCCCCTTCGTTAATCCGGCCCTGGCCTTATAAAGTAGTTAGCAGTAATCGACAAAGTAAAAATGAAAAATAAGTTATAGGTAATAGGAAATGTATTTTAACACTATCCCTGAAACTATACATAGTAGGTAAGTATAATGAATTGTTATTTGAAAAGTCCAATTTTAGTAGGTACACATATACTTTACACAATTTTAGTACACATATACTTTAAATTTAACAGAGTTTAAGGGGTAGTGTTATAGTTATTTATGTATAAAGGGCGTAAAGAAGTTTTTATGGCCCAAAGCCTTATTTATTATTACATATTAGGAAAAGGTTGTAGGGCCATACAACGAAAGTTACGCCAGAAATACATACACTATTTTATGCACAGATTATCTCAAATAATTTAAATATCGCATAAACTTGGAGTAGATGTATCAAGCCGCTTGAAATACGTTGCTGCAGTAAACAAGGGTAGGTATCCGTTTTAAATTTGTTCAAAAACTGTTTACTTCCGTTTGTGAGATCCGGTATTTTTACTGAACTATAATATAGTTCAGTGGATATTTTAGATGGATTTTTCATCAGATGAAGATAAAATGCGATGGCTTGTGCGAGGCCGAAATTATCGAGCTGGCTGAGACAACAAGAAGTGTAGTGCTTTGATAACCGAAAAATCAGAATTAATTAATTAATTGACGTTTCTTTATGGCTCGACGGGACAGTTAAGTAGTAACAGATTTATGCAGGTTTTTATATATATTTTATGTTGTTTCATTAATGAAATTCCTAGCGAAAAATTTCATTGAAATAAAATTCTTGGCGAAAAATGTCATTCAATGAATGAAACATCTGGCGAAAATTTTTATTGAAATGAAACTCCTAGAGCAGACTAATGAAATAATAAATTATTAAGCTAAGTGTTTTTTATTCGTTTTTCTGTTAGCGCAATCGATTTCGATCTATGACCATCATCAGGCTCGGCTATAAGAACAATATGATATATACCAGCAACAAATGAGTACAATAATATAAATAAATAAATAAATATAATATAATAAATAAATATAATATAATAATAAATAAATAAATAAATAAATAATATGGTATTACCGTCAATGCAATAAAAATAATAATAATCCTAGAGCAGAGTTTTATTCAAATGAGACTCCCGATGGCGAAAAATTTCATTAAAATTAACTTCTTGGCGAAAAATGTCATTGAATAAATGAAACTCCTGGCGAAAAATGTCATTGAAATGAAACTCTTGGCGAAGAATTTCATTGAAGTGAAGCTTCTAGAGCAAAATTTTATTGAAATGAAACTCGTCTGGCGAAAAATTTCATTAAAATGAAACTCTTGGCGAAAAATTTCATTGAAGTGAAGCTTCTAGAGCAGAATTTTATTGAAATGAAACTCGTCTGGCGAAAAATTTCATTGAAATGAAACTCCTAAAGCAGAGTTTCATTCAAATATGAGACTCCTGGCGAAAAATGTCATTAAAATGAAACTCTTGGCGAAAAATTTCATTGAAGTGAAGCTCCTAGAGCAGAATTTTATTGAAATGAAACTCGTCTGGCGAAAAATTTCATTAAAATGAAACTCTTGGCGAAAAATTTCATTGAAGTGAAGCTTCTAGAGCAGAATTTTATTGAAATGAAACTCGTCTGGCGAAAAATTTCATTGAAGTGATAAGCTTTGAAATGAAACTCGTCTGGCGAAAAATTTCGTTGAAATGAAACTCTGGGCGAAAAATTTCATTGAAGTGATAAGCTTCTAGAGCAGAATTTTATTGAAATGAAACTCGTCTGGCGAAAAATGTCATTGAAATGAAACTCTCGGCGAAAAATTTCATTGAAGTGATAAGCTTCTAGAGCAGAATTTTATTGAAATGAACCTCATCTGGCGAAAAATTTCATTGAAATGAAATTCTTGGCGAAAATGTCATTGAATAAATCAAACTCCTGGCGAAAAATTTCATTGATAAGTGAAACTCCTAGAGCAGAGTTTCATTCAAATGAGACTCCTGGCGAAAAATGTCATTGAAATGAAACTCTTGGCGAAGAATTTCATTGAAGTGAAGCTTCTAGAGCAGAATTTTATTGAAATGAAACTCGTCTGGCGAAAAATTTCATTAAAATGAAACTCTTGGCGAAAATTTTCATTGAAGTGAAGCTTCTAGAGCAGAATTTTATTGAAATGAAACTCGTCTGGCGAAAAATTTCATTGAAATGAAACTCCTAGAGCAGAGTTTCATTCAAATGAGACTCCTGGCGAAAAATGTCATTGAAATGAAACTCTTGGCGAAAAATGTCATTGAAGTGAAGCTTCTAGAGCAGAATTTTATTGAAATGAAACTCGTCTGGTGAAAAATTTCATTGAAATGAAACTCCTAGAGCAGAGTTTCATTCAAATGAGACTCCTGATGGCGAAAAATTTCATTGAAATGAAACTCGTGGGTATTGGCGAAAAATTTCATTGAAGTGAAACTTCTAGAGCAGAATTTTATTGAAATGAAACTCGTCTGGCGAAAAATTTCATTGAAATGAAACCCTTGGCGAAAAATTTCATTGAAGTGAAGCTTCTAGAGCAGAATTTTATTGAAATGAAACTCGCCTGGCGAAAAATTTCATTGAAATGAAGCTTCTAGAGCAGAATTTTATTGAAATGAAACTCGTCTGGTGAAAAATTTCATTGAAATGAAACTCCTAGAGCAGAGTTTCATTCAAATGAGACTCCTGATGGCGAAAAATTTCATTGAAATGAAACTCTTGGGTCTTGGCGAAAAATTTCATTGAAGTGAAACTTCTAGAGCAGAATTTTATTGAAATGAAACTCGTCTGGCGAAAAATTTCATTGAAATGAAACCCTTGGCGAAAAATTTCATTGAAGTGAAGCTTCTAGAGCAGAATTTTATTGAAATGAAACTCGTCTGGAGAAAAATTTCATTGAAATGAAGCTTCTAGAGCAGAATTTTATTGAAATGAAACTCGTCTGGTGAAAAATTTCATTGAAATGAAACTCCTAGAGCAGAGTTTCATTCAAATGAGACTCCTGATGGCGAAAAATTTTATTGAAATGAAACTCTTGGGTCTTGGCGAAAAATTTCATTGAAGTGAAACTTCTAGAGCAGAATTTTATTGAAATGAAACTCGTCTGGAGAAAAATTTCATTGAAATGAAGCTTCTAGAGCAGAATTTTATTGAAATGAAACTCGTCTGGTGAAAAATTTCATTGAAATGAAACTCCTAGAGCAGAGTTTCATTCAAATGAGACTCCTGATGGCGAAAAATTTCATTGAAATGAAACTCGTGGGTATTGGCGAAAAATTTCATTGAAGTGAAACTTCTAGAGCAGAATTTTATTGAAATGAAACTCGTCTGGCGAAAAATTTCATTGAAATGAAACCCTTGGCGAAAAATTTCATTGAAGTGAAGCTTCTAGAGCAGAATTTTATTGAAATGAAACTCGCCTGGCGAAAAATTTCATTGAAATGAAGCTTCTAGAGCAGAATTTTATTGAAATGAAACTCGTCTGGTGAAAAATTTCATTGAAATGAAACTCCTAGAGGAGAGTTTCATTCAAATGGGACTCCTGATGGCGAAAAATTTCATTGAAATGAAACTCTTGGGTCTTGGCAAAAAATTTCATTGAAGTGAAACTTCTAGAGCAGAATTTTATTGAAATGAAACTCGTCTGGCGAAAAATTTCATTGAAATGAAACCCTTGGCGAAAAATTTCATTGAAGTGAAGCTTCTAGAGCAGAATTTTATTGAAATGAAACTCGTCTGGTGAAAATTTTCATTGAAATGAATCCCTTGGCGAAAAATTTCATTGAAGTGAAGCTTCTAGAGCAGAATTTTATTGAAATGAAACTCGTCTGGTGAAAAATTTCATTGAAATGAAACTCCTAGAGCAGAGTTTCATTCAAATGAGACTCCTGATGGCGAAAAATTTCATTGAAATGAAACTCTTGGGTCTTGGCGAAAAATTTCATTGAAGTGAAACTTCTAGAGCAGAATTTTATTGAAATGAAACTCGTCTGGCGAAAAATTTCATTGAAATGAAACTCTTGGCGAAAAATTTCATTGAAGTGAAACTTCTAGAGCAGAATTTTATTGAAATGAAACTCGTCTGGCGAAAAATTTCATTGAAATGAAGCTTCTAGAGCAGAATTTTATTGAAATGAAACTCGTCTGGTGAAAAATTTCATTGAAATGAAACTCCTAGAGGAGAGTTTCATTCAAATGGGACTCCTGATGGCGAAAAATTTCATTGAAATGAAACTCTTGGGTCTTGGCAAAAAATTTCATTGAAGTGAAACTTCTAGAGCAGAATTTTATTGAAATGAAACTCGTCTGGCGAAAAATTTCATTGAAATGAAACCCTTGGCGAAAAATTTCATTGAAGTGAAGCTTCTAGAGCAGAATTTTATTGAAATGAAACTCGTCTGGTGAAAATTTTCATTGAAATGAATCCCTTGGCGAAAAATTTCATTGAAGTGAAGCTTCTAGAGCAGAATTTTATTGAAATGAAACTCGTCTGGTGAAAAATTTCATTGAAATGAAACTCCTAGAGCAGAGTTTCATTCAAATGAGACTCCTGATGGCGAAAAATTTCATTGAAATGAAACTCTTGGGTCTTGGCGAAAAATTTCATTGAAGTGAAACTTCTAGAGCAGAATTTTATTGAAATGAAACTCGTCTGGCGAAAAATTTCATTGAAATGAAACTCTTGGGTCTTGGCGAAAAATTTCATTGAAGTGAAGCTTCTAGAGCAGAATTTTATTGAAATGAAACTCGTCTGGCGAAAAATTTCGTTAAAATTAAACTCCTAGAGCAGAGTTTCATTCAAATGAGACTCCTGGCGAAAAATTTCATTCAAATGAAACTCTTACCGAAAAATTTCATTGAAGTGAAGTTTGGGAAATATTACATAAAAATGAAGATATTTCGGAGATATCGCTGTTTAAAGATCGAAATAGAAGGTCTCTTCGCAAACCTTTCTTCTATTATTTAACGTACTAATGAGACACTTACAGATGGACCTGCCACACTTTTTGTACTTTAAACTATCTTTTATGAAGTAAACTGACATATTCTCAACCCTTTACAAAAAAAATTTCATTTTTTTTTCAAAAAAATGCAAGTTTTAACCACTTGGAAAATTGGATACCTATGGATATGAAGCGGCAACAATTTTAAAATAAGCAACCAACAATAAAAATGTTTATTTGCATGAAATACAGTTTAATTTGAATTTAAATAGTTGCAAACAAAAACTTTACATTACAAAAAGAAGCTCCTTTAATAAATAATGTAGGTACAAACAGTGAATTTGTAAAAAAATAAATAAATAAATATCGCAACTATTTTATGCAAGGCAATGTATGTGAAGATGAGTTTATTTAAACGTTTTCTTTTTTTGTTCAACAACTTAATATTAACAAAAATTATTTGTACATCCGTAAGGAAATATTGTGAAAAATGCTATATATATATATTATGTATATATTAATTTAATGATGGTGTTATATTATCGCACCACTGAACTTCAATGTTTGGCCACTTCGTCTGCAAACAAGTAAGCATGGGATCCGAATCGTTAATCGATTTTAAATCGGATTCTAATAATATGGCAGATCCGTAATGGTACTGTACCTGTTTACTAACATTGCTACGCGCTAACCCGTTATAATGAATAAGTTGAAACATATCGGGAACTGAGGATTCTTCTTTAGGAAAAAATTCGTCCATAAATTCGTTCAATAGAATTATGCCTAAATTTTCCGAATCTAACTTTTTCGTCATAATGTTTACACTGAAAACACACAAATAATTGAGAGAAACACAGAAAAACACGTACTATTGTTGATCACTAACAAGGGATAAGGCAGATAAGACATCTCGTAGGCTGGAGACGTTAATGAAATTATTACCGTCCGGATCAAAGCTTTTAAACACTCTTCGTGCCTCTTCGCTTTTCGTTTCGGGACTTACTAGCAATTTTTCGTCACTGAATAAGACTACAAAAAAAAAAAAATGTCGGATCATTTCGAACCGCCAACACGAAACGTACAATACCTGTTAAATGCGTTTCCGATCCTAATACCCAAATCGGATGAATGGGATTTTTATAGAACGAACCGACCGTACAATACCTTAAGTGTTCCATTAACGTTATAAATCCGATTTCGCTCTGCCTATCCAACCCTCTCAATTCTAAAATTATAAAATCGTAAACACAATGGATCATTCCATCACAAGTGGTCTAATTTTTTAAGTCACCCACACTGACCATTACCAATTTTATGTGGAGGCAGATCCACCCTAAAACTAAACGTTCATGTCATAACATCAAGTATTTTGGAAACTGTGGTCTTCCATTTGGAGGGCTTCTCAATTCACCCCCCACAAAATGGACCAACACCCAATTTATGACTCATTATTACTGACAACCCTGACATTGGCTGCTCAGCTATTAAAAGGAAACCCCAAACGGCGACAGAGATGGCCACAAGACATAGGACTGACCGATAGCCCGATATGCAGGGGTTGTGGTGAGGTCAAAGAAACGCCCTATCACATTATTTGCCAATGTGAAGCGTTCACAAAGGCAAGGAAACGCCTACTTGGAAATGAAAAAATTACACAAGAGGAAGTAACCCTAATAAAATCCTGGACTTTATGAAAGATACAGGTATTCTGGAAGAGTAGACAACACCGGAGAGCACAACAGACCAAAAGGTCACAGTGCAAGAACCAACCCGGACCACCCCTACCAATAATAGTTAATTAATTAATCAGTCAAATATTAAACACAGATACCTACTTTACCCAATTATATCACAAACAACATATCACTACATCAATTACACCTAATTGTGTACTGCGGTGCTGTTGCAGCTACAAGGTGTAACGGCTCCAAGGTCATAATATTAACACAACACCACACCACAAAGAAAACAACACTTCCGGCCTGGGAAAAGCGTCTAATGAATCGTATAGATGAAATTAGACGTGACTTAGGTCGAATTACACAATACATACTAACCACAACCTCTTCCAAACTAACACGCCAGGTACACAACATCATTAGAAAACTAAGCACACACAGTTCACGAGAACCAAACACGAATTACAATGAACACAAAGATACACTCACACAAACACTTTCAGTACACACAAACAAGGACAAATAGACAACAAAACATTCAACAAAAATACTTATTACCTACATTAGAATCTCTAGAGCACTACTGGTCCGATTTGTGGTCCAAAAACAATTAACATAATACACATGCACCCTGAATCATTTCGGAAAGTACACAGCACATAATACCAATGCACAATACAGAAATCACTTTAGAAGACATCAACTCCATCAAACACTACACAACTTGAACTGGAAAAGTTCAAGCATTGATGACATTCATAATGTTTGGTGGAAATGTTTCACCTGCACACACATACACTTCGCACAACACTTCACAACAATAATAGACGCACCACACACTACACCATCATTCTTTACCCAGGGAATCACTTACATGCTTACAAACATGCCTTCCCACTATATATAAAATCATACATTACACTGCACTAATATTTTCTTTGAGGAACAAAAGGGTTGTACCAAGTATTCTAGAGGCTGTAAAGAACAGCTCATTATAGACTCTGTAATACTTGAACAATCTAGACTCAATAAAAGAAACATACACACAGCTTACATCGATTACAAAAAAGCATTTGATTCCATACCTCACTCTTGGTTACAAAAAATACTATCGCTGTACAAAATTAGACACATAGATAAAACGCAAAAAATCATATACATAATAGATATTGCCGTTCCCAACACAAACAATTTAACCAATACACACTAAGAGAAACACCGCAAATACACTGATATAGCTCAGGAACTTTAAGCGCAATGGAGAATGGGAATTGCTCTTACAGTACCCATTGTTCTTAGTGCAATCGGACTAATAACCATTCAAATATAAAATGAAACACAACACTCAATCCTACCTTCACAAATTGAAACTCTGTTGCATACACCACATAGCATTACAGAAAGTTCATTGTCAACACACAACACTTCAACAACCACTCATGTGTTGCATACACAACATACCTTTACAGAAAGTCCATTACAAACACATAAAACAACCACTCGTGTGACACTTCCAAGTTGTTCACATACACTCAAACGCAAACACACAATACACTCACAATTAGCACAAAACACAAACAACACATTACCCACTCGAGTGCAACCTATGCGTCGAGTTAAACAACAAACATTTACACAATAAACATAATACTATTTCAAAACACATAATTATTATGTTTTTTTACAGCAACTTCAAATTTTTTTGATATAGGTATATGTATTACTAGGGCTTGATACCGATCCGTGCGGTTAGTTAACCAGGCTTAACCTGAGTATCGATAAGAACCGAAGAATAATAAATACTACAATGCAAAGCATGTTACCACCACGTTTGGTACAATTTTTGGTGTTGAACCTGAAAAACGTGGTCCGGGCAGAGAAAATTTACTTTAGGAGGCAGTAGCAGGGGTCAAAGTGCCATATAAAATCTGCAGAGGATGCGGAGTAAATTTTAGGCACCCTTGACTTTACGACCAAATATCTCAAGAATAATGAATAAAGGAAAGCCGCAACTTCACAAATTTGTTAACTGTGCCCAAGGCAGTACCGCGCCACAGCATAATAATATATATGCTGTGACCGCTCTAATTATCTTCATTCAAAGCCACTTATCTTGGTTTCTATTGGAGCATAAACATGGTGCCAAACACAAAGTTGCCAAAAGAGTCAAATAAAGTGACTTACATCAGAGATTTTTTTTTTCGCCACCACTGGAAAGAGCACATTTTTTTCTACTTGAATCATATAGGTTCATCTTAGATTCCATTCAGTAAAGGACGAAAAATAAGGCTGAAATTCGTGAAAAATCGTTCATGTGCCAATGAGTCTATCGACGGATTGATACTGCTGGGCTACTATTCAAATTTGTCCTCTAGAATCAACATCCGCATCGCCTAAAGCGAGGCATATCCAGCCATACGTGGGTGCACTTTTTTCAGAGGTTTCTAAGCGTCCAAATTGGTTTCTTATCTAGGTTCCAAAGTCTTCTTTGAGTTTCTTCATTTTGGTTCCCAAGTCATATTGTTAACGGTGTCTTCATCTAGGTTCCAAAGCTTCATTGTTGTTTTCTTCATCTAGGTTCCACAGCCTCAAGTGGGTTTCTTCATCTTGGTTCCCAAGCTATATTGTTGGTGTCGTCATCTAGGTTTCAAAGCCTCGTTGTTGGTTAGGTTCCAAAGTCTCGTTGTCGCTTTCTCTATCTATGTTACAAAGCGTCCTTTGGATTTCATCATCTTGGTTCCAAAATCATATTGTTGTCGGTGTCTTCATCTAGGTTCAAAAGTCTCAAGTGGGTTTCTTCATCTTGGTTTCCAAGCCATATTGTTAGTTTCTTCAACTAGGTTCCAAAGCCTCAAGTGGGTTTCTTCATCGTAGTTTCCAAGCCATATTGTTGGTTTCTTCATCTTGGTTACCAAGCTATATTGTTGGTGTCGTCATCTAGGTTTCAAAGCCTCACTGTTGGTTAGGTTCCAAAGCCCCCTTTGGATTTCTGATTTCTTCATCTCGGTTCTCAAGTCATATTGTTGATGGTGTCTTCATCTAGGTTCAAAAGTCTCAAGTGGATTTCTCATCTTGGTTCCCAAGCCATGTTGTTGGTTTCTTCATCTAGGTTCCAAAGCCTCAAGTGGGTTTCTTCATCGTAGTTTGCAAGTCATATTGTTGGTTTCTTCATCTAGCCTCACATGGGTTTCTTCATCTTGGTACCCAAGATATATTGTTGGTATCTTCATATAGGTTCCAAAACCTCATTGCAGAGGCGAAGGGGGGGGGGGGGGCAGAGGAACCATCTGTCCCAGGGTACAATCTACGGGGAAATCTTGTACATTTTGAACATTTTCGGAAATTTAACGCTATCAAACAATAAAAGGCAGTAACAACACTACAGTAGGCAGTAACAGGCAGTCGCAATTACTAAAGACATACAAGACAAGTGTTGTTTTTCTTTAGTAATATAGCGTGCTTTTACTTTGACTTGAAAATTATTCAAAAACTATTGAAACTCTTTATTTCTTGTTTCCTTCACTATATATATGGCGATGTTATGTAAATCAAAATGATTTTTGTGCATTTACGAGGGGGGGGATTTTAATAACTGTCCCTGGGCGTGCCGTATCCTTGCTACGTCTCTGCCTCATTGTTGCTTTCTCCATCTAGGTTACAAAGCCTCAAATGGGTCTCTTCATCTTCGTTCCCAAGCTGTATTGTTGGTGTCTCTATCTAGGTTCAAAAGTCTCAAGTGAGTTTCTTCATCTTTGTTCCCAAGTCATATTGTTGGTTTCTTCATCTAGGTTCCAAAGTCTCATTGCTGGTTTCTTTATCTTGGTTCCCAAGCCATATTGTTGGTGTCTTCATTTAGGTTCCCTGCTTCATGAAACTAAATTGTTCTTCAATGCTTTATGATATGGCTTCAGAAAAATTGTACTGTCATCCTGTTGTAGTTGCTGAAGAAGCTGTTATATTCATAATGATATGCTATTAAGGAACGCAGCATTTGTCTTCCCTTTCAAGCTGAGTAAAGTGAGTTAGCTGGACCAAAGGGTGCATGAAATTATATAATATATTAATTATGATTACTAAATTAAAGCATCGAGGTATCACCTTTCTTACCAGAGCGAATTACAAATAATTTTCCATTAAGTTCAGCCTTATTTTTCATCCCTTTGATGAACCAAGATGATTCTAATAGAAAAAAAAATGTGTTCTTTCCAGTGGTTGAGCCAAAAATAATCTCTGAAATGACGTAAGTCACTTTATTTGACTCTGGACATTGTTCATTTTTGGCAACTTGGTGTTTGGATTCTGCATTACGATGGGAAGGTGGCTCTGATCAAAGTCATGTACGGCCAAGATTCCCCCAACATAGATCGTCTTAATTCGACGAGTACGGGACACTCATAAAGTATTCTTGCACTGTCTCGTAGTCTGTGTAGCATCCTTTACAGGATGGTGATTCTACCAAGCCCATGCGGTGCACGTGCTTGTTAAGTTTACAGTGCCCAGAAAGTATGCCAACAAACACGATCTTTCTGGATAGCCCTGTGCAAGAATGCGCCACGCTAGGAGATGCTCCTCTGAAGGTTTCTCTCGCGTGACGCCAGTCTGACATCAAGTTCCACCTAGCCTTGTGCTGGGCTTGGGTGTCTTAAGTTATTAAGTTGTTTGCAGTTGATACTCAAGCTCAAAGGTATTGCTCTAGTACTTGGTGACACTCGGAAACCAGCCTAGAGGTAACTTTGTGTTTGGAACCATGTGGCTCTGAATGAAGATAATATGGCATGATACTGTCTCAGGAACAGTTAACAAATTTGTGAAGTGGTAGCTTTCCTTTACAAATATCTGGCCCCTAAGTAGGGACCCTAAAATTTACCACGTATCCTCTGCAGATTTTATAAGGCATTTTGACCCCTGCTGCTGGCTCCTGATCCTGAAGTAAATTTTGTCTCTCCAGACCACCAAAACTTGTACCAGACTTGGTAGTAGGGAGTCCCACATGCTTTTGCCCTTGTAGTAAAAATAAGTCAAAAACTGGGTTTTGTTCCATTTTATCGCAGATGCGTTAACAAGGCCACAATTTCCAAAATACTTGATATTGTGACATGAAATTTTGCAAATGTTCATTTCTAGGGTGGTTCTATGCCAGCGGTCGACAACCTGCGGCTCTATCATTAGAGATTGTGGCTATGTATGATTTTCTTTTATATTTTTCAAATATCTACAACACAAATGTACAGGGTGGGCCAAATTGGACACTTTCAAAGAGAAATTTCTTTATCTTGTTTGTATAAAGGAGTGTCCAATTTGACCCACCCTGTACATTTCCTATTTCTTATTCCGCCTGTATTGATACACAAGGTAACAAAAGTGTGGCTTGCAAATTTTAAAAATGAGCTCTCCACCATACAAGGGTTGCCGAGCGCTGTTCTATGGTATTTGTGTGGACCGTCGGACCACTTGTGATGGAATAACCGTAATTGTAAATAATGTAACTTACTAAGGCCACCAACATCTTGAAAATTATCCCAAACGTACGTGACACCTTTACCCGTTATCATTAAATTAATAAGACTCTGACTACCGTAACCGTACGTTTCATCTATAAGAGGATCGGTCACGTCACATTCCGATTTAACAGATTCTAAACCCTTCGTCGCTATCACAGAATATAAAAATAATAAAACTCCAAATTGAGCTTTAAGTGAATCGATATTTTCGTTATAATACTTTTGAACGTCCTCCATTAACGGAAACAATCGAACTTTTAGATTATTGTGAAAAACTTTGGCATCTAAAGCCGATGTTGTATCCATATCCGAATTATTATCTTCGCCGTTTATTACGGACGGTCCGCTACTATCTACGTCTACTTTGTAATTTTTTAAAACGACTACGTAATAACTGCCTACAGAACATTGTTGTAGAATTTCGCAAAGCGCGTTTACTAAAACCTTATGTTGTACCTCCTCGGTTACCTAAAAAAACGAACGGTAACAAAACTTGCCGAACGTTAAGTTCTCATGCTCACTCTGTAACGGAATGACATTCCATTATAATCGCTAAGAAGTTTTTTTAATATAAAGGCTTGAATCGGTGCTATTATTGCACATGGTCCGCCCTCGGCTTGTTCCAAAGCACTTTTTTCATTTGTACTAAAGTAAAATCCTAGAACAGAGTGACGAAGTGAAAAGAATGTTCGAAAACAGTAAACGAGAGACCTACCCTGTGACCAACGTTTAAATATTTCCTGCTTTATATTAGATCCCCACAATAGTTGTCTTATACCGATTAATTCCTGTTCTATGTTAGATAATAAATTATCGTCCATTCTAAAAATTAAATTATAACTAAAGGAAAATTGAAATTTTTGTTGTATTTTGTGAAAATTTACTTTTTAGGTTACCTCCATTTGACGTAGAATTTTGTTTCTGAAGTACCAACTGAATATTTATTTTTGCGACGTTGCCAAGCGTTGCAATTGTTGTGTAGTACAGGGTGGTACCCACAAACCACTAAAAAGTGGTACCGTTGAAATATTATTAATATTTCAATCAACGGTGGTACTAATGGGACCAACGCTTTCGAAACTCATATGTTATCTTTCTTACTAATACCATTGATTATATATGTATATACAACTTGCTACTAAACACATAATGGCATATCCCATATTTGGAGACGTAAACAAAATTGCAAGCCACAGTGAAAAAATACAAGGAAATGGATACTATTATATACCAAGCCATAGGGGGCATGGGAGGGGTGAACAAAATAAACGATGGACAGAGCGAAGTGGAGAGCGACATGGAGGTGCAAGGAAACTCCGAGCCAAGTATGGCCACCAGGACATATACGCCCAAGCGGCGACCCGGTCTACAGCGAAGGAACACAAAGGCGGAACAGGGACCGCGGATTTATGCTGGGGAAACGGGACACACTCACGAGGGAGAGAAATGGTCGCATGCAGGCAGTAGGTGGGAGCCGAGAACATGAGCGGGTAACTCAGTTAAGCAAATAGTTAAGAACGGAAGACAAACCAGAGCAGAGGCTGTGCTTGTAAGACTTAAGGATCAAAACACCTACGAAGAGTGTCTGAGGAAAATCAGACAGATGAAAGTCGATGGGATAGACATCGGGATCGAAGGGGTAAGCAAGACCTCGAGAGGCGACATCTTACTTAGAATGAAAAGGGGCCACGGGAAGACTAGCTAAAACAATAAGGGCGAAGGTGGCGGAGGTTATAACTGACCAGGGTCGTCCTCGAACCCTTTTGCACGATAGAAACAAGGGACCTCGATACGGTCACAAGAGGACTGCGCAGCCGCAGCTAGCATAGACAGACCACTGACCTGTATCTTAAAGGACTGAGCATTCTAATGATCCCCTCCACTATTTTTGAAGCAAATTGAAAACCGGTATTTTAAGGTGCCAATTAGTAATTTAGGTTTGTTGTGTTGGTGATTATTGGTAACACTGTAACTAATGTTTTTATTTACATAAACATAACCTTGTTTCATACGTAGTATAAACTACGTTTATGCATTGCAATAAAATACAATTTTTAATAATTTACGTTTTTAAATAATTATGAGCCTGTAATTATACTACTTTTCACCAGATATTAAGCATATAGGTTAGAACAAGCTAAACTGTAACAGCTGATACCAGTACTACCAACACATTATAAACACGCGAGCTACCATCATTATATAACTAACGCACTAGTTGGCACCTGAAGTAACTAATATTTAGGTGGGGCTTGTTTGCTTCAATGTTGTATTGAAGAATGCTCAGTCCTTTATGATACAGGTCAGTGAGACAGACACTCGGCCGACAAGCTGGTACATACGGGATGTCTGAAAGTGGGTATCACATCATGCAGGATTAGAACACTTCCAGAAAGGAAGAGGTGCAACCGATGCTGGGAGAAAAGACATCTCGCGGCCTTATGTAGCGGCACGGACGGGTAAGAGTTGTGACTGCAAGAAGGAAGCGCTTTGTTTCAAGTGCGAGGCTAAGGCCGAAGGAAGTGGCCAGGGACACAGAGCCGTTACGGGAAGCTGCCCATTCCGGGCAAGCAAGCAAGGAAAAGGACACAGAGCCTCCACAAGGAGCTGTCCTAGCTTGGCGGTATGTCCACGGTCCAGGAACCGACCTATAGAAACGACGTGGATTGGGGAGACCAAGGGAATAGGGATGCGGAGGATGATAGCCGGGCTACGACATCAGGGAACGAGCGGCAGAGCTGGTCGTGCATATATGAGCCAGTTCCGCCACTCCCGTCAAGGAACAACAACTACGGCTAACATCTAAGGGGCGAACATCGCGCCCTGGATCGCACTCGGACGCGAAGAATGCTCGTGGCGATACCCACCCCACCCGAGCCACCAGTCAGTCTGTTAAAGAGAGGGAAGGGTTGTAGTGGGTAAACCTTGGAACCCAGTCCCCACACAACCGCCGCTATAGAACCGAGCCCTCGAGGGGAGCCTATAAGAGGTTTCCCGATACCTCGATTAAAAAAAAAACTCATAATGGAATAAGTAACGTCGGTTATTGGGTTTGTAGTGTTCCTAACCCCAGGTTCAACACTAACTTCACACGACGTTTACAAAATTCAAATCAGAGAGGCAATAAAAGGTGAAGTAAAAAGAAATTCATTATTTTTCCAATAGATGGCTTTAGTAATCTGTATAAGTCCGATTGGGTTACACGAGATGGCGTTAGAAAGATGAGATTTCTAGAGTCCGGAGATTTCTACAGTGACTTTATTACAAACAGTGACGACAAGCGGCGATTATCCGCCATTAAGAGGTAAAATTGTGGGCGGGTTTATATGAACTCAACGGTGGTATCCTAGCAACTTGCTAAATCAAAATAAAAATCACACGCTGATCAAAGGTAAACACAGTCAGGCCGCCATTAAGATGCAAAATATACCACGGCCAATCAAAATCGATACCACGCTTGTCGTCACTGTTTGTAATACAGTCACTGTAGAGATTTCTACAGTGACTTTATTAGAGTAGATTTCTACGAGATTTCTACAGTGACTCTAGTACAAACAAGTGACGACAAGTAGCGATTAGCTCCGCCCATCCGCCATTAAGTGGCAAACTTTTGGGCAGGTTTGGTATTATTCGCGAAAATCTTTTCCGTAAAACGCTCCTAAACATATGAACTCAACGCTGATATCCTGGCAACTCGCTAAGTCTAAATAAAAATCACACGCTGATCAAAGGTAAACAAAGAAAATGTGCCTCTTAATGGCGGCCATATACCACGTGATTAGTCAGGTTAATAAAAATCGATACATCAATTTAATGTCGCCGCTTGTAATACAACAAATATTTTAGGTCAGTCGCCATAGATTGAAAAACGAGAAATGCCAAGTTAATGAAACTTAGGGTGGTGGTTCGGTATGGTACAGTCACAGAATAAATACCTATGGATGCAGAAGCTACACTACCCATCTCGGCAGATACTAATTTGACCAATTTGTAATGCGGAAATACTTCCTTTTAAGATGGCCGTCGAACTAAAAGGAGATTGCAAACATCATAGCAAACGCCGTATCTGGCGCCAAAATTACTAAATATGACACATTCATAAAAAACTAGCATATCTTACTTTTATACATTAAATATTTTAATAAACTGTACCGCTCAAATACTTCCTTTCAAGATGGCCGTCGAACTAAAATGAGCATCGCTTCTGCATCCGTAGGTATTTATTCTGTGATACAGTAGTGCTTCAACCGATTTATCGAACAAAATTTCCTTGTAGGATATTTTTCACTGTTTTCAGTTTCTCCTCTATAACTTGTTTTCCCTTGCGTCCTGTGACATAAACCCTTGCATTCGCTTTTGTAGAGCGTTAAATTTGCACTAGTCAAATATATTTTTGAACCATACTCACCGAAGTACAGGGTGTACATAGGTGTGGCGACCACATGATCCTGCTACACAGCAACTTACGTACTGAGCAACGATTGATTCCCATTGATCGACCAATGACAACGCGTTGACACCGGCCAGAATTCTTTATAAGCGAACGCTGATACCCACAGAAGTCATAGCCGCCAACGAAACACCGACCAGTACGTCTACATCGACCCGTCAGCCTGCATTCCAGAACCAGTCTACCCTCCGGCAACCGACCAACCTACCTACTGCCTGTACCTTTATTATTAAACGCATTCCTCGTTGTTAAAACTTGTACATATTTGTAAATAGAAATGTTAGTTGTTTTCACAACTCCCAAAACTGTATTGTTTCTTTGGCACAATCACCAAACAGCTGGTGATTTGGAGTGTGGCTGAACAAAACTGTGACGAGGCCTATATTCAAACTGTGACTGGTGAGCAGTGGTGACACACAACTATAGTACTTCTCAATCGTGTGCAAAGACCCGCATGCGTGGCGCAATGCGAACAATCCCCACAGCAGTCATGGGAGCCGCAATAGCGGGGCATGCTGGTATCCTTGCGTCTGAAATCAGAAAACTGGTAGAGGTAGGACACTCCTAACTTGACGATTGACGTATCCATCTTCAGGTATAGATAAAAAACAAAAACAAAGTAAAACAGACACTCCAAAACTTTCCGTTCAAACTGTATTCCAAGCAGAACTCTTTTAATGGAAGAAAAGTTCTCATGGATAGTATAGAGAGAACAAAATAGTCAGAGTTTCCAGTGTTGCCACTGAAAAATTGCCACTACAGTAGCAGACAGCAATGTATACTCGAGCTCGTATGAGACTTACCGGGTGTTACAGCCTACAGCTCTATGGCTTGGTCGAATCACCATCTTGTGGAGGATGCTACACAGATGATAACTTGCACTGAGGTGATTCATGTCGATTAAATTTATTTCACGTGTGGGATAGTTTGAGTGACGTTGCGAGGTTTCACCCAGATACGCACGGACTATGTTCACTTTCTTATCGCCATAGGTTGCGCAAAGAACAACGATTTCTAATCATCGTTTCAAACCTTCTTCATTGTTGTCACGTTTCTGAAATGTACAGTTTTTGAGTAATGTCCCTTGGATACTGTGACATAGGCAACACATGATATGTTGGTTGCCTAAGTCATAGTATCCAAAAGACATCATTAAAGTCGAAGACTGTACAGATTCAATTGGGAAACTTCGCTTTAAGAATGAGAAGGGAGATATTGAGACATCTATAGGACTAAACATCAAATTAAAAAATATAATAAACGTTAAAATGTAGAACTGGCAACGTCGCAAATCTCTAAGTAATAAGAGCACGTAATTCAAAATTAGATTCTTAATTATTTTAATTCGATTTTGATTATTTAAATGAAATATATCGTCGTGGAAGTATTACAAAATGCCGTATTAAAGGGCATTCGTAACCCTTTACTCTGTATTATGATTCCAATCAATAAACAACCCGGACTAAATTTTTTTTTAATCTAGAAAGCTTTTCAATATTTTACATTCATTCTATTTACGTAAAAGGTAAAAAAAGGGTCAAAAAAAAAGGAAAGCCCTTACGGTAACCGAAGCGTAGGTAAAACTGCCAACTGTATGTTTTTAAAAGGACCATATACGCTTTATTCCAGTTCCGTTTGGCAGGCACAGAGACGGTCCCGTTTTCGAAGAAGATCTTATTACTAATAATAATTTAAAGTGACTATCGAAAATTTGGTAAGTAAATTATAATTATAAGCACGAAGGTGTTGTTTTAAAACAATAAATATGTAAATAGTAACGTTTTAAATCTAAAAATAAGTAAAATAAACTAAAATGGTAACGTATCGATCCGTCTGGAAATTCTGCTATATTTAGGACCTTTGCTTGGCGCATGTGGTACCAAAACAATTTTAGTTTACCTACGCTTTTATACAATATAATGTTCTTCTACCGTATTTTTAGATAATCGTATTGCAAAAATGAACGACAGCGTGGAAATAATTCGTTCAAATAAAGGCGGATTAAAGTTAATTCATCGCGGTTATATGTACACCGTTCATAAAAAACGTCAAGGGGGTGGTATTCGTTGGCGTTGCACGCAAAGAAGTCTACATTGCAAGGTTAGTCCGTCTTTATCCTTTTTTTTTTTGTAACGTGTAACGTTAATTGGGCCATTTTTTAGGGTAGCATATCAACGGGAAGCGGCCCGCCTTCCGTAAATATGCCCCACAATCACATACCGGACCCTCACTCCGTCGCTCTTGCACGGTGTAGGCAGGTAGAAGATTTTCCCGATATTTCATCGATGCTCGAAACGGAATGCGATGATGGTAAAGGTGAGTGGGTGTTCTTCATTTTTTTTTAAAGGGCCCACTTTTTGGTACTGCTGCCGCTTTTTTCTCTCTTTGTATTTTTACAGTCAAACAAAGGGGTCTTTATTTCGTTTCGTAATTAATGCGAAGGTTGCTAAAATTATTTACATAAAAAAATAATATTACGTAGCATAAAATTTAAAATTCCCCCTTATCTAACGAGATAAAATGTTACGTATTGTACAGCTCAGGTGGTTTCGACGACCTTCTTTCTAAGGAAATTGCCGTTTTTGATAAGAGAAATTTGCCATTTTTTTAACGTTATTTTTTACATTTCACCATTATTCAATTTGTACCACAATTATTGATCATTTAGGTAAATTCTGTTCTTATATTAAAAATGGTGTAGGCTAATGTACTTTAAACCCCCCCCAACCTCCTCACACAACATCATTTTGTCCCCAAAGCAGTGGAGAGGAGCTCCCTCTAAACCCTACGCCCTATTCTTAGTGGGAAGCTGTTGAACACTGCTGCCAACCATATTAGTAGTTGGGCGGAAAGGTTATAGATACACCGTGTGCTTCTATATGGCCGACGTTTCGACTGGTACGGAAGCCAGTCTTTATCGAGGCTCTTTATTGATAATAAGAAAATGTCATTAATAACATGATATAAGTTTGCAAGAGATAAACGACAGAATATAAAAAAATTATTTTGAAACAATGGTAACACATAATTACACAAAACTTAAGTTACTATTGAATTACATCACTTAGATAAGGAAAATCGAGGGAACTTACCGGAAGGGTCAAGGGAATCAATAACGGTAGCTATAGTACTAGTCATGTTTGATCCAGCTACTTTGTCCAAGGGAAGAATAAAAGCGACATCAACATCATTATACAGACAATACAGCAATATCATACAATTAATTAATATAAGACGATACGACAATTCTGGTTGGGAAGACAAACGAACGAGGACTGGACATGCAAAACAAATTGAGAGGTCATGGAAAGTTGATAATGATAACATGCAGGATATGAAGATATCAAGACAGGAGGTCAAGGGTGTCAATAACAAGGTATACCGGGTGTTGAAAAAGGAATTGAGAAGTAATTATAAAATTTCAGAAACAAAGTACAGATGGATGGTAGGATAGACCAACTAAGTGGTTGAGGACCAAAAAACCTAAAGGCTCAAGAGGAGGTTATTTTTTTATTTTAATCATTGACATGAGGTGGTTGTACATGGTACTCAGATTATTCGTGTCTGTTTTAAAATTAACATTGTCTTTATATACGTTAATGTATATCATCTCTGATATTAGTCGTTTGTTTAAAAGAGGTTCATTATCTAAGATGGTGGGTGAGTTAAAATTGAAAACATGTCCTTCCTTGGCATGATGTGTGGACAAGCCTGTGCTTTCACTCAAAGTTTTACAATTATACTTATGGTTGTTAATCCTATTAATTAATTTTTGTTTTGTTTGACCTATATATACTTTTGAGCAATTATTGCACTGTAGTTTATATATGACTCGCGATCTATCTAAAATGTCTGTTTTATCTTTAAGTTTAGAATAAATGTGCTTGTATAAGGTATTGGTATTATAGCGGGCAATGTGTACTTGGTCATTTTGGAGGAGTTTCATCAATCTATCAGAAAGACCTGGTATATTGATGAGTTTTTTATATAGTATATTGGTTGGTGTGATGATGTTATTGTGAGGGTTGTGGTTGGTATTGGGTTGGGGAGTGTTTAGGATTAGTTGGCTAAGTTTGTTGGGGTAATTATTGTTTTTTAAAATGGTTAGTAATGTTTGTTTATTTTGATTATGGTAAATGGTGCTGCTTAGTTTTATTATTTTGCTGTACATGCTTTTTATAGTGTTTATTTTTTGTGTGAGTGGATGTTGTGAATGATAATTGATGATTCTAGAAGATGCCATAGGTTTCCTATACCAATTAGTAAGTAGTGTGTTGTCGCTTCTATTCACGGCCATATAGAAGCACACGGTGTATCTATAACCTTTCCGCCCAGCAACTCCACTAGAAGGACTCCAACTAACTGGAGTAACTAATTTTCATCAATTATTGGAGCAACGTTTACATATTAGTAGTGGAGAGTGGAGACCTCTGGACCTGGCTCCAAAGTTACGATTTGCTGATAGAAATTATAGGGCCACCCCTTTTTGAGTAAAACTGTAGTATTAAATTGTCTAAGCTTAAGAGGATCGACAGCTTCCACTATCGATACCAGTAGAGTAGTCATATAAGGCCGATTCTAACACAAAAGTCACTAGAAAAGTTACTAAATGAATATGGACCGATTTCATGCTGCAGGGATCTTTGTTGAGCGGTTCTTATCTTTGCTGTCGAATGGGGTTCTTATCTTAGCTATGTCAAGGCCAAATGTGGCGCGAACACATTATGCCTTCAAAGGTATGCGGTATCTCATTCCTGATAGGGGGAAATCAGTAGGTACGTGGTAGGTACAGGCAAGGGAATAGTAGAAATGTTGTTTGGCTAGGAGGATAAAACTGAATAAATGCTGGAAGAGCTTGAAGGCATCACGATAGAGCAAGAAAATACGGCAAGCAGGAATCAGAAAAAAATGCCTAAACTGCGGAAAGAAAACGCAGTTGAGACGTTCCTAAAGAGAAAAATTTCAAAACGTTTCGCTTTTAGCGAATGAGTATATAATCAGTGTTTTTAACTGTAAAAATTTTATCCCTTAATCCTGATAACGGCGTGACAAGCCCTACTAGGCCCACAAAATATCCGCCTCATTTCTTTTTTCATTTGAGAATTGAATTAAATTGATCAAGTATGTTGATATGCATAGCCAACAAATGCAATAATGGGACTGTGGGATACCTCCTATACTTTATAACCCCCCTTGCCGTCAGAACAGTGGAGAGGAGCTCCCTCTAAACCCTATACATTTAGTTGGGAACTGTTGACCACTGCTGCCAACCGTATTAGTAGTGGAGACCTGGATGGATTCGGGATACCTCCTGTACTTTTTAACCCCCCCTCCCTTCGGCCCCTCATTATTTTATAGGTATCTCGCGACTCAAAGGAGTGGAGATGAGGAGCTCCCTCTAAACGCTATACACTTAGTTACACTGACCTGTATCTTAAAGGACTGAGCATTCTAATGATCCCCTCCACTATTTTTGAAGCAAATTGAAAACCGGTATTTTAAGGTGCCAATTAGTAATTTAGGTTTGTTGTGTTGGTGATTATTGGTAACACTGTAACTAATGTTTTTATTTACATAAACATAACCTTGTTTCATACGTAGTATAAACTACGTTTATACATTGCAATAAAATACAATTTTTAATAATTTACGTTTTTAAATAATTATGAGCCTGTAATTATACTACTTTTCACCAGATATTAAGCATATAGGTTAGAACAAGCTAAACTGTAACAGCTGATACCAGTACTACCAACACATTATAAACACCCGAGCTACCATCATTATATAACTAACGCACTAGTTGGCACCTGCAGTAACTAATATTTAGGTGGGGCTTGTTTGCTTCAATGTTGTATTGAAGAATGCTCAGTCCTTTATGATACAGGTCAGTGCTTAGTTAGGAGCTGTTGAAAACACTGCTGCCAACCATATTAGTAATGGAGACCTGGATGGACACTTTTTTATGAAAATAACAACACCCTCACGTTTTTCAATGACCCATGCGAATCCTCAGGTTAACCCATGCCTATAATAGTGATGACACGACTAATTAAATACAGTAACACTTCCTCCTGACATAAGAGATTACAAATCTAAAACACTTAGGTGGTTGGCACTAACGCCCTATAACATTAGTTTACTTCAGATATCTAAATTAATATGTTCATTGGCATCTCGGCCGGTGTTGCACTCTGTACCGCCACTGTTGTTGTTGATTGATAAATTTTCTGGTGTGGGTTTTGTAGGAGGAAGGTGGATTGGTTGTACAGTTTTGTTACGGGCAGAACCCAATGTGTAATAATTCATAATTTCATTTCATAAGCCAATTGTAGTAACCTCCGGAGTGTCACAGGGCTTCCATTGTGGCCCCTTGTTATTCTCAATGGAAATGGAAAAGGCAATGACGCAATAAAATTCGGAATTGTGGGCATTTAATGTTCACTGACGACCTGGAGATGTTCCCAGTTATTCATGACCTTTGACCTGGATGATTATAATAATAAAATGAAGGATAGCTTATTATTGTAGTAGGAGGTTAGAGATATTGTGTTCTAATGTATTGCAAGCTAACGTTCATCAATCGTATTGATAGAATGATTGGTTGTGTATTTGGGTTTCATCAATAGGTGTGCGAAGATATTTCATGTGGTACCTTTAAAAAATTATATTGTACCTTAACCTTGAGGTCTTGGGTACTGTTCCCAAATCTGGTCCCGCTAACACCACAGAGAGACTACAGAAGAAGTTTGTAAGCAACTATATGTCGAATGGAAGACTACAATTATGAACATGCCTTAACTGTGCTGAATATGGCCTCCTTGGGTTTTTTGAATTTTCAAGTCGACTGTCTGTTGCTTTTGAGTCTTATTAATTTTAATACAGTTAATAGAGGTAGAAGCCAAACTCTTTTTAGAGAGGCGAAGTGTTAACTATGGATTTCATAACCCTGTCAATAGAATGCGGAAACGTCGAAATGAGATAGATGGATATTTTTAAATTGTTCCCTTTTAAAATTGAAGAGGTGTGGCCTAAAACAAATAAAACAATTAGCTTGTGATCGCAGGGGTTCTAATTAATTAGTCAAACATATTGTGATGTTCTTTGATGTATCTATGTATTTCAAATGATCTGCTGTTATTATATTTATTCTATTACCTACTTTTGTTATTATATTTATGTGTTACTACACCACCTATTATATTATATTGAATATCACGTGTAATTGTTCATGGTCTGTTACCAGAATAAAGTGTCTGCCATAGATGTATTTGTGGAGCTTTTGTAATTGAAAATATTTTTCCAATTGGGAGCAATTCTGTTCGACTTCGGATAATGTACTTGATTTTTGTCTAGTTAGATTGGAATGTTTTTAAATTAGTTATAATATTAATATTGTTCCTTTTTTGTTTATTTTTGCTCACCTGACCGATCTGAAAACTTTTGTTTTTGTAAGTTCATTGCAATCGAATTCATTCTATATATTACTTACTTAGTAAGGAAACATTATTATCTACTTTATTCACAATCACATGATATTTGATCCCAACGACTGCATTTGGGGTTAGCCAAGTAATTTTAATCAAATTTTGAATGATCTTATAGTTTGCCCAATATACACTTGATTACAATTTTGACAGTTAATTTTATATATTCCCAAATTATCTTTCATATATCTATTGGTTCTGTTTCTTGAATTCTCAATACCAAAATGTACTTTATAACTCCCATCTACCAAATTTACTTATGAAACTGAAACAACAATAGTGATTGGAAGTACCATGGTGATCGTGGCAAAAGATGAGAAAGGAATCAAGGAGGTAATAAGGAGTGCAGAGAGATACGTCAACAGCACCTATCGCCGTGGTGGGAGACCCCATGCTATATCGTGGCGAAGGAGGTAAAAGTAGATAACATGAGGGTGGAGGCGAGAAGAAGAGTGGTGAAGTATGTAGAAAAAATAGAGCCAGATTCTGCAGGAATGCCGAAGAATGGGGAAAAAAGGAAATATAAAATACGGACAAGAGGGTACACAAAAATATTACAGGAGGAGCGGGTATGCAACCGAAGAGGTAGAGAGAATGAGAAGGGGGAAAAAGGTAGTTAGAAGGGACATCAGGGACGTAAAGAAGCAGAGAGGAAAAGGAATAAGATAAGAGAAGCGAGATTGCGAGATATGAAAGAATAGGGACGGAAAAGAGGAAACAGGTATTGGATGGGCCATGAAGAAAGGAAGTGCGGGAAACCATTGACCACATGCTGAGGGACTGCAGACAATTGAGATGTAATCCCCATAGACCCAGTAGATAGGAACGATAAGTCGGGAATATATAAAATCAACTGTAAAGACTGTAACCAAGTAAACCTTGGGCAAAGTAAAAGATCACTCAACTTGCCTCAACTCAAATACTGCGATCAATCTGCCATTACCCTGGATTGTGGATTACGATGGGAGGGCAGTCCACGCGCACACAGGCGACTTATTCGTGCCCTTTGTGCAACCTCCCTGATTAGAGTGGTCCAACCTCGCAACGTCACTCAATCGTAGCCATGTTCGCCCAGAATTCCCCCAACATGGATCGTCTTAATTCGACAAGTAAGTGGTGCGCCGTTTCGTCATGTGTGCAGCATCCTGTACAGAATGGCGATTCTACCAAGCCCATGCCGTGCATGTTGTGCAAAAACGCGCCAGGCTACGAGATGGTCCTTTGTAGGCCTGTCTCGCGTGACGGCAGTCTGACATCAAGTTCCACCTAGGGCACCTAGTCTTGTGCTGGGCTTCGGTGTCTTGAGTTGTTGGGTTGTTTACAGTTGATACTGTAAGTGGAAGAGTCGACTCTGGACCATAAAACGATTATTTTGAGCGATTCTGCTGTCACTAGAAATTCTGATAATCTTAATCTTTATACTGTGCATAAGAACTGTTTTTGCACTATTTCTGCCTGAAATTACCTAGTATGGAAGTTCAGTTCTTTGGAGTAAATTCTGGTGCCTGTTTCTTCCATTATTTTAGATCCATCCGTGAAGATGGATATGTCTGGTTGGGTTGCCACTTCCGCATCAAAGAAGATGCGGTAGTTTTTACCTAGTATAAATTGAGGGATGAATGATCGGATATCGTCCTTGTAGGATACGCAGTCGCTTAATTGCCTCGCCCAAAATTCGAGAGTGGCCCACCCTTTAGTTTTCAGCCAGCATGACCTGCGCTCTCACGAGACGATCCAATGGAAGCAGACCCAGGAGGGCTTCCATCACGGCTGTGGGGGTTGTTCGCATTACGCCCGTGCACGCAAGGCACACTAGTCTTTGCATGTGATTAAGAAGTGTTAAGGGTGTAGAGTCTGGTTCTAGGTCACCATAGCCTTTGGAGATGGACCCCAAAGTCTTCCAATTGCGCAGCGACATTACCAGAAAGCCCTATTTGCTTTTTCTGCTTTAAGCTGCTGGATGTGGTTACTTCAGTTCAGTTTGTTGTCAAGTGTAATGGCCATTGCCATTGCCCTACATATGCTTGAAAATAATCACAAAATAGATCATATTCCCCTTAAGTTAAGCAAGTAAATAATAAGCATGAACAAACGCTTTCTTATGAATAGTGATGGTTCAGGTTTTTTTTTTTAATTCAAAATCACTTTTCTCTTTTAACCATTTTTAATGGTATAAAAACCATATTTAAATTTATTTTTAGATGCCATCCCCTTGCCACATCAGAGAACATCATTTCATTCCCCACAACTACAGACACCGACGACATCCGACACAACATTACAAAGTGAACCATTATCGCCGACCAAATTAAAGGTGTTGCGACGAAGTAATAATAAATGTTACTCAAACAAATCACCGTTGGAATCTCGTTCGGAATCAATATCGCATTCACCCGAAGAGGTTTGTTTACGATGGAACAGTCACCACTCTAATATGCAAAACAGCTTTCCGAAGCTACTCGAAAAGGAGCAGTACGTCGATGTGACATTAATAGCGGAGGGTCACATTCTCAAATGTCATCGGGTAAGATGATTTCTGTTGTTCTTGTTTTCTCACGTAATACTTTTAGATGATACTATCTTCATGCAGTGCGTACTTTGACGATATTTTATGTGGCATTGCTCCAACGCAACATCCTGTAATAATCTTACGAAGTACACCATTTTGGGTTTTACGGGCATTAATCGATTTTATGTATGCCGGAGAAGTAAATATTGATCAATGCAATCTGCCCGAACTGTTAGACGCCGCGGAACTGTTGAAGGTACCATATAACTTGATCTGTAGTTTTTTTTTTACTTGGTGATTGTTATAGATAAAAGGATTAGCCGGGAAAAAAAATTCCGAACAACAAGAGGAACCCGTTAAGCAGGAAGACGATGTGCGGGAGATCCGAATTCCAAGCAGTCGATTAGTAAAAATAACCAACCGGCAAAGGTTGAAAAAATGCCAATTAGCGATCCCCTCGAATTACTGCAACCGAAATTTTTGGAAGATCCGAATATGAAAAATAAAGAAAAATCATTTCCCAGAAAACTCTTCACCAAGAAAATTCGTAAAAGAAAATCATCGGATGACGAATCTGTAAGTTGATGTTGAAATTATTTAAGATACCTACTATCGAGAATTTTTCATTAGGCGTCGCCTCCACTTTTTCCGATGAGACGTGGTACTCGTTCAAGACCAAACGTAAAAGTTCCCAGATACTATGACTACGAGGATATTGTCAAACCGTCGACATCAGATTCGCAATCGTACTCACCCGATGTCACAATTAAGAGCGAACCACCCGACATCGACGATAACGAAGGTACGTACTCGGAAGACAATTCGGACACCAAAGTCACCATTAAACCGAAGATCGTCGAGAAAAAACAGCCGAAAACGGACGAAATGAAACCGGAACAATTATATAAAATTAAAATAAAATGTCTCGCGAGTCTATCGGAAAATTCGACATGCGAGTCAACAAGTAATTCGGATAATAATCGTAAATGCGACGAAATAGATTCCAATAATAAATTATTAGCTCCGCTCGAATTAGATACGAACTCGAAAAATAGTGACATTTTGAACGCTTTGGAAATCATCAAAATCGATTGTAAATTGCACGATCGGCCAAAGACGACGAATGATATACAGGTGGCGGATGCGGACTCTTCGAAAAATGCCACAGTCGAAATTATAAATTCAAATCAACCCGTACTCGTATTGGAAAATAATAATTGTACGGACGAAAAGTAAATCTGAAGATCGCTCAACTTACCTCCCCCCTCACACATTTGACACACCTCACACCGGTGGCGGATTTACGATCAGGCGACCCCCCCCAAATATACACGCCAATATCTCGAAAAGGACAAAAAAATGTTTCAAACAAAAGCTTTATGGCTTGAAGGCATTTCAATTTAATTGTAGATGGCGCCACTTTAGAGATTTCATCATGGCGGCGCTAATTTTTTTCCAAATATAAGTTGTAGCTGAGAACTCGGTGAAAAATGATCCAATTAAAAAACCGTTGTATTCATCTTATTGCCAGCTACAACTTTCATTTGGAAGAAAAATGGCCGCCATGATGAAATCTCTAAAGTGGAGCCATCTACAATTAAATTGATAGTGATAGATATTTAATTATTGCATTCTTAATTAAAAATATACAATGATCCTTCGTCACTCAAACTCTTTCACCTCCCCATATGTTCCATGTTTTCTCTTCTTTCCCCACACAACCTACACATGCTGTTATCCTCCTCCCACTCTGAACCTCGTCACTATTCTCTTCTTTTCTATTCCTCCCACCCACAATTAAATTGATAATGTCAGTGAAAAATGATCCGATTAAAACAAAAAAACGTTGCGTTCGTCTTATTACCAGTTACAACTTTCGTTTGGAAAAAAAATGGCCGCCGTGATTTAATCTCTAAAGTAGCGCCGTCTACAATTAAATTGATAATGATAAATATTTATTTATTGCATTCTTAATTAAAAATATACAATGATCCTTCGTCACTCAAACTCTTTCACCTCCCCATATGTTCCATGTTTTCTCTTCTTTCCCCACACAACCTACACATGCTGTTATCCTCCTCCCACTCTGAACCTCGTCACCTTTCTCTTCTTTTCTATTCCTCCCACCCACAATTAAATTGATAATGTCAGTGAAAAATGATCCAATTAAAACAAAAACACCTTGCATTTGTCTTATTTACAACTTTCGTTTGGAAAAAAAAATGGCCGCCATGATGAAATCTCTCAAGTGGCGCCATCTACAATTAAATTGATACTGTTATCATCCTTCCCCCTTGAAGCCATAAAACTTTTGTCTGAAACATTTTTTGAAAAAACGTTGTCCTTTTCACAAGTACATCGATTAAAATGGTCAACAAATTATCTTGTAGCTCAGGTTTGTGCGAAAGGCAACAGGAGGCCTTATTAAAAAGTATAAATGGCCCCCCAAACTAAGTAAATCCGCCACTGCTGTATAAGTAAAGTACTGGTTGTCGTTATACATTAATTACAATTTTATCCACATTATTGTACAGTCAGTTGACATAAGTACTATCTCCCAGATACTGTGACTATCGCAACCAATGTATCATTAAGACTTAGTGATATGTTGGTATTACAGTATCCGCGAGACATGAATGTAGTGTGAATATTGTGTTGCAGTTATGATCGATTTGCTTTAGTTGTAGTACCATAAGTTGAATATTTCTATTGGTGATCAAAACAAAATTCTCTTTAGACTGTTGCGATTAATGCTAGGATCACTCAGTGCTGTTGTGATATATTTAGGATATAAAATGTTAACACATCATTAATGATTTAAAGTTTTTTGAAATTCCCCCTTAAAATTATGATCATAATTAATTGCTAGAGTCGTTCAATGGTATTGTGATATATTTAGGTTTTGAAATTTTAATACCATAACGATAAACCTCTGTAATAGTTTCGGTACTTATTACCACCGTGATTATTGCTATAAAGATCTTTCAATGGCATTGCAATATATTTAAAGAGTAAAATATTGACGCGATAATATAATAAACTTGTGTAATTACACCGAAATTTTATGACTATGTTTAATACTAGAATCTTTCAATGGCATTGCAATATATTTAAAGATAATACAATAGACTTGTGTAATGACACAGAAATTTTTATGACTGTCTTTAATACTAGAATCTTTCAATGGCATTGCAATATATTTAAAGAGTAAAATGTTGACGCGATAATACAATAAACTTGTGTAATGACACCGAAATTTTTATGACTATGTTTAATACTAGAATCTTTCAATGGCATTGCAATATATTTAAAGATAATACAATAAACTTGTGTAATGACACAGAAATTTTTATGACTGTCTTTAATACTAGAATCTTTCAATGGCATTGCAATATATTTAAAGAGTAAAATGTTGACGCGATAATACAATAAACTTGTGTAATGACACCGAAATTTTTATGACTGTCTTTAATACTAGAATCTTTCAATGGTATTGTAATATATTTAAGGAGTAAAATTTTTAACACCATAATGATAAACTCCTGTATGTTTTGCACTTATTATTACAGTTATAAGATCTTCGAATGGCATTGCAATATATTTAAGGAGTAGATAAAATTTTAACACCAAAATGATAAAACTTCTGTAAGTTCTGCACAAGATCTTTGAATGGCATTGCAATATACTTAAGGAGCAGGTAAAATTTTAACACCATTATGATAAACTTGTGTAATGATCCTGAAAGTTTTATGACTATGTAATACTAGGACCTTGCAACATATTTAAGGAGTAAGATTTTAACACCATAATGATAAACTTGTGTAATGATCCTGACATTTTTTAGACTGTGTTTAACACTAGGATCTTTCAATAATATCGTAATATATTTAAGGAGTAAAACCATAATGATAAACTCCCTGTACGTTATTATTACAGTGATTATTGCCATAAGATCTTTAAATGGCATCATTACAATATATATAAGAAGTAAAAAATGTTAACACCATAATGATAAATTTGTGTAATGACCTCGAAATTTTTATGACTGTGTTTAATACTACGATCTTTAATTATATTGCAAAATATATTTAAGGAGTAAAATTTTAATACCAAATTGATAAAACTTCTGTAAGTTCTGCACAAAATCCTTGAATGGCATTGCAATATATTTAAGGAGCAGGTAAAATTTTAACACCATTATAATAAACTTGTGTAATGATCCTGAAAGTTTTATGTCTGTGTAATACTCGGATCTTACAATGTAATTGCAATATATTTAAGGGGTCAAATTTTAACAATATAATGATAAATTTGTGTAATGACCCCGACATTTTTATGACAATGTTTAATACTATGATCTTTCAGTGATATATTGCAATATATTTAAAGTGTAAATTGTTACCGTTTTTCATTGGCATTGCAATCTATTTAAGGAGTAAAATATTAAACTCCTGTAATAGTTCTGCACTTATAGTGACTGTGATTATTGCTAAAACATCATTCCATGTCATTGCAATATTATTGAATTTAGAAAGAAGAATTAAGTAATGATTTACCCTTACACAACGTCTTTGTAATATAATGGAGAAGTTTCCTGATGTTAATAATACTATATTTAACCAATTAACATTAAAATATAGATCAAAACTAATATACCAGTACAAAAATTTTTAAAATCCGTCAATAAATGACTGAGAAATAAATTATTAAAGTTTACGTATTTAGCGCGGAACGACAGTAGTGTGACGTCATTTTACCTAATCGAGTTAATTAGAGGCAATACATTATTTGTATTGTAGGAGGATTTTTAGCATCAGTCATCTTGTAATAAACAAAACACGCATGATAGGCGCAACTGAGTGCATCCCAATAACTGTACACGTATGTACTAAGCGAATACGAACAGGTAAAGTGACGTCACACGCTGGATCAAGATACAAAATTATTCTTCACTTTAAAGGCTCGTAAGTTGTATAATAGGTGTAAATTTGAACACGATCATATTAATATTAAAGTGAAATTATTATGATCGTAATTAACACTAGGATTATTGTAATTGTGTACAATTTAAACACAGTCGTTAATGATAAAATTTCTGCAATGCCTCTTAAGATTATTATGATCGTGATTTAATATGGTTGGATAATGCAATTGTAATACATTTGGTGTGTAAAGTTGTAACACCATCATTAATGATACAAGTTCTGTAATGTCCCCTTAAAATCTTATTGTATTAGTACCTAATGTCCTTTATCAAATATTAAAAGTTGTGTGTACTAATTTTTAGCAGTTTTGAATTTGCACGACGTTCTCACATTTTTTTTGGATTGAAATACCTTCCCAAAAACCTTAATGAAATGTAATACATACAATCTTTACATCAATAATGATAGTATTATTGTTCACACATAATACCCATTTTTTGGCCACCATCACATTAGTAATAAGTTTGTTGTGTTATTATATTACTTACTTACATGGTTATAAATTGCAATAGTAATAAAAACAAAAGAAGAACTAAATTGCAGAAAAAGCAGAAAATATAGGATTACTAACAAATGAAAATAAATGACAACATTAAAGAAGAAAAACAATAAATTGCTGCATGTTCAGAGTAGGAACAATTATAATGTATAAAACGAGAAGTTTTTATTAGAATTTACAAATACAGATTAAACAGTCAACATCGGTAGAAATGTAAATGTACTGGCTGTATACATTAATACATTTCTGATATGTGCAGCTAAATTTGGAAAGTACGACACAACAATAGAACTTCAACAGTATCTGTCGTACATAACAATTTTGAGAGTTTCAGTACGTACATAACATTGTCAACTACCACTGCCGTTTGTAATATCAATAGATCACAACCTCATTAAAGTACGTACTGTAGTAACAATACCATAACTCACAAAAACAATACAAAGATCGATTTAAGCACATCACAAAAAATGGCTTCATAGTACGCATACATTAAAATATTATGTTAGGAACAATGAGGCATGGTAAGTTATTAACATTCAGTAGGGATGGGCGATAATTCGATATTTACTCATTGATATGCTTCACTTATCAGTATATTGCGGTATATCAATAACTACCATCATATTGACATCAGTTATTTTATGGCAATATGTTGACAAGTACAGGGATTTAAATTTCTCTTGGTGCATTTATATACTGATTAATATGGATCAATAATATACCTATATCGATATTAATGAACTAATTGATAAGTCCTTAAATGTATTGATTTAATTTCCTATTTGATATTTTTAACGTAATTATTCAATATATTAATAGTTATTGCAACCTATCAATATTTAATTATTTTTTAATCTACTGTGTAAGAACTTATCGGTATATTTTTTAGTTTTCCATTGCCATTTCATATACATTGATAGCTATAGGTATATCGATTACGAAAACTATCCCATCCCTAGTCATTGATCACAAGATTCGTTAGATTACATTGTTTTGGTATGCAATCGGTCATTTAAAAAAAAATCGTACAAAAATATTTTTTCTTAGACAAGTAAATCACAATGATTCTTTAGTTTAATTAAATTAATAACTAAAATACTGTGCTTACTCACAATATAGGTACCGCTTTGTTGCTAAAACAATGTTTAAGTAGTTGACGAAACTATACAGAAGTTGTAAAGTAAATTACGATCATGAAAATGATAAACGCCATTAATATGCTTAAGGACCCTTCCTTCGATCAAATGTTGAGCATAATTTACGGCTTCGGTGCGATCTCGTGCCAAACCGACTTCGATTAACCAATCTGCAAATTTTCTCCCCGAAAATACGTTTTTATAAATCTTTATTCTCCATCTGTAACGAAACATAATGTGTTTGTAACCGAAGACCGGTCGCGCATATAAAAAGTTTGTGGTCGCACATCGGTCATTTTCACATAAACGCTTTTAATGTTTCGTAATGTAACGCACCTGGCAGCTTTGAATTTAAATGTTTCCCGCTATAAATTTGTCCGATTTGAAAATTGTATAGAAGTGACAGTTACGCCACTGAACTTTAGGTATTTTTTATGCTGTAAAATTATGGCATGGAGAGAGTTCTCAGCGACAGAACGAAAAATTCTTTCTTCATCTGTTTTGGTTGTCTGAGTGTATCGTTTCTGATTTTCTTTATAGATGCCGTTCGCCCTTCTCCACTAGGCAAAAGAGTTCTTGTTTTTCTGAATCTAAATATGGAAATAAACTGGTTCTGTTCATTCCATCTATAGACTCTCCGTTTGGAACCTTTTCCAAAGAAATAAACCCATAAATACAAATTTCCAATAAGGCGGACAATGTCTGAAGCTAAAATATAATAGGGAGCAACAATTTTCCAAAAAAATTTCTTTATTATGGCATGCGATCTCTGGTGGCAATTTGTGCAACTATTCAACGGTAACATGCGCAAACTCAAACGTACACAACTAACCGCCGTTTACTTTGGATTACGAATAAAAATAAAATGTGGTCATTTCGACCGATGTGCGACTGTTAAACATTTTATTTGCTAATTACCTTTTATCCTTAGCTATCTGCTCGTTACACTTCTCTAAATGATGGGTAGTGAACTGGTCACAGATAGATTTAGTTTCACTGCTTAATTCATGCCAAGATGGTAAATTTAATTCATTTGCGCCATACCACAGTTTCCTCCACAAATGTAATAAGGGCAAAGCGATTTCCTTTGTATTCGAACCAAATATGGCAAATACTATTATACTTTGCCCGAGATTAAGGGCAGAATCTAAAAATGCCAATTCCACGTACAAACCAGACATTTTAACCATAACCAAGGTCCATATGGATACAGCCAGGCCCTAAAATGACATCGTCGGATACCAAGAACGTACCACAATTATAGTACATACTTACAACAAACATGGAACACAGTAGTAAAATCAGTAAAATGATATGTTTGAAAATTTGCGGATCGTGACTATCGGGTTCTTCCTCTATAAGTTCCACGTCGTCGTTGATTTGCTCATGGTACTGCTCGATTAAATCGTGGCACTGCTCACTTTGCGTACCTTGACAGTTGCAGCGTGTCGTACATAAACCGCTTCCAGATGCTCTATAACAAATATGTCATCCAAATAGAATTAATCACGTTTAAAATGTGTCAGTTTCAACTGGGACACCCTGCATTTGTTCCACAGTCCGCGTTGAAAGGCTTTTACCTTGTGAGCCAAAAAAAGGATTTCTGGGATGATTATTCATCCTCTTAGCTCTCGATGGTGGTGAGCTGCTATAAGTCTAGGTTTGCCAGGCCTCACTCCTACGCATGTTCTTACAGGTATTCCTTAATCCTTTGCTCTATGAAGCGTCCTGTCTGTCCTATGTAATTTGCTTCACAAGAACATGGTACTTGACAGATACCTCGAGTTTTTGTCAATGGCATGACGTCTTGGCGATTCTTTAACCCTTGCGCGTTTGGCACAAGGAGTAGTTTTCCTGCTAAGGGATTCCAACTTAGAAATGAAGTGTTACATATTCTTGTAGCCTATTAATGCTGAAACTACATGCCTATAGATGTAGTGGTATTTTCTATGAGTTACCTCTTCAGCGAAATTAGTTTGGGGTTGTTTTAAGGTAAGGGGTGGAGCTCGAAACTCTACTGGTATATTAAAAACCATTTGAAATAACGTTTACAGTTACATATTTTGAAACAAAGCCGTAGTGAGTCATCGAGTATTATTTGTAACAAATCCTTAAAATTACGATGTATGCGACATCTTGGAATAAATAGCAAAAATGGATGTAATGTTGGTTGCCTATATTTCAAAATGTGCGATTTTCATCAATGCAATGGCCATCTTACGAGCTCCTAATTATGCATCTATTCGCGATCCTCCGTTATTTTTAAAACGCGGGCGGGGGGGGGGGGCTGTGTGAATCGTTCAGGATTCAGCCCCTCCGCCTTCAAATGTAAATTTACTGCTAAGGGGATCGAGCTCAAAAGTTGATTGTTCCTAAATTCTGAGCTTTTTAATTCCCGCGTGCTGAGGGGGGGGGGGGCAGCTGAACGGAGGTGAATACATTGCTGACTATTACGCATCCACGATTTTAAATAAAAATTCTCTTTCTCTAATACACTTACATTGGAGGTGATCCCGTGGGTAAATCTTCTGCGTCAATAACAGGACCATCTGTGTTCTCTTCGCAACATCCGTCCTTTATCGTTGACAGTCCACATAGTCTGCTTTTATCATCGCAGTTTCTGCAGATATCATTTTGAAGCGACGATGATGCATTATTGTCAGCTCCTTCAGAACTCACATCCTCGGCTAAATCCAAGTACCGTGAATGGTGACGACTGTAGCGTTGATGTAAAATTAAACAAACCACCGTTACTAAAAGTAAAATTTAAAACCTTTTCTAGAAAACAAATAACACATTAGTCTGTACTATACTTCAAATTCAGCATTGCACTTACGGGCTGCTGTATTGCCAAACCTACGCCTCAACTGGATTCTATTTAAACACAAAATTTTCACTTTTATTATATATAATCCTCTTAGCTTGGGCTTAAGAGTAGGTATTAGACGCGGTATTTACACGTGGAATTCAGTACCTACTGAAAATTGCGTTCAGAATAACGCCTCAAGTAAAAGAAAAGTGACAACGCTGTGCAAAATTTCCCCATAAGAAACGCATTGCCCTATGCTGGCCCTACTGAATTTGAAGTATGGTATAGACTATAGAGAGGTAGGTATAGGTACTTATAAAGCAAGATGTCAGCAACAACACTGCTACAATTGCCTGGCGTGCTCCATATACGAAATTTGGATTCTGTTTATCATAAGTCACTGATTTTTCCTTTTCTAGTAGTAAGAAGAGGGCGCATAGCGTGATGGGTAACCTGCAAATAACAATTATAAGAAGTGGATTGTTTTGGGTTTTAAAGTATAAGTAAGGCAACAATTCGAAAAATTGATCGTATTATTGTGATGCGTTTCTCAGAAACTTGTTCTTCGCTCTGAGAACTGGTATAAAATAATCGTCATTAGTAGACCTGTGCAGTTGTCGATGTCATTTTCCATTGTTATTCATATGACAACAGGGTGGCAACTCTTGTTCTTTTTCTATGGTCAAAGGCAACAAATCAAATTTCAACAAAAATCGCAATGCAAATGTAACGAAAGGATAACAAACTTATTACTATCGATTATACCACCTAATATTTGGGGGTACCATTGTTTTGTATAATAGCTGCACATCTTCTCGGCATGGAAAGACGTTTTCGTCCATTTGATTCCAAAATTTCGCCGATACCAGTGAACAAGTCCTCTTTATACGTAAAGCGAGTTGTTCTTACTCGTTACTCAACTTCTTGAGTATCGGAATATTGTTTTGCGCAAACCATTCTCTAACAACAAGAGAGTGTCTTTTGGGAATTGGAGAAAAACTTTCTCAATTCTTATATTGATTAATTAACTTTAGTCACCGTGCATTTCCCTATCATCAAACGCCTAGCAATGTCTAAGTTTCGCTGGCCATCTTGATAGCACCTCAAATGTTTTCTTTTATTGCTATTGGTGATGGTATCGCAGTCGGCACCTGAATTAATGGTATTAAACGCAATGAAAATTTATCCATATGATAAGCATCTGGACTTACTTTTCCAATTTTATTGAACATTCGTTTCCATGATTGAGAGTTCGGAATTCTTATAGAAACTCCCAATTTGCAACCTCGGCGACCGCCCGCGTGAGCCGCCATCTTGGAAAATAGCGACGAAAATTGTTTATTTTTGCATTATCTCCTCACTGGTGGATGCTAGTGCTATGTTTTCCCGTTACCCGTGAAATTTAAGTTTGACAATGCCAATGAAAAGACCTCGCGGCATCATACTAAAATAAATATTTGTACAGCAGCAAAAATTGCTTGTGCGTTGCCGAATCCACAGATAGCAGAGCATAGTGTTGCTCAGTTGAGAATCCTTTCAGATTTTCTCATGAAATATTCTCCTCTGTACGAGTACTTTCGTATTTTTCAGCAAATTGCATCACTTTGAATCGTTACAGCTCCGTTAAAATAAGTCGTACAGAAAAATGTTTTAGATAAAACTTGTAGGTAATTTAGTCCTCTATAAGGTTGGTAATAGGTATTTTTTTGCTAGGACATACCAGTGAGGAGATAATATAAAAATAAATCATTTTCGTCGCCATTTTCCAAGATGGCGGATCGCGCGGGTGCTCGCCGATGTCGCAAGTTTGAAAATTTAATAATTACCGTGGACTCGAAAGGGGTCGTTACACGGCGTGTGGAGTGTCACGTCTAGAGTATAAACTGTCGCACCACACGCCGTGTGACAGGGTCGGCGGGACGAATTTCACGCAGTGCGGCGTGCCGAGTCCTGTCGATTGTTGGTATTCTAACTTTGCACACTTCAAAGCAAACGCGCAGCCATACATTTTTAAAATGCATTCTACTTTTCACAAACGCGTTTGCAATAAATGTGCATCGGCCCGTCACTTAGCACAGTGATATTAGGGTTTCACCTTGCAAAAAATAAGGCCAAACTGAAAATTTGTGTGTATGTAGAACTAACCTGGGATCTGCTTGCGGGAGCAATATTTCTTGAAGAAAACAGCTCAGAAGTAGTTGCGGTACTGTCTCATGAGTCAGAGCTGCTATAGGAGGTTTCGTCTCTCACTTTTCGTTGACTTTCACCATTCTTTATATGGTATATATTTTCTCTTTTGCAACATCATATAACGAAACGATAAAAAAAGCTATTTTTCCCACGAAAATTTAAGGTAATATGGTCGTAAGTGTTAATTTATACTTATTCTCGGAAAACTTTTCTTCCAGAAATATTGCTCCCACAAAATAATTCATAGAAACTATTCTTATTCAGAATTTCACGCTCTACAACTTTTGTATCTGTGAATTTTCTTGTATCTGTTGTAATTAAGCCTACATACAAGTATATGAGGTATACGAATAGAAGGCGGCCATTTTCCAACATGGCGGCTTCCGTTCAAATGGGATTCTAGGGGACTTTTGATATGTTGTTCAAGCAGGTTGGGTCGACATTTTGTCTAGAATCACCACTGAACTCAGGAGTTCAGTCAGAATCACTGAACTAATTAGGAGTACAATGGAAAATGACATCGACAATACAGGTCTACTATAATGATTATTTTATACCAGTTCTCAGAGCGAAGAACAAGTTTTTGAGATACGCATCCACAATACGATCAATTTTTCGAAACTACTGCTGCTGTAGGTACCTACTTAAAAGTTACTCACCCCCATCCGACTATTATAAATAAGGGTTGTAATTTTAACAAGTAACGCAAACTCCTGCACTGCAAAACTAATAGTGTAATCGCCAAGAGCGAAGTCCATATTCGTGCACTGTATACGCCTGTGGTGTATAATGCGAATGGCAAGTATGCCAACCATCCCTCTTTTTCGTTTAGGGTGTTCCACAGAATTACGCCAAGGCAACTTAAGAACTGTAATATCGAGTTTAATAGTTTTTTCATTGTATAAGTACCTAGCAAACACACATATAAAATATACATACAACATATATAAAATTGAAGTGAATACCCCTACATATGCTTTTTTATATGTATATCAAGTATGTAAGCATTCTTTAATAAAGTTATATAAACCGTATGTCACACATTACGTATATTGTATATACAGAAATTCATATATTTTTTTTGTATCTTCTTCATATAATATATATATGCAAATAATTACATATTACTCATGAAATTCATGTTTATATTTACATAATTAGATTTATGTACGTTATATGTAAAATCTTATAATGTAAGAAGTATTACATATTTTTTATGTATGCTTTCTGTAAATATAATTAGAAATTATCATTACAATGGTCGAAAATAAAGTCCGTTTCTATTTGCGCCGCATAATTAATCGCACGCGCGTGTTTTCTATAACGCCAAAAATTGTAGTTCACGTACCTTTAATATCAGATCCGGATCGACTAAAATGCGTCTAATTTAGTATAGAAAATAAATAATATAAAATAAATTAAATTCTGGTCATTTTTAACATAAAGGTAGGTACATATAATCATTGAATAAGACTTCACTTAACGATATACTTAATCAAACAAAATTTAAACTAATAACGCGAAACAGCGCAAAATTACGAAGTACGAAATAAAAAGAATGAACGTTGCAGCGCAGTGGTACAATGTCGGATACAAAGAAAACACATGTCGGATTTCGGAATTTCCCAGCAAACACACATATAAATACATACAACATATGTAAATTGAAGTAAATACCCCTACATATGCTTTTTTATATATCAAGTATGTAAAGTATTCTTTAATAAGTTATATAAACCGTATGTCACACAATTACGTATATTTTACATAATAGCATAGAGCATGTAATAATATTATATTACATTCTCTATGATAATAGTATAGAAACTTACGGATATTCTGTATAGAGAAATTCATATAATTTAATAATTAATAATTATTAATTATTATTAATTAACCAGTGACAATTTGTCAATATCTTGAAAAAGAAAACAGAGGCAGTTTTCGAAACGTAGAACGTTATTTAAAAATATTACACGAGAAAATCCAGACATGAATAATAATTTAAATAATTCAACTCGTGGAAGCCTAAACAACAATAAAATTCATATAATATATACATATAGATAATTACATATCACTCATGAAATTCATGTGCTGTCATATTTACATGATTAGATTTATGTACGTTATAGGTAAAATATTATATGTAATATTACTCATTTTTTATGTATGCCTTCTGTAAATATAATTAGAAATTATGATTGCATATATTATGGTCGAAAATAAAGTCCGTTTCTATTTGTGCCACATAAGTAATCGCACGCGCGTGTTTTCTATAACGCCAAAAATGGTAGTTTACGTACCTTTAATATTAGATCCGTATCGACTAAAATGCGTCTAATTTATATAGAAAATAAATAATATAAAATAAATTAAATCTTGGTCATTTTTAACATAAAGTTAAAGATAGGTAAATTATTGAATAAGACTTCACTCCACGATATAATCAAACATAATTTAAACTCGCGAAACAGCGCAAAGTTAGGAAGAACGAAATAAAAAAAAGGAATGTTTCAGATTAGCGCAGTGGTACAATGTCGGATACAAAGAAAACACATATCGGATTTCGGAATTTGCAACGCCCACCCGCAACAGTTCGAATCCAGTTAAGGGAAACTTTTCAAACAAGTATATATATCATAATAAACTGTCGGCTTTCAGTTCAGATAAAAACGGGTTCGTGCAAGAATTAAGTTAAATATAATTAAAAGTACAGTTGCACGTAAAATGTTGTTTTTCCATTTTTTGTATGGAATAATTTTTTACATTGATAATAATTACATTATGCTCAAGTAGCTGCCATTTTGGTCATCGCAACTCTTTTATAACTAATATTTTTTATGTAAATATTACATAAAATATTCATAACACGTATATAAATTCATGTAGGTAGAAGAATTTACATCTAATAGACATATATATTATTTTGAAAATTACTGACATCCTGACATTAAATATCTCTTATTTTTCTTCCAGTTTTATATAAATCTAAAAAGCTCTTACATAATTTATATAATAATAATAATAATAATAATATTTATTGAGCATGAGAAAATGAGAAAATGTATTTTATATATAAATGTGTTTGCTGGGTTGTAACACCCACCTCCAAAGGTTCGAATCCGGTTAAGGGAAACTTTTCAAGCAAATATTATCATAATAAACTGTCGGCTTTCAGTTCAGGTAAAAACGGGTTCGTGCAAGAATTAAGTTAAATATACCTAATTAAAAGTACAGTTGCACGTAAAAATGTAGTTTTTCCATTTGTTTGTATGGAACTGCTTAAATAATTTTTTACATTGATAATAATTACATTATGATCGAGTATAGCTGTCATTTGGTCATCGCAACGCTTTTACAACTAATATTTTTTATGTAAATATTACATAAAATATACATAAAACGTATCTTATTTATCTTCCAGTTTTATGTAATTCTAACAATAAGCTCTTACATAATTTGTATGTATTTTATATATAAATGCGTTTGCTGGGTAATACCTTCACTAACCTGCGAGGAAACTAAACAGGTAGTTATACGGTGAGGTACACGATTTATCCTTTTAGTTATGCAGAAGACGGTAATAATCCATATACAAGCAATAAGAGCGGCAATGCTGACATCAGAAGTGAATGCGTTCAACTTAGCGATGTACTCGGACGGGTCGGTATTTGTTAACGTAATCATTTTGGCAGAGATGAACATGAAAGGAGCACTTACAAACGTACATATTACGATTGCGGTGGCAATCTGAAAATTACGTTACACAAACAAATCCACCCACAATTATACAAACCAGATCCATGTCCACGTTGTACTGGGCCGCAAAAACAAATACGGTAGGTGCAGATGGAATTGTACCATACAAAAATCCGTAAGTGCTCCAATCTACCGTTTCGGTAGTATTTGCTCCAACTCGTAGTAAGCTCACCACTTCTCGAATTAATAACGGCATGACTAGACTGTAAGGAATACTGTTATTATCGTTAATAAGGGTACGAACACTTACAGTTTTACAATTATTAAAATACCGGGAACGACTAAAGTCGGACCTCTTAGATTATATACTTTTCCGACCATTCGTAAACCCAGTAAAAATAAAGCGGTAGCAGAAAACGCCGATCTGAAAGCCTAAAATTGCTTAAGATATTTAACAGGTTAACAATTAATGGAGCGCGACTTACGTCCAAAATTAGAGCTATAAATAAAGGAACGTTATGCTTAAAAATTAAATTACCCAATATTCCTAAAATGGTCATCGCAAGAATGGGATTAGTAAAAATACCTTTCATAATAGAAACGACCAAGGTACAAAGATTTTTGGGTCGTACGTTAGTGCTATCGCTAAGGCTTAAAAGAGGTACGTTGTCCGTTTTCTGTTTGTTAATTTCCAAAAGGACGTAAGCCACAGGATTTAGAATCACTAAATTTATGGGAGCCACTAAATATAAGTAAGATGCGTATTCTGGATGTGAATCCTTATAAAGCGCGACAACTAAAAGCAAATTGTTGGCAATCTTAACAACGTCTTACAAAAGGTACTTACCAATTGGATAACCGAGAGCGAAATCATTACTATGCGTGCAAAAAATTGCAAAAATACCCGAGCGTCCTAAATTAATGGGTCTACCAACCAATACGGTTATAATTATCACAGAAAAAAATACGATACTTTTAACTATTAAAATTGAAGCGAGAAACATCCAATCGACGGAAGATAGATCGAGTCTTGCCAGTGATATAAAAATTAAGGACGGTAAAGAAAATGTACCTACAAACGTATTTATTCCCTTCGATTCCGTTTCTGATATTAAATTTATTCTTCCGGCAAAATACCTGAAAGCGTATAATGATAAGGTAACATAATTAATATAGAAACTTACCCGCAAATAATAATTACGAAACATTCCCCTAATGCGGGATATAAGTTATCGATTGCGGCACTCGCATTATAAGTCATGGTAATATTAACTGTAGTAGCTGGTAAGGAAAATAGAATTGATATGGCAAAAGGAAGGCAATAATTATCACATTCGGATTCGGTATATTACCGTTGAATCACTCATGATTCAACAATCCTGGAAGTATAAAATTATACAAAGGGTGTCCGATCAGTCCAATTAGAAGCTCGATGTTAGGCATGACACCATACATAGATGCATATACAGTAGGATGGAAGCAAACAATTTTTCAGTTCTAAGTGTGACTTCCACGCAACGTCTTATTGTACAGTTGGG